>CM062925.1:93012601-93712601 GCA_031878705.1 Tapirus indicus | reverse complement strand
AGGGCGGGGGCCGCCAGCCTTGTGGGCTGCTGGTGAAATACCACCACTCTGATCATTTTTTCACTGACTGGGTGAGGCAGGGGGGGCAAGCCCCAAGGGGCTCTTGCTTCTGGCACCAAGTGCTTGTCCCAGTGTGACCCGCTCCAGGGACAGTGCCAGGTGGGGAGTTTGACTGGGGAGGTACACCTGTCAAATGGTAACACAGGCGTCCTAAGGTGAGCTCAGGGAGGACAGAAACCTCCTATGGAGCAGAAGGGCAAAATCTCACTTAATCTTGATTTTCAGTATGAATACAGACCGTGAAAGCGGGGCCTCACGATCCTTCTTACCTTTTGCATTTTAAGCCACAGGTGTCAGAAAAGTTACCACAGGGATAACTGGCTTGTGGTGGCCAAGCATACATAGCGATATCGTTTTTTGATCCTTTGATGCCGGCTCTTCCTATCATTGCAAAGCAGAATTCATCAAGTGTTGGATTTTTCACCCACTAATAGGGAATGTGAGCTGGGTTTAATTTGTTTTACCCTATGGATGGCATGTCATTGCCACGGTAATCCTGCTCAGTACGAGAGGAACCACAGGTTCAGACATTTGGTGTATGTGCTTGGCTGAGGAGCCTATGCGGTGAAGCTACCATCTGTGGGACTATGACTGAATGCCTCTAAATAGGAATCCTGCCCAGGTGGAATGATATGGCAGTGCTACAGGAGCCTTGGTTGGCCTCAGAGAGCCAGTTTCCCACTTGTCCCTGCTGGCAGGCTGCCACACGTGCCCCCTGCATTGGTGCAGCATGCCCCACTGGGCATTGGGACCGGGATCTGGTGCAGAGAGCCCCTCATCCTGGGAAATGGGGCATGTCCAGAAAGGGGGCCACCCCCTCCCTCATCACACAATGCACATTTGTGGGGAACCTGGTGCTAAATCATTCATAGACAACCTGCTTCTGGGTCGGGGTTTCACACATAGCAGAGCAGCTCCCTCTCTGGGATCTATTGAAAGTTAGCCCTGGACACAAGGGTTTGTCTGTCCATCCATCCCACCACTGCCCAGGCAGTGGGGCAGGCAGGGGTGGGGGCTCACAGCATCTGGTCTTCCCCTACTTTTCTTCCTTCCCTGGCCCTCTCCAGGGCCCCCAACCATGGGCATCATCCTCGGGCCACCCCTTCCCGCTCCGCCTGGCGGTGGGTCAGGAAGCACCTGTCCAGTCCACGGGGGCTATGGTGCCAGCAGCTGTGCCTGGCTGGCCGGAAGGAGGAGCTTGGAGGGGTGCCCCTCTGGTGTGTCCCACCCTAGGTGCACCACCTCCTCCCCACGCAGCCAGGGCCTAGCAGTGGGCCTTCAGTAGGCAGCCCTGCAAGCCCTTTCCCAGGGGGGGCAGCGCGTGTGCCATTGACGCAGTCCATGCCACTGGTCCCTCTCCGCCCCACCGCGCGGGGGAGCTCCAGGGAACCAGATGGCCCAAAGGCACTCTTGCGCGACTTCCACCTCTTCTCCCTGCCCCCGTGCCCGGTTGACCAGCAGTCCTCGGGGCTTGAACTTGGCAGATGGGCACAGAGGCCACAGCCGAGCCCCAGGTGGACACTGGGGTCCACCAGCTGTCCATCCCGGACTTGGCCGCGGGTCTCGGGATGCTTGGGTGGACCAGCTAGTCTTCCCGAAATACCGGTGCTGGCCTCCATTGTCCAGCCACACAGTTTCGTGGTTCATGTGGCTAGGATGAAATATAGAGGGTTAAAAATATCAATCACAGGATATCATAAATCATACCTCTCTTTTCATCGACAAGAAAGAGACATGCAACTATTTTATTATTCTAATGATTACCATTTTTGTGACTCATTTAGTGATGTTTGGTGGCAGCCAAAAAAAGAGAAAAAAAAGAAAAGAAAAAAACCCTAGGGAAGTGTCTCCATCCACAAGGGGTGTCAGATCAATCCGAGGCCATGCGGGAGAGATGGGTTTCGTTCGGTTCCTGGACATTTCCAAATCCGCCAGGGAATCCCTTGCACTGGCTAAAGGGCGCCCTGGCAGGATGCCTCCAGTGAAATCGCCACGTTGACCATGGGACCCAGAGCCAGCTGAGCCTGGGACGAGAAGGCACGGGGAGGAGGACTCTGTCCCCTAGCCGGCAGATGTCTCTGTCCCAGGGACGTTTGGAAAAAAGTTTCCAAGGCCCCTTTCCCTTCCCAGGGCAGCGTCTCCCCCTCTGCTGGCTCCAGGCCAAGAAACAAGACCCGAGGTGAATCAGGACCAGGCCAGGCACCTGGCCAGCTGGCGCTGCATCCTCCCCGCCCGGAGATCCTGATCTGCCCCGCTGACGATGAGGCCAGTTGTCTGGCGTCACGTGCCTGGCAGCCACTTATATAACATTTGAAGAGGTCGACCAGATGACCAGACCGGGCCAGGGTTGGGAGGGGGGAAAGGGAGGAGAGAGGAGGAATGCTGGGGAGATGGGTGGCATGGGGCTGGGCGGCAGTGGGGGTGGGGGTTGGGATTGAGGCCTGGGAGGCAGGCTGGCAGTCGGAGGTGGATGGTTGGAATAGTAGTTCTGACGATGATTTTTATTTTCATTCGGAAATGTTAATGTATACAATTATATAAGTACTCTTAATACCTTATGAATTTAGTTCATGGACAACAATATGTAGGTCGTGAAACTTCTGTAGTGTTGCCACATGTATGTAAATGTAAATAAGTACCACAATTACTGTCCTTGTTTGAGAGAGAAGGAGGAGGAGAAGGAGGAAGGGGAAGGGGAGGGGAGGAGAGAAGAGGAGGAGGGGAGGAGGGAGGGACACAGAGAAAGAGAGACAGAGACACAATAAAATTTCTCTTTTCACAAAAGGCGTTTGGTGGAAAGATGACAGAAAGAGCAGTTCTGGGCCAGAAAGCCCAAACCACACCTCTGCAGTGATCAGCCCCAAATGCTCAGAGTCAGAACTGAACTGACAGATTTCCTTATTTGGGCCCCCAACTTAGGACCTTTCTGTCCCCTCAACATGAGACCAAGAAAGGAAAACAAATATGACTCCCCCCCATTACACAGGGCACCCTTCTTCGAGTCAGTGGGCCTCCAGCTTTTCCACATGCCAACAACTTCTCATTGGGATAGACCTTCCCTTTTTTGCCACCATACAGCTTTCCCACTTCTTAGCCAAATGCAAGTGGTGGTGGTGCTGGTGGTGGCAGTGGAGGCAGGGGCCTGCCGACTCTCTTGCTTGCTAGTAAGTACTTCCAGTTCTCATATGTGGGTGTTCTTCATTTATCTCCACAGACCTTATTAGTAGGGGGAACAAATAAAATCCCTCAGATTAATACCTGTGGCCGGTGTGGATAACTAACTAGCTGTCTCCATCTCCATCTGTCTGTCTGTCTGTCTCTCTCTCCCTTGTATGTATGTATGTACGTGTGTGTGTGTGTGTGTGTGTGTGTGTGTGATGTAGGTAGGTAGACTGATCTACCGACTGACAGACCAGTCAGCTACCTACCTACCTACTTATGTTTTCATCACACATTCTTAAAATTGAGATAGAAATCACATCCCATAAAATCCATCCTTTAAAGGTGCACAAGCCAAGCTTTGGGAGTCTATTCACAAAGTGACACAGCCGTCACCACTATGTATTTCCAGAACATTTCCATCACCTCAAACCTGAAAACAGCCCTACCCCTGTATCTGTCCCCTACTCCCTCCACCCCGACAAATCTGCTCTCTCTCTCTCTAGAATTGAACTATTCTGGCTATCTCATATCCATGGAATCACACAGTATGTTGCCTTTGATGTGTGGCTCCCCTCACTTAGCAGCCAAAAAAAGAAAAGAAAAAAAACCCTAGGGAAGTGTCTCCATCCACAAGGGGTGTCAGATCAATCCGAGGCCATGCGGGAGAGATGGGTTTCGAGGCTCGGCCAGGCTTTTGCGTGGATCGCTGCTCCATTCCTCTGTATGGCTTCATCATGTTCCATAAGCCATGAAGATGGAAAGAACGATTTATGGATTGCTTTTCATGTGCTGCTGAGTCCTTCACCCCTTTTTAAAAATTTTGAGTAGCGGTAAAAGAGTATCATCTCTGATGATAAAAGTCAGAGAAACCCTGGTCAAACACCGTGGAAGGTGTTTTCATGTTCTCACAACAAGAACATGTCCCTGTCAGCATTTCTTCTCATTCTCCTTCCAAAAGGATTCTTGTGCCTTCCTGTATCCCTAAACATCTGTGGCTCTTATGCCTAGCAGTGGGTCATGTGTCATGGATCGTGTGCATCCCCTCCCCCCACCCCATGGCTGTCTATGGCTTCACACTCATAGGTTTGCCCCAAAGAGCAATTCAATGAACAGCATGATGCTTTTTCCAATGGGCAGGCCAAAGTCATTCCTTTAGAAGGTTTCAAAGCCCCATTCCATTCTCCAATGCAGATCCTGTGGCCATCAAGGAGGCAGATGATGGGGGTGGGGGTGGGGTGGCATCTGTCCTTCTGTCACTGTAGAAATTATTTTGAAAGGAGGTATGATTGGCAAAGGTAGACCGTCCTGGGGGACGCTGTCTGGGGACACTCAGAATGGCATAAAATATAAAACTCATGAATTATTTATTTCTGGAATTTTCTATTTAATATTTTCAGATCACAGGTGACCTCTGGTAACTGAAATCACAGAAAGCAAAACCACAGATAATGGGGGACTACTGTACAATGAAAGGTTGATCCATTATCTAAGTCCTTCCTCTCCATAGAGACTAGGCATATTGTGTGTCTTTCCAGAAATCATGTATGCATATCCAGACATATAAATATCCTTTGAAAATATCAAATAGGACCATACTGTGCATGCCATTCTGCACCTCAGATTTCTTTCAGCTAATGAAACATCTGGGATGGTTTTCTAAAGTACACATAAAGAGCTATATCCTTCTTTTTACTGGCTGAATAGTGTTTCATTGTATTGATAAAATGCCATCCTCTTAATTAGTCACATATTTATAGGCATCTAATGTGTTTTCAGTCATTTGCTACTGTAAACAATAGTGCAACTAACAGCCTTACATATATGTCCCTGCAGTCATTCAAATATATCTATAAATTCTTAAAAGCAGAATTGCTGGCATAAAGGATACATGTGCCTTCCATTTTTTATTAATATTGCAAAATTACCTTCCAAGATAATTTTATTAAATCAATAGAGTTTTCTACTCTAAATGAACAATTATTAGGAACTGCAGGTGACATTTTTGGTGAAAGGAGATAATTCTTGATGCTTCTTAAATCAACTAAGAAAAGGACTGAGGATTCCAGGTCAAGATGGCAGCATAGGCAGACTCTGAACTCACCTCCTCCCACAGACACAGCAGATTTACAATGAATCTTGGAAAAATTATGCTTAGAAAGAACTGAAAACTGGATAAGAGGAACCCTTGCAACAAACAACAGGCTGAACTAGGTGGAAGAAGCACAAATTCCCTTCTGGAGAGAAAAAGCCCCACCTCCACAACCTGCAATGCTTCACAGCTGCCCGGGAGCAATCCAAAGGTACGCAGCCTTCCCTGGAGGAGGGGGGGACCTGAGCCAGGGAGCATTGCTGCTATAGACATTTTTTTGGACCCAGCACAACCAAGGCAAGTGTCATAATATCTGGTTTTGCTGGCTACTAACAACAATGGGGAATACCCCCAGAAAAGCTGGGACACAAAGAAATTAAAGCTGCCCTTAAAGGGCCCATGCACAAATCCACCCATTTCATAAAGCAACCTAAAATCACCACAGAGAAAACTGCACAGTCCTTTGGTGAAAACTGACTCACCTGATAGGCTCTGGGTGCATCTTGGTGAGAGGTGAGACCTCCTGAGGGACTGGGACATTGGTGGCTGCCATTGTTGTGACCTGGTGTGGGTGTGCTGACACAGACACTGGCAGACACCATTAGAGATCTCCCTGTGGCCTGCTAGCTCATGGTCTGCCCCACCCTCTAGAGCACTGACTTAATCCAGCTCAGCCAAGGAAAGCAGCCTGCCCTAGGGACTGGGCCCACCCAACAAGCCTTTGGGCAACTTGTGGGCCTGCTTAAAAGAGCTGCCTGGATTCTCTGAAGACTGGCAAGTGGGTCCACCTCTGTGGGGAAGGGTGAGCCCTAGGAGTGGGTGGAGAGTGTGGGGCCCCTGCCTTGGAGTGACTGGGTCCACTTTAGAGGGTTGGGGATGTGTGCATGGGGCAGAACTGTGTTGACTGTGTGTGAGGCCCCATAGGCAGTGGGGCTTCTCAGCTGCAGAAAACTTATGCTTCTCAAACAGCCACAAAGGAGATTGACCCCACCCCCCAAATCCTGAAACAATTGGATGCTCCTGTGCCTGGGGCCAGCCCCACCCAGCTGCAACCCTTCCAGAGCTAAGAGCCTAATAGACCAAGGCTTATAGCAATTGTAAGCCCCTGAGCCTAAACCAGCCACACTGGGGGCCTACTCATTTAATAGAAAAACTGCAACAGGAATATGCTATTAGACCTTGCAGTCAATTGTGCTGGGGCTCCTCACACCCAATAAATAGACTGAAGGGCCTACAACAACCACATGAAGCTGAGCATTACAACCAGATGCTCAGGGGGACAGCTCAGGCTCCCTGGGCACCTATGGTAAGAGCAACCCTGCCACAACAGAAGGACACAAGTAGCCCACACAGGTGCCACTCCTGGAACCTTTGGAACTAGTGAGGAGAGGAAAGCACACTGCTGGGTCTCATAAGGCATCACTTACATAAGGTCTCCTCTCCAAGATAAGGAGATGTACCTGACCTACTTAATACATAGAAACAAGTACAGAGAAAGAGGCAAAATGAGGAGGCAAAGGAGTACTTTCCAAGTAAGGGAGCAGAACAAAACCCCAGAAAAGGAACTAAATGAAATAGTTCAACTATTGAAAGAAGAGAAATTACAATGGACACCACAGGAATACAAAAGATTATAAGAGAATACTATGAAAAGCTATGTGCCAACAAACTGGATAATCTAGAAGAAATGGATAAATTCTTAGAATCATACAACCTTCCAAAACTGAATTAAGAAGAAATAGACAATTTGAATAGACCAATCATCAGTAAGGAGATTGAAACAGTAACAAAAAACCTCCCCCAAAATAAAAGTACAGGACCAGATGGCTTCCCTGGTGAATTCTACCAAACATTCAAAGAAGACTTAATACCTATCCTTCTCAAACTCTTCCAAAAAATTGAAGAGGGAGGGAAGCTTCCTAAGTCATTCTACAAAGCCAACATTACCTTGGTACCCAAACCAGACAAGGACAACACAAAAAAGAAAATTACAGGCCAATATCACTGATAAACATTGATGCAAAAATACTCAGCAAAATACTAGCAAATCGAATGCAACAGTACATTAAAAGGATCATACACCATGAGCAAGTGGGATTCATCCCAGGCATGGTTCAACATCCACAAATCAATCAACATGATACACTGCATTAATAAAATGAAGAATAAAAAATCACATGATCTTCTCAGTAGATGCAGAGAAAGCATTTGACAAGATACAGTATCCACTTATGATAAAAACTCTGTATAGAAGGGAAGTACCTCAACATAATAAAGTCCATATATGACAAACCCACAGCTAATATCATCCTCAATGGAGAAAAACTGAAAGCTTCCCTCTAGGAACAGGAACCAGACAAGGATGCCCACTTTCATCACTCCTATTTAACATAGTATTGGAAGTCCCAGCTAGAGCAATTTGGCAAGAAAAAGAAATAAAAGGGGTCTAAATCAGAAAGGAAGAAGTGAAACAGTCATTATTTGCAGATGAAATGATTTTTTTTTTTTTTGTGAGGAAGACCAGCCCTGAGCTAACATCCGTTGCTAATCTTCCTCCTTTTGCTGAGGAAGACTGGCCCTGGGCTAACATCCGTGCCCATCTTCCTCCACTTTATATGGGACGCCACCACGGCCTGGCTGACGAGCAGTGTGTCGGCGGGCACCCGGGATCCGAACCCGCGAACCCCGGGCTGCCAAGCGCGGACTAAACCGCTGCGCCACCGGGCGGCCCCTGAAATGATTTTTATATACAGAAAACACTAAAGAATCAAAAAAGTCTAGAAATAATAAATGAAGATGGTAAAGTTGCAGGATATAAAATCAACATACAAAAATCAGTTGCATTTCTACACACTAACAACGAAGTGGCAAAAAGAGAAATTAAGAATACAATCTCATTTACAATTGCAACAGAAAGAATAAAATACCTAGGAACAAACTTAACCAAAGAGGTGAAAGATCTGTACACTGAAAACTATAACATTGTTGAAATAAATTGAGAAAGACACAAAGAAAAGGAAAGATATTCTGTGCTCTTGGATTGGAAGAATTAACATAATTAAAATGTCCATACTTCCTAAAGCAATCTATAGATTCAATGCAATCCCTATCAAAGTTCCCACATTTTTCACAGAAATAGAACAAAGAATCCTAAAATTATATGGAACAACAAAAGACCCTGAATAGCTGAAGGAATACTGAGAGAAAAGAACAAAGCTGGAGGAATCACACTGCCTGATTTCAAAGTATATTACAAAGCTATAGTAACCAAAACAGCATGGTACTGGCACAAAAACAGGCACACAGATCAATGGAATAGAATTGAGAGCACAGAAATAATCCCACACATCTATGGACAGCTGATTTTCTTTTTTTATCCTTCGCCCAAATTCCCCAGATCTTAAATTTACCACATTTGCTTTACCCTTTTCACTCTAAATATACATTTTTTCTGAACCACTTGACAGTAAGCTGCAGACATAATGCCCCTTTACCCCAAATACTGAATGTGGACAGCTGATTTTCGACAAGGGAGCCAAGAATATACGATAGAGAAAGGAAAGTTCAACAAATGGTGTTGGGAAAACTGGACGGCCACATGCAAAAAAAGAAAGTAGACCATTATCTTACACCATACACAAAAATTAACTCAAAATGGATTAAAGACTTGAATGTAAGACCTGAAATCATGAAACTTCTAGAAGAAAACACAGGGAGTACGTTCTTCGACATTGGTCTTAGCAACATATTTTCAAGTACCATGTCTGACCAGGCAAGGGAAACAACAGAAAAAATAAACAAATGGGACTACATCAAACTAAAAACCTTCTGCACAGCAAAGGAAACCATCAACAAAACGAAAAGACAACCTACCAATTGGGAGAAGATATTTGCAAACCATATATCTGATAAGGGGTTAATCTCCAAAATATATAAAGAACTCATACATCTCAACAACAAAAAAACCTGACAACCCAATTACAAAATGGGCAAAAGACCCGAACAGACATTTCTCCAAAGAAAATATACAGATGGCCAACAGACACATGAAAAGATCCTCAACATCATTAACTATCAAGAAAATGCAAATCAAAACTACAATGAGATATCACCTCACACCCGTCAGAATGGCCATAATTAACAAGACAGGAAATAACGGGCATTGGAGATGATGTGGTGAGAAGGGAACTCTCATACACTGCTGGTGGGAGTCCAGACTGGGGCAGTCACTACAGAAAACAGTATGGAGATTCCTCAAAAAATTAAGAATAGAACTACCATATGACCCAGATATTCCACTGCTGGGTATTTACCCAAAGAACATGAAAACACCAATATGTAAAGATACATGCACCCATGTGTTCATTGCAGCATTGTTCAAAATAGCCAAGACTTGGAAGCAACCTAAGTGCCCATCAAGGGATGAATGGATAAAGATGTGGTATATATACACAATGGACTACTACTCAGCCATAAGAAATGATGAAATCCAGACATTTGTGAAAACATGGATGGACATTGAGGGTATTATGCTAAGTGAAATAAGTCAGAGGGAGATGGTCAAAAACTGTATGATGTCGCTCATAAGTAGAAGATAAAAATAACAACAAACACATAGAGACAGAGATTGGATTGGTGGTTACCAGAAGGGAAGGGGGGAGGGAGGAGGGCAAAAAGGATGATTAGGCACACGTGTATGGTGATGGATTGTAGTTAGTATTTGGGTGGTGAACATGATGTGATCTATGCAGAAATAGAAGTATGATGATGTACACCTTAAATCTATCCAATGTTATAAACCAATGTTACTGCAATAAAAAATAAATTTAAAAAAGAAAATAATGTTTAAAAAAAGAAATAATAACACTAATGGATAACATAAGAGTTCATGGGCCCATTCTGATATAAACAAATCAATAAAGAAAGGGCAAGAATCATAAATGGAGGCTAAAACTAGTGGGGGCAAGTTTGTTGAGTAACAAGGTATTTATATAGTGCCAGAATATCTCTCTTTAAGAGTCTTATTGATTACCAAGAGAAAAAATAGAAACTTTACAGTGGAGAAAGCTGGCACACATCACCTTTACCAAGTGATCCAAGCTTAACATCTGTAATGGGACAACTTGACATCAGGTACCTCCTGATTGACAAACTGAGAAGAATATCACATTGCTTCTGTGCTATTCCTGCCCAAAATGCATAATCTGAAACTAGTCATGAGAACATACCACAAACTCTAATTTAGGGATATTCTACAAAATAACTGGCCTGTCACTTCAAAAATTTTCAAAGTCATGAAAGACAAATAAAAATTGAATAACTATTCCAGACTAAAGAATGCTAAAGAGACATGACAACTGAATATAATGAATGATCTTGGATTTTTCTTTTGCCACATTATATTGGGACAGTTGGTAAAAATTTTAATAATATCTGTAGAGTGGATAAAAGTACTCTATAAATGTTAATTTCCTGTTTTGATCATTATCCTGTGGCTATTTATGCAAGAGAATATCCTTGTTTTTATGAAATAAACCCTGAAGTAATTAGAGGTAAAAAAAAAAAAGAAAGAAAGAAAGAAAAGCACTGAAAGAAAACGAAATTTCCTAAAGAAATCGTTAATACTTTACTATTTTACTTCCTCTTTCTTTTTAACTTTTATTTAAAACAAAGGAAAACCAAGCGCTATTTCTGGGAAAGAATTTAGAATCACTTTCTCACTTCCACTAACGAAAGTTCCAGCTTGTTACTAAGTGAGTTTTTCTACTCTTCAGCAATTCTTTTCTAAGTCAACCTTTTAGGAACTCACAGCCAATGGAAACAGGAGTTTAAAGAAAAAGAAAGAAAGAGGAAAAACATAAAACTCAGAGTTTCTAAGGAGCACAAGATTCTCATGTTTCTGGGCTGGATAGTGACTTTCAACTCTTATCTTTTGATTTTTTTTTAATGTGGGATTTATACCAGGGACAGAGGGATGGTTCAACATTGCAAATCAATCACCGTGATACACTTCATTAACAAGGTGAAGAATAAAGACTACATGATCATCTCAATTGATACAGAGGAGGCATTTGACAAGATCCCACATCCACTTATGATAAAAACTCTCAACAAAATGGGTATAGAAGGAAACTACCTGAACATAATAAAGGCCACATATGACAAACCCACAGCCAACATCATACTCAATGGGGAAAACCTGAAAGCCATTCCTTTGAGAACAGGAACAAGACAAGGTTGCCTACTCTCACGACTCTTATTCAACATAGTATTGGAGGTTTGAGCCAGAGCGATTAGGCAAGAAAAATGAATAAAAGGACTCCAAATATGCAATGAAGAAGTGAAACTCTCACTATTTGCAGATGACATGATTTTATATATATAGAAAACCCTAAAGAATCCATTGGAAAACTATTAGAAATAATCAACAACCACAGCAAAGTTGCAGGGTGTAAAATCAACTAACAGAAATCAGTTGCATTTCTATATGCTGATAACAAACTAACAGAAAGAGAACTCAAAAAGACAATCCCATTTACAATTGCAAAAAAAATAATAAAATATCGGGGAATAAATTTAACCAAGGAGGTGAAAGACGTATACAATGAAACCTATAAGACTCTATTGAAAGAAATTGATGATGACATAAAGAAATGGAAAAATATCCCTTGCACTTGGATTGGAAGAATGAACATAGTTAAAATGTCAACACTACCTAAAGCAATCTACAGATTCAGTGCAATCCCAATCAGAATTCCAATCACATTCTTAATGGAAATAGGACAAAAAATACTGAAATTCGTATGGGGTAACGAAAGATCCCAAATAGCTAAAGCAATCCTGAGGAGAAAGAACAAAGCTGGAGGCATCAGAATCCCTGATTTCAAAATATACTACAAAGCTATAGTAATCAAAACAGCATGGTACTGGTACAAAACCAGACACCCAGATCAATGGAACAGAATTGAAAGCCCAGAAATAAAACCACACATCTACAGACAGCTAATCTTTGACAAAGGAGGTAAGTTCTCTTTCTGTTAGTTTGTTCTTGGCATATAGAAATGCAAATGATTTTTGTAAGTTGATTTTATACCCTGCAACTTTTCTGTGGTTGATTATTTCTAATAGTTTTCCAATGGATTCTTTAGGGTTTTCTATATATAAAATCATGTCATCTGCAAATAGTGAGAGTTTCAGTTCTTTGTTCCATATTTGGAGTCCTTTTATTCCTTTTTCTTGTCTAATTGCTCTAGCCCAAACCTCCAGTACTATGTTGACAAAGAGTGGTGAGAGTGAGCACCCTTGTCTTGTTCCTGTTCTCAAAGGAATGGCTTTCAGGTTTTCTCCATTGAGTGAGAGGTTAGCTGTGGGTTTGTCATATATGGCCCTTATTATATTGAGGTACTTTCCTTCTATTTTGTTGAGAGTTTTTATCATAAATTGATGTTGGATCTTGTCAAATGTCTTCTCTGCATCGATTGAGATGATCATGTGGTTTGTGTTCTTCGTTTTAGTGTGGTGTATCACATTGATTGATTTGCAGATGTTGAACCATCCCTGTGTCCCTGGTATAAACCCCACTTGGGCATGGTGTATGATCTTTTTGATGTATTGCTGTGTTTGGTTTGCCAATATTTTGTTGAGGATTTTTGCGTCTATGTTCATCAGTGATATTGGCCTGTAGTTTTCCTTCTTTGTATTGTCTTTGTCTGGCTTTGGTATCAGGGTGATGTTGGCCTTGTAGAATGCGTTAGGGGGTGCTCCACCTTCCTCTAGTTTTTGGAAGAGTTTGAGAAGGATCCCTATTAAATCTTCTTTGAATGTTTGGTAAAATTCTCTGGAAAAGCCATCTGGTCCTGGACTTTTATTTTTTGGGAGGTTTTTGATTACTGTTTTAATCTCTTTACTTGTGATTGGTCTATTCAGAGTCTCTATTTCTTCTTGACTCAGTTTTGGGAGGTTCTATGCTTTTAAGGATTTATCCATTTCCTCTAGGTTGTCAAATGTGTTGGCATATAGTTTTTCATAGTATTCTCTTATAATCCTTTGTATTTCTGTGGTATCTGTTGTCATTTCTCCTCTTTCATTTCTAATTTTATTTATTTGAGTCTTCTCTCTTTTTTTCTTAGTGAGTCTGGCTAAGGGTTTGTCAATTTTGTTTATCCTCTCATAGAACCAGCTCTTCGTTTCATTTACCCTTTCTACTTTTTTTGTTTCTATTTCATTTATTTCTGCTCTGATTTTTATTATTTCCCTCCTTCTGCTGATTCAGGGCTTTGTTCTTTTTCTAATTCTGTTAGGTGTAGTTTAAGGTTGCTTATTAGGGATTTTTCTTGTTTGTTAAGGTGGGCCTCTATTGTTATGAGTTTCCCTCTCAGGGCCACTTTTGCTGCATCCCATATGAGTTGGTATGGTGTATTTTCATTTTCATTTTCTCCAGATATTTTTCGATTTCTCATTTAATTTCATCAATGATCCAATGTTTGTTCAGTAGCATGTTGTTTAGTCTCCACATCTTTGTCACTTTCCCAGTTTTTTTCTTGTAGTTGATTTTTAGTTTCATAGCATTTTGGTCAGAAAAGATGCTTCTTATGATTTCAATCTTCTTAAATTTATAGAGGTTTGCCTTGTTTCCTAATATGTGGTCCACTCTTGAGAATGTTCTATGCACAATTGAGAAGAATGTGTAATCTGCTGTTTTGGGGTGGAGTGTCTTTATATATCTATTAAGTCCATCGCGTCTAGTTTTTTGTTTAAGTCCATTATTTCCTTATTGACTTTTTGTCTGGATGATCTATCCATTGATGTAAGTGGGGTGTTGAGATTCCCTACTATTATTGTGTTGTTGTTAATATCTCCTTTTAGGTTTATTAATAGTTGTTTTATGTACTTTGGTGCTCCTGTGTTGGGTGCATATATATTTATAAGTGACATGTCTTCTTGGTAAAATATCCCTTTTATCATTATATATTGCCCCTCTTTGTCTCTCATTACCTTTTTTATCTTGAAGTCTACTTTGTCTGATATAAATATGGCAACTCCTGCATTCTTTTGTTTGCCATTAGCTTGTAGTATTGTCTTCCATCCTTTCACTCTGAGTCTGTGTTTTTCATTGGAGCTGAGATGTGTTTCCTGGAGGCAGCATATTGCTGGATCTTGGTTTTTAATCCATCCCACCACTCTGTGTCTTTTGATTGGAGAATTCAATCTGTTTACATTTAGAGTGATTATTGACATATGAGGGTTTAATGTTGCTATTTTATTGCTCATTTTCTAGTTCTTTTGCATTTCCTTCGTTTCTTGTCCCCTGCATTTTGGATTACCAATTCAGTTTGATAGTTCTGTATGATGATTCTCTTAGTTTTCCCTTTATTTGTCATATATGATTCTGTTCTGATTATTTGTTTAGTGGTTACCATGTATAAGAAATCTTATACCATTTATAAGAAATCTCATGGATAAGATAGTCCATTTTCTGATGGCCTCTTGTTTCCTTAGACTAAGTTGATTCAACCCTTTCCTCTTCCCCTTCTAATTTATCACTGTCACCACTTATTCCATCTTGTGTTGTGAATATGTGTTTAAAGTGATGAGGTTATATTCATTCTGGGGGTTTTGCTTCCCTCAATCTTGATTTTTATAATTAAGTGTTTGCTAACCTATTCTGATAGATAGCTGCAATTTTTCTGGTTTAGTCTCCCTATTTTTCTCATTGCTCAAAGTTTTGTATCCCCTTTCTCTCTTTTTTTTCAGGCATAAGGGTCTTGAGCATTTCTTGTAGTGGGGGTCTTGTGGTGATAAACTCCCTTAGCTTCTGTTTATCAGGGAGAGTTATTAATTCCCCATCATATTTGAAGGATATTTTCACTGGATAGAGTATTCTTGGCAGGTGGTTTTTGTCTTTCAGGATTTTGAATATATCATTGCAGTCTCT
Organism: Tapirus indicus; assembly: GCA_031878705.1. NCBI lineage: Eukaryota > Metazoa > Chordata > Mammalia > Perissodactyla > Tapiridae > Tapirus > Tapirus indicus. Next base: position 93,697,356 of record CM062925.1, on the reverse strand, counting down.
CCTAGCCTGTAGATTTTCTGTTGAGAAATCAGCTGAGAGCCTGATGGTGATTCCTTTGTATGTTATTTTGCATTTTTGTTTGGCTGTCCTTAATAATTTTTCTTTGTTATTGACTTTTGCTGGCTTTGCTGCTATATGTCTTGGAGTTGGCCTTTTCATGTGTATATATTTAGGAGATCTATTGACTTCATTCATTGTCATTTCTAGCTCTTTCCCCGGTTCGGGAAATTCTCAGATACTATTTCTTTGAACAAGCTCTCTCCTTTTTCTCTTTCTTCTCCTTCCAGAATTCCTATAATCCTTATGTTGCATTTCCTAATTGAGTCTGATATTTCTCAAAGAATTTCTTCATTTCTTTTTAGTCTCAGTTCTCTCTCCTCCTCTATCTGGAGCATTTATGCATTCCTATCTCGATAATGCTGATTCTTTCCTCCATATTGTCAGTTCTGTTCTCCAAAGATTCCTTATTTTCTTTTATCCCATCCATTGTGTTTTTCATCTCCAAGATTTCTGATTGGTTTTTCTTTATGGTTTCAATCCCTTTTGTGAAGAAATTCCTGAATACATTGAATTGTCTCTCTGAGTTTTCTCTTAATTCGTTGAGATTTTTTATGATAGCTATTTTGAATTCTCTCTCATTTAGGTTATAGATTTCTGTGTCTTCAGGGTTGGTTTCTGGGTGTTTGTCATTTTCCTCTTGGTCTGGAGATTTAAGATACTTTTGCATAGAGCCTGAGTTTTTTGCCTTACTATTTCTCATGGTGAGGATATCTGGTTACAGTTTCCACCTGCTGCCGCTGGGTGGAGGTCACAAGCTGTGTGTTCTGCGCCTGCTGCAGTCCCTGGACGGATTGTGCTGAAGTGCAGGGCATGCATGCAGGGGGAAGGGGCTCTCTCTTTTGCCTGCCCATCCCAGGGGCTTCTTTCTTCCCTTGCTATCTGCTCTCCTGGGGTGCTTGGATTTTGACTGTACCCTCATAACAGTTCTGTCATTGCTTCCTTGTGGGAATTTCTCAACAGTCTGTGAGAGCGCTTGGAGGGCCATAGTTTTCCTGCAGAGAGCTGCCCCCTCCCCCTCTGTGAGCTTTGCTGACCAGAGCTGCCGATCAGGGGAGGGGAGTATTTCTCCTTACCTCTCCCCACGTCCTCCAGGGCTTCCCTTGCCTCCACCTTCAGATGTACAGCTGCGTGGGTCTCTTACAAGTCTTGTGTGATGTATGATTGTCCTCTGTTGGTGTGCGAATGATGTTTTTGTTGTATTTTAGGGGGCAGAGATTCAAAAGGGAAAGCTCACTCCACCATGATGCTGACGTCACTCCTTTCTCTTCTTTCTTTTATTATCTCTATTTTCCTTAACTTTACTTGGTTATTATTTTTCTAATTTCTTAAGAGTGACAGATATCTAATTAATTTTAAGATTTTCTCCTTTTCTAATATAAGCATTTAAAGTTTCTTTCACACCACCTATTTTGCAATATCCCACAAGTTTTGATTTGCTTTCTCATTACCTTTTAGTTTTAGATATTTAAATTTTCCATCATAAGTTCTTCTTAAACCCAGAAATTATTAAACAAGGATTTTAAATTTATTCTTTTGCTCTTAATTTCTAACCTTATTGTTTCTATGAAGTTTGTTGAAGCTTTCTTCAGGGCCTAGTGTGTGATCATTTGTAGCTTTCCCATGTGCGCTTAAGGAAAATATGTATTCTCTGATTGTTGAATGTTCATTTGGTTGAGTTGGTCAGTTTTGTTCAGATCTTCTATATATCATTGCTAAATTGTGTCTGTTTGGTCAATCAATACTGAGAGAGGTGTGTTTAATCACTTACAATAATAGTGGATTTATCAATTTTTTTTCTGTAGTTCTGTAAATTTTTGCTTCATCAATTGTGAGGCTATTTTATTAGATGCATACATGATTCAGATTGCTCTAGCTTGGTGAATGGAATGTTTTATCATTGCACCATGACCCTCTCCATTCCTAACAACGTGCAGCTTTATTTTGGAAAATTGCTTGGCAATTTCTTATAAAATTAAGCATATCCCAAATGACCCAGAAACACCACACCTATCTTTCCCTAAGAGAAAGAAAACATGTCCACAAAAAAGACTTGTATAAGAATGTTTATAACAACTTTTGATCTTAAAGAGACGACCAGTTATTTCTCCAGCAAAAATGGGTTTTGGGGGGACCAACAAAGAACTGCAATTCAAAGTCTGCAACCATGGGCAGCCACGTGCAAGTCCCTAGCAGAAAGGGGCAGAGAAACTTTTTTAGAGGGAAGAGGAAGTTGGGAGGGCTATTGAAAACAGTCCAGAGGTGTAGCAGCATTTCACTGGCTGAGTTGTGACAGTCTCTCCTTGGCTGAGCTTCTTGATCAAGAAGAGGAAGTCTGTCTTCTGCCTATTGGGCTCCACTATGGAGATAGGGTGTGAGAACTCCCCCTTTTGGTCCCCGGACTCCAATTTAATGAGATTCCTATTTATTAATTTCCACACAACTTTATTCATAATAGCTAAAAATGAAAACAATCCAAACATCCATCAACAGGTGAAGGGTAAACAAAGTATTCAATGGGATACTTTTCAGCAATAAAAACAACTCACTCCTGATTCACGCAACAGTAGGGATAGATCTTGAAAACGTTATGCTTAGAGAAAGAAGGCCCACGTGAAAGAGTACCCAGCCCCGTTATTTTCACGGTGATGGAATTCAGAGCAGTGGTTGGCTGCCTAAGGGGTGGGCGACTGGAAAGGAGATGAGAGAACTCTTGTATTATCCCGACTGGGTGGTGGTTACACAGCCGTTTACATTTAGCAAAGCTCATCAAATCGTACACTAAAAAATAAACCCTTTCCACTGTATTTAAATTTTACCTCATTAAAAAAATGGACGAGAAAAGAAAAAGACGGGCGACATTAGAAAGTAACAGTAAACGATGGTAGGAGAAACTCGGCGTGGTAAACCCTATTCAAAAAACGGTAAGCGAAGAAAATGTTCCAAAAAGCTCTGCTGGATTTACGTGAGTAAATATGGACATTAAAAAGCCCTGCAGACTCTGGGTCCCTTCTCTTCTCCTCCGTCTGAGCATTCTCATCCTTCCTCCGAGGTTCATCCTTCCTCCTCCTGAGATCTCCCGCGGATCCGGGACCACCATGCCTCACCCGGGCTCGCCCCTGAGCCCCCTCCGCTCCGCCCCTCACCCATACTCGCGTCGCGGACCCGCCCATTAACTCCACTCACGCCCCTCCTCTGAACCGTCCGCTCACCTTTCAATCAATTCGAGTAGCGCAAAGAGCGAACCAATCGCAAGCCTCGTCGAAGGGAAGGGGCGGGCCCCTCTCCCGAGCTGCTGCGGAAGAGCCCGCAGTCAGAGGCTGGGAGCGCGCAGTTCGCGTTCGGCCGGGCTTGGTGCGGGCGCTCCTGCCTGAGAGGCGGCCGCGGTCGTCACCGGCAGTGGTCCTTCAGTGCTGGGCTGGTTGGGGTTTCGCAGTAGCAGCTGCCTCGGGTAGGTGGGTGCTGGGAGCTGAGGAGGGGCGTTGGCTCGCCTCCTGGAGGGTCTGGAAGGGTCTGAGGTCGGGCAGCGGCGAGCTGGACGCCGCTCGGGGAGGCTCCTCTGGGAGGGTTACCTGCCCTTCCCGGAGCTGGTGACTCAGTCCTCCAGGAGAGTCAGTACTTGTTGTCGTGCCCGTGTGTGCTCAGCGTGTCACCCCCGGGCCGCGACTGGCCTTCGGGGCGGGACGATACTTAGCATCCTTGGCCGCGCGTTAACTTCCAGGAGCTGCTCCCAGGGCTGTGACAACTAGAGCCGCCTGGTTGAGGACCTCTAGGTGAGCAAGGCGGGGGCTCTCGAGACTTTCAAGCTGGAGGAAGCTCCGGTCAGCCAAAGGGAACTGTACGTGAGGAGCCAAGTGGCCTGGCTGGAGATCCCGGCTCCGCCACCTGTTCCGCACGCTACCGTGGGCAGCTAATCTCCCTCATGTGTGGAACAGCGATAATAGGAACCGCCTGTCAGGGTGTAGGTGCTAACTACATGTGCCTTTAGTAGTAACTCGCACTCTTGCGCACGCTCTCTTTGCTGTGTATAGTGCTGTGCTGTATTTTAAAATAACTTTTATTTATTCTTTAACATTTAGCAAATTAGTACTTGCAGGAGGTGGCACATCAATTAGTAGAGGAGAGTGCTTGATGAAAAGCACAGTCCTTTGTCACGTCCCCTGGCTCTTAAAGGAGAATGTTATTAGCATCTAGATCAGGCAAATTCTCATTTTTTACATACTCTGTTCATTGCTTAAAATCTTGTAACATTTTAATTTGTTGCATTTCTTGTGCAGATTTTTCTTTTATCGGGAGTTTTCTAGTGGACTGGCTCAGTTCTTTTTGTTGAAGAGTATAGTGTGCTGATAATTTTTTAACTTCCTAATGGCAGACCCTTCCCTTTTTCTTTCTTTCTTTCTTTTTTTCTTTTAAGCTGGCAAGACTTCTGGAGAATGAGTCCTCTTTCTCTGACTCAGCTTGGTTCTCTTCTATACTGGCTGCATAGGTGACCCTTTAGACTTTCCACTTTATTCTTTTTCTCCTTTGGATCCAGGATTTCTTGGAACACACGACATCCTGTTTCTTGTCCTTCTCCCTTGTTTTGCTTGACTACATCTCAAGAATCTTTCTAAGAAAAGGGTATGTGCTAAGTAAACTATACGATTTCTTACAAGGTCAAAAATAATTTTATTCTGCTCTCACAAGGGCAAACTGATATGGTTATCCTTCTATATCACCATGGTAATTATTCTGAAAACCCATCTTTTTCTCATTCTTGTATATCCAACTGCCTGTTTATCATCCCCATCTGCCGCATAGGTCTCTCGTGTGTTTTTGTTTTGTTTTTTGACTTGAGAAAAAATGCTAGGCTGCCTGCATTCATCACCAGGGAAAGGTTAGGAAATGATTCTGTATACTGTCCTTCACTTCCTTTCCCTATTTTCATCTTTAGAAGTAAATTTTGTAATGTTTTGTACGGTAAGCCTAGAGCCTTTTGTTTAGGCTACAGACCATAGCTTCCTGGGCTTTACTTCATCTGTCAAGCAAGGCCCTATATAGAACCCCGGGACAGGTTGTAGTGTCTTACCTTTTGATAAGTCTCTCCCCACTCTTCAGTGTCACATATTTATTCCATTTTGTACTTAAAAATTCTTATTTCAGAAGGCTCTGAGGTGGGACAGGAGGTGAACTGGAATCTTAATTTTTTAAGTGATATGTAGATCTATATAAGTTGGTCTATCTTTCTCTTCCCTGACAGGGTGGCTTCAGCCACTTTGGCTGGTAAACAGAGAAAGGATTTAAGTACTGATATGATTAGAACTAATATTGCTCATGGGAAATCTGTCTCTCAGAAAGCAAACAGGCATAAGAAATATGAACAAAAAAGACACCTTGGTTTGAAAGATGTCAATATTCCAACCTTGGAAGGTAGAACACTTGAATTAGATGAGAAATCTCAAGAGTTAGTTCCAGGAGAGATCAGTGTCAAGCCAAGTAAGTAAAGAACTTTCGTAATTTTAAGTGCTTTAAAGAGTGAATAAAAGTTGTTTCAATACCTGAGGTTAAAAAAACCTTGACCAGGGGCTGGCCGGGTGGCATTATGGTTAGGTCCATGTGCTCTGCTTTGGCGGGCTGGGGTTCCCTGGCCCATATCCTGGGCATGGACCTACATACCGCTCATTAAGCCATGCTCTGATGACATCCCACATACAAAAACCAGGAAGATTGGCACAGATGTTAGCTCAGGGACAATCTTCCTCACCAGAAAAAAAACCCTCAAAAAACACTGACTAGATGAACGGAGTTTTGAGATACCATTCTAAATAACGTGGTGTTTTCTATGACTAAATACTATCTATTTAAGGTAAAGGTTGTGAAGGTTACTAGCCAGGCTAAAGCCATTCACCTATGGAGTATTATAACACTTTAGGATTCCTATAAGGCAGTATAGATAATAAAGTTCTCACTTCTGGAGTTTGAACAAGATAAGTGTTGACAAGATAAATCGATAAGGGACATTAAAATAGACGTTTTATGGAGAAGGAAATGAGATGTCAAATTGTTTAAATGTTCACAGCTACAATTTTATCATTTTTCAGGACCAGTGTAATAGGCAGCATATACAAGACATTCAAGCTTAATTGATTGTGTTAAAGAGGAGTTTAAGCTAAAATATTCCTTCCAGATTTATCATTTTTGTGATTCTGAAGGAAAGCAAGAGGAAAGAATTGGACAAAAGTGTTGTAGGGTTGTTTTTGTTTTTGAGATGAGGTGATCAGCGCATGTTTGAAGGTCAGAGGAAATGGGTTGGTAGTTGAGGAGGAGAAAGTAAAGAAGAACATTTCTTAGGAGTTGGGAGAAAATGAAAACTGGGCCATAGAATGATATAGGATGACCTTTAAAGGAAGAACTAGACATTTTTTGTCTGAGAAGAGGTGATATTATTGTCTCCTGCGTCAGCTCCTTGCTTCTTCTCTAGCCCTCTCAAATACTCCATTCCTTGACCAAAATCTCTCAAATGAAAGTGTAATTCTGTCATTATGCTATTAAACTATCCTTTATTTTCCATTCGCAAGGTCTAGAGGTGGAGGTAGGCCTGGCATGTTCCAGAGAAAGCAAGTAGGTGAGCACAGCTAGAAAAGAAGGAACAAGGGGGATAGTTCCTGTAGAGCCCTGAGGGCCATTGTTATAAAGAGATTAGCTTTTACTCTGATATGAGAAGCCATTATCAGATTAATTTGTTTATATAATCAGATTTATGATTTAAAATCATCACTTACAGATTGTAGGGTGACAAGCATGGCCTTGGGGAGACCAGTTAGGAGACTATTGCAATAATTTAGTTGATGGTTGATCACAGTGGTAACAGCAATGGTGGGTGGTCATGTTTTGGATATATTTTGAAGTTTGAACCAATAGAATTTCCTAATGGAGTGGATGTAGTTTGATAAAGAAAGAGAAGTCAGGATGATTCCAAGGTTTTTGGCCTGAGCACCTAAGAAAGTGGAGTGGCCATTTACTAAATTGTAAAAGACTGAGGGAGGAACCATTTTGGGGGGGGGGTAGTAAGATTAAGAGTTCAGTTTTGGACTGTTAAATTTGAGATCCCTTTTAGACACATAAGAAGAGATGTTGAAAAGGTAACTGGATGTACAAGATGAATTCATGGGAGAAATCCAAGCTGGAGATATAAATTCAGGGGTTGTCACCTTATATATGGTGTTTGAAGCTATAAGACCAGTTGTGATTACCCAGAGTTTTGCTGTGGAAAAAGGAGAGAAGAGGGGTGAGCACTCCAACATTTAGAGGGTGAGGACATGAGGGGAAATTAGCAGAGAACTGAGGAGCAAGGCAAAGTAGAGTAAGAGGACAACCAGAAGAGTGTGGTGCCTTAGAACCCAAGTGACACAAGCATATCATGGACAGATTGATGATGCCACTGCTGCTTGTGAGGTCAGGTAGTATTAAAGGTGAGAACTTGAACTTTACTGTGGGGGTTGCTGGTGATCTCGATGAGTACTTTTGGTGGAGTGAAGTCCAGGGAGTGAAAGCCAGATTGGAATGGTTCAAGAGAGAACAGCAGCACCACCTAGGACATTTTCTTGCCCCAAAAGTTGAATTTGAGTCTAATCAAATCCTTAGATCTTTTCAATTTAAAGAAAACATGAGGGCTAGAGGAATGAATAAAAAACATGAGAAAGCAAACAGACAACTGTAGAGTGCAGGGCATTCTGTAGGACAACTGACTAGCTTTTGTCAACAAGATAATGGCCCAGAAAAATGGGTGAGGAGGATCTGTTTTAGATGAAGAGACTTAAACAACATCCAGATACAATGAATGGATCTTGCTTGGTTCCTGATTTGAACAAACCAATGGTTAAACAAAACAAAAAACAAAACACAACTATTTGAAATGGGGAAATCTAAATCTGGTCCCTGTAGTAGATGATAACATGGAATTACTGCTAATATTTTTAGGTGTGATAATGGTATTGTGGTTATGAAAGAAAATGCCTGTGTTTTTAGAGGTGCATACTGAAATATTTATGGTTGAAATTTTGGGAGTAGAATTCATTTTCAAATACTTCAGGGGAAAAAAGCAAGTGCAGCAAAATGTTAATGATCTTGAATCTGGGTGATAGGTATATGGGGGCGTCACTATTCTACTTGTGTGTGTATTTGAAATTTTTCATAATTTTATAAAAAGTGAGGGGGGATGAAAGAAGAACTGGAAATAGGGATACGAGTAACTCTCTTGAAGAATTTTGCCTTAAACGGGAATAGAGACATGAGGCAAGTAGCCAGATGAGGGTGTGGGTTGGGAGGAATAATTGCATGTTTGTAACTTTAGGATGGCAACATCCCAGTCTAAAGAGAGAACTAGGTGAGTGAGGGTAAATTGCTGGAAGAATGTCCTTGAGTTGAGAAGGAATAGAATCTGGAGCCAGCTGGAGAGGTTGGCCTTATGTAGGAGGGCTCTCAGCCCATCTAGAGGGGAAGGCAAAGTCTGTGGGCCCAGATGCCCAGGTGGGAGCTTTGAACACAGATGGGAGAGGAGCTGTTTCAGGTTTGAGAATAGGATAATATGTGAAATAATAATTCCGGAGAATGAGAGAGTGATGAAATAGAGAAATGTAGGGTCCAACTGAGGTTTGTCGTCATAAAGAGGAAGAGATGAGGTAGCATGCCTTGGGTGTTTTTACAAGCACATTCAGTTGAGCATTGCAGGTGGGAAGTAAGCAGAGAGTGTAAGCAACACTTTGAGAGGGGTCAAAAAGTTGTGATTATGAAGTAGTGATTATGATGATGAATCATGGAATCTAAATTGGTTAAGAAGAAACTTGAGAACAGGAGGGAGGTGAGAGACAGTAAAAAGATGAGTGTAGATCAGTGGAGGGTAGGTCCTGGTGGGGCCAAACAGTTGTTAGAAAGATAAGATATGATCATCAGAGAGTGGATTGCTTGAAATTGGGCTTATGAAGGAGGTACAGTTGTTCATTAGTAATGATGAGGTCTCAAGTGCCTAGTTGCCTCGCAAATGAATACAGCTGTGACAAGACATTGACCCTCCCATCCCTTGATGTTTCTGGCAGGGCCTGGATTGGCCAGAACACTCTCTCTGGCTGGTTGCATTTGATCACAAGCAGCTTCTGTTTGCTCCAGTGTGTTGGGTAAATGTTATTTTTAATGTATGCCATGAAATTTAAAAGGTTGAAATATTGGCATGGGTGTGACCACGGGAATGGGTAGCTGAGGTATAGTAGAAGCAAGATCACTGGAGGAAAGGAAGCCTTAGAATTGAGAGGTGGGGAGTTGGAGGGGTCGTCAAGATTTGTACAAGAATAGTGATGGAGGCGGTGACAGTGAGCTAGGAGCTAAAGCCTTCAGGAAATGAGGGGGAAACCTGGAGTGCCTAGAGATGATAAAGTGGGGTATTGTGTAGTATGATCTGAGCATGTGAAATATAAAGCTGGGCTCTTTCAGGAAGAGGAAGAAATAGTTGAGAAGCAGTGATGAGGACACCTCCCCTCTTTAGGCCCAGTGATACTACCAGTGCGGGAGAAGAAAACAGTTAACCACTAGAGAGGACACCTAGGGAAGCAGTGTCTTCAGGGGAGCGCCGTGTTTCAGTTAGATCAAGAGATGAAGGAGCCATTCAGGGAAGTTGAGGATGTAGGGATGTTGATGATTGACCACTTCTTCATCTGAGCTCTTGCATGTTCTGTTCTTTGCCTGGATTATTTTTTTTTAAACAACTTTTGTGAGGTATCATTTACATACCATAAAATTCACCCATTTAAGTAAATGCCTTTTGTAGTAAGTTTACTGATTTGTGCACTTATCTCCCTGGATCACTTTTAACCCTCAGCCAGTGGGCAAACATATATTAATTCTTCAGAACACTTCTCAGAGAGTCTCTCTTCTGAGAAGGCTTTCCTGATCTCCCGAGACAGATTTATACTGATTGTCTACGCTGAGCGTTCTCACGCTCCTTAGTCCAGGCTAAACCAAACTGTGTTCATCTCTCCCACGATACTGTGAGCCCGTCGAGGGCAGACATTCTCTTACTTATTCTTACTGCCTAAAAGTGTCTGGCGCATAGTAGCCAATCATATTTTTCAAACCAGTTTAAAAAAACATGAGAATACGTAGGTAGAAACCTAAGTTGAGAATCATAGGTGGGAGCTAAAGAAAATGACACATAGCTTTAATATCAAAGGAAAAGCTGTATTACCCCCAAACTTAGTAGCTTAAAACAGCAAACATTGATTATTTCACACCATTTTTGTGGGTCAGGAATTTGGGTGCAGCTTGGCCGGGTGGTTCTGCAGGTTGCAGTCAAGGTGTCATCCGGGGTTGCATCTGAAGGCTTGGCTGAGACTGGGGGAGCAGCTTCCAGGGTGACTCACTCACATGGCTGGCAAGTCGATGCTGGCTTTTGGCAGGAGGCCTTAGTTCTTTGTCTTCCGGACATCTCTGTAGGGCTGCTTGAGTCTCCTTAAAGGCTCCACGTGGCCACTGACTTCCCCAAGTGCAAGTGATCCAAGAGAGCAGGGCCAAAGCTGCACTGTCTTTAATGGCCTAGTCTTGGAAGCTGCACTCAATCATTCCCACTCTTTTCCTGGTTACACAGCTCAGCCCTATTCAGTGTAGAGGGGACAACACCTCTGGCATGGCTACCAGAGGTGAGAATCCCCGGAGGTCAGCTTGAAGGCTGGTGATCATAGAAGTGAATTAAATTAAAAGTGAAGCAATGCATGCCTACTACATAGCAAGCAGATAATGAATATTTGAACAAGAGAAGGCAAAAGGCAGAGAAATTTTAGAAAAATAGGGGTTAAAATAACGTGGTCAGAATGCTAAGGAATTAACAAGAAGTTACTAAAAGCATCTTAGCAGTTGAGGTGAGACAATATTTTAGACATTCATGTAACTATTTATCTGAAATGTTTTATGTACTGGTTTTTTTCCCCCTGCTTAGAGTCATTGAAATCTCTTCTAAGTGATCAATGAAGACAAATGCTCCAGAAATACAAGGAAGAAAACTTAAAAAATTGAAGGAACAGAGAGAGAAAGCGAAATGAGGAGTATTTAAAGTGGGTCTTTATAGACCTGACAAGCCAATTTTTCTTTCATCAATACCAGAATCCCAGCCAAAAAAAAGTAAATTTAGTATCCTAACTTGATATACAGGAATAATTCCTTTTAATAGGAATTTTTTTCAAGAGATTACACTTGATCTTAGCCAAAAGGCTGAGAAGTGATTCTTTGAGAGTTTAAATGACTAACCCTTTCCCTGTAGTCCCTTTATTCACTTAAAAAGTTGGTAGGAGATGGGAGTGACATGAGTAGCTCAGAAGATGAAGATCAGGTCTCTTGATGTAGCTGTAGGTAGGTTGACATAGGGTGAAACGAGGAAAGCAGGTAGAGCCAGGCTGAACAGTGAATGCTGTGCCCAAGGATTGGGCATTTACCCTGTCAGATACAGAGAGTCAAGGGAGGCTTATAAATGAGGTTGTACCATTATCAGATTAATAATTCAGGAAGATTACCTTGGCCTTGAGATGATAGTCTGGAAAAGGATCAATTTATAGGTAGGAAGACCAGTTGTGAGACTGTCATGATAGAATAGGTGGGACAGGATAAGTGGGCTGGGGCAAGGGTTTAAAAGGAAGAAGTAGGTGTAAGACATCTTAGGAGATAAATTTGACAGGTGACCAAGTAGATGGTGAGGGGTGAAGGAAAGTGAAGAGTCAGAGATAAAATGATTCTGAAGATAAATTAGTTTGAGCAACCATATAAATAAACCATATAAATTGTGCTCCTGCTAAAAGAGATGTGGAAGGCAAGAAAAGAAACCTGCCTAAGTGGGTGCATATTATAACACTTTTTCTTTCTTTCTTTCTTTCTTTTTTTTTTTTTTTGTGGGGAAGACCAGCCCTGAGCTAACATCTGTTGCCAATCTTCCCCTTTTTGCTGAGGAAGACTGGCCCTGGGCTAACATCCTGCCCATCTTCCTCCACTTTATATGGGATGCCGCCACGGCATGGCTGACAGGCAGTGCGTCGGCGGGCGCCCGGGATCCGAACTCGCGAACCCCGGGCTGCCAAGCGCAGACTAAACCGCTGCGCCACCGGGCGGCCCCCTCTTTCTTTCTTTTTTTAAAGCTTGTTTGGGCCATGGGGATAACAGGCAGTTGGGAATAAAAATTTGAAAATGGGGACGGAGATTCATGCTGAGATGTGGATTTGGGATATGATATTGGGAGTATGGCTGGGTGTATAAGCTGCAGGACTAACTGAGGCCACTCCAATAAAGATATATGTTATGAAAGAGTGGGGTCTAGAGAGCGCCTTCAGGTGGGCAGAAGTCAGGTACCAGTGATAGGTCAGAGTGGCAGGAGAACTAAAGTAGGACAGAAGCTGAAGGAAGGTGATGGAAAGAAGAGAATGATCAGTGAGTCAAGAGAGATGAAGTGTGAACACAGGCAGTTGGATTTGTAAATTGAGTCACTGGTGATCTGCTGTTTTCAAGTTATAATCTCTTGTTGGCTGTGTATTCATTCCTGATTTAAGTAAGACTTGAATAACATAAAAGCTCAAGATATTGCCTGTTTTTGTTTCATGAATCTGATTGATTTGACAGACTTTGATTACTCTTAGGATAAGGTGGAAGAGACCAAAATTAGTAGAATATAACTCAAGGTGGAAAGATACAGACAAATGTGGTCTATATGTGTTAGAGGAGAGCGAGATTGTTCGTGTTTGGAGGAACATCAGAGAAGACTTCTTGGAAGTCTTTTCCCAGTCTCAATGAATATTGTTATGACCATTATTTTAAACTCTTTATCAGGTAAATTATTTATCTCCATTTCATTAAGAAATGTTTCTGAGGTTCTATCTTGTTTTTGTCTTTAATTTGTAATATTTTCATTTGTTTTGTTGGTTTCTATGCATTGGATAAAACAGCCACCTCTCTAAGTCTTGAAGAAGTGTCCTTGTGTAGGAAATGAACCTTATTGTTCAACCCTGTCCTAGCTTTTGGTTGTCCCTTAAATCCTTGTGGTTCTCCAAGCAGCCTATTTTATATTTGGTGGCTCCCAGTAGTTGAGGATGTTTCAACAAGTGTCAGTGTCCCAATGAAGGGAATCTCAGTCAGCACCTAGATTCAGGCTGATTGGAAGCCAGACCTTCAAGCAGCCACTTCAAGTATGCAAATATATATATATAGTCCTGTGGGACTGCAAGTGTAAGTCCCATTGGCCACCAGAACCAAGCAATCTAGATGTGTCTCCTGGGTAGAATTTGCAAAAATCAAAGTGCTAGGTGAGCATACAAGCTCCTTTCTGGGAGATACCAATGACCTGGAGTGAGACAGAAGGAGAGCATAATGATGGCATCCACTAGCCTCCATCACCAGAGAGCAGCACAGTAGGCCCCTAGATATGTGCCAAACGAGAATCCTGCCCCTCAGGCCATATCTCCAGGACAAGCAGAAAGGCCTTCTTCCCACAATGACTGGAGATGTGTTTCAATATGCTGCCTGTGCTATGGCCTGGTGCTGGTGGTCAGCCAAGAGCTCTCTCTCTCTCTGTTTGTTACAGTCCCATGGGACCCAGGAATGCAAGCCCTGCTGGCCACCAGTGCCAGGCAATCAAGGGGAATTCTCTAGGCTGCAGCCACTAAAACCAGGGCACCAGACATATGTACAAGCTCTTCTCTGGGAGTTACTGGTGCTCTGGATCATGGCAGAGGGAGGGTGCAAAGATATCACCTGCCCTCAAGGTCTCTGAAGAGGATTACACTGGTCTCTTAGATGCGTTTTTTCTTAGAAGCCTGCCCCTCTGGCCACAGCTATGAAGACAAGCTAACAGACCTCTCTTACAGAAAGACTGGGTGCCTCAGTCTGTTGCCTCTTGTTTTGCCCTGGGGAGTGGTGGCCAGTTAAGAACTCTTTGTCTATTTGTTACAGTCCTGTGGATTCCATGAGCAAAAACCCCACTGGCCACCAAAGGCAGATAATCTAGAGTGTCCTTTGGTGCCAGCCACAAAAATTGGGCTGCCAATCAAGGATAAAATCTACTTTTGGAAAGTTACTGATGAGCTGAAGTGAGGCAGAGGAGGAGCACAAAGATGACACTTTCTGGCCTCTGTCCCTGGAGGGTATTTCAGTAGGCCTCTAGATGTGTGTTAAATTAGATGCCTGCCACTTTGGCTGATGCTTTAAGATGAGCAAATAAGGCTCTTTCACAGAAAATCTGGATACTTTTAAATAATCTGCCTCTGCCCTGGGCCATGGGGAGGGAAAATCTGCACGTATGAGCCCTTTCAGAACCATGTCTCAGTTTACTATAGCCTTGTGGATCTTGTAGACATGAGCCCCCTTGGCTTCAAAACTAGATGTTTCAGGGACTCATTTCTCAGGTGCAAGTCTTACAAGTTAAGGTGTCCAATGTGGGGTTCAGACCCTTCACTCCTCAGGGAGAAGCTCCAGGTTTCCAGTTCCCTTTCCATTGTGGGTTGCCATGGCAGGGTGGTGTTTACGCTGAGATTGTGTGTCAACCTCTCCTACCCACTTCAATGATTTTGGTTTTTTTCTCATTTACCTGATATGTAGAAATCACTCATATGGTTTTTGGTTTTGTTTCTGTTTTCAGAGGAAATTGTTCGACATGTTGCTGCAGATTTGGTGTGACTGTGGGAGGAGATGAGTTTCAAATCTTCCTACATTGGCTTCTTGAACTGAAACTACTGATTCCTCCTTAATTGTTAGTACAATTCATCACTAAAGGCATCTGATCCTGGACTTTTTTGGTTGAGAGAGTTTTGATTACTGACTCAATCTCTTTACTCCTTATAAGTCTATTCACATTTCCTACTTATTTATGATTTAGTCTTGGTAGGTTGTATTTTTATAGATATTTATCCATTTCTTCTAGGTTATCTGTTTTTTTGTATAGTTGTTCATATCGGTGTCTTATAAGCCTATATATTTGGTGGTATTATTTGTAATGTCTTCTCTCATTTCTGAATTTATTTATTTGAATCTTCTCTTTCTTTTTTTAGTCAAACTATACATTTCTCAAATGTGTTATGTTTTCTAAAAACCAACCCTTAGTTTCATTGATCTTTTCTATTTTTTTCCTAGCCTCTACTTCATTTATTGCTGTTCTCATCTTTGTTACATCCTTTCTTCTGCTAACTTTGTGCTTAGTTTGGTTTGTTTTTTTTTTTTTTTTTTTTCTAGTTCCCTGAGATGTAAGCTTAGTTGTTTATTTGAGATCTTTCTCCTTTTTAGAACATATTTGTTTATCACTATAAACTTTGCTTTTTGAACTGCCTTTGCTGAATCTTATAAGTTTTGGTGTGGTGTGTTTCCATTTTTAAGATTTTTTATTTCTTTTTTCATAGTTTTGATAGGGAATATTTTTATATTTATGTTTGTCTTTATCATTGTTTTTTTCATTATTATCTTATAGTTTTCAATGTACAAGTCTTTCACCTCTTTGGTTAAATTTATTTCCAGGTATTTTATTCTTTTTGATGCAGTTGTAGATGGGATTGGTGTCTTGATTTCTCTTTCTAATAGTTTATTGTATAGAATTGCAAAAGATTTTTGTATATTGATTTTGTATTCTGCAAATTTACTGAATTTGTTTATCAGTTCTAATAGTTTTTTGATGGAGTCTTTAGGGTTTTCTGTATATAATATCATGTCATCTGCATATAGTCACAATTTTACTACTTCCTTTCCAATTTGGATGACTTTTATTTCTTTTCATGCTTAGTTGCTCTGTCCAGGACTTCCAATACCATGTTGAATAAAAGTGGCAAGAAGGGGTATTCTTGTCTTGTTACTGCTCTCATAGGAAAAGCTTTCATCTTTTCACCATTGGATAAGATGCTGGCTGTGGGTTTGTCATTTGTGACCTTTATTATATTGAGATATTTTCCTCTGTACCTACTTTGTTGAGTTTTTTCTCATAAATGGATATTGAATTTTGTCAAATGCTTTTTCTGTATCTACTGAGATAATCATATGACTTTATCCTTTATTTTATCAATGCAATATATCATATTGATTGATTTGTGGATGTTAAACCATTCTTTCATCCTTGGAATAAGTCCCACTTGATCATGTATGATCTTTCTTGTATGCTCTTGAATTTTTTTGGCCAACATTTTGTTGAGGATTTTTGCATTGAGGTTTGTCAGGGATATTAGCCTAAAATTATATTTCTTGTTGCTTCCTTTTCTGGTTTTGGGATTAGGGCAATGCTGGTCTTGTTAAATGAGTTTGGAAATGTTCCTTTCTCTTTTATTCTTTGGAAGAGTTTCAGAAAGATAGTAGTTATTTAAATATTTGGTTGAATTCACCAATGAAGCTGTTAGGTTCTAGACTTTTATTTCTTGGGAGGTTTTCAATTTCTGATTCTATCACCTTACCAGTCATAAGTTTACTCATATTTTCTATTTCTTTATGATTCAGTTTTGGTAGTTTGCATGTTTCCGGGAATTTATCTGTTTCTTCTGGATTGTCAAATTTGTTTGACATGAAATTGTTCATAGTAGTCTCTTATGATCCTTTTATTTTTGTGGTATCAATTTTAATCTCTCTTTCATTTCTGAATGTATTTATTTGAGCCTTCTCTCTTTCTTTCTTTGTGAGTCTAACTAAAGATTTGTCAATTTTGAATCTCTTCAAAGAACCAGCTCCTACTTTCATTGATCTTTTCTGTTGTCTTTTCTAGTCTCTACTTCATTTATTTCCTTCTGATCTTCCTTATTTCTTTCCTTCTACTAACTTTGAGTTTTGTTTATTCTCTTTCTAATTTTTGAGGTGTAAATTTAGGTTTTTTTAATTTCAGATTTTTCTTGTTTCTTGAAATAGGCATTTATTGCTATGAACTTCTCTCTTAGAACTTATTTTGCTGCATCTCAAAGGTTTTGGTATGTTATGTTTCCATTTTTATTTGTCTGCAAGTATTTTATTTTTCTTTTGATTTCTTTTTGGACTCATTTGTCAGTAGCATGCTATTTAATCTTTACATATTTATAACATTTCCAGATTTTGTCTTGTAATTGATTTTTACTTTCATGCCATTGTGGTTGGGAAGATGCTTGATATGATTTTAATCTTCTTAACTTATTAAGAATTGTTCTATTACCTAACATATGAGCTATCCTAGGACTGTTACATGGGCACTTGAGAAGAATGTGTATTCTGCTGCTTTTTGATGGAATATTCTGTATATATTTATTAAGTCCATTTATCTAATGTTTCCTTTAAGGCCAATGTATCTTTATTGATTTTCTGCCTGAATGATCTATCCATTGTTGAAAGTGGAATATTAAAGTGGAATATTAATTATTGTATTGGTGTCTCTTTCTCCTTTTTGGTATGTTAATATTTGCTTTATATATTCAGGTTCTCCTATGTTTGGTTCATAAATATTTACAAGTGTTATATACTCTTGTTGAATTGATGCCTTTATCATTATGTAGTGACCTTCTTTGTCTCTGATTACAGTCTTTATTTTAAAGTCTATTTAGTCAAAGTATAACCAGCCTAGCTTTCTTTTGTTTTCCATTTGCATGTGACATCTTTTCCCATCCCTTCACTTTCAGTCTTTGTGTGTCCTTACACTCAAAGGGAGTCTCTTGTAGGCATCATCTAGAAGGCTCTTTTTTAAATCCATTCACCACTTTAAGTCTTTTGATTGGAGATTTTAGTCCATTTACATTTAAAATAGGTATATACTTATTGGCATTTTGTTAATTATTGATAGGTATGTACTTATTGGCATTTTATTAATTGATTTCAGGATGTTTTGTAGTTCCTCTCTGTTCCTTTCTTCTCTAGCTCTCTTCCTTTGTGGTTTTATGAGTTTTAGTGGCATGCTTAGATTCCTTTCTCTTTATCTTTTGCATATCTATGATTGTTTTTTGTTTTGTGTTTACTATAAGGCTTACATATAACAACTTATATTTATGACATTCTACTTTAAGTTGATAACAACTTAAGTTTGAATGCACCCTAAATCTCTATACTTTTACTCTCCCTCCATGTTTTGTTTTTGATGTCACATTTGCATCTTTTTATCTTGTGCATCCTTAACTATTTATTGTAGTTACAGTTAATTTTAGTACTTTTGTTTTTTAACCTTCATACTATCTTTATAAGTGATTTATCTGCTACCTTTACTATATATTTACTTGCACCACTTCTATTTTTCTCATATATTTGATTGCTCTCTGTATCTTTGCCAACCATTTTTAATAGAGTTTTTAAAATTGCTTTAGCTTGTCTTGTGTGCATGTCACACCATCTAAGAAATTTATGGTATTTTGTTTTTTAACAGCTTTACTTTACATTTTTACATACAAAAAAATTTGTGCACAATTTTTGTGTGAAATTGTTCACATATTTAATGTATACAATTTGATGAGTTTGGACATATGCATGCACTCATGTTGTAATTGCCACGTTCAAGGTAATAGGTATATTCATCACTTCCAAAAGTTTTCTGCATCCTTGTTTTTGTGTGTGTCTCGTAAGGAAACATAGCAATATCTATCCTCGGCAAATTTTTAAGTGCACAATAGTGTATCATTTTCTATAGCCACTATGTTGTACACAGATCCCTAGAGTTAATTCATCTTGCATAACTGAAAATTTATACCAATTGTATAACAACTCTCCTTTTCTTCCTCCCCCCAAGTCCCTGTAACCGCCACTCCATTCTCTGCTTCTAGAATATAATATATATATAAAATGCTGCAATAAACATGTGAGTGTGTTTGATATTCCATTTTCATTCCTTTTGTGAACACACCCAGCATTTAAATTGCTGGATCATATTGCAGATCTATTTTAAAATTTAAAGAAACCTCCTTATTGTTTTCCATAGTGGCTGAAACAGTTTCCATTTTTATCAACAGTGTGCAAGTGTTCCATTTTCTTCACATCCTCACCAACACTTATTATTGCCTGTCTTCTTGAAGATAGCCATTCTAACAAGTGTGAGGTGATATCTCATAGGGGTTTTAGTTTGCATTTCCCTGATGATTAGTGATGTTGACCATTTCTTCATGTTCCTGTTGGCCATTTGGTTGTCTTCTTGGGGAAAAATGTCTATTTAATTCTTGTGCCCATTTTTCAATAGGAGCGTGTTTTTCTGTTATTGAGTTGTATGAGTTTTTTATATACTATGGATATTAACCCCTTTTCTGATATATGGTTTGCAAAAATGTTCCCTCATTCTGTAGGTTGCCTTTACATTTTTTTTTTGCAAGGAAGACCAGCCCTGAGCTAACATCCACTGCCTATCCTCCTCTTTTTTTGCTGAGGAAGACTGGCCCTGGGCTAACATCTGTGCCTATCTTCCTCTACTTTATATGGGATGCCGCCACGGCAGGGCTGACAAGCAGTGTGTCGGCAGGCGCCTGGGATCCGAACCCACGAACCCTGGGCTGCCAAGTGCGAACTTAACCACTGCGCCACCGGGCGGCCCTGCCTTTACATTTTTGATTGTTTCTTTTGCTGTGCAGAAGCTTTTGAGTTTGATGTAATTTCATTAGTTGATTTTTGTTTTTGTTGTCTTTTCTTTTGCTGTCATATTCAAAGAATTGTTGCCAAGACCAGTTTCAAGAATCTTCTTTCCTACATTTTATTCTAGAAGTTATATGGTATCAGGTCTATTTCAAGTTAAATTTTGTAAGTAGTGTATGATGGGTGGCCAATTTTTTGTTCTGTATGTGTTTATCAGTTTTCTCAACAGTTTTTATTGAAGAGACTATTCTTTCCCCCATTGGCTGTTCTTGGTTTTCTTGTTAAATATTAGTTGACTGTATATGTGGGGTTGTTTTCTGGGTTCTTACTTTTGTTCTAGTTATCTATGAGCCTACTTTTATGCCAATACCTTACTCTTTTATTTACTATAGCTTTGTAGTATATTTGAAATCAGGAAGTGTGATGCCTTATGCTTTGTTCTTTCTCAGTATTGCTTTGACATTCAAGGTTTTGTTTGGTCCCATACAAATTTTAGTACCATTTTTTCTATTTCTATGATAAATGTCATTGGAACTTTGATAGGGATTGTGTTAAATCTATAAATGGCTTTGGGTAGTAAGGACATTTTAATAATATGAATTCTTCCAATACATGAACACAGGATATCTTTCCATTTATTTGTGTCTCCTTTAATTACTTTCATTAAATTTTCATTTATATTATATAAATCTTCACTGCCTTAGGTAAATTTATTCATTGGTATTTTATTGTGTTGATGCTATTGTGAGTGGGTTTTTTTAAAATTTCCTTTTCAGTTGTTTCATTATTAGTGTATAGAAATGCAGCTGATTTCTATGTTGATTTTATATTCTACAACTTTACTGAATTTGTTGATTTGTTCCAACAGTTTTTTTTTTTTTTGAGTCCTTGGGATTTTTGATATACAAAATCATTTCATCTGCAAATAATTTTACTTCTTTATTTGTGATTTGGATGATTTTTACTTTTTTCTTGTCTAATTGCTCTAGGTAGCACTTCCAATACTATACTAAGTAGGAGTGGTGAGAGTGGGCATCCTTGTCTTGTTGCTGATCTCAGAGAAAAGACATTCAGGTTTTCACTTTTGAGTATAATGGTACCTGTATTTTGTTGTATATGGCCTCTATTATGTTGAGGAATGATTCTTCTATTTCCAATCTGTAGAGGATCTTATCATGAAAGAATTTTGTATTTTGTCAAATGTTTTTTCTGCATTAACATGATCATGTGATTTTTCTCTTTCATTCTATTAATGTGAAGTATTACATTTATTGATTTGCATATGTTGAATCATCCTTGCATCCTAGGGATAAAACTGACTTGGTCATGGTGTATAATCTTTTTCATGAGTTCTTGAATTCAGTTCGCTGATATTTTATTGAGAATTTTTGTTCTATATTCATCAGGTATATGGGTGTATAGTTTTCCTTTTCCTAATGTCCTTATTTGGCTTTGGTAGAGGTAATACTGACCTTATAGAATGAAGTTGTGTTTCCTTCTCTTCAATTTTTAGAAGATTTAGACAAGGATTGGTATTAATATCTCTTTAAATGTTTAGTAGAATTCACCAGTGGAGCCATCTGGTCATGTTTTTGATTATTGGTTCAATCTCTTTACTAATTACTGGCCTTCAGATTCTCTATTTCATTCTGTCAGTCTTAGTTGATTGTGTGTTTCTAGCAATTTATACATTTCTTCTAGGCGATCTCATTTTTTGGCATATAATTGTTCCTCAGAGTCTCTTATGAACGTATTTATTTCTGTAGTATTCATTGTAATGTCTCCTCTTTCATTATTTATTTGAATATTCTCTCTTTTTTCTTTATCTAGCTGAAGGTGTGTCAATTTTGTTTTTCTTTCTGAAAAAGCAGCTCTTAGTTTCACTGATACTTTGCATTGTTTTTCTTTCATATAGTTTCATTCTGATCTTTATTATTTTTTTCCTTCTGCTAACTTTGAGCTCAATGTGTTCTTTTTCTAGTTTCTTGAGGTGTAGAGTTAGGTTGTGTGTTTGAGATCTTTCTAATTTCTTAATATATGCATTTATCACTATAAGCTTGTCTCTCAGAACTACTTTTGCATCATCCCATAGAATTTGATATTTAGTGTTTCCACTTTTATGTTTCAAAATATTTTTTCCATTTTGATTTCTTCTTTGATCTGTTAGCTGTTCAGAAGTCTGTTGATTAGTTTCTACATATTTGTAGATTTTTCAGCTTTCCTTTTGTTGTTGACTTCCAGACTTATACCATTGTGTTCAGGAAAGATAGTTGGTATGATTTCAATATTCTTAAATTTGTTAAGACTTGTTTTGTTTTAGCAGGATATGTTTCATGTGCACTTTAGAAGAATGAGTATTCTGCTACTGTTGGATGGAATGTTCCGTGTATGTCTGTCAAGTCCATTTGGCCTAAAGTATGGATCAATTCCAATTTTTTGTTGATATTTTTGTCTGGGTTATCTATACATTGTTAACAGGTATTGACATTCCCTACTATTATTGTACTGTTGTCTGTTTCTCCCTTCAGATTTGTTAGTATTCACTTAATATATTTAAGTACTCTGATGTTGGGTGTATATATATTTACAATTACTACATATTTTTTGATGTATTGAACCCTTTATCATCATATAATGACATTCTTTGTCTCTTGCTAGCTTTTTTTGATTTAAGGTCTATTTTGTCAGTTTATAATTTTCTAACCCCACTTTCTTTTGGTTTTTACCTATCTGTAATGTTTTCTTCCATCCCTTCACTTTGATCTTATGTGTATCTTTAGAGTTAAAATAAGTCTCTTTTAAGCTGCATAAGTTGGGTTTTATTTTATTACCCATTCAGTCACTCTGTGCCTTTTAATTGGTGAATACAATCCATTCACATAGAGAGTGATTATTGCTATCTAAGGATTTACTACTGCCATCTTTCTGGTTGCTTTCTCATTGCTCTGTATTTCCATTGTTTATTTTTCCTCTGTTTCTGCCTACCTTTGTATATAGGTGGTTTTCCCTGGTGGTATGCTCAGTGTACCCATTTATTTTCTTTGTGAATGTACTCTAGATTTTCCCTTTATGGTTACCATGAGGCTTACATAAAATATCTCATAGATAAAACAGCCCATTTTGTGCTAAAAACAACTAATCTTTGTTTACCTATAAAGGCTGTACCTTTTTACCCCTCTTCTTTTATATTTTTGACGTCATAATTTACCTCTGTTTACACTTCCATTTATGATGTGTATTTGGTAATAAATTATAGTGTCTATAGTTCTTTTTAAAGTGCTGTTCTTTTAACTTTACACTATAGTTAAATAGTTAACACATCATTCTAATATATACTTAGTTTTCTGACTATTTTTACCTTCACCAGTGTTATGTGTGCTTTTGTGTATGTTTTCATGTTGCTAATTAGTGTCTTTTCATTTCAGCTTGAAGAACTCTTTTCAGCATTTCTCGCAATGGTGGTGAACTCCCTCAGCCTTTGTTTGGCTGTGAAAGCCTTTATTTCTTTTTCATAGCTGAAGGACAACTTTGCTTGATAAAATATTCTTGGCTGGCAATTTTTATGTTTCAACACTTTGAATATGTCATTCCTCTCTCCTTTGGCCTGTAGAGTTTGGCTGAGAAATTTGCTTGTATCCTAATGTGGTTTTTTTGTAGGTTACTTTCTATTTTTTTCTGGCTGCCTTTAAGATTCTTTATCATTTACTTTTGACAGTTACATAAAATTTTCTTGAAGAAAGTTTTTTTTTGTATTAAGATAATATGGTGTTCTATTAACTTCATGGACTTGCATGTCCCAGTTTTTCCCCAAATTTGGGAATTTCTAAGCTATTATCCTTAAATAAACTCTTTGCCCACTTCTCCCTCTCTTTCTCTTCTGATACACCAATTTTTGTCATATTTGCCTTACTGATTGAATTCAATAGCTCTTATAGGGTATCTTCACTTTTTAAAAATCTTAATTCCCTCTTCTCTTCTAATTGAATTATTTGTATATTTCTAGCCTATAATTTACTTATTCTTTCTTCCATGTTATCTGCATTGTTACTGATGCTCTCTATTGCATTTGTTACCTCATTCATTGAATTCTTTAGCTCCAAAATCAGTTTATTCTTTATTTTAATTTCAATCTTACAGGTAAAAAAATTCATTCTATTTATTAATTTTATTTCTGATCATATGAATGATCTTTCTGAGATTTCTTTTAGCTCATAGAATTTCTTCATAACAGCCAATTTGAATTCTTTATCAGTTATATTACAATATTTCATGTTTTGAGTTCAATTGCTAGAGAATTATTTTCTTTTTGTGTATTATTTCCTTGAATTTTCATAGTGTTTGTAGGTATGCACTTCTGCTTTTGCATTTGAAGTGGCACTTTTTTTTTTTTTTTTTTTTGGTGAGGAAGACCAGCCCTGAGCTAACATCCGTCGCCAATCCTCCTCTTTTTGCTGAGGAAGACTGGCCCTGAGCTAACATCCGTGCCCATTTTCCTCTACTTTATATGGGACGCCGCCACAGCGTGGCTGACGAGCAGTACATCGGTGGGCGGCCGGGATCCGAACTGGCGAACCCCGGGCTGCCAAGCACGGACTAAACCGCTGCGCCACCGGGTGGCCCCGAAGTGGCACTTTTTTTTTGCTGAGGAAGATTTGCCCTGAGCTAACATCTATTGCCACTCTTCCTCTTTTTGTATGTGAGCCACCACCACATCATGGCCACTGACAGACTAATGGTGTTGGTCCAGGGACTGAACCTGTGTGGCCAAAGTGGAGCTGTTGAACTTCAGCACTACGCCACTGGGCCTGGCCTGCACATATCTTTTTAACTAAGTTATATCTTTTTTGATTCTTACAACTCAACAGGACTGCTAGTACAATCCTTTGCTTTCTAGTCCAGAAGGTGGGGCTATAGCTCAAGTTTGTGGTTTTTCTCTTGCCTACCAATCTTGGACTATCATCTGAGCACCCTTTGTGTCTAATACAGCTCACTCCTGTTGATGCGCTTGGGAGCATGCACAAGTTGCCAGCAGAGAGGGAGGAGGCGTGTTTTCAGTATCTTTGGCTTTGGGGATGTGTGTAGGCCCAGTGGAGAGGTCCTCAGATGGAGCACCTCCAGATAGTTGTCACCAGACTTCCTGCTGAAGCCCTGAAGCAAACAGTAAGAAATATGTTTCTTATCTTCAGTCTTGTTGGTCCATCCATTGTTGTGAGTGAGATATTTAAATCTCCAACTAGTATTTTAGAACTATTTCTTCCAGTCTGTGAGTTTTTGTCTCATATATTTTGATAGTCTCTTATTAAATGTGTGTGTTTAAAATTGTTGTATCTTCTGCTCTATTGAACATTTATTAACATATATTGACCTTTTTTGTCTCTTGTATAGTTTTTTACTTTAAGATCTTTTTGTCTGTTATCAGTATAGCCACTCTGATTCTCTTTTGATTACTATTTGCATGAAATATCTTTTTCTGTCCTTTCACTTTCAACCTGTTTGTGTCTCTGGATCTCAAGTGACTCCCTTGTACATGACATATTGTTGGGTCATGTGTTTTTGTCCATTATGCCAATCTCTGTTTTTGTATTGGAGAATTTAATCTATTTACATTTAAAGTAATTACTGATAGGGAGGGACTTTCTTCTGTCATTGTGCAGTTAGATTTCTATGTGCCCTATAGCTTTTTTTGGTCTCTCATTTCTTGCATTACTGCCTTTTGTCTGTTTAGTCCATTATTTGTAGTGAAATATTTAAATTTCTTTCTCATTTTCATTTGTGTACATTTTATAGAAATTTTCTTTGTGTTTACCATGGGGATTACATTTAACATACTAGATTTTTAATACTCTAATTTAAATTTATACCATCTTACTTTCAGTATCATACAAAAACTGCTCCTTTATAGCTCTGTTCCCACCTCTTGGTTGTTGATGTCATGAAATTCCATCTTTATACATTGTTAGTCTCAAACATAAACTAAAAATTCTTTTAAATGTATTAATCTCCTAAATTATGTAGAGTACAAGATTAGAGTTACAAACTGAAGTAATGCTAGCTTTAACCTAATAATTGTCTTTTCTTTAAATGTATTAGTTTTTCAAATCTTGTAGAAAAAACAAAAAGAAGTTACATACCTTAGTTACAATAATACTAGAGTTTATAATTGCTTTGTATTTACTTTTGATATTTGTTTTGAGTTACTATCTAGTGTCCTTCCATTTCACCTTGCAAAACTTCCTTGAACATTTCTTGCAGGACAGGTCTGGTGGCCGTAAACTCCCTCAACTTTTATTCATCTGAGAATGTCTTAATTTTTTTCTCACTTTTTAAAGACAGT
The DNA here is from genome assembly GCA_031878705.1 of Tapirus indicus. Taxonomy (NCBI): domain Eukaryota; kingdom Metazoa; phylum Chordata; class Mammalia; order Perissodactyla; family Tapiridae; genus Tapirus; species Tapirus indicus. The sequence continues at coordinate 93,671,432 of CM062925.1, read as the reverse complement.
TTTGCCAGATATAGGATTCTTGGTTGAAAGATTTTCTTTTTAGTACACTGAAGATTTCAATATACTGTCTTTGGCTTTTGAAAGTTTGATTATAATGTGTTTCAACCTGTATCTCTTTGAGTTAATCGTAGTTGGAGTTCATTGAGCTTCTTGGATGTTTATATTCATGTCTTTCATCAGATTTGGGAAGTTTTCAGTCATCATTTCTTCAAATATTATCTCTGCCCCTTTCTCTCTCTCTTTTCCTGCTAGGACTCCCACAATATAATCTGCTTGATGGTGTCCCAGAGTTCTCTTAGGCTCTGTTTGCTTTTCTTCAATTTTAATTTTTTTTTTTTTACTTTCTGTTACTCAGCCTCAAGAATTGCCATTGCCCTATCTTAAAGTTCACTGATTCTTCTGTTGTTCAAATATGCCTTTGAATATGTCTAGTAAATTTTTATTTCAGTTATTTTACTTTTTTGCTCCAGGGTTTCTTTTTGTTTTATTTTTAAGCTTTCTATTTCTTTATTAATATTTCCATTTTGTTCACACATTGTTTTCTTGAATTTCTCCACATCTTTCTTTAGTTCTTTGAGCATCTCAGACAGTTGATTTAAAATCTTTGTCTAGTATATCTGTTGTTATGTTTTTATCAGGGGCAGTTTCTGTTGATTTACTTTTTTCCCTTTGAATGGGCAATTCTTTTGTTTCTTTGTATGCCTGTGAATTTTTTGTTGAATAAAAGACATTGGAATCTAATAGTATGCTAACTCTGGAAATCAGATTCTCACCATTCCCTAGGCTTTGCTCTTTCTTGTTATTGTCTTGGTTATTATTATTATGTTTTATGGTTACAGGCTGTCTCTGTGCCAGGTATCAGAGTGAGGTGTAAACCTAAAGTCTTCTCGGGTCTTTTCTGAGTCTTTCCCCAGGCATTCATTTATGCAGTCAGTTTATGTAAATGCAGTTGTTTTTAAATGTGCTAGTGTTTAATGTCTGGCTCCTGAAAGGGTAAAATGTAAAAAATAAAGGTGGCAGTAAAAGAGCAGTAGTTCTTTAAATCTCCTGGAAGTCACTTTAGCCAAGAAGAGGGGGCTTGCCACAATGGAGGAAGGAGCAACAACAATGGCTGCTCATTTTTTTGCACCTTGTGATCAGAAGCAATAATCAGTGATCAGAGCACAGATCCCCAAGATTTGGAGAACAGAGTCCTTCATGCTCACACTGTTTCCCACAAACTGTGTGCAACCACAATTTAATCATTCAACTCTTCCCCTGGAGGTTGCAATCTTTCAAGAGATTTCGGAGTTCCAAAATAGTTATATGAGACAGATTCTGCCAGTGCAATTTTTGTGTAGGTGGGGAGACAGATTCCTGAAACTTCCTACTCTGATATTTTCCCAGGGCTTTACCATTTTTTAATCAGATTTTTTGTTGTTGTTTAATTTTTTATCGAGTCATATGAGTTTCTTATATAAATTGGACATTAATCTCTTAGCAGATAAATGGTTTGCAAATATTTTCTCTCATTCAATAGGTTGCTTTTTCAATTAATTTATTGTTTCCTTTGCTGTGCAGAACTATTTAGTTTGATATAATTCCATTTGTATATTTTAGCTCTTATTGCCTGTGCTTCTGGCATTTTATTCCAAAAATCTTTGCCAAGACCAATATCAAGGTGCTGTTTGCCTATGTTTTTTTTCTAGCAGTTTTATTGTTTCAGGTCTTTTAAGTCAATCCATTTGAACTTAACTTTTGTGATTGGTGAATTGAGGGGACAGTTTAATTCTTTTGCATGTGGATATCCGTTTTTCCAATACCACTTGTTGAAGAGACTATCCTTTCTCCATTGTGAATCCTTGGTGCCCTTGTCAAAGATTAGGTGACTGTACATGCATGGATTTACTTCTGGGCTCTTTATTCTGTTCCATTGGTCTATGTGTCTGTTTTTATGCCAGTACCATACTGTCTTTATCACTGTAGCTTGTAATATAGCTTGAAATCAGGCAAAGTGATGCCTCTGGATTTGATATTCTTTCTCAAGATTGCTGGATCTATTCAGAGTCTTATGTAGTACCATATGGATTTTAGAATAATTTTCTTTTGCTGTGAAAAAGACCTTGGATTGCATGGAATTTGTATGTCACTTTGGGTAGTATGGACATTTTAACATTATTAATTCTTCCAGTCCAATACACAGAATATCTTTCAACTTACTGTGTCTTCTTCAGTTTCTTTCATCAATGTCTTATATTTGCCATGAGCAGATCATTCACCTCCTTGGTTCTCAATATTCCTCCTTAAGAACAATAGTTATTCTTAAGTATTTTATTGTTATTGATGCTATTGTAAATGGTATCACTTTCTTAATTTCTCTTTCAGGTACTTTGTTATTAGTGTACAGATGTAACTAATTTTTGTACATTGATTTTGTATATTGCAACTTTACTGATTTTCTTTATCAGTGCTAACAGATTTTTGGTGGAGTCTTTATTATAGTTTATTTATGTATGTATGTACACATACATATAAGATCATGCGATCTGCATACAGAAATACTTTTTTCTTCTTCCTTTCAAATTTAGGCTCCTTTTATTTCGTTTTCTTGGCTAATGGCCATGGCTAGGATTTCCAGTACTATATTGGATAGAAGTAATGGTGATGGGTATCCATGTCTTATTCTTGATCTTAGAAGAAAAGCTTCTAATTTTTCACCTCTAAGAATGATGTTAGCTCTGGGTTTGTCACTTATGGCCTTTATTATGTAGATCTACATACATTCTTTCTATGCACTGTTGAGGGTTTTTTAAAATCATCAGAGATGTTGAGTTTTGTCAAATGCTTTTTCTGCATTTGTTGAGATGATCGTACGATTTTTATCCTTCATTCTGTTAATGTGGTGTGTCACATTGATTGATTTGCATATATTGAATCATCCTTGCACCCTAGGATGCTTGAGAAAGATGGAATGTATGATCTATTTTATGTATGTTGAATTTGGTTTGCTAGTATTTTGTTGAGGAATTTTGATCCATGTTTATCAGGGATATTAGACTCCAATAAAATTTTCTTGTAGTGTATGTGTCTGGCTTTGATATCAGAGTAACGCTGTCTTTGTAAAATAAGTTGGAAAGTATTTCCTCCTCCTCTTTATTATTTTGGAAGAGTTAGAGAAAGTTTGATATTGGTTTTTCTTTAAGTGTATGGTGAAATTGACCTGTGAAGTCATCTGGTTCTGGACTTTTCTTTGTTGGAAGTTTTTAAAATTGCTAAATATCTTTGCTAGTTATAAGTCTTTAGATTTTCTATTTCTTAATGATTCAGTCTTAGTGGGTTTCATGTTTCTAGAAATTTATCCATTTCTTCTAAGTTATCTTATTTGTTGACATATAATTATTAATAGTAGTCTCTTATGATCCTTTGTATATTTGTGGTATCAGTTTTAATGTTATTTCTTTTATTTATAATTTTACTTATATTTGTGATCTTTATTTTATTATTAGTCTAGCTATAGGGCCATCAATTTCAGAATTCAGTGAGGTTCCTGAATCTCTGATTTGATGTTTGTTTTTTATCATAGTCGAAAAAAAGGCCAATGTTTTAGCTATTGTTTTTACTTCTGGGTTCCAGTTATACATATAGTAGACCTTTTGAACATTTCCCACATCTGTCTTAGACTCTTTCATTTTCCTATTTTTTCTCTCCAATCTTTATTTTGGATATTTTATATTAGCTTCTCTTTGAGTTAATATTCCTCTCTTTGAAATTTCCAAAATGCCATGAAATTATTCATATATATATATATAATTTTAGATATTTTTGTAGTTCTAGCATATATATTTTAATCCATTTTTTCTGTTAACACGTAGATACATTGACAGTTTTATACATTCTATTTCTTTATTACATATTCTATTCCTCTGTGGGAAAAGCACTCTTTCATCTTTCTTTTTGTAGTCTTCCATTGTGTTATCATAAATTCCTTGTATGGTAGCTTAAATATCTGCTTTCATTGATTTTATTTTATTTCTTGGTTTTCAGTAACTTGCTCTTCCCTTTTTATCTTTAGTAACTAACAATGATTATAAATTGATAGATTTTTAACTATAATCACTGTGGTGTACATTAGATCTCCCCAATATTCATCTTATAACAAAATTGTACCATTTACCCCAATCTCTCTGTTTTCATCACCCAACAGTCCTTGGCAGCCACCATTCTGTTCTCTCTTTTTTGTAAAATCAAGTTGTTTTTAATTCCACATATAAGTGAGATTATGCATTTTTTTGTCTTCTTTGATTGGCTTATTTCACTTAACAAATGTCCTATAAGTCCACCAATGTTGTTACAAATGGCGGAATGTCCTTTTTTTAAAATTCTAAATAATATTTAATTGTATATATATATATATATTTCACATTTTCTTTATCTATTCATCCATTAATGAATACTTAGGTTGTTTCCATATCTTGGCTCTTATGAAGGACGCTACAATGAATATGTGAGTGCAGATATCACTTTGAGATAGTGTTTTTATTTCATTTGGATATATACTCAGATGTGAGATTGCTGGCTCTTTTGGTAGTTCTATTTTTATATATTTGTTGAATCTCCATGTATATTTCAATGAACACAGTACCAATTTACATTCCCACCAAGCAATTTTTTTAAATGCTAAGCATTGTATAGGATAGATCTTAGAACTTCTCACTATATTACATTCTAAAATATATAGAATAAAATATAATTACATATAATCAGTTAAATTATAATGCAGATACATTATCAGCAGATCACTTTGATCCCCTAAAGGTTGTGTTTAGGCTTTGATAGGGCAGAGTTTATTTCAGCTTTGTCCTTACTTGTGTGCAGGCCTTCATGCATGGCTTTTCTGAAATCTCACATGAGTAACTGGAATGTCACTACAAGATTTTTCCACTTTGGGCCTGTACTCTGACATCTTTCTGGTCATGTCCTACCTGTGAAATTTCTCAGCTTTATGAGCACTGTTCTCTTCTAGGCCTCATGGAGCTTTCCCCGAGCATTCATGTCTTAGAGGTTACCACAAACACAAGAAGAATTTTTTGAGCAGAATTTGGTCCTCCTCTTCAGTTTCCTCCTCTTCTGGAACCTTCCTTTCACCAGTTGCCTTTGTGGTTCTATCTCTGATTTTTGCTTGCTTTCTCTCCATTTGCCTTGTTGCTGTCACATTGGGATTTAATTTCCTGGTCCACAGTTAGAAACATGATCTTAAAGAAAACTGGAGGAGAACTGGAGAATGTGAGGCTCATTTTCCCTCCCCTTGCTACTTTTTGCTCATTGAAGAGGGGAGGGTATGTCTGATATCTGGTCCTTTGTTGTGACTAGAAACAAAACTTCATAACAAGACATCTTGATTTTGCTTGCCTGTTAATAAAAGATGCTCTTGCCATGACCCTCATTCCTGTCTCCTCTCTAGAATAAAGATTTGCTATCTGGAGATATCATGGGGGTATTTTTGGCTTTGGGTGATATAAGTGCTTGGTCTTTCTGGCTTTTCAGGGTACCAAATTCTTGAATCTTGAGCAATTTAATTTACAGATAGAGATAATTTTCCCTTTGCAAAGTTTTCTTTTCCTTTATCTCTGCTTACAAACTGGCCAATTCTTGCCAGAACACGTGTCATGGGTTATATTGCTAACAGTATCAATAGGAAGGCAATATATATAAATATACTGTATTTTGCTAACCACTTCCCCTAGAGTTACAAGCCCTAATAGTATGGAATCTGCCTTTCAAGTTATTTCTAATAATAATTTTACCCTTTCCCCCATAGAACAATACAATTTTCTGACTCTCCAGCATACATTATCTGTTCCCTATGAGTCCATAATATGGCTGCTAAGTAAATTGTATGCAGTTTTTAATTACTTTAATTGTAGCAATTCCATTCCCAAAACTCTGGTAACAAAAAGCCCCAGAAATGCAGTTGCCCAAATAAGACAGAAACTTATTTTTCTCAAAACAATTTTAGAGCAAATGTGGCTATATTTTGTTCTACCAAGTCATACATGGGTGCTGAGCAATCTTTATTTGTGTCTTCAAAAGGTTGTTGCAGTTATTACCATTTTCAGCTAGTGAGATGAAGAGGAAGAGGGAGTCAAAGACAAAGGGAATTTTCATTAAAGAGTTGGCCAGCAGTTGAACACATCAGTTCCACTCATACCTCACTGGGCTGAACTTTGTTTCATCACCATTAATGGCTGCAAGGGAGCCTACATATTGAACAATCTGGCTGAGCTGCCATGTGTCAACCTTTAACACACAGGTTGGGGGATCAACTCATTCTTGTGTGCCTGAGAATTTACTGGTCTTAGCTCTGAATGTCTCTCATTCTAGGATAACCCACAGGTTTAAATAAATTGAGGTGGTAACTCAACTCACAGGCCTATTAATAAAATTACTAAGAGGGAAATGATACTGGAGGACAATTAGCACTTTATGGCATAATCATCTAACCTGACCCCAAAGAATGGGAAATATGCAATTTTTTTGGCTGATAGTTCACTTAGACTTGCCTATAACCTATTGCATCTCCCCCCTTATTTACCTTACTGATTGTACAAAAAAACCTAAAAGGCCATGAGTGAGGCTAAAGTTGGCCATGAGACAGTTGTAGAAAAGCAGATGTGTAAAATCTGCTGCTACTGTTTCTCTATTCCAGCAATTGCCATAGATGGTTCCATAAGAAGGTGGAGTAGCAAATTCCTCCAGGGCTCAGTTGTACATCTATCTCATCATTGACCTGCCTACACTCACAATTTTGTTTCTTGCAATAACTGACTGCTTCATTTGCATTTCTGTTACATAAAGCCAAAAGAAATTCTAACTGGTAACTTGCCAAGACAGTTAAAAATATTAAATTATTAATTAAAATCTACCTATCAAGCTAGGTGTTAAATAAAGATTCTTTCTCTGTTTCTCTCTGATTCTCTTACATTCACATAGCTCATCAATGGGAATCATACTTTGGTAATAAACAATATCTTTAATAAACATTCAGTAAGAAATAAATTAATAAATACTAAAATTTTTAGTAAATATACAGTGTGGAAGGAGAATATTGTGAGCCCAAAATATTTTTAATCTATCATTCTAAGCTTAGGCATAATTGTAATTAAAGTAGAAATGCTTCTAAAAATGCATAACATTGGGCTTGTCCTTAACATTTACAGTATTTGCAAAGAAGTTATCAAAAATTAAAAAAAAAAGCCTGTCAAGGAGGCAGTGCAAAAGGACAGTTTAAGTTAGCACTATGTGTACTTTGTACTCCTGATAGCATGTGTAAGCTGTTCATTTGCTGAGGAAAAATTGCTCTCCCATAATTTTTTTCTTTTAAATCCCCATTCTACTTTTATCTTCTATTTAAAATAACCATTTATTTGGAGCTATGAATACTGCAAAGGTTGTTAATCAAATCTCTTGGTCATGGGAAATTATATATATTGACTAAATAACTGTTATACAAAGTTGCATTTATAAGAATGTTTGCGGCAGAAAATGTATATGCTCACCTAAATTTCAAATGAAGATTAATCCACTATCTATGACCTTCCTCATTTATTCTCTAACTCCAGCATTTGATCAATAAGTTCAATGTCATTAACAATCTTTGACCTGGCTTTCTTCCTACACAAGGTAAAATCTAATTTCCTCTGCATTATATTTCTGTGTAAAAAAAAAATCCTGTTTTTTAATCTAAATATCTCCTGGGACTGACTAAGTTGTTTCTTATTCTTTCCTATTAAGATGATACACTGAGATAAGTATCTTTGAAAATAAATTTTTCTATACCCTTGACTATTATCTTTAAATAAAGTTTTAGAAGTAGAATTTTTGATTAATGAATGAAAACTTTTGAGAATTCAATATGTCCCACATATTGAGGTTGTTCGAGTTTATAATTTCTGTATTAGGATGTATTGTTTATCTGTAATTTTCTGTAATCGGGAAAAAATATAAAATATCTTTACCTGTTCATTAGCTGAAGTATTATCTCATTGTTGATTAGATTATCACTTCTAATTTTATAGGGGCTTATTTGTAACTTGTGATATGACATTTTTAAGCTTTATTGAGGTACAATTGACAAATAAGTGCATACAGTCATGCACTGCATAATGACATTTTGGTCAATGACAGACCACGTATAAGATAGTTGTCCCATAAGATTATGACAGAGCTGAAAAATTCCTATCACCTAGTGATGTTGTAGCCATCATAACCTCATAGTGAAAAGCATTACTCGTGTTTGTGGTGATGCTGAGTATAAACAAACCTATTGTGCTGCCCGTCATATAAAAGTATAGCACATAAAATTATGTAGTGTTCATAATACTTGATAATAATAATGACTACGTTAGTGGCTTACATATTTACTATACTATAATTTTTATCATGATTTTAGGGTGTACTCTTTCTGCTTATAAAAAACTTACTGTAAACCAGCATGCTATGTTATACCAGCAGCATCCTCATACAGCTCATGTTTACTGCATCTCTTGATTGCATCATTTTCTCTTGTGCCTGATTTAATCTCATGCTATTTTGTTCAGCATGCCCCCCAAGCATACAAAACGCACTGGTAATGTTGCCACTAAGAGAACACATCAAGTGATCTGGAAATAAAAGTAAAAGTGATTAAGGACTACAAAGGTGGAAAGTCAGTGATGATTATTACTTGCCAGTTATGCATCTCCCATTCCACCAACAAAGTGATGGAAGCTGATAAATGATCCACTTCACCGAAGGCAATGAGACTAACAAAAATTTGAGAAAGGTCTGTATTAGAAATGGAATAACTTCTAATGACCTGGATTGAAGACCAAACACAGAAGCACATCTCTCTCAGCACTATGATAGTCACAGACAAAGCAAAAAGTTTATTTGCAATATTGAAAGAAAAGACTGGACCCAACCATGATGTTGAATTTACTGCTATCTCTACGTGGTTTAGATGGTTCAAGAATCATTATTCACTAGATGATGTAAAAGTGAGTGGTGTGTCTGTGAATGCTGATGTGAAGGAAACTGAAGAATTTTGGAAACTCTAGCTAAGCTGATTGTAGACGAAAATTATGTGCCCAAAAATTTTCAATATAGATGGAACCTCCTATTCTGTAAATGGATGCCTGAAAGGACTTTCATCCATAAGGAGGCCAAGTCGATGCCAGATTTAAAGGCTTTTAAGGATAGGATATCAGTCTTTCTTGGGGGCAATGTTGCAGGCTACAAATTGAAACCTTTTATGATCTGGCACAGTGAGAACCCCAGGAACTTCAAGTATGTCAATAAGCACACAGTGACAGTGTACTACAGGAGCAATAAGTCATGGATATTCCAGCTCCTCTTTCAGGATGCACTCCTGAATTGCTATGCCAGTGAAATGGAGAAATGCCATTTGGAAAATAACACACTTTTCAAAAATTTACTTATCGTTGATAATGTTCCCAGGCATCCTCCTTTTATTGGTGATCTTCAACCCAATATCAAAATGATGTTTCACCTGCCAAACACCACCCCTTTGATCCAACCAGTGGATCAAATAGTTAGAATAGCTTTGAAGGCCTACTACCCAAGGAAGACCTTTGCCTAAGCTATTGCTGCAACTGAGGAAGACAGAAGAGACATTAATACAATTCTGGAAGAATTACAACATTTATGACTGCATCAAGAATGTAGCTTGGGCTTCAGGTCATGTGACAAAGGAGTGTATAAATGGCACCCGGAAGAAGATACTAAAGAGGTTTGTCCGTGACTTCAAAGGATTTGCCAGGGATGCTAATGTTGAAAAATCAACCAGCCTGTGGTAAAGATGGCAAACAACTTTAACCCAGATGTGGATGCAGATGACATTGATGAGATGCTGGATGTGGTTCCTCAGGAATCACCCGTGGAGGAGTTGTTGGAAATGAGTGCATAGCTGGAGAATAGGCAAGAGAAGAGGAAACTGCAGACGAAGAAAAAGAAGAATCTCCAAAAAAGTCACAGTAAAGCATTTAGTAGGAGCTTTTGCAGACCTCAACAAGCCCCTTGAAATTTAACGTGGACTCCAACACTGAAAGGTTTTCATTATTAGAGAGAAATGTTCATGGTGCCTTATCTGCTTACAAGCAAATCTATAATGAAATAAAAGGAACAAACCAAGCTAACCGCCATGGACGTATTTCTGAAGAGAGTGACGCCTCCTCAAGAAGAGCCTCAGGCAGGTCCTTCAGGAGGTGTTCCAGAAGAAGGCGTTGTTATCATCGAGGGTGACAGCTCCAGGTGTCATGTTGCTCCTGAAGACCTTAACATGGAGCAGGATGTGGAGGTGGAAGACAGCGATACTGATAATTCTGAACCTGTGCAGGCCTAAGCTCATGTGTGTGTTTGTGTCCTAGTTTTTAACAAAAAATTTAAAAACTGAAAGATAATTTTTTAAAACATAGAAAAAAATGACTATAGAATGAGGATATTAAAATATGTATGTTCATACAGCGGTAAAATATTTGTATTTTAAGCTAAGTATTATTACAAGAGTCAAAAATTTCAACATTAAAAATTTTATAAAGTAAAAAAGTTATGGTAAGCTAAGATTAATTTATTATTGAAGAAATAAAAATATTTCTTTATACATTTAGAATAGCCTCAGTGTGCAGTACTTATAAAGTCTACAGTATGAGGCCAGCCCAGCGGCGCAGTGGCTTAGTCCGCGCTTGGCAGCCCGGGGTTCGCGGGTTCAGATCCCGGGCGCCCGCCGACGCACTGCTTGTCAGCCGTGCCGTGGCGGCGTCCCATATAAAGTGGAGGAAGATGGGCACGGACGTTAGCCCAGGGCCAGTCTTCCTCAGCAAAAAGAGGAGGATTGGCAACGGATGTTAGCTCAGGGCTGGTCTTCCTCACACACACACAAAAGTCTACAGTAGTGTACAGTGTCCTAGACATTCACATTCACTTACCACCTCTCACTGACTCCCCCAGAGCAACTTCCAGTCCTGCAGGCTCCAGGAGTGGTACATGCCCTATACAGCTGTACTATTTTTTAAAATCTTTTATATAATGTTTTTACTGTACCTCATACGTTTATATACACAAATACCATTGTGCTACAATTGCCTACAGTATTCAGTATATTAACATACTGTACAAGTTTGTAACCTAGAAGCAATAGCCTATACCATATAGCCTCAGTGTGTAGTGGCCTATAATACCTAGGTTTGTGAAAGTACACTCTATGATGTTTGCACAGTGATGAAATCACCTATCAATGCATTTCTCGAGTGATGTATGACTGTGCACTTAAGGTGTATAACTAGATGTTTTTGTGTATGCTTTGATAACCATAATCAAACTAATTAACATATCTATCACCTCACATAGATACCTTTTTTAATGTGGTGAGAATATGTAAGATCTACCCTCTAATAAAATTTCAAATATAAAATACAGTATTGTTAACTATAATCACCACGCTGTATATTAGATCTCTAGAAAATATTCATCTTACACAACTGAAACTTTGTACCCTCTGACCAAAATCTCTCTATTCCCCACACTTTCCAGTCTTGGGCAACCACTATTCTCTAATTTTATGATTTCAATTGTTCTAGATTCCACATGTAAGTAAAGTCATGCAGTTTTGCCTTTCTGTGTCTGATAATTAGCATAATGTCTTACAGCTTCATTATGTTGCCACAAATGGCAGAGTTTTCTTTCTTTTTAAGACTGGACAATATTCTGTCACATGTATATACCACATTTTCTTTACCCAGCCATATTTGAATGGACATTTAGTTTGTTTTCATATCTTGGATATTGTGAATAGTGCTGCAATAAACATGAGAGTGCAGATATCTCTTTGAGATAGTGATTTTATTTCCTTTGGCTATGTTCTCAGAAATTATATTGCTGGATCATGTAGTAGTTCTGTGTTAATTTTCCGAGTAACCTTAGTACTGTTTTTCATAGTGGCTTCACCATTTTACGTTCCCACCAACAGTGTACAACATTCCCTTTTCTCCGCATCCTCATTAACATTTGTTGCCTTTTATCTTTTTGATAATAATCATTCTAACAGATGTGAGGTAATATCTTAATATGATTTTGATTTGTATTTCCCTGATGATTAGTGACGTTGAGCACTTTTTCATATATCTGTTGGCCTTTTGTATGCCTTGTTTTGAGAAATAGCTATTCAAGTCTTGGCCTATTTTTTAATTGTTTTTTTAATTGTTGTTTTTTCTTCCATGGAGTTGAGTTGTTCTTTTGGAAATTAATTGCTTATCAGGTATACTGTTCACAAGTATTATTTTTTTCCATTCTGGAAGTTGCTTTCTTGTTCTGTTGATTGATCTCTTTGTAAACCTGCTTTCATTAAGGGCTCCAGTGGGTAAATTACTTGTTAATTTAATTTTCACTTTAAAATCTAGTTGACAAAAATAGACCCTATATACAAGGAGAACTGGCAGACACACATTAATAATGGAACATTTTGCTTATTTTAAATGGTGGTGATTTAAACATTATGGTATCAGTGCAAAATTGTGAAATAGACTAATGGAACAGAAAACAGAGTCTAGAAACAGGTCAATACCTTTGTGGACATTTGATTTACAACAATTACATCCTTTCATAGAATGGGGAAAAAAGTGTTTTTTCAATAAATGGCTCTGACTCTCATGCATGTCCACAGGAAAAACAAAAGAATCATGACCCCTATGATTTATCATTTCCAAAAAAAAAATCCATTCTAGATTGGTTGTGGATTAAAATACAAATATTAAAACAAAAGCTTTTAGATAAAAATGTAGGAGACTATTTTTATGATGATAGAGTAAGCACTTCTTAAACAGGACACAAAAGTGCTAACCATGAAGAAAAACATATTACATTGGACTTTGTTAAAATTAAAATTCACCAGCAGATAAAATTAATATTGTAAAAATGCAACCCATGGAAGGAAAGACAGTATTTGCAGTATATGTTCTGTGAAGAACTCGTAAAAAGACTACCTAAAGAATTCCTACAAATCAATAAGTAAAAGCCAGAAAATAAAATATAAAAAATGGCAAAAGATTTAAATAGGAACTTTACAAATAAAGATATCTATATTCCAATAAGTGTATAAAAATGTGCTCAATTTGGCTAGTTGCAAAGAAGTCTACTTTAAAACCACAATGAGATAATGCAGTACACCCATCAGAATGGTTATGATGATAAAAATCTGATAAGCAACTGGTAATAGGAAAATAAGTTGATACAAAAACTCTAGAAAACAGTTTTAAAATATCCACTAGAGCTGAACATGTGCTCCTTAATGACTCAGTTATTGCACTCCTGGTTATATACATGACAAAATCGCAAACATACATGCAAAAATACGTGATTAAGAATGACCCTAGGTGAAAATAAATATTTTATATCAGAAAGTATCTGCAATGCTTAATACTTCTTTTCCACCAAATACAGTTCTTCTAAATTTAATATATTGCCAGAATGTCCTCTATTTAAAAAAAAAGTAAATGGTCAATTTAGCTACTGTTCTTTATTGTTTTGCGTTATCCTCATAGACAGTAAGCCTTGAATGGCGCTATGCAACTTGTGTTTCATTTCATTAGTTAGTGTAAAGACTTAGTGACTAGTTCTAAGAGTTTAATTATGCATTTCAACTTAAAAAACAAATGATTCCAAGGTGTAATTTATCATAGCCAAAACTTGAAAACAACTTCAGTTTTCACCACAACAGAACAGATAATTAATCTTTATTCATAAACTGGAATACTACGCAGCATGAGAATGCACAAACCACAAACCACCTGTAAATGGGGTTGAATTTCACAAACACGATGGTGATTTTGATGTAAGGAATCAGAGACCTAGTTATCTCAGGGAGGGCACTGATTTTGAGGGTAGGGTTCAGGGATGTACTTCCACACTGGCCCTAGTCTTTGGTGTATCTGTGGTCCGGTTGTGGAGTGAGTTCACTTTCCTCGGGTTGTGCACTAATGACTTTTTCACATTTTGTATGTATGTTTATTTTACTATAAAAACTACAATGGTATAATTAGGGAATACCCTTAAGCTCTTACCAGGAATTAAAGCCACAGGGATTTTGTGTTTCCAGTGGCATATACTGGGTACCAGCTATCTTGTTGCAGTCCAGCATGTACAGAGCTTGAAAATCATCACTCCATCATAACTACAAGTAGAAAGCTGAATAGTATAAAAATCAAATCTTAGATCCATCAGATAAGTAAGGTCACAGGGCAAACTGCTGTCTTCAAAATTGGAGAGACAGACATCTGGGTACAGAGAATCAAAACTTAACAAAGCAGAAATTTGCAGCAGAAACCTCCATGGGAACCAGTAACAGAGTAGGAAAATTAAACAGTAATGAACAATTTCTGGAGGCTCAGAGTGGACAACCAGGATGCCTGATATTTGAGGGGTGTGCCCACACTTTTGTGAGGTTTGCCTCCAGAAGCTCTACCAGGTTCTCACAAGAAGATTGGAGAAAAATTGCCTATTTCCAGCAGAAGGAGTTGAAAAGCAACCATTTTGAAATATGCCACATCAGTCTGTTCTTAACAAGGCCTTCCCTCAGGACAAACTATTTTACCAGAGGCTATCTTATTAGGGTTTTATCAGAATCTACCTAACCTTCAGGAAGAAAAGTACCCAACTCCAGTTCACTTTGGCTATCCATGTAGGGGCCGAGAAATATCCAGCTCCAATCCTCTTTAGCCATACTGTTTCACCTGAAGAGATGGGGGGCTATAAATTTCAAAACAAGGGGCACAGACTTACTAATGACAGATAATTATGGCACCATAGAATGCTATCCCTCCACCTACATCTTACTACCATACCATTAAAGGCTTATTTAACTCAGTTCCTTTTCCCCCCAGCTTTACTGAGATCTAATTGGCATGTAAGTTTGTATAATTTTAAGGTCTAAGAAGTATTGGTTTTAAACATTTATACGATGTAAAATAATTACCACCTCAGCATTAGTTAACATTTCTATCCTGCCACATATTTAACCATTTTTTTGTGTGTATGGTAAGAGTAGTTAAAATCTATTCTCTTAGAAACATTCAAGTATATGATACAGAATTATTAGATATAATCACCATGCTGTACATTAGATCCCCAAACTTGTATATCTTATAACTGAAAGTTTCTACCATTTTTCCAATATCTCCCTATTTCCCCTTCTCCTCCAACTCCTGGGAATCACCACTTTACTCTTTTTTCCCTGAGATTAACTTTTTAAGATTCCATACATAAGTGATATTATACAGTGTTTTCTTTCTCTGTCAGTAGCAAAATGCCCTCAAGTTTCACCCAAGTTTTCTCAAAGGGCAGGATTTCCTTCTTTCTTGTGGCTGAAAAAATACATATCACGTCTTCTTGATCCATTCATCCATTGACAGACACTTAGGTTCTTTCTATATGTTGGCTGTTGTGATTAATTCTTCAATTAATGAGACTGCAGATATCTCTATGAGGTTCTGATTTCAATTCCTTTTGATATATACCAAGAAGTGTGATTACTGGATCATATGGTTTTTAAGTTTTGAGAAAGCTCCGTAATGTTTCCCATAGTGATTGTACCAGTTTGCATTTCCACCAACAGCAAACAAGGGCTCCCTTTTCATCACATCCTTGCCAAAACTTACTTCTTGTCTTTTTGATGTTAGCAGTTCTAACAGGTGTGAGGTGCTATCTCATCGTGGGTTTGATTTGCATTTCCCTGACGATTAGTGATGGCGAGCACCATTTCATGGACCTGTTGGCCATTTGTTTGGCTTCTTTGAAAACTTGTCTATTCACTTCTCTGCCCATTTTTTAATTGGGTGGTTAGTTTTTTTTAATGACTTTTATGAGTTCTTCATAATTTTTGTATATCAACCGTTTATTAGATATATGCTTTGCAAACATTTTCTCCCATTCTGTAGGTCGCCTTTTCATTTTGTTGATTCTTTTGCTGTACAGAATCTTTTAGTTTGATGTAGTCCCTTTTATTTACATTTTCTTTTCTTGCTTGTGATTTTGCTGTCATATCGATGAAATTGCTTCCAAAACCAACATCAACAGCTTTTTCTCTATGCTTTGTTATAGGAGTTTTATGACTTCAGATGTTAAATTTAAGTCTCTAGTTCATTTTGAATTAATTTTTGTGAGTGGTGTAAGATAGGGGTCCAATTTCATACTTCTGCACGTGGTTATCCAGATTTCCAAAACAATTTAATTGAGAGTATCTTTTTCCCATTGAGGATTTTTGGTTCACTTGTCAAATATTAGTTGATCATATATGCAGGTATTTATTTAGCGGCTCGTAATTCTGTTCCATTGGTCTATGTGTCTCTTTTTATACCACTACCATACTGATTTGATTACTATAGCTTTGTAGTAAAATTTAAAATCAGGAAGTATCCTACACCTGACTTTGTTCTTTCTCAGATTTGTTGTGGTTTTGGGGATCTTTTGTGGTTCTACACAAATTTTAATCTTTTTTTAAAATTTATGTGAAAGGTGCCATTGAAATTTTATTAGAGATTGATTGTAGATGTCTTTGGGTAATGTGGATATTGCAGCAGTATCAATTATTCCAATCCATGAACACAGGCTCTTTCCAATTGATTATGTCCTCTTCAATTTCCTTCATTAAAGTCTTGTAGCTTTTAGTGTGGCATCTTTCACCTCCTTGGTTTAATTTATTCCTAATGATTTTATTGTTTCTTATGTTTTTTAAATGGGATTATTTCTTTATTTTCTTCAGATATATTGCTGTTAGTGTGTAGAAATATAACAGTTTTATGCATGTTGTGTTTGTTACCTGTATCTTCACTGAATTGGTTGATTAGTTCTAATGTCGTGGTTCAGTCTTCTTGATTTTCTATCTATAAGATTATGCCATCTGCAGATTAACACTTTTACTTCTTCCTTTCTTATTTGAATGCATTTTATTTCTTTTTCTTGCCTGATTGCTCTGTCTGGGGTTTCCAGGACAATGTTGAATAGGAGTATTGAGAGTGGGCACACTTGTCTTGTTACTAATTTTAGAGAAAAAGCTTTCAAATTTTCATCATTGAGTATGATTATGATTGGCTGTGGGTTTGTTTTATATGGCTTTTTATTGTGTTGAGGTATGTTCCTATGCAATATGTTGAGCATTTTTATCATGAAAGATGTTATGTTTTGTCAAATGCATTTTCTGCATATACTGAGATGATTTTTATCTCTCATTTTATTAATGTGGTATATCACATTTATTGATTTGTGTATGTTCAACAATCCTCACATCTCAGGGGTAAATCCCACTTGATCATATTGAATTATCATTTTATTGCGGTGTTGAATTCTGTTTGCTAATATTTTGTTGATAATTTTTGCATCTATATTCATCAGAGATATTGGTCTGTAATTTTCTTTTCTTGTGGGTACCTTTGTCTGGCTTTCATACGAGAGTAATGCTAGCCTTGTAAAATGAAATAGAAGAGATCTCTCATCCTCAATTTTTTGAAGAGTTTGAGAAGGATTGGTATAAATTCTTTAAATGTTTGGTAGCATTAACCAGTTAAACCATCTGGTAATGGGATTTTTCCATTTTGGAGGCTTTTGATAACTGATTCAATATTCTAAGTTGTTATTGGTCTGTTCAGATTTCCTGTGCCCTCTTGTTTCAATCATTGTAGGTAATATGTTTTTAGGAATTTATCCATTACATTAAAGTTACCCAGTTTGTTGGCATATAATTTTTTGTAACATTCTCTCATGATTCTTTGTATTTCTGTGGTACCTGTTGTAATGTCTCCTCTTTCATTTCTGATTTTATTTGAGTCCTTCCTGTTTTTCTGAGTTAGTATACCTAAGGTTTGTCAATTTTGTTTGTGTTTTCAGAAAACCAACTCTTAGTTTCATTGATCTTTTCTTTTGTTTATCTGGTTTCTATTTCATTTGTTTCTGCTTCAATGTTTATTTCATTCCTTTTGCTAACTTTGGGCTTAGTTTTTTCTTGTTTCTTGAGTTTTAATTGAGGTTGTTTATTTGAGATTTTTTTTTTTTTGGTGAGGAAGATTGGCCTTGAGCTTACATCCATTGCCAATCTTCCTCTTTTTGCTGAGGAAGATAAGCCCTGAGCTAACATCTGTGACCATCTTCCTCTATTTTTTAGATGAGATGCCATCACAACATGGCTTGATGAGTGGTGTGTAGGTCCATGCCCGGGATCCGAACCTGTGAACCCTGGGCCACCAAAGTGGAGTACATGAACTTAACCACTATGCAACCAGGCCAGCCCCCATTCTTGTTTTTTGTTTATCTCTATAAACTTCCCTCTAAAATGGCTTTTGCAGCGTCCCTTACATTTTGATAAATTGTGCCTCTGCTATATTTTTTTCAAGATATTTCTTGATTTTTCTTTTGATTTGTTTTTTGACCTGTTGACTGTTCAGGAATATGCTGATTTATTTACACATATTTGTGAATTTTTCAGCTTTCTCCTGTTATTGACTTATAGTTTATACAATTGTGGTCAGAAAAGATACTTGGTATGATTTCAATCTTAAATTTGTTAAGACTTGTTTTGTGACTTATTGTGTGATCTCTCCTGGAGATAGTTTTGTGTGCACTTGAGAAGAATGTATTCTGCTGCTGTGGGATGAAATGTTCTTTACACATCTGTTAGATACATTGGGCTAAAGTTTGTTTCAAGTCCAACATTTCCTTGTTGACTTTTTCATCTGGATGATTTATTCTTTGTTGAAAATGGGGCACTGAATCTCTCTGCCAGTAATGTATTGTTTAGTTTTCTCTTCAGATCTGTTAATATTTTCTTAGTATATTTAGGTGCTCTGATTTGGGGTGCATTTCTAATTGTTTTATTTTTTTGATGAATTGGTCCCTTTATAATTGTATGAGGACAGTCTTTATCTCTTGTTACCATTTTATACTTTAAGTATATTTTGTCTGATATAAGAATAGTTATTTCCACTTGCTTTTGTTTTCCACTTACCTGGAGTATCTTTTGACATCCCTTCATTTTGGGTCTATGAATGTCCTTAAAATTAAAGTGAGTCTCTAGTAGGCAGCACATACTTGGGTATTATTTTTTTTATCCATCCAGCCCTCTATGCTTTTTGATTGGAGAATATAAACCATTGATATTTAGAGAAATTGTTGATACGTAAGGACTTACTAATGCCACCCTGTTAAATGTTTCTTGATTGTTCTGTAGCTCATTTTTTTTTTTTCTTTTTTGCTGCCTTCCTTTGTAAAGTGATGCTTTTCCATAATGGTATGCTTTGATTTACTTTTCTTTATCTTTTGCTTATCTATTGTATATTTTTGTTTGGTGTGGCTCTCATGAGGCTTACATAAAAACTCATATATGTATCTATAAATATAAGCCTATTTTATGCTGATAATTTAATTCTTATCAGTACACAAACTCTATCCTTTAATCCCCTCTTTTATATTTTTCATGCCACCACTTACATCTTCTTTAGTATGTACCTATTAACAAATTTTTGAAGTTATGGGTATTTTAAATAGTTTTATCATTTAACCTTTACTTTAGAGTTAAGTAGTTCACACATCACAGTACTAGGGTCTTCTGAATCTGACTATAGGATTGCCTTTACCAGTGTGTTATGTATTTTCATGTTACTAGTAGAGTGTTTGTTTCATCTTGAATAAATCTTTTCAGCATTTCCTGTAAAGCAGGTTTACTGTGATGAATTCCTTTACCTTTTATTTATTAGGGATAGTCTTTTTTTTCTTCCTCAATTCTGTAGGATGACCTTGCTAGGTAAAATGTTTGGCAGGATTTCTTTTAGCATTTCATATACATCATCCCATTCTCTGCTGGCTGGTAATGTCTCTGCTGTGAAATGTGCTATAGCCTTATGAGGGATTCCTTGTATGATAAAATTTTTTTCTCTTGCTGCTTAAAAAAATTCTCTTTATCTTTGGTTTAAATAGTATGGTATTGTACATCTTGGACAAGAATGTTTTCTGTTGAAATTGTGAGGTGATTATTTCCCTTTCTTCTTCTAGGACTTCAATAATGCGTACTTTATTTCTTTTAATTGTGTGCCATAATTCCCATAGTCTTGCTTTATTTCTTTTTAACCTTTTTTTCCCATTTTGCTCCTCTGATTAGATTTCAATCAAGCTGTCTTCTAGCTCACTGATTCTCTCTTCTACTTGTTCAAGTGTACTGTTGAATCCCTCTGTTGAATTCTTCAGTTCAGTCATTGTATTCTTCAGCTCAAAAATTTTTGTTGTGTTCTTATTTTTTTATCTCTCTTTGAGCTTATTTTGTTCATTTATTATTTTTCTGATATCATTAAATTGTTTATCTCAGTTCTTTTGTAGCTCTCTGAGCATCTGTAGAACAATTAATTTAAATTATTTGTTAGGGAGTTCCTGGATCTCCATTTCTTTGGGATCAGTGACTGGAAGTTTACTGTATTCCTTTAGTGGAGACATGTTTCTCTGATTTTTCATGATCCCTGTAGCATTGCATAAGTCTCTGCTTACTTGAAGAAATAGTTACTTCTCCCAGATTTTGTGAACTAATTTAGGTAAGTGGAGAAGGTTTTCACCTGTGGGTGGTGGCACGATAGATTCTGCTATGACTGGGGGTCAAGTGGCACAGGGCTCCAAGTGTAGGAGTGTGTGTTGGCACCAGGTTCAGGGTGGGCATTTGCCTCTTCAGTTCAGGCCAGTGGGATCTACAGCATCAACAACTGTGTGGTATTTGGAAAGCACCATGGTGGGTGCAAGAGTTTTGGGTTCCTAAGTGGCACCTCCAGAACCAGTTGCTATGGACCAGGGAAGGCAGCAGTGGTGGTTGGAGCCAGTAGTGCACACATACTTGCTTCAGGGGGCCAGCTGCATGTACCTATGTGGTGGCAGAGGACAGTTTCAACCAAACTTACAGTGGTTGGGGCCAGAGCAGGTAGCAAGGGCCAAGGCCATCTATGGGTTCATTGGCAGCTGCAGAGACCCTGGTTTCAGACTGCTCCCCATAGATGCATATTTTACCCCCAGGTGTGTATTGCAGTCGTGACTGGTGATGGGCTGGATTAAGGGTCATGCAGGTGCATGGCTGAAGGGACTAGCTATAGGTAGTCATGGTGGTGCTGGCCAATGATAGCATGAAGGGCCTGCTCAAATTTGCAAGCAGCTGTGAGGGACCTCAGTGTTGGTGTGCTCTCCTGTGACTGCACACTCTCCCCTCCATGCATGTGTACAGCAGTGGAGGATGATGAGAGGCATCAGGCCAGTGGTGCACAGATCCACAATTGGAGGGACTAACTCAAGTGTGAGCACAGTGATGGGGTCAGTAGGGGGTGCCTAGGCTGGTGTCTTTCACTTGTGCAGTTGCAGAAGCCCAAGCTGGATGTGAAGACAGCTCACTGGCTCTGGTATGGAAAGGGACGTGCTCAGAGAGCTGGTGACTTACACTGTACAGCTGTAAGACCTTGGTTGGCTACCATTGTGGGAATGGGCTCTTTTAGGTGTCAGGGTAAGGGAGAGGGAGGGACTGGGGTGGCTCATGTTAGTGAGTAGTTGTGGGGTGAGCGCTGGTGTGATTTATGGAAGATTTGCATCCGTTATGCTGGCTGGTAATTGCATTAGTGGCAGAATCTGATAATTTTTTTTTTTTTTTTTTTTTTTGGCAGAGCAGGCTTATGTGAACTGTGATTGCTTTCCCTATGTGTCTTCTAATAATAGCCTCTTCTTTTCTTTCTTGTTCCCAGCTGGCTTTACACATCTCAGCTTTGCTGGTCTGAGTGGGATGAAACTGAAGTGGGACCTTCATGCAGTGCCTCAAGAGGATAGAGAAGCTGGTTGCTCACCCTCCTTTCTTCTCCTGGTGAGAAGAATTTTTCTCTAGCTAGGAAGTTTAGGCTTGTAATATGGGATAATTCAGGGAAAATAAAATCGTCCTCCTTCTTTCCTTGTGGGATTATTCTCAGTTTTCTTGTTCTATAATGTTGCTAAAACATCTAAGAGGTCTCCTAAAACCATTTTTGTTTGGGAATAGCTGTCTAATCATTGGTATCTGTAGGAGGACAGGGAGGCTGGAATCTCCTATGTTGCTGCTTTTCCAGCCAATCTCATTTCAGTTATTTTTATTCAATATATCGTGTCTGGTTTTCAAAAAAAATTCAAGACATAATAAAAGGGAAAAAACACAGGTTGAACAGGCAGTGCAAGCATCAGAACGAGACTTAGATATGGAAAAAAGATGTTTAAAGAATTAGAAAAATAATTCAAAAAACTATAATTAATATGCTAAGGGCTTGAATAGAAAAAGTAGAAAACATGTAAGAACAGCTGGGCAATGAAAAGAGGTGGAAATTTTAAAAAATAGCAAAAAGGAATGCCAGAAATCTAAAGTACTGTAACAAAAATGGAGAATCCTTTGATGGGCTGTTAGTAGACTATACACAACTGAGAAAAGGATCCCTGAGCTTGAGGAAATCTCAAAAAAAAAAAAAAAAAATCCAAAATTTAAAAGCAAAGAGATGAGACCGAAATAAGACAGAAAATAATTTCCAAAACCATTCAGGCAACTACCAAAAGGTGTACAATGTGTGAAAGGAAATATCAGAAAGAAAAGAGAGAGAAAGTATAAAAAGAAATATTTGAAACAATATTGACTATTCCCCCAAACTAATGTCAGACATCAAACCATATATCCAGGAAGTTCAGAGACACCAAAGAGTAAAAATGCAAAACAAAACAAAAACAAAATTGCATCTAGGCATATTATACTTAAACTGCACAATTGTAATCTGAAAAAAACATCTTGAAAAGAGCCAGAAGAAAATCACCTATGGGAAAGCGAAAATAATAATTACATCTGACTTCTCCTAAGAGACCATCACAACCAAAGATACTGAAGTGTTAAGTATTGAAAGAAGGAAAGAAAGCAGACTTGTGATACTGTGTCCTGCAAAATTATCTCTTAGAAGTAAAGAAGAAATTAAAACTTTCTCAGGCAAACCAAAATTGAGATAATTTGTTGCCAGTAAACCTGCTTTGCAAACATGTTTAAATAAGTTCTTCAAAGAGAAGGAAGATAATATAGGTCAAAACTTAAATCTTATTAAAGAAAAGAAGAACATTGGAACAGGAATTATTAAAAGTAGAGTATTTTTTTAATTTTTCCTATTCTTAATTCATCTCACAGGTAACAGTTTATTCAAAATAATAATAGCAATTGTGTATTTGATTATTATAACTTATGTATAAGTGAAATAAAAAGCCAGCAATGATACAAGAGTTAGCAAGGAGAGATTAAGAATAATTTGTTATTATAAGGTACTTACAATATCCAGGAATTAATATAGTGTTATTTGAATGTAGACTGAAATTAGCTGCAAATATATATTGCATACTCTGGAATAGCCACACAAAAATGTTTTAGAAAGTATCATTGATAAATTAAGAAAGGAGAGAAAGTGAAATCATATGAAATGCTTAATTAAAACCACAAAAGGCAGAAAAAAGTGGAAGACAAAGAGAAAGAAGAGAAAAGACAACTAATAAAAAAGCAGTAAAATGTGTGGTAGATGTTAAGTATCTATATCAAAAACCATTTTAAAGTCAAAGGTCAGAACACATCAATTAAAAGACAGCACTTGTCAGAGTAGATCAAAAAAGATCCAACTATGTATTGTCTGCAAAAAACACACTTTAATTATAAAGATATATAAATCAAAAGTAAAGGGATTGAAGTAGATCTATCATGCAAATACTTATCAAAATAAATCAGGAGTAACTATAATTTCAGACACAGTAGATGTGAGAACAAGTGAATTTATCAGAGATAAGGAGGGGCACTACATAGTGATAAAGGGATCCCTTCATCAAGAAGATACAACAATCCTTAATGTGCATGTGCTTAACAAAAGAGCATCAAAATAAATAAAGCAAAAACGGATAGAACTTTAAGGAGAAATAGATGATTGCACTGACACAGTAGGGGACTTTAACAGCCATCTCTAAGAAATGCACATATCCCAGCAGGCAGAAAATCAGTATGGACACAGATGAACTCAACAGCACTATCAGTCAAGTGAATAGAATTGATATATATGCACCACTTCAACCAACAGCTGATGTGCATTCACTGAAATTCACATTTGTATTGAATGTGAATACAACTTTCACTCAACATGCTTTCACTCAACTCACATGGAACATTCACCAAGATAAACCACATTCTTGGCCATAAAACACATCTTAACAAATTTAAAAGAATATAGATTATACACGGTCTGCTTATCTTCCCGATCATTTAGAAAATCCTCTTGTTGCTTATTTTTGTGTTTCTGTCTCATGTATATTTAAATATTTCACGCATCCCACTTAATATTTTGTATTTCTAATTCCAAATCTGAAGTTGCTGGGGATCTAAATCCACTTTTTATTATTTCTGTTGACTCTCATGATGATTTCTTTTCTTTGTGATCTTTGATTGTGGGCTTATTTTGATTGGTCTTAAATTCTGAAAAATCTAGGTTCTTAACTTAGCCACTTTATCTCAGTTCATTTCTGCCATAGTCCCTGAATTAGTCTTGGAATCTTGCACCCAGCTCTGCTCTTTGCTTTTGGCTCAAGGCCTGGTTTCAAAGAAGCGCCCCCACCCTTCTTGTGTGCTCACCCACTTATCTCTAAGCTCACTTGCTGTCTCCAGTTTCTTCAGGATTTTCTCACTTTCTATAAATCCAGGATGTACTAAAAGTACATGTGTATGCAAGTTCTAATTGTTTCATAGTGGAAAGTTCGCCATGTAGCCTGGAATCCCTTTCTGCATGTCTAATTTCCTAGGTCTTACTCCATGTTCATGATTCAGTTGGAGCCCGAATTGTATCCGCAGCACCCAGCTCAGTGCCCAGCATATGGTACCTATCATTCTTTTTGTCAAAACTTTTTAGCCACCCAGCTTCTGTGCCTGTCATCTATTTGGGGAATCTTGTGGTTTGAGTTTGGGCAGGAGGCAGAGACCATCTCCCCTCTAGAAGCCAGAGGCTCATCTTCTCTCGAAGGTTGCAGTCAGGTGAGTGACCAGCCTCCTCAGGCCCATGAGCCATGTGGACTTGGAGGCTGTCACACCATGAGGCCAGGGCAGCCACCCCGTGGTGCCACAGTCAAGTTTCAAGTAATTGGGGTGGCAGCAGTTCCAGTGGCAGGACTTGGGTGAACCAGGTCTCTGCAGGCTTGAGGGGCTGGGGACAGGGTCCGGAGGGCAGCTGGCAAGCCCAGAGGAATCCTTTCCATGAAGGACGGCAGAGTGGACTGGAGGTGGGTGGGCAGGAGGGTCCTTCCTGGCAGCCTTCAACTTAGAGGCATGGCCAGAGGCAAGGCCCACTGACCTTGTTGATGGGGACCCCAGGTGGGGCCCCTCAGCAGGGACAGAGAAGTGGGGGAAGGTACCCCCACAGGAGGGTTGGCTTTCCCTGGAGAGGCCCGTGGGCATGTAGAGGTCTTACGGGGGTCCCCCTCTTGTTGCATCAAGAGGAAGGGGTGGAAGTGGACTTGTGACTGAAGAAAAAAATGGTGCCAGAGCAGGTGAGGACAGAGAGGGTGAGTGAAGGGGCATGCAGGAACGGGGCAGAGGGTAACACAGGTGTCATTTGTGTGGGCAGGCCTCTGGGAAGCAAACCACATTATCACACGGTTCCTGGAGGAGGAAACTGAGGCACGGGCAGGTTAAGGAGCCTGCCCCCAGGGCACACCTCCTCCAGGAAGCATGGCCATAGCAAGCTGGCCATGTGGCAATTCGGGGTGGGGCCCGCTGTTGGGGTTTGGAGGTGCATCAGTTTGCTCAGGGAAACAGCATGGCCACTGCTGGGCCCGTGGAGGGTCAGACCTGTGGTGGGTCTGACTCAGGGTCCGTCTTGGCCAGCCTGGGGGCTGGGGAGTGACAGGGAGGCGGGGGCAGGTCCCACCTGGGGAAGGCTTGGGAGTGGTTCTGGAGGCCCAGACCCAGGCCTGGTCCACACTGGACTTCAGAGCCCAAGGCTGGGCGGGGCGGGGGGGTGGGGGTAAACTCAGTTTTTATTTATCTAAATAAATAAATACTAGGGGAGGAGTCTGACCCTGACTGCCCACCCACCCTCCACCGAAACAGCCAGCTGTAAAATTTACCAAGACAACTTCAAGTTTATTGCCATTAAAATTTATTTTTATTTCCTAAGAAATTGTGAACAATTTCCTTAAAAGTTACTTAAACTCACAGAGTTATCAGTATTATTAATCAACCAAAGTAAAAATGTGGCACCAAGTTCCTCTCGAATCTCCTTTCTTCAGAGAAGAACATAAAACTGGTTCAGAAAACATTGGCTTCCAGACTGGGAAAATGCAGAATGAAAACCTTCCCCTACAGCGAAAATCAGAGGTAAGAGCTCCATCTCCCTCTTCTTTTCTTGACTCGAGAGAGCAACAGGACGATGCACGTGGAATGTCGCTCTCGGGTGCCCGGCTCACTCCTCCTGAGCAGGCGGACCTGCGGGCCACCACTGATGTTTGCACAGAGGGGAGGCATCCTGGAGATCTGTGGAGATGCCTTGGTTCTGCACGCCCTAAACACACCATGAGCCCCCCCGAAGCTCTAGGTGTTTGGGCGTGGTGATTACTGGGATTGTGGTGGAGAGCCGGCTGGCGGCTCAGCGGCCTCCCCGGAGGAACAGCCGTTCTCCACACTGAGGTCGGGGCCCATGTCGATCCTGGTTTCTCCCACAGCGGAAGGCAGGCTCTCAGCAACCTGGGTGCACGGTGCGGCCTCGCCCAGAGCCGCCTCCTGTGTGGGTTCTGGAGGCTGGTCGTGCTGGATGTGGCACACCTCCTGGAGGGCCTGCTGCTCTTCTGGCTCATTGTCAATGTCGATGGTGGTGGAATGCATCCCCAGGGCCTTCAGGGCCTTCTGGCTCCCTCGGAAGCCATCCCGGGGCCTCTTGGGTGGCACGCGGCTGCGGGGCAATGCGCACGGGAGCAGGAAGTTTCCTATTGTTAACTCCCTGGGCGGGATCTCAGAGGAGGAGGGCTCCCCGATGGACTGCCTGGTCAGCATGGGCTCCCCAGCCTCTGCAGAGCAAAGGAAAGACCATAAGTACCCCTTAGGGAGGTGTGCAGAGGGTCCCACCAAGCCCGCGGTGCACAGGCCGAGCCCAGCCCCATCTGCAGAGAAGACCAAGGCGCAGTGCTCCGGCACCTTCTGTCCTGCCTTCTTGGTGGGAGGTGGGGCCCGTTCCTGGGGAGAACGCCTGGGTTTACTCACAACTGGGTCTTGGCCAGAATCCTCCTCCCCAGCAATGTGCCCTCCTCGCTCCCCCTGCCTGTTGTGATGGGCAGCCAGAGCTTAGAGAAGAATACATCGTCTACACAGGCTCTTTTCTGTTCTTATTGTGAAACAGATCACACATGTAGAAGAGTGGATAAAACATTTATGTACATTTAAAAGAATAACGAGACAGTGACAGCCCACAGGAGGCCTCCTAGGGTGAGGGCTCCTGTGTGTCCTCTCTGGTCACACCCCTCCCCTCCCCAACCCTGTGGCCAAGAGAGGACTGTGTGGGCAGTTTCTCCCCCTTGTTACACAGTCTGCAGCACCACTCACACACAGCGCCTTCTCTCAACAACACGGTGTTTCTTGGTGCCTTTTTTTGAACTTTTTGTACAGAGGAAATCAGAGCGCAGGCACTTTCTTGCTTCTCTCACTGCATGTGAAGCCGCGTGGGAGACCCGTCCTTGTGACATGTGGTGTTCCATCATGGGCGGTCCACGGGTTACTCACTTGTCTCCTGCTGGGCGTCCTAGTTGTTCCCAGTGTGGGGCCATTGTGAATAGTGCTCATATCTCCTGGCGCGCTCAGGTGAGAATTTCTCTAAGACATACGCCTGGAATGAACTGACCGGCCTTGGTCAGCTTGTGCTCAGCTGAGGGAGGTCATGCCATCCCAAAGTGGCTGTATCAATTCAAACCCACCAGTTGTGCGTGTTCCCCTGGCCCCACCTTTGCCAGGACCTGGTAACGTAAGGTTTACATTTTGCTCATGTGATGGGTAGATGGTGCTGCCACACCTGGTTTCAGGCTGCCTTTCCTGATGAATGATAGTTAGCACTTTTCACATGTTTATTCGCCTTCGGGGTTTCCTCTTCTGTGAAATGCCTGTACACTCGTTTGTCTATTTTTTTCTTATTGAGTCATAGTTCTTTATATATTGCAGATGCTGGTCCTTTCTCAATTACGTGTTGCAAATATTTTTCCAATTTTTGGTGTGACTTTTCACTTTTTAATGGCATCTTTTGATAACCAGAAGTTCTTAATTTTAGTGTAGTCTAATTGATGTATACCTTCTTTTATGATCAGTTCCTTTAAAAAACCTATTTAACAAATCCTTATATAGCCAGCCCTCCATATCCTCGGGTTCCGCATCCGAGGATCCAATCTGCTGTGGATCAAAAATGAGTCATGCGCTGCATAACCACGTTTTGGTCAACGACCGACCACATATACGACGTGGCCTCATAAAATTAGTACCATACAGCCTAGGTGTAGAGTAGGCTATACCATCTAGGTGTATGTAAGTACAGTCTGTGATGTTCACACAATGACAAAATTGCCTAATGACGCATTTCTCAGAACCTACCCTGGTTGTTAAGCAACGTGTCACTGTACCCATATACTGTATTTGTGTGTGTGTGTGTGTGTGTGTGTGTGTGTGAGGAAGACCAACCCTGAGCTAACATCCATCGCCAATCCTCCTCTTTTTGCCGAGGAAGACTGGCCCTGGGCTAACATCCATGCCCATCTTCCTCTACTTTATATGGGACGCCGCCACAGCACGGCTTGACAAGCAGTACATTGGTCCATGCCCAGGATCTGAACCTGTGAAACCCGGGCCACCAAAGCGGAGTGCCAACTTAAGCACTACACCGCCAGGCCGGCCCCATGTACTGTATTTTTGATCCTTGGATGCGGAGCTCACGGATGTGGAGAACCAACTGCCGGGATTCGAGCATTTGTGAATTTTGGTATCCGTGGAGGGTCCTGGAAACAATCCCCCGCTGATACAGAGGGGCGACTGTATACCATGAGGACATAAAGATATTATCCAATGCTTTCTTCTAAAAGTTTTTATAGTTTTTCTTTACATTTATGTCTTTAGTCCACATGGAATTGATTTTTGTGAATAGTACAAGGTACGGGTCTAATTTCATTAATGTTTTGTCCACGTGGGTACCAAATTATTTCAGCAGCTTTTATTAAAAAATCTATTCCTATCGTCAGTCACACTGTGCCAATAATTGTGTCTATGTGTTTATGGATTTTCTCCTGGCATCTCTAATCCATGTCACTGATCTCTACATTTATGTCCGCAAAAATACCACAGTCTTTAATTGATAAAGCTTTAAAGAAATGGTACGGCAAGTCTTCCTACATTGCCCTTTTTCTTCAAGAGTGTCTTGGCTATTCTTGACCCTTTCAAATTCCATATACAGTTAAGAATCAGCTTTTCAAGTTACACACACACACACACACACACAAGTGCACACATAAAACTTGGGATTTTGATTGAGGTTGTATTGACTCTATTTAGGAAATTTGATATCTTTATAATATAACTTACACTCCATGAACAATGTATCTCTCTTCATTTGGTTAGGTCTCTTTAAAATGTCTCTTTTTAAGTTTCATAATTTTCTCCACAAGTCTTGCACATTTTTTGTTAGGTTTATTCCTAAGGACCTCATTTTTAAAAAATGCTATTGTAAATGGTATATTTTTCATTTTTCTCACATTTCTTATGATATGTATACATGTCTATTTCATCCTTATTCTTAAAAGATACATTAGCCAGGCATAGAACCCTAGAATGACTTTTCACCACGATATTAAAGGTATGATTCAACTTTGTTCTGGCTTCAATTAGTATGAATGAAGTTAGTTAATCAAAAACTCCTTGGAAGAGAATCTGTTTTTATCACTGGATATTTAAAAATATATTTTTCTTTGTCTCAGGTGTTTGTCAGGTTACTTATGATGTATCTAGAACTTTCTTTACTATCTTAGATTAATCAGAGTTTGTGAATCTGTGAGTTGGTATCTTATGACAGTGTTGGCAAATTCTCAGCCATCATCTCTTTAAATATTACCTCTTCTTGATTTTCTCTCTTCTCTCTTTCTGGGACTCTGATTACACATATCACAGACTTCAAACTCTATCCTCATTCACTTTCTTTCATATTTTACATTTCTTTGTCTTCCTGTATCTATTTGAGTAATTTCTCCAGCTCTAGTTTCTAGTTCACTGATTCACTTTTCAACTGTCTAATATATTGTTAAATCCATCAGTCAACTTTTTTATTTTGGTGATATTTTTCTTTTCTATAAGTTCTATTTGGTTCTTTTTAAAATGTGCTTGGTAATTTAAAAAATACTTTTCTATTTTTTTCAGATATTTTTAACTTTGCCTTTTATTTCTCTAAATGAAATAACCATAGCTATTTTGTGTTTTTGTCTGCTAAGTCCAATACCCAATGTCTGTGTGTGTCTATTTCTGCTATAGGTTCCATTGATTCTGATTCATACACATGGCTTTGTTGCCATGTGTAGTCAGTCATTTTTATTCAGAGCTGCTCATTTTCTTTGTGAAAAGTCTTTGATGAAGAAGCAGCCTGGGATGAAGGTCGGTTCCTCAGAGAGGAATTCTGCCTGGCATCTGGGAATGACCAGCCCAGAATCACTCTGTATGAATTCTCAGATGGAGGATTTTTTGGATCACTCACCCAGTACAAAGTTAGGGACAGTCTGTTTTCCAAACACTCAGCAGTGATTTTCCTCTTTTCCGTTCAGCTCCAAGGTTGGAGATGGCTGATGATTCCTGAGTCCTTTGGGGGTGGAGAATTGGATTCATTCTGGTTCACCACTACCATGGGGGCATAGCCATTTGAGGGTCCAAACTTGATGGGATAACTTGCTGGCCTCCCATTTTGCCTCTGGTTAGAGCTTGGTCTTCTCTTTCTACCTCCTGTAAAGCTGTGACAATCAGGGTCGGCAGATGCCCTAGGGCAGAGGCTCCTGTGCCCCCCAGGTTCTCTTTAGGTTTCCTCTTTGCCTTCGTCCCTGGCCTGAGAATCCCTTACTGTCTTGCCAGGTCATGAAAGCCCTTAAGAATACACCCATGTGCACGGCGCTCACACACACCCATGCTGCTCATTTGTCTGCGTGTCAGTCCGTCCTAGGAATCAACCTGCCCTGTGACTGCAACCTGCAGGCTCAGGCTCCATTTTACAACTCTTTCCCTTCTTTTTCCCTCCCTTCTTCATTTATGGCATTGGTTTGTATTTTATAATCCTTAAACTAACTTTAAATCCCTTCTAGAATTACGTAAAAATCAAACTAACCCCCTCAGCCTCCATCTCCTTTCTAGAAGTAGGAGCCGCTGATTCCTATACACGGCATGTTGAGAAGATTAAAATTACGTACTCGAGCAGTGCTTTGTGCTCTTGAAAGGGATGCACAATGACGGCATTATCACAGTGAACATCAGCTGTTTAAAAGCTGAGTGTTGAATTTTTTTTAAATGAGGTGACACCATTTAAAAACACTTGGAGGATTAGGACACGCGAACAATGAAGACTGTACCTGAAATAATCAAAACTTCCGCAGGCCAGACGTGGTTGGCCGAGTGAGCTTCTGTAGATTGCGTCGGATCTTCTGTTTCAATCACTAATCAAACTCTCCCGTGGGACCTTGCCCTGTGTCTCCATTAGTGAGTTGGCCACCACTGCTCACCACAGGTTCCACAGCTCAGATTGGTGGCCGCACAGAAGGCCGCCCAGAGCCGGCTCTCAGCTAATGCAGATGGTTTGCTGGTTGATGCTTCAGCTAGGTGTCCAGTTCCACCTCTCGGACCTACTCCTTTGTGGCGCTCAGAGCAGGTGGTGGGGCGAGCACGCTGGATGTCAGGGCTGTGTGCAGACACTCTGTGTGAGCTCCAGCTTGTCCTCCATACCACTGAGACAAGTGTCCAAGACCCTGACTACACACCGGTGATTTTTCCTTAGAAAATATTTAACTCTAGAGAACCTAGAGTAGATCTCAACATGACTCAAACTGCAAAATATCTTACCTGCAGCCAAAACTTCACTGTCACTACTGTCCTCCTCCACAGGCTGCCTTATTCCTTGTTGATCCTACAGAAAGAGAAATAATAGGGAATATATGATGTAGTATTTGTTATCCTGCCCAAGGGGACAAAATGTAGCAACAAGAGTGCATTTTAGAGGCAGACAAATCTGGCTCTCCCACTGATGAGCTTTGGGATGTGGGCAATCACTTCACCTCTTGAGTCTCAGAACTGTTGTTAGTATGTGGGGCTAGTATTGGGTGATGACTGTATCGGGTGAAGAATGTGGCTTTTTCTTCTGCACGTGCACCAGTAGAGGGGCAAGTGGTGCTTTGCTTTATGAGTACGAGGGTCTTATGGTAACCAAGGACACCTGTTTGGATTCACAGCATGAGAAAGAGGGGAGTGTGGGGCATACAACAGGTCATCTCATACCTGGCATTCTCCACACAACTCTGCTTGACGGTGATGAGTTCTTGCTCCCAGGGAGTTCACGTGTTGTCATGCCACATCTGAGTGGAGATGTTTTGTTCCCTGCCCTCGTGCTGCCCTGGCCCAGCCAACTGGTGGCTTCACTGTCCCATGTGTGCTGGCTAACAGATGGGAAGAGTGGTCACGGTTCTTGGCCAGACTTGCCAAAGGGTCAGGGATGGTGCTCATTTTAACTTTCAGTGCTGAATGTGGCATGAACCAGAGACTCGGACTGTGAAAACTTTTTCTTTGAAAATTTTGGAAGCAAAATGTCACTAGGAGACTTCTAAATCAAAATAGCATATCGGTAATGCTATAGTCGCCCTGCCCTGATCCAATACTTAAAAATTATAGTCAAGATATAAAGAGACACAAAAGTGAGTGAAGGTATGACTTCACAGGAAAACAAGAAGGTGAATCCTTGTTGGACCACAAATAACGACGCCATGAAGAAGAGAAAGCAAATGGGAACAGACTGCAGAAAGACATGGTCAGAGGAGTGTGCAGTACAAGATGGGAGAGACCCTCAGGACCCATCACAGGGGAGGGCGTGCATGCCGAGGTGGGGCAGGGCTCCTTATGGGGCAGTTAGGTGGGGTTACCGCAGGCTGAGCAACCAGGCAATGGAAGGCTGCTACAAAACTTCCTGAATCCACAGGCAGCAACAGGTGTCTGCCTGCAGATGAGAGCAGTGGGAGTAGTAATCTTGGTGCAGATAGGGCAGTGCAAGAAAAATACACAGAAGGATGTGATGGGACTCAAAAAGCCAAGGTTTTCACCAAACCAAGCTAAAAATTACTGAAAATAAAGGGAAAACAAAATATTAATTTGGAATGAAAATAAAAATGGACAAAACACAGTAGGTGAAATAGAGGACGACTGTGGAACAGAGATTTGTGGGGAAGGATGTAAACGATGACTATGCTGAGAAAGTATGTTTTAAGTCTGTATATCAGAAAGTGCAGTGGCAGGTCACCTAAGGACAGAGTCATGGAGTAGGCAGCTTTGGAGGCTGGTCCTCCACTGAAGCAGCCATTCTGCTGAAAAGAGCCATCAGAATCACCCGGCTCAGACTCCGGAGCCTGGCAGACACAGTAATGACCGGGCAGTGCCCGAGGGAGGGAGAGGCTGCTGGTCTTCACAAGCAAGCAGTGTGTGGGCCAGCTGCCACACCCCCACTCCTCAGTCCTGCTGTGGCTGGGGGGAGAACAGCCCTCATTCTGGGAGCAGCTGGCCAATGCCAGTGCAAATCTTGTACTCCAAAAATTTGGGGTTGTGTGTCTTGGTTGGTCTGGTCTTGCCCCGAGAGATTGGCACAGGTGCCTGCCTTGGATTTGGCCCTTTTGGCAGCAGAAGCTTTCCTCAGTGCCATGTGCTGAAAGATTTAAAGCGACAGAACCTTCTCCTGTCTACTCGCAGCCAGACATTTAAGGAAACCTTTTTCAGGTCACCAGCCGACCATAGAGATAACAGAAGAGAAACTTCAGTGACAAGACATACATACGTTGCAAAAATATTTTGGAAAAGTCACAAACAGTTCCAGCCTTCAACAGGAAAAAAAAAAACAATCTACAATCCCTGAAGAGTGGGAGAATCTAATTTCTAAAGTTACATTATAATACTCAGAATATCCAGTTCTCAACAAAAAAAATTATAAAACATACAAAGAAACAGAAAAATATGGCCCATTCACAGGAGAAAGAGAACTTGACAGAATTTCCCTCAGGAAGCCCAGACATTTGAATTAATAGTCAAAGATATTAAACCAGCTATCTTAAATATGCTCAATGAGCCAAAGGAAATCATGGACAAGAGAACTAAAGGAAATGGTGTATGAACAAATAAGAATATCAATAAGGAGGTAGAGATTATTAAAAAAAATAAAACCAAAATTCTGGAGCTGAAAAGCACAAAAAACAAAATGAAAATTCATTAGAGCAGCTCAACCCATTTGAGCAGACAGAAGAAAGGATCAGCAAACTTGAAGACAACTGAAATGATCCAGTGTGAAGACCAGAAAGAGAAAAGAATGAAGGAAAGTTAACAGAGTCTGGTGGACCTGTGAGACACCATCAAGGGTATCAACATATGCATCATAGGCATCCCAGAAAGAGAAGAGAGGGGGAACAGAGCAAAAAAAAAAAAAAAATATATATATATATATATATATACACACACACACATACATATCTGCAGAAATAATGGCTGAAAATTTCCCAAATCTGATGAAAGATATGAATCCACACACCAAGAAGCTCAACAGACTGCAAGCAAGATAAACTCAAAAAGATCCACACCAAGGTACATTACAGTCAAATCCTCAAAACCCAAAGAGAGAATTGGGAAAGCAGCGAGAAGCAATTAGTCACAAACAACAGATCCTCAATACAATTAACAGTTGATTTCTCATCAGAATCCATGGAGCCAGAGGGCAGTGACTGACATATTTAAAGTCCTGAAAGGAAAAAGTCCCCAACCCAGAATTCTATTTCCAAAAAAACTATCTTAAGAATGAAAGAGAAATTAAGACATTCTCAGGTAAACAGAAGCTGTGTGAATTCATTACCAGTAGAGCTGCCCTAAAAGAAGAGCTAAAGGGAGTTCTTCAGGCTAAAACAAAAAGACAGTAGACAGTAACTCAAAGTCATAAGAGGAAATAAAGACCACTGGTAAAGGTAACTACAGGTAAAGGTAAAAGTTAAGGTTAATATATAAGCCAGTATTGCTCTACTTTGGTTTGTAACTCCTCTCTTTTTCTATGTGATTTAAAAGACGAATGCATGAAACAATAATTATAAATCTTTGTTAATGGGCACACAATGTACAAAGATGTAATCTGTGATATTAACAATATAAAAAAGGAGGGACAGAGATGTATAGGAACAGAGTGTTTGTATAGTATTGAAACTAAGGTGTTGTTACTCAAACTAGATTGTTTTAAGTTTAAGATGTTAATTATAATCCCCAAAGTAACCACTAAGGAGAAAACTAAAAAATACACAGAAAAGGAAAGAAGAAAGGAATCAAAATGGTACAGTATATAAATTCAACTAAATACAAAAAAGGCAGTAATAGAAGAATTGAGGGAAAAAAATATATATAATACATACAGAAAACAAATAGTTAAGTGGCAGAAGTAAATCCTTGTCAGTAATTACTTTAAATGTAAATGGATTAAATTCTCCTATTAAAAGTCAGAAACTGGCAGGTTGGGTAAAAAAAAAAACCCACAATGTGATCCATTTATATACTATCTACAGGAGACTCACTTTAAATACAAAGACACAAAGAGTTTGAAAGTAAAGGAATGGAAAAAGATATTGAATGCAAATAGTAGCCAAAAGAGAGCTGAGGTGGCTATACTATTGTCAAACAAAAGAGACTTTAAGTCAAAAAAGTTTACAAGAGACAAACAGGGACATTATATATTGATAAAAGGTTCAACCCAGCAGGAAGATATAACAAATATAAACATTTTACACACCTAACAACAGAATCCCAAAATATACGGAGCAAAAATTAACAGAATTGAAAGGAGAAATAGGCAGTTCTATAATAATAATTGGAGACTTCAATATCCCACTTTCAATAATGGGTAGAAAAATAAGACATAGATCAAAAAGAGAATAGAGAATTTGAACATGACAAACTAGTTAGACCTAACAGACACATACAGAGCACTCCACCCAACAACAGAATGCACACTCTCCTCAAGGGCACCTGGAACATTCTCCATGACAGACTATATGTTAGGTTACAAAACCACAAAAAAGCTGCAATGAATTTTAAAAGATTTATATCATACCAAGTATCTTTTCCAATCACAAAGGAATGAAACTAGAAATCAATAATAGAAGGAAAACTGAAAAATTCACAAATACGTGGAAATGAAATAACACATTCTTAACCATGAGTCAAAGAAGAAATCACAGGGAAATTAGAAAATACCTTGAGATAAATGAAAATGTAAACATAACATACCAGAGCTTATGGGGTGTAGTGAAAGTGGTGTTGAGAGGGAAATTAATGGCGGCATACACATACATTGAAAAATATCTCAAATCAATTACCTAACTGTACACTTTAAGGAATAAGAAAAATATAAGCAAACTAAACTCAGACCTACCATAATGAATGGAATAATAAAGATTAGAGCAGACGAAAATGAAATAGAGAATAGTAAAACAATAGATAAAATCAACAAACCCAAAAGTTGGTTATTTGAAAAGATCAACAAAATTGTCAACCCTATAGCTAAATTAAGAGAAAAAAAAAAAAAAAGACTCAAATCACTAAACTCAGAAATGAAAATGGGGACATTACCATGAATTTTACAGAAATAAAAAGGATTATAAGAGAATAATATGAACAATTGTGTACCAACAAACTGGATAACATAGGTGAAATGGACAAATTCCTGGAAACCCACAAACTGCCAAAACTGACTGAAGAAGAAATAGAAAAATGCAGGGGTAACAACTTCCAGTTAAACACAGCAGACTGAACAAGCTTGTTTACACAGTCCCTCCACAAACACCATTGCAAATATCTGCAAAAAAAATATATGCAAACGTAAATGAGTACAAGCCAAAGACACAGACAGCCAGAGAGAAGAGAACAGATAAAAGCTTAAAACACAGTTTTACAAGAAGGAAAACAGATGGAGGAGAAATAACTGACTCTGCAGAGCACGGAAAGCTGTCAGTGAAGTGGCTATGGAGGAGGATGCTGAGCTGAAGGTAGCCATCTTCTGCACAGAATGCTGGAGAAGCTCCAGGCCCAGAGGCATGGCGGGCAGCAGCGGATGGAGAGAAGGGTGAGGGATGGGCGATGAGATGTGTGGTTGAGCATGCGGGAGGTGGGTCAGAGTCCACCTGTGGAACATTTAGCTGACCCCACACAGCCAGCAGCTGGGCTCATCCACCTCACAGGAGGCAAGAAAGCTCTGATGTCAGGACGCCAGAAATGTGGAGGGTGGGGTAGTGCTGGGGGCACCAGACAGAAAAGAGTGAGATTTAGGGACAATTATATTGAATAACTAGGATCCTTCTTGGAAGAGAGAAAGGGAATACTCGCTTATCAGAATTTATGAAGCTGTGAGAAGTAAGACAATAGGGCATTAGTGCAGGGACAAATTGACCAATGAAATTGATTTGAGAGCCCAGAAACAGACTCGCAAATGTGCAGGTATTGAGCTCTGTTAGGGGACAGAGGTGGCTTGTTAGATCGGTGGGGAAAGGAGGGACTCTTCAATGAATGGAGCTGGAAAAAATAGAAATCCACATGGGAAAAGATGACGTTGGATCTCTACCTCACATCATAACTCAAACTGTACATAGTGGAAGGACTCAACTTCCAAAATCAAAAATGTAAAACTTTTAGTAGAAAGTATAGATGACTCTGTTTTATATCTTTGGGTGAAAGAGTTATTAACCAAGACCAAAAAGCATTATCTAGAAAATATTTATCAATGTGACTATATTGAAACTCATGGCTGTGGTTCATCAAATGTTATGTTAAATTAAACATGCAGTCAAGTTATGCAGTGACACTCTATCAGTAATTCACCCAACTGACAGAGGGTTTGTATCAAGAATATACCTAGAACTCAGATAAAGCTATAAGCAGAAAGACCCCAAGAGAAAAACGGGATAAGGACATGAGCAAGTACTTCACGTGGAGAAACGCATGCGGCTGACGTGATTGGGCATCACTAATCACAAGGGAAATGCAGGGAGAGACCACAGTCGTCTGGCGGTCCACACCACGCCATCTGCAACTCCAAGTGCTGGAGAGGATGTGAATCAACGGGATTTCTTAACTGCCGCTGTGCGAGTGTCAACTGTTCAACCACTTTAGAGAACAGTGTGGCTTTGTCTCGTAGAGCTGAACATTCACATGCACAGCAATTCCACTCCTAGGAGTCGGCCCTGGCACTCTACAACGGGAGAGGTGTCGAGACTGGGCATGGCAGCACCCACTTGGTAGCAAACACCTAGAAACCATCCTGCTGCTCATCCCCCACAGAGGGGATGAACAACGTAGCATGGGAAGGAATGTGACAGGAGCAAAAGCAAATGGGTCGCACTGACACCCAATATAGAGTCTTGGTAATTTAGTATTAAATGAAAAGGTGATCCCCCCAGAGACTCCAAACATTACCTACACATGGTGCCCTTTCTGCGAAACAAAAAGTAAACAATGCCTTGCATGTATGTACTTTTTTTTTTTTAATGGATATTATTACTTTATTTTTTTTTATTGATGTCTTAGTTTATAACACTGTGGGGTTTTAGTTGTACATTGTTGTTTGTCCGTCACCTTGTGGATGCATCCCTTCACCCCTTGTGCCCCCCCCACCCCCCTTCCCCTTGGTAACCACCAATCAGTTCTCTCTGTCCGTGTGTTCACTTATATTCCATATATGAGTGAGTTCATGCAGTGTCTGTCCTTCTCTCTCTGGCTTATTTCACTTAACATAATACCCTCTAGGTCCTTCCATGTTGTTGCAAATGGGGCATGTATGTACTTTTTAGGAATATGTATAACCTAAAGGACAAACTTCAAAGGAAAACAAGAGAGTGAAGTGCACGGTGGGCGTGAGGACTCCGGGGGGCCACATAGGCAGATGGAGGCCATCAGGACCCTGCCTGTTTCGGTGGAGGTGCTCCTTCTGTTGTCAAAAATAACTAAAATGCTCAGTAAATTAGAAGAGCAGGTCATGCAGAGATCGATGGTGAGTCTGTGTCCCCACCGTGGATTATGATCAATGCAATTCTGTGCACCAAGGTCCAAAACAAGTGTGTGTGGTGGGGAGGCAACTCCCAGTGACCGAGCGTCACTCTGAGCAGCCACCGGGGAGCAGCGGTCCTGGCTCCTCACTCGGTCTTCCCAGGCATCCTCCTCTGGAAAGTAGACGTCAACATCCCCTCACTTCCTTAGGAAGAAATAGGGCCTCAGAGGGGTTTAAGAAACTTCCTCAAGGTTATAAAACCAGAAATGTCTCCATACTAGAATGGAACCCAGGTCTGTGTGATGTCCAAGTCCAAGCACGCTTTGTGGTGCCGATGAGTTTTCTAATCACTCTGCTAAGAGCTGCAGGCCTTGGAGTCACTCGCAGAGAGGTGAGCCCAGGGTGAAGCTGGGGGATATCAGGGCAGCTGGATCAGACGCAGCTTCTGGACTGAGCCTGTGGCTGAGAGAAGGTCACAGGCTGGGTCCGGGGGTGTGGACCAGCCCCCGGCATCAGACTTAATGAATGTGGAAGTGGGGTTGGGGGCCAGGGTTCAACCTTCCTTGGTCAGGATGGGGCTCTCATAAATGGAGTCAAGGACAAAGCCTAGACTTCAAGTGCGTCCTTCTGAGTCACTGCTGCTACAGACGCGAAATTGGGCCCCCCTGTCTGAAAGAGATGGGAAGTCAAGTTGCGCAGGGTCCTCCTCACTGCATAAGTCACCCTGGAAGGGAGCGCCTCCGGAGGTCGGTGAGGACTGTGCGCCCACTGGCTCTGCGGCAGCCTCGCCTTCTGCTCTCTCCTCTACGGGTCCCTACACTCACCTGCTCTCTAAGCTGTTCACCTGGGCCTCCGTCCACGTGTGGGTCTGACTTGGGCGGCCCAGTCCTGCCCACACACCCTGTCCTGGGCATCATCAGCACTTCTCAGCAACGAGCCTCGTTTGCAGGCTTCCTCGCTCGCTTTGCCTTTGACCTCTGCACGTGTCTCGCACACTCACATGCTCCATTTTTTGACCATACATTACACACACACGCCATCTTTATTCCCCATCTGTTTCCTACACACACAGTTATTCCCCAACATTATAAAAAATTCCAGACATACAGAAAAGTCAGAAGGATCATCAGAAGATGCTCTGTGCCATGGCTGGCGTATCGTCCTGCATCCTCACCGCACAACTGTGCATCCAGCACTCTGCAGTCAGTGATTTCGAGCTGGTTGCAGACACTAGTACACTTCACCAGAGTGAGCGCACGAGGCTTCAGTTTTAGTAACCCGTTTCTGTATTTTAAATGCTTCTGCCACACACACACACAGGTCCCACAGTCAAGGATATTTCCTGTCCCTCAACGTTTTCTTCTACTCCCCACCCACCTTTGTCACCACTTGAGTAGCATCTCTGGGTACACTAAATGCTTACCACCAGTCAGACAAGCTGTCCTGAGTACCCTCACCTCAGCTTGGAGGGAGCCTCAGACCCTACACTGGGCTCCCCTGCTCGGGAGGCTCTGTGACGAGCAGCTCGGGGCCTACCTCTAGAGATGGAGTGCTCTCTGAGGTGCTAGCACTCTCGGAGGTCAGACTTGAATGTTCGGAAATAGTTGGCAGTGGCGGCAGGAACTTCAGCTTCATCCTGCTGGGATGGGGCAGGAGAGAAGGAACATGCATCAACAAGGAAGACCCTCGCCTCAGGGAGTGAGTGCACAGAAGGCCGCTGATGGCTGCCAAGTGTCATACAAATGTTTCGTCATGTGTTTTCCCTCGTGTCTGCACAGTCTCAGGAAGAGGCCACTCCCAGAGGTTGTTTGAGTGCTCGGGGGTCTACTGTACAATACACAGGCATAAGATTCACGTGGAAAGGACCCTGCACACCTGCTGGTGGAGTGGTGCAAGAGAAGCTTCCATCTGCCAACGGAAAATTAAAACAAGCCGCGTGGTGGATCTTAGCTGAGTGAAACGCCTTTAAAATTAGCTAAAAAGTAGCCTTCTGTGTGATGGATCCTACTCCCTATTCATATTTTCATTCCATTTGGTCAATTTCTATACAACCATTCAACAGATAAAGAGACCAGAAGAAATCCTCCCAATGAGCTTGTCTGACTAGAAAGAGACATTTTATAAAGTCCCACACAAAGTTTTCCACTAAAATATGCCTGTGACTAACATCATCATGCACCAAGGCACCAGCTGAGTGGACACTTTTTTCTGTTAGCACAGTTTAGACAGACAAAGGCCCTGATCTCTAGGAACTGAGGCTTGACCTGTGAGAGTAGGTGTGGCCTAAAGAATGGGGCTGTGAGTGGTTGTCTAAAGTGCCAATTTGATCAACTGGATCCAAACTATTAGGTTGCCCTAGAAAGACTTCCTGCAACAAAAAAGGACTGATAGTATTTTATTGCTCATTGCATCTAGAAGATTTGTGAACTTACTCTGTATTAGTGTAATCCTTTTCACATAATTAACCCTTTAATTAAACAAGGTTAGCTCATTTTTTCATTGTAGAAGTAGTCAATCCACTGAAAATGAAAGAATATTCCAACAAAGAGGAATATAATGCATTTAAAAGATGGAATAGTTTATACCCAACAATATCACATCATATACTTTCTTTTAACAGAACAATGTTCAAAATCTACAGACTTTAATAACCAATCTCCTAAAGAGTTGTACAGTGAGTTGCTTTGCCCCTTTGGGCTGCAGAATGGAGAGACAGTGGCGCCCCCCAGGAACCCAGGCCTAATATTCTCAGGCCCAGAATGCTGGAGCTTCCCACACGCAGATTTCATTTGGGGGCGGAGCTTCATGAGCAAGACTCAGGAAGAGTGTAGGTTGGAAATTCCCGCCCTCGCCCACCAAGGGGAGACAGACTTCCTGGTAGTAACTGTGTCTCTTGGTGGAGCTATGGTGCTGGGGAAACAGCACTGGTCGCTCACAAAATAATGTCACGCAAGTTATCCATTAACATATTGTTGAGGGAATACAAAAGGAAGCTTCAGACTAATGTGTATGGTATAATAACTTTTCAATGTGAGTGAATTTTTTGTATGTACATAGGGGAAAACAACGGGTGGGGGTTCCACTCGCTGTGTTAAAACGGTACTCTTGAGGTGGTATTCCAGAAGAGAGGTGGACAATACTTCTATTTTATATGCTGCTATTGTATTTAAATGGTACATGAGCATGCATTATGGTCACGATTTTTAAGAATTCATTAGGTACTAAAGAATCCCCCCGCTCCATCTAAAAGTTGCCCCGTGATCCAGGATTGCTGGGTTGGAATGACTAAAACCCCCTTGGTGCACTGACTCATCATGACCAGGATGCCACCAGTGCTCTCATCAGTCAGGGGTCTAAGGGGTCCCCAGAGGAACCCTGAGCAGTTCACACAACCATGATACGTGGGTCCATCTTCCGAGCAAGAGAGAGGAGCCTCCTTCACATCCCCTCCCTGAATTCTGTCCCTGTCTCTGGGCTTCTGCCTCCCAGTCCCCGTCCCCAGCTTGGCCATCTGACTGCTCTGTCATGAGAATAACCTCCATGGTCATGGCGAAGGCCCACCAGAGAGCCTGGGACAGGACAGCAGCAGCCAATGGGCTGGTCTGTGCTGGGTGGGGGCGGGGCGCTTCCCTGTGGGGACCCAGAGCAGCTGCTCCCACACCCTGCTCAGCAGTTAGTGTTCCCTGCAGTGAGGTGGAGGGCAGGGAGGATCTGGAAGAGAGGGGCGTGTGTGTGCATTTGCCTGGGATGGTTCAAGTAAATGTCCTGTTCTTTTTAATTTTACTTTTATTTTAAACTGTATTAAATGGCACTAGATGAAAAGTTATTGAGGTCAGAGAGTAAGGATGCAGAGGAAAATTTTTTCTCGAAGTAGCCTTTTAATGACAAAGGTAATATGTGCTCACTGTATGCTCAGGTAAATACTGTGGAGAACAAAGAACATACAACTCACATTCACGTGGTGAGTCTATTTCACTCGATATTCTATGAG
Organism: Tapirus indicus; assembly: GCA_031878705.1. Taxonomy (NCBI): domain Eukaryota; kingdom Metazoa; phylum Chordata; class Mammalia; order Perissodactyla; family Tapiridae; genus Tapirus; species Tapirus indicus. The sequence continues at coordinate 93,628,076 of CM062925.1, read as the reverse complement.
AAAACGACTTTTCATGGCTGCACACAGTTCCGTCGTGGGGACAGGGTGTACTCTCTAAAACGTGTGCTTGAAACTGGCTGCTGATCTTTATACTGGGCCCCTTTCTGCCTTTGTGACTTGATGGTGAAAAGTCGTGTGCACTGGGCGTGGCCTGTGTGCAGTGGCCCTGGGGCAGACCTGTCGTCAGTGAACATGTTTACTAGGCAGCTACTTGACTCAAGAATGAGTCAAAAGGACAAGCCCCGACTTAACCAAACACTATTACAAATCATTAAGAGGGCATCCAGCCTCAGAATGCTGCTGCACATGTTCACAGAGAGAGAAAATAAATGAGCATTACTTATATTTGTGTGTTAGTTCAGATCCTAGTTGTGAACAGGTAGAGAAGAATTAATTTATCAAGCAAGGTAAGTGCAATAAGCTAGAAGAATGGCTATCAATGTCAATAATGTTAACTGAAACCATTTTATCTTCTATCATGTCTTCACAGTATTTTAAAATATCCCATTATAGATGAATTATTTTCCTAAGTAATTTTAGTTAAGATGAGTTGACAGCTATTTTTCAGACAGATACAACAGTTTATAGACTTACCCAGGTATAGGTGGTCTCTGCTTGGTACGTGCTGCCTGTGAGGGTGTAAACGATAATTCATAAAATCAAAAAAGGAGTAGTTGTTGATATTGAGCTTATTCTTAAACAAATTCAAGTCCATTATTAGTTGATTTCTAGTAATGGTACCTCAGGGGCTCCTGGGTCCAGGGAAAGGATCTCTGGTGGGATAGTATCCTTCCTCCCAATCCTTGTGCTCTTATGGCCTGAATTGTGTCTCCTCTGATTTCGTGTGTTGAAGTCCCAACCCCTAGTAACTGAGAATGTGACTGTATTTGGAGATGGGGCCTGTAAAGATGCACTTAATGTTAAACGAGGTCACTAGGGTGGGCCCTAATCCAATATGACTAGTGTCCTTATACAAAGAGGAGATTAGGATGAAGGTACATGCAGAGGGATGACCATGTGAAGATGTAGTGAAGACGGCCAAGGAGGAGGCCTCTGAAGAATCCAACCGTGACTACACCTTGATCTCAGACTTCTAGCCTCCAGAATTGTGAGAAAATAAATTTGTTGTTTAAGCCATCCAATCTGTGGTACTTTGTTATGGCAGCCCTAACAAAGAAATACATCATGTTGCACGTGCACAGGTCTCCATTTCTCTTTGGTAAGAAACCAGGAGTGGGAAGGCTGGGTCATATGATAAGTATATATCTAACTTAAGATACTGCCACACTGCTTGTTGATAAGGTGTCATTTGGCATTCCTATTTTAACGCCACCAGCAGCGTAGGAGACTTCCAGCTCCTCTACATCCTCACCAACACCATTCTAGTGGGTGTATAGTGATCTGTGCTTATTTATTCCTCTGCGAAGTGGGGGTAATACAACTATCTGCCTGTGAGGCTTTCTGTAAAGATTAAATGAGATAACCCGTCTGCTCGCACAGTTCCCTTCCTCCCCTATATTCTGAAAGAGTTTGTGTACAGTTGTTATTTTTTTTAAAGTTTGGTAGAATTCACCAGTGTAGACATCGGGACCTGGGATTTTCTATTTTTTATTTATTTAGTTTTGGCAATTTGTGTAAGTTGACTAGAAAGGTAACTACTTTCTGAAGTGAGAATGCTTTTGTCAGCATTGGAAGATTTGGAATTAAGCATAGCAATGTTTAAGAGACCCAAACCTATAATATTACCATTGTTGCATTAGGAAGCCATCTGTGCATATTTGGTATTTATGTTTTGAACGCAGAAGAGAATTTGTCCTGCAGTGGGTGCGGTGGGGAAAGCACGAGCCCTCGGTGTCTTCAAGCTCTGCCCGCACTTAGGAGGCAAGCTGGGCATCAACACCAAAGTAAAAACAATAAAGATCTGTCTCAGAGAATTCTTAGCAGGATTAACTGTGATGATGGATGACAAGTGTCCGTCACAGTGAGTGGCACCAACAGAATCATGGCTGACTGGGATTCCTGAAACAGGATGATGATCAGGTGGCCATGAGACTGCTTAATCACACATTCTAGAGGTGCGTTCAACAGCTGCACATCACGGGCACATCATGTGCTGAAGAGGGCTGAGTATGTCCACCTGGACAGACCATCACTAGATGGGGTGCATAGTCAACACTTGCACATTTTTCATTTCTTTGCTTCTTGAAAGCTGTCCTTCCTGTCACTCTGAGGAAGCTGTCCATACATTTGTGCCATCTGTGGCATCCACCACACAAGAAGGGGTGGCAGGGGTGGGGTGCCAATAGATGCTATATCTGCCACAGTCACCTCTGTGCCTCCTGGAATGGAGCACCATCCTGGTCTTCCCCAGGAGCTGGCTCTGGCTGCAGCTCCATTTGTGTAAGTTACTGGGTTCCTGGATGGTAGGAAGTGGCTGGGAGGGGTCATGCCATAATTGTGTCGCGTGGTTGAAGCTGTGACTTTGTCAGTTACAGCCAGTCCCCACTGAAGTCCAGCCTCCAGGATCTCCAATGCGGACCCTCACTCCAGGCTCAGTTCTGGACGGCTCAGTAATGAACTCATTGGTCCAGGGATGTCCCTCATGGATGGACCTCGCTCTCCCTGCTGAGCAGGGAGATGCTCAGGTGAGCCCTTCCACTGTGACGATAATTGGGTTGTTTGAGACCATGAAGGACTCACAGACCCTACTGGCCAGAATCGTTTGGGGAACATGTGGGAGTGGTGCAGATGTGCACAGCTGGAGGTAGACGTCAGTGCTCCTCGCGAGGTGTGCACGTGACGATGCCTTAGGGTAACCTCCATTGTTGTGCCCGTCTCTCTCTGTCTCAAACACACACATGCCCCACACTTAGGAATATTTTGTGCCACCCACTTTATTTTTTTTTTATTCCCCACCCACCATTGTTCCTGTTTGAGTAGCATCCCTGAGAACACTGTAAATGCTTAAAATCAGTCAAACAAGCAAATGAGTAAATACTGTCCAGACCTCGGTTCTCAGGGGGAGCCTTAGACCTGATATTTGACTCTCCTCCTGTATTTGAGGCTTGTGCTCAGCAGCTCTGTTCTTACCTTCAGCAACAACAAGGAATCCTCTGGGAGTATGGCAACGACGCAGGGCGGACGTGGGTCCTTAGCTGATGGGAGGAACTCCTCGGATATCACTCTGGTGGGATGGTGCAGGAGGAAGGAAAGACATATGTCAGCAAGGAAGGACCTCACTTTGTGAAGGGAGCTCAGAATGGGCTGCACAGCATCATGCAAGGCTCATTATTGTGATTTCCCTTTTTTCTGTAGAACCTCAGAAACCAGCAGCTCTTGGGACACTGTTTGAGTGCTCTAGAGTTTCTTGCACAATGGGAACCCCACCGGGGAAGGGAGCAAGGGAGGAGTCAACTGGGAGGTGGGGGACAGAGAAGCAGTGAGAGAAGTTTGGACCAGCATGGGGAGGGGTGGTGCCATGTGCCCCTGCAGGTCAGGAGGAGAGCTGGGCCAGGAAAGCCCTTGGGTTTGGCAGGAAGGAGACTTAGGATTACCAAGAGGAATGGTGGGGATATAGCTCATGTCATGAGTCATGGGTCACTCAGTAATTTGAACTGGAAGGCAGAAGACAAAGAGAGAGCCAACTGGGAAGGAGCAGTCTTGGTTAAACTGTGTTTAAGCAGAGAGAGCATTGTGTGCCTAAAAATTTCAGGTCAAGGCAGGCATGAAACCAAAGACCTTCAGACTCCATCTCTCTCTGGGTGACCATGGCAGTCTCCTGTCTTCTTGCGATCCCAGGCCAGCCACTGTCCACTCAGCTACCAGAGCCTTTTTTTTTTTTTTTTGTGAGGAAGATCAGCCCTGAGCTAACCTCTGTGCCCATCTTCCTCTGTTTTGTGTGTGGGATACTGCCACAGCATGGCTTGATGAGTTGTGCACGGGTCCATACCCAGAATCCAAACCTATGAACCCTGGGCTGCTGAAGTGGAGCACGTGAACTTAACCAGTATCCCACTGGGCTGGCCCCCAGAGCCATTTTTGTAAAGCATGAATCCTATAGTGTAACTTCACTGCTCAAGACTTTCCAATAACATGGAAGTCCTTACCAGCCCTCAAAATTCAACCTCAGCATTCCCTGGACTAGAATCCCTGGGACACTGGATAAAAACAGATTCCTGGCTCCCAAATCAACCTACAGGATCAGCATCTCTGGGGAGATGGGAAGCAGCATTTTCACACAGCCCCTCCTGAGGGCCTGTGCACTGGCTTGTCTCTCCAGATCTTACGGCCCTTGCTAGTTTGCTCCCTCAGGGCCTGTGCTCCACGCCACCTCCTCAGATCGCCGTATCAAAAACGCTTCCTGTTGTCACCTGCTATCTCTTAACCTCACTCTTCTTCATGGTTTACAAGCTAAGATGTAATTATTGTGTGTATATTGGTTGATGGGATTTGTCTGTCTCATTCAACACGTTTCCAGTGCTTAGAACAGTGCCTGGTACCTAAAAGTCACTCAATACAAATGTGTTTAAAATTCCAATCCGTTGTTGGTAAATGATAGACAGAAACCATGTGGCAGGCAAAATGTGGGTCCTCCATCTCAGCCCTTGGTGTCACATCTCTGAATTTGTCTCATTACACACGAAAAATACTTTACAGATGGAATTAAGGTTACTAATCAGTGACCTTAGATAAAAGGTGTAGTGGGTTGAAATGTGTTCCCCCTCCAAAATGCACGTCCACCCAGAACCTCAGAATGTGATCTGATGTTGAAATAGGGTCTTCATAGATGAATTTAGTTAAGGATGATCTTGAGATGAAATCAACCTGGGACTAAGGTGGGCCCTAAATCCAGTAACTGGTGTCTTTACAAAAGGAGGGGAGGCACAGAACACAGGAGAGAGGCCATGTGAAGATGGAGGCAGAGATTGGAGTGGACTCTGCCGCCACGAGTCACCAGAATCTGGCAGAGGCACAGGAGCCTCCCCTAGAGCTTCCAAAGAGAGCGAACAGCCCTTCCAACATCTTGATTCTGGACTTCTGGCCTCCAAAACTGTGAGAGAACAAATTTCTTTTGTTTTAAGCCACCCAGGATATGGTAATCTGTTGTAGCATCTCTAGGAAGCGAATACAGGAGGATTAGACTGGATTACCCAAGTTGGCCCCCAAGCCTTTAAAAACAGAGAAATGAGGAAGAACAGTTGAAAGAGATTCAAAACATAAGAAGGACTTAACCTGCCTTTGCTAACTTGAAGATGGAGGGGGAAGGTGAAAAGCATGAGAAGAAATGAATTCTGTCAATATACCAAATGAGCTTAGAAGTGGATTCTTCCCCAGAACCTCCAGACATGAATTAAGCCCTGGTGACACATGCTTGCTGTCTTGTGAGATGCAGAGGACTCCGTCTCATTAGATCCAGTTTCATTCATGGGGATTTCTGCCCCATGGAGACTGTGAGATAATGAAAGCTTTAAGCCACTGTTGTGCTAATTCGCTATGCAGCAATAGAAAACTAATACAAGCCACTTGGTGGATGTCAGCTGAGTGCAACTACTTTAAAATTAGATGAGATATTTTGGTGTGTGTGATCCTATTCCCTATTCGTATTTTTATCCTACCCATGTACTATTCCATAACAGATAAACAGTCCACTAGAAATACTCTTAATAAATTGTTATGATAACCACAACTATAAGAGACACTTTCTAAAGTCCTACACAAAGTTCTCCACTGCAACAGGCCCGTGACAGTATCGCCACACTCACGGGCACTTACTGAGGGGATGTTTTTTCCATTGGTATGGTATCACATGATTTAGATATATTCCCTGATCTCTAGGAACTGAGTTCTGACCTGCTGTAGCAGGCTTGGCCTGAAGAATAAGGCTGCGAATGGTTATCTAAAGTGGTCAGCCAGATCTCTTGGTCTATTTGGTCAACCGGATCCGCACCGATTATGCGACCCTAGAAACATTTCCTGCAACAAAAAAGGACTCATGGTTGGGGCTGCCCTGGTGGCGCAGCAGTTAAATTCACACACTGCGCTTCGGCAGCCCGGGGTTCACAGGTTTGGATCCCGGGCACGGACAGACACGTCATTTGTCAGCCATGCTGTGGCGGCGTCCCATATAAAGCAGAGGAAGATGGGCATGGATGTTAGCCCAGGGCCAGTCTTCCTCACAAAAAAAAAAGAAAAAAAAGGACTAATGGTACTTCATTTCCTATTTCATCTAAAGGATTTGTAACTCACATTATATTTGTATCACACTGTACACATCATTAAAGCTTTCCTTAAATAATGTTAGCTCATTTTCCTGTTGGAAAATCATAGACTGGACTGAAAATGAAGAATGTTCCTGTAAAGATGAATATGATACACCCCAAGGTGGAAGAGTAGACATAAAAGTCTCATTTTTTCTTTTAACAGAATGAACTTTACAATACATGAGGTATAAAAAGAAGGCTCCTAAAAATTGTATATGATCGTTATTTATAAAAGAAAAAATTATGTATATAATGCACAGAAAAATTATTAAAAGGGAAGACTTAAAAGATAAAAATCAAAATTTCAGCAGTAGTTATTTGTGGGTGGGGGACTCTGAGTGTCTCTCATTTTTACTGGGAATTTTGTATTTCCAAATTTTCTTTTTTTTTTTTTTTTTGTGAGGAAGACAAGCCCTGAGCTAACATCCGTTGCTAATCCTCCTCTTTTTGCTGAGGAAGACCAGCCCTGTGCTAACATCCGTTGCTAATCCTCCTCTTTTTGCTGAGGAAGACTGGCCCTGGGCTAACATCCGTGCCCATCTTCCCCACTTTATATGGGACACCACCACAGCATGGCTGACAAGCGGTGCATCAGCGGGCGCCCGGGATCCAAACTCGCGAACCCTGGGCTGTCAAGCGCGGACTAAACCGCTGCACCACAAGGCGGCCCCTCCAAATTTTCTATAATGAACATGCATTGATTTGGCAATCCAAAAAACTTTTTTTTTAAGGTAGAAGTTTACCATTCTGGTTGCAGTTAGGTTTCTATCATTCTTGCCAGAAAAGAAGAAATGAGAAAATATTCTTAGCTTTCACGTAAAGGATCAGAGTTAGATGATATTTTGAAGTGAAATTCAAAATGATTTGGATTTACACAACTGTATTGCCAATCAGGTCTCTAAAGAAACCAAGTTAGAAGAAAACTTATTGGGTTCTTTGAAAGATAGTGATCTTTTTACACTAAACTAGATTTACTTGCCGGTTGTTACACTAAGGATTTGTAACTCACAAATCTAAGAAATCTACAAATCTAAGAAATCCTCAGCATTTGAGAAGCTGACTAAGGGTGAACGATTCCCAAGATTCCCTTTTCCGATCCAGGGAGTCTCTTTGCCCCTTTGGGCTGCAGAATTCGGGGAGAGTGACGCCCCCAGGGACACAGGCCCATCCTCTCCGTCCCAGGGCATACACCGGGACTCCGCCCTGCGCGTTCGCAGAGACAGGCGGAGCTTCAGGCGCACCCCTTGGGAAGGGTGCGGGCCTCCACTTCCGGCCCCTTTTCCACCAAGAGGAGACTGACTTCTGGGACTTTCCTGTGCCTCAAAGCAGAGCTGTGGTGCTGGGAAAGCATTGGTCCCTCCCAAGTGCAGGGGATATTTAATGCAATGCCAATCCGAAATCCAGGTTTCTTAGAATGGACAAAATGATTTTAAAATTTATATGGAAAAATAAATTTGTATGAATTATTACAAATTTAGAAAAAATGAAAAAATCTTGAGAGGAATTTGTCCACCAGATATTAAAAGGTAGCTAAGTGAAGTGCTACAATAGAAACAGCACGGTGTTACTGTAGAACACAGATGAATGAGACAGAAACAAATGTCCAGAATTAATGTTGATGGGAACTCTGGGCATTAAAAAGAGAGCCTTTGACTTTGATGGGGACAGACAGATTATTAAGTAAATGAGGTGGCAACCAATAGTTATGTCACTGGGATAAAATAACCTTGACCCTATTTCACTGTATACAGAAACAAATTCAAGATGGCTTGAAAATCAAAATGTAGAGCAAAGAAATAAAGACTATGAACATATAAGTCTATGGGAGGCTATCTGTAGAGTCCTGCAGTAAGGAAGGTAAGACAAAAGAAAATTTTGTCCAGTTTGGCTTCAGAAAAATTTGTGACCTCTACATTGCAAAAGACACAATAAAGAAAATTTTTTAAATGACAGACTGGATGAAATATATTGGAAACACAAAGAACAAAGAATTAATTAGTATCCTTCCTAGGCAAAGACCTCTTAAAATTGATAAGAAATATACAAATAACCCAATATAAAAATGTGCAAAATATTTGAAACCCTAATTCACACAGAGAAATCATATAATGTTCGAACAGATGAAATGATGTACATTCCCACTGGTATTAACAGAAATGCACATAGAAACAATTACCTGTTTTATTTGGATAAAACTAAATACACTGTTAGTATTTTTGTGCTGAAGTTTCAGGAAATTGATGGAAGTGAGAATTACTCTAACCTTTTGGGAAAGTAATCATGAAGAATCTAGGAAGATTTAAAAGGCACAGGCTCTTTGACTTCTGGACATCCTACAGAAATAAAACCAATTGTACCTGACAATATTGGCACAAAGATGCTTCTTGTAACTCAGTTTGCAAAAGCCAGACCTGGCCATAACCTCAGTGTCTATCAGGGGAGAATGGCAGACTACATCATGGTATACCCCTTCCATGGAAGAGTATGAAGTTCCTGATGAGGAGGAATTGTATCTATACGAAATGCCATACGTTTTCTACAATATATTGTTGGAAGTATAAAACAGGAAGCTGCAGACTAACCCGCATGGTATAATTTTAACTTCTTCATGTAAGTTGTTTGTATATGGATAGAAAAAAAAGGTGTAGTGGCATACACCCTCTACTGTTGAGACACTGCCCTTGAGGTCCTATTGGGGAGGGGAGATGGAGAATATTTTATATGCTGCTATTGTATTTAAATGGTACATGAGCATGCATTATGGTCACGATTTTTAAGAATTCATTAGGTACTAAAGAATCCCCCCGCTCCATCTAAAAGTTGCCCCGTGATCCAGGGCTGCTGGGTTGGAACGACTAAAACCCCCTTGGTGCACTGACTCATCATGACCAGGATGCCACCAGTGCTCTCGTCAGTCAGGGGTCTAAGGGGTCCCCAGAGGAACCCTGAGCAGTTCACACAACCATGATACGTGGGTCCATCTTCCGAGCAAGAGAGAGGAGCCTCCTTCACATCCCCTCCCTGAATTCTGTCCCTGTCTCTGGGCTTCTGCCTCCCAGTCCCCGTCCCCAGCTTGGCCATCTGACTGCTCTGTCATGAGAATAACCTCCATGGTCATGGTCATGGCAAAGGCCCACCAGAGAGCCTGGGACAGGACAGTAGCAGCCAATGGGCTGGTCTGTGCTGGGTGGGGACGGGGTGCTTCCCTGTGGGGACCCAGAGCAGCTGCTCCCACACCCTGCTCAGCAGTTAGTGTTCCCTGCAGTGAGATGGAGGGCAGGGAGGATCTGGAAGAGAGGGGCGTGTGTGCGCGTTTGCCTGGGATGGTTCAAGTAAATGGTGTTTTTAAATTATAATTTTAAAATTGTACTAAATGGTTCTAGATGAAATTTATTGTCGTTAAAGGGTAGGAATGCAGTATCTAAACACTCAAGTGTTTAAAACATATGAAAAATGTTTTATAAAAGTAACCTTTTCTTCTAGTTTTATTGAGATATAATTGACATAATACATTCTATCAAGTTAAGGTGTACAACATGCTGATTCAAGATTTGTATATATTATGAAATGATTACCACAATAAGTTTAGTTAACATTCATCACCTCACATAGTTACAATTTTTTTGTCTTGTGATGAGCACATCTAAGTTCCCTTAGCAACTTTCAAATATACAATCCAGTATTGTGAACGAGTCTTTCTTTTTATCAGAGATGCAGTATGTGCTCCTCGTGGTCTGAGGAAAATACAGTGGGGAACAAGAAGTAAATAAGGTGCTTACTGCTGTGGGTTGGATTGTGTCTTCTCGAAAATGCTATATTGGAGTCCTGGTCCCCGGATTAGGATGAATACAAACAATACAGACTTTGGTACACGGAAGTGGAGTGCTGCTGTAACAAATATCTAAAAAGGGGGAAGTGACTTTGGAATCGGGGAATGAATAGAGGCTGGAGGAGTTCTGGGTGAATGATAGAAAAAGCCTAGATGACCTTGAAAAGACCGTTGGTAGAAACATGGACATTAAAGGCAAGAATTCAGAAAGATTAGAGAGCTGCAGAGAAAGCTTCTTCTATCATCTTACAGAATACACGTATCGTCACGAGCAGAATGTTGCTAGAATGATCAAAGTTACCGGTGCTTCTGGTAAGGTCTCAAATGGGACAAAATGAAGGAAAGCCATCAGACTTCTGGGATTCTTCAGCAGAAAACAGGCCTATAGAGCTATCTGGCCATAAGCATGTGTTAACCTTTAAGAAAAGGGAAAAATGCTCCAAGATCAGGGCCACCTCCTTGGTTCCAGAGTGTGAAGCCACCTCCTCCATTCTCAAGGCGGTGGGGTTGCCACCCCATCAGGCCACCTTTGTTAAGCAGAATTGGCACTGCAAGATGAACCCAACAGGATTAAGGTGCCTGATGCTGACTCCCATCACGGTTTTGTCTGGTAAAGTGAATGATTAGAGAACTTGGGCTGAAAAAAATCTCAACTGATTCTCAAACTTTCAATGGGTAAGAAGCCCAGCTTCCTGGCATGGAGCCGGGCGTGGAGGAGCCATCAACCGGTGGGCCTGGTGACAGCACAGAGCATCAAGCCAAAGAGGATTATTCTCAAGACAGTCTAAGGGATCTGCCCTGCAGGTTTCCGATTTGCTTGGAACTGGTGACCCTTTTTTCCTTCTGATTTCTTCCTTTTGGAATGGGAATGTCTGTCCTATGCCTGTCCCCTCATTACATTTTGGAAGCAAATAACTTGTCTGGTTTCACAGGTTCACAGATAGAGATTTTGTCCAGCAGGAATCATATCCTGAGTGTCAGCCATAACTGATTTGGATAATTTAGATGATGAGATTTGGGACTTTGAGTGCTGCTTGAATTGGGGGAAGTCGTGATGGGGTGAATTATTTTGCACGTGGGAAGAACATGGATTTTGGAGAGCCAGAGGGCAGCCTGTTGTGGGTTAAATTGTGTCCCTTCAAAACACATATATTGGAATCCTAACTCCCAGGACCTCAGAATGTGACCTTACTTGGAGATAGGGTCTTTCAGAAGCAATCAAGTGAAAATGAGGTCATTAGGGTGGGCACTAACCCCAAGATGAAAGGTCGCCTTCTGAGAAGAGGAAATTCGGCCACAGAGACAGACGAGCATAGAGGGAAGATGATGTAAGAAGACGTACGGAGTGACCAACATCTACAAGCCAAAGAGACAGGACTGAACAGATCCTGCCAACACCTTCATTTCAGACTTCCAGCCTCCAGAACAGTGAGACAACACATTTCCACTTTGGAAGCCACCTGTTTTGTGGTACTTGGTTACGGCAGCTCCAGCAAACTAAAACACTTACCACAACATTGTGAATATATTTCTTGTTTCTTGATATTCGGAGATGACTTTTCATAACTGCACACAGTTTCACCATGGAGACAGAATATACTTTTAAAAATGTGTACTTACCGTGGATCGTGACCTATATAATGGACCCCGCTCTGCTTTTGTGATTTTGAAGGTGGAAGAGTCGTGTGCACTTGTGTGCACGTCTGCTTGTGTGCAGTGTTCCACCGGCAGAGCGGTCACTTAGCATCTACTTGACTCAACATTGACCCAAAATGAGTGCGCCTGACTCTCAGGAGCTTAATCAAAACCAAATGCTACCAGACATCAGGAAAAGGACACGCAGACTCACCTTCGCACATTTCTCCGACTGACAAGAAATAAATGAGCACTGTCTTGTTTTCGCGTATTAGTTCAGATGTTAGTTGTAAACGAGGGAGAGGATGATTGTAGTTTTTGAAGGTAAGATAAGTGAAAATTAGAAACATGAATGGCTATAAATGTTAATAATGTTAAGTGACACAATTTTATTTTCTATTATCATGTTATTTAAAAATATCCCATCACACATTAATTATTTTGCAGAATAATTTGCGTTAAGATGAGAATAGAGCTATTTTTCAGACAAAGAAAACAACTCTAGGAAGCGTACAACTTACCCAGACGAAGATGAACTCAGTTCGACAACTGTTTCCTGTGGGAGAAAATGAAACTCAATTAAACAGAAAGAGAAGTTGATACTGGGGTTATTCTTTCAGAAAATTCAAGCCCATTATTAGTCAGTTTCAAGTGATGGTATCTCAGGGACTTCTGAGGGCTGGTAAAGGGTCTCACTGCTGGGAAAGTACCCTTCCTCCCAAACCGTGTGACATGCATAGAGGGGTTTTCATTCCTCGTTGGTTAGAAACCAGGGGGAAGCTGGTAAAACCAGAAGTATATATTTGTTTTTAAGAAACTGCCAAACTTCTGTCAAAACTGGTGTCACTTCAAATTCCCATATTACTTTCAACTAGCAATATATGAGACTTCCCGTTCCCCCACAGCGTCACCAACACTTGGATTGTTAGTCTTTTTGCTTTTAGCCATTCTGACTGGTGTGTAGTGGTACTGTATTGTGGTTTAACTTGCCCTCCCTTAATGTTGAAGGCCGTTGACCATCTTTTCATGTGCTTATTTGCCACCCATAGATCCTCCTTGCTGAACAGTTTGCTCAAATCTTTGCCCGTTGTAAAAACTGGGTCATTTTTCTCATACTAGAGTTTTGAACGTTCTTTACATATTCTGGATTAAGTATACGGTTTGCAAATATTTATTCTGGTCTGTGGCTTATATTTTTATTTTTGTAATGGTGACTTTTGAAGAGTAGATGTTTTTAATTTTCATGAAGTACAATTTTTCAATGTTTCTCTAATAGTGCTTTTGGTGTCATATTAAAGAAAACTATGTCTAACTCAAGATCACAAAGATTTTATACCTAAAGTGTTATAGTTTAGCTCTTAAATTTAGGTCTATGATCAACTTTGAGTTATTTTTTTGTGTCTGGTGTGACATAGGGCATTCAGGTTTTGTGGCCTTTTTCATATGGTTATTTAATTGTTCCAGCACCATTTATTGAAAATCCTCTTCTTTCTCCCCATTGAAATACTTTGGCACCTTCGTTTAAAATCTATTGATCAGAAACGTAAAGGTTTCGTTTCTGGAGTTTCTATTCTGTTCCACTGATCTATATACCTATCCTTATGCCAGTCCCACACTGTCTTCATTAGTGTAGCTTTGTATTGAATTTTCATGTCAGATTGTGGAAGTCCTCCAATTTTGTTCTTCTTTTTCTATATTATTTTGGCCACTTGAAGTCCTCTGAACTTCCATATAAATTTTAGCATCAGCTTGCTATTTCCTTAAAGAGAAAAGCTCGCTGGGAATTCAAAAGAGATCACGGTCAGTCTGTAGATAAATTTGGGGGAAATTTTCTACTATGGCAATATTGACTGTTCCAACCCATGAATACTGTAAATCTTTCCGTGTATTTGGATTGTGTTTAATTGCTCTCAGCAATAGCTTGTAGCTTTAAGTATACAGATTCTGCACTTGTTTTGGTGTTTTATTATTTTGGGTGCTATTGTGAATGGAACAGTTTTCTTAATACCATTTTCAGATTCTTCATTGCTAGTATATAGAAATATAATTGAGTTTTTATATTGATTTTTGTATCCTACCACCTTGCTAATCTATCTGTTTATTTCTACTAGCTCTTTTGCAGAATTGTTAGAATCATGCTTCCTGCAGAAACATGCAGTTTCACTTTCAACCCATACGCCTTTAATTTCTATTTCTTGCTTTACTGCACTGGTTGGCATTTTAGTAAAATGTTGAATAGACATTTGGAGTGGACATTCTTGCCTTGGTCCCGATCTTAAGGGGAAAGCATTCGGTATGAATTAGTTTTAAGTTTCGTCAGTGCCCTTTATCAGACTGAAGACGTTACTGGTTTTTCTTCACCTAGGTTGTGAAATTTCTTAATCATAAATATATGTGTCATGATGTCAAATGCTTTTTCTGATTGGTGTGCTCATCTGCTTATTGTACTTTATTTTATTAATATGCATATCACTTAATCTATTTTCAGCCATTAAACCAACCTTGCATTCCTGGAATGAACCTCACTTAGTCGTGATGTATAATCCTGTCTATATGTGATTGCATTTGGTTTGCTAATATTTTGTTAATAACATTTGCATCTAGATTCAGGACTGGCATCCGCTCATGGGGTTCTTCTTTTGTGATGACATTCTTGGCTTTACTATCATGTACTGGCATCACAGAATGAGCTGAAGAGTGTTACTTCCTCCTCTATTTTCTGAAAGAGTTTGTGCATGATCGGTATTATTTTTCTCAAAGTATTAGGTAGAATTCACAATGAAGCCATCAGGACCTGGGGTTTAGTTCTCTGGGGAATTTTAAATTAGTACTTCAGTGTGTTTATTTGTTCACGTCCATTTGAATTTTCTATTTCTTCTTGAACCAGTTTTGGTAATTTGTATCAATTAAGTAGAATGACAGATCTCTTTCTTAAGTAATGAAGCCTATTTCAACCTTGGAACATTTACGATTAAGTATAGAAAAGCTAAGAGACCCCAAACCATGATGTTGGTATTTTTTCTCACTATAAAGTCATCTGTGTGTCCTGGGTATTTTACGTTCTTGAACACTGAAGAGGATTTGTGGGATACTGCTCGGTGTGGGAAAGAGAAAAGTTTCAGCTCTCAAAGTCATAAAGATCTGCCTGCACTTAGGAGAGGAGCTTGGCCTCATTATCTCCGATTGGCCACCAAAGAGAAATAATACAACTGTGCCTGGGAGAATCTTCAGTGGGATTTAATGTAACGATCAATTGCACTTCTCTGGCAAGAGTGGTGGCCACATGGTCAGGGCTGGCAGCAGGTGTAGAGTGGGACTGTCCCAGGCAAATCGGAACATAGGATCACCCTGGTTTTAACGACAGCAAAGAAAACTCCATGGCCACCCGCTGGGAGCTGGGAGTGAGGATCACCTAGTGGATGGGTCTCGTGGTGGGCAGGCTGGAGGCATGAGAGTTTCTGCTAACTGTGTCTCCAAGCTCCGAGCAGGAGTGCAAGCAAGGACAGTATCACTGTTCCCAGAGGGGGTGTCGGCCCTCCCTGTCTCTAACTCACTGTGCAGAGGCCTCTCTCCGAGGCCCTGCAGACACTGTGGTGAGATGAAACCCTCCCTCAGAGAAAATGAAGTCATCTGTAACTTTCAGAAGTCAGCAGAGTCGCAAACCCTGCTTAAAAAGAGCCCACCAGAACCCCCGAGGCAGCTGACCTCAAGAGCAGCTGCAGAAATGGGTGGGCCTAGGAGGAGTCGGCCCTGCAGGCTTGGTCCTGTGAAGAGCGGACGTGGAAATGATGTAACACACACATGCGCAGACACAACACACACCCGCACCACTCACACACACACAACACACACTTACTCCACATCTGTTTCCTACACAGAGTCATTCCCTAACATTTTGTATGAAAAATTTCAAACATCCAGAGAAGCTGAAAGGATTGTACAGAGAACACTCAAATATCAACACCTAAATTCTATCATTGCTAAAACTTTGCCATATATTTTTTATCACAAAACTATCCATCCATTGTTTTATTTTCTGGTGCATTTCACAGCCAGTTGCATGCAGACATCAGTACACTTCACAGAAGCATACCTATATTGCTGCAGTTTTAGTAAACCCATTTTTCTACTGCATTTTTCTCTCTCTCTCTCTCTCACACACACACACACACACACACACACACACACACTACAAGCCCCACAGTTAAGAATATTTTCTGCCCCTCGCCTTTTCTTTCATCTTCCACCCACCTTTGCTCCCATTTGAGTAGCATCCCTGGGTACCACATAAATGTTTCAAAGCAAGCAAACAAGCAATTCCCAACATTGTTCTCTCCTCCTTCTTGGAGGGGCCTTAGACCCTACATTTGGCACTCTCTCCTGTATTCAAGGCTCATGCCTGGCGCCACTGAGCTTACCTTTGGCGACGAGGGTTTCTGTGGATGCACGGTATTGGTGGCACACAGACCCCTGGGAAGCCTCGGGAATCGCTTCTGCTTCTTTTTGCTAGAATGGGGCAGGAGGAAGGAAAGACTCATGTCAGCAAGGAAGGACCTTGCTTTGGGCAGTGAGCTCACAGAGGGCCGTTGAAGGCTGCAAAGCATCAGACGAGAGCCATTATTGTGGTTAACCTTATCTGCAGAAGCCCAGAGGCCAGCAGCCTCTGGGAGGCTGTTTGAGGGCTCCTGAGTTGATTGCACAAAGTGAAATGCCCTGCAGGAGCTTCACGTGCAAAGGACCGTGACTGCCTCTCCGGTGGGATGCCACAAGAGGTGCTGCTTCTCACTGAGCACACCCCACTGGACCACGGCACCCACAAGTTTGTGCATGCAGCTGTGGGTACGGCAGGGCTCAGTGACGAATGGACAAAAGGACGTGCCCTGGAGCCCACATTACCGCTCTTTGGTAATTCCTTGCTGCAGCTCTAGGAAACTACTACAAGAGGATTGTCCTTGATTATCCAAGTAGGTCCAAGGTAGTCACATGAACCTTAAAAACTGAGAAATCAGGAAGAGGAGGAGGTCAGAGAGATTCGAAGCATGAGGAGGACTTGATCCATCACTACCGACTTAACCACCGAGGGAACAACATGGAAAGCCTGAGAAACATTCTAAATAAGCTTAGGAACAAATTCTCCCCCATACTCTCCAGGAGGAAATGCTCACCTGGTGAACACTGACTGCTGCCTTGGGAGGCCCCAAGCAGGGACCCAGCTGAGCTTGCCCAGGCTGGTGACCCACGGACACTGTGAGATAACGGCTCTTGTTTAAGCCACTCAACTTGTGGGAATTTGCTATGGAGCAACTGAAACCTAATACAAGCCACTTGATGGACATTAGCTGGTGGGACTCCATTAAAATTGCACAGGAAGTCTCTTCAGATGTGTGATCCTACCCCCTATTCATATTGTCATCTTATCTGGTCAATTTCTATACAGCCGTTCCACTTAATGCGCCATAACTGACAAACGGTCCAGAAGAAATGCTCCCCGTGAATTGGTCTGATAACCACTACTAGAGA
The DNA here is from genome assembly GCA_031878705.1 of Tapirus indicus. Classification (NCBI taxonomy): domain Eukaryota; kingdom Metazoa; phylum Chordata; class Mammalia; order Perissodactyla; family Tapiridae; genus Tapirus; species Tapirus indicus. The sequence continues at coordinate 93,610,832 of CM062925.1, read as the reverse complement.
GAGACACTCTGTAAAGTCCTACACAAGGTATTCCCGTAAAAGATGTCTGTGATTAACATCAGCTCACTCCACAGGCACTTAGTGAATTTTTCTTTTTCTTGGATTGGCTTAGCATCATGTGATTTAAACACATTCCCTGACCCCCAGGAATTGAGATTCTGATGTGCCACGGCAGGCTTTGCCTTAAAAACAAGGCTGTGTGTCTACTTAGTCGACTATTAGGTTGACTACTGGGTTACCCAGGGAACATTTCTGCAACAAAAAAGGCCCCTGGTGTTCCCCTGCCCATTGCGTCGAGAGGGTATGTGACTTGCATCGTGCTGTATCGTGCTCCCCACACAACTAAGCCTTTCAATAAACAAGGTTATCGCGTTTTCCTGTTGGAGAAGTAAAGGCTAGATGGAAAATGGAAACTAATTTTCCAAAAAGGAGGAATATGGTACACTCCAAAGATGGAATAATTTATATTCGTAAAGATCATGTCTTTTCTTTTAACAATGTTCACAATATATGGAGTTTTTAAAAAGGCTTCTAAAGAGTTATACAATGCAATTATATTTGTATGAAACAAACCATTATAGAATGCATTATGCATATAACGTGTATTCTTTTCTTAATAATAAGAAAAATGTTAAAAGGAAGACTTTCAAGATACTAATCAAACTGCCAGCAGTGGCTATCGGTGCGTACGGAACTCTAAGTGACGTTCACCTTTCACAGGGGAAGTTTTGCCATTTCCACGATTTCTATAACGCATCTGCACGGTAGGCAATCTGAAGAAAATGAGGTTTTCGTGTTTGTTTGGGTTTAGAGTGTACGTTTACCATCCTAGTTCCAGTTAGGCTTCTATCATTCTTGCCAGGAAGAGATAAAAGAAAACATGTTCCTCGATTTCAGTTAGAGGATACTTCAAAGTGAAATTCAAATGACTTAAATGTTCGCAACAGTATTGCCAATCAGGTTTCTAAGGAAATAAACTTAGAAGAAAAAATAGTGGGTTATCTGAAAGGGAATGATCTTCTCGCACTCAACTACACTCCCTGATTGTTACACTAAGCCAAAATCTCAGCCTTTGAGAAGTAATTCTCAGCCTTTGAGAAACTGGTGATGCACTTCTCCTAAGCCCCCCTTTGCTGACTCAGGGAGTCTCTTTGCCCCGTGGGCTGTAGGACGGGGGGACGTGGAGGCCCCCAGGACCCTGGGCCCAGTCTTCTCAGCCCAGGAGAGCTGGAGCGACCCAGGGCTGGTTTCTGTGAAGGGGAGGAGCTTCCGGGGCACACCTCGGGCAGGGTGTGGCCGGCACTCCCGGCCCCTGGACCGCCTAGGGCAGCCCGACTCCCAGGGGTCACCGTGCGGAGGGAACCCGCGCCGGACCCCCCACGTCCAGGTGACTGTCTACTGCATCTCCAGTTCACGTCCAGGTTTCCCGGACCTGCACAAAGCGACTTTAAAGTTCCCATGCAAACAAGTGTGTGAAGACTTGAGAGAGGGATTCATCTACCAGAGAGTAAAAGGCGGCTACAGGAAATCCTGTCATTAAAGTAGCACAGTGTGGCTGTAGGACACAGAGCAAGGAGACAGACACCGGCGTCCAGAAGCAGGTCCGAGCCTCGTGTTTGTGGGAATTCGGGGTATCGGAAAAGGGGATCTGATGAGGAAAGGAGGTCATCGAATCAACGAGGTGGCAACGAAGAGTTACACTGTAGTAAAATGACCTTGGCTCCTATCTCCGTGAATACAAAAATAAGTTCAAGATGGCTTGAAAATCAAAATGTAAAGAAAGCAAAATTATGCAAATAGCAGCAAAGAATATGGAGGATATTTGTATAACTTTGGGGTAAGGAAGACTTTTGAAAGCAAGACAGTTAAAATGAGAACATAGCTATTTTTAGGACAGATAAAATACCTCTAGGAAGATGACAACTCACCTAGGTGGAGGTGGACTCGGGCCTTCTGCCTCCTGTGGGGGATAAATGAAAGTCCATAAAATGAAAACCAGTTGTTGACCCTGAGCTTATTGTTCTACAATGTTCAAGTCAGTTATTAGCTGATTCCGAGTAATGGTACCTCAGCGTCTCCTGGGTCCTGGGATTGGATCTCACTGGGGGATAACACCCTTCCTCTCAACCCTTGTGACATGTATAGGCATTTTCATTTCTCTTTGGTAAGAAACTGGGAATGGGATTGCTGGGCTAAAGGATAAGAATATGTTTAACTTTTTAAGAAAAGGCCAAACCGCTTTCCACACTGGTGTATTGTTACATCCCCACTAGCAACGTATGAGACTTCCCGTTCCCCCACAGCTTCACCAACACTTGGATTGTTAGTCTTTTTGCCTTTAGCCATTCTGACTGGTGTGTAGTGGTACTGTATTGTGGTTTAACTTGCCCTCCCTTAATGTTGAAGGCCGTTGACCATCTTTTCATGTGCTCTTTTGCCACCCATAGATCCTCCTTGCTGAACAGTTTGCTCAAATCTTTGCCCGTTTTAAAAACTGGGTCATTTTTCTCATACTAGAGTTTTGAACGTTCTTTACATATTCTGGATTAAGTATACGGTTTGCAAATATTTATTCTGGTCTGTGGCTTATATTTTCACTTTCTTAATGGTGAACTTTGAAGAGCAAATTTTTTTTTAACATTATGAGGAGCAGTTGCAGAAATGGGTGGGCCTAAAAGGAGTCTGCCCCACTGGCTTGATCCTGTTAGGAGTAAACTTAGAAATAATAGGAGATACATGTGAACCCCACATACCAAACACACACACAAATATGCCTTACATTACACATGACGTGCACCCTTCACACACACAGAATGGTAGGACTGTGCTGGTGTAGAAGTAAAGGGTGTGGATAAGAGGCCCTAGCTGCAAGGCAACCGTGGGCATTGCCTCAGCCTTGCATAAACATGAATGGTAATGCAGCGGGGCATCCAGTACCTTTGGCATTTCTAGTGCGATGGATGGGCCTTTCTGCCCTTGTCCGGCTTTTGAAGTGTCTTGCAAGCAGTCCTTTGTCATATAATCATACGTACTCAACCTCTTGTACCCTAGAATGGAGAACGAAGGCAGAGGACAGAGTTACCATCCATCATCTGTCCCCAGTGCCCAACCAGAAGCAGGCAGTGTGGCCTCCCAGGGCGTCGGGAGCTGGTTCCTAACCGGAACACTGAGGAGTGGCTGGACAGCCACTCCAGAGCCCACCTGGCTTTTGGGCACCAGCCAGCAGCTCCTTGAACTCTCCTGAGGCTCACTGGCCCCCCCATCCCGGGGGCGGCTGCCCTGCCTGCCTCACAGGCCCAGAAAGTAAATATGGACCTGTAGCAAGTGCTGCGCCCAGCTCGGTTTTAATTAAGCTGAGACGTTGGCTGTCCAGCATGTGGCAGAAGCACCTCAGGTTATTAAAAGAAAACCTGAGATAGATGTTTGTCAATAAAAAAGTAGTGCTAATGAAAATTGGTTCTGTGACTATTTTAGCCTTGCGCTTCCACGGATAGGCCAAACTTTCCATTTCTCTTTCCCTAAAAACCAACAAACATGAGAAAAGATGGTTTAGAATTATTTCTGGGAAGTGAAAAGGGCCACCCACAGAAGCCTATTTGCAGCTCAAGGAGCAGATGGAGGGGCGGGCTGTTCCACGCACCCAGTGCACCCTCAGAGTCTGCCTGCCGGCTGGTGGGCCCCCAAAGAAGGAGCCCCAGCCGTTCCCGGGCAGGTCCTATAAGGGCTTGTTTCTGTTGTGTTTGGGCCGGACTTATCTTTCTTGACTCTCTCTGCCTGGTTCGTAGCCCACTCTTCCACATTCCCTCAGAACCTGTGTCAGGGTGTGAGGATATAAATTTGCACGTGTTTATGTTGTCGTGAAACTAGTCATTCTTTTGCATGAGTTTGCACAAATACCATCGAAATCAGATTATAAGCATGCCCTGTGTGTTCCAGAGCTCACACTCGTTCAGAGTAAGTTTCGTGTGAAACGTTTTAATCTGGCAGCGACAACCAGGCTGCGGAGGAGATGGGGTCAGAGCGTCAGCCCCGTGTGAGGACCTGTGAGGCTGAGCGCAGCAGGCACTACAGGGCGAGCCCACACCTCAGGGTTAGGCTGGGGCGACGTGTGGGCTCCTGCTTTTCCTTCGTATCATCTGAGGCGCTCTCTCTTTCCCTGGCCGGGAGCGTGGCTTTCCTCACACCTCTGTGGTGGCGCTCTCCTCCTCCACACGTCTTCCCAGGAGACCTTGCCCTCACCAGCGGCTTCACTCCCACTTGTGCGCTGAGGACTCGTCAGAATGTCTGTCTCCTGAGCTTCAAGATGCAGCATCCAGGGGCTGGCCTGGTGGCGTAGTGGTTAAGTTCACGTGCTCTGCTTCAGCAGCCCGGGGTTCACGGGTTTGGACCCCGGGCACGGACCTGTGCACCACTCATCAAGCCACGCTGTGGCGGCATCCCATATACAAAACAGAGGAAGACGGGCACAGATGTTAGCTCAGGGCTAATCTTCCTCAGCAAAAAGAGGAGGATTGGCAACAATGTTAGCCCAGGCTCCATCTTCCTCCAAAAAAAAACAGCAGCATCCAACTGGGGCAGCTTCTGACATGTCCCCCAGCACTGCCCACCTCAGGGCGTTCGTGCCTGTGCAGCCCCGTCCACTGGAGTGTGGGCTGGTCCTAGTGACTTGCAGAAAAGGTGATGGGACATCCCTTCCAAGGCTGGGGTGACTGGCTTCTGCCTTGCTGCCCTGTCATTTTCTCCTCGGATGAAGCCAGCTGTCCTGTTGCAAGATCCTCTGTGGAGCGTACACACGAGAAGGAATGGGGAAGGCCACTGGCCAACAGCTCACGAGGAGCCAAGGCAAAGGGCTGACCCTGCCATGACCTGACGCACCTGGAGGGGTCCTTCCCGGTGGAACGAGCCCGTGCCCCTGCTGGCAACTTGATGGAAGCCTCATGAGAGAGCCCAGGCCAGAGGACCCCGCCCCGACCCACAGAGCTGTGAGGTAATAAATGTGCGTTGTTTTAAGCGGCTACCTTTTGGGTAATTTTACTCTAATGAACAATAACTAATAGCCCAGCTAAAATTGACATGTGCAGTCCTGAACTCCGTATGTTTCTCCCCTCTCTGGGGGTCTCCTGTGCGTCCCCATGCGCAGTGAGTGACACCGCTGTCCTCCTGGTTGGTGGAGTGAGAATCTGGAGGCCCTGCCCTCACATCCTGTGGATCTAGAGCCCCCGTCCCCTCACCCCGTGAACCCATCACGGACCTCCTGAGTGGCTGCAGCGGGCGCCTGGACCCGCCTGCCCGCCTCTGACTCGCCACCTCCAGGCAGGCGCGCATGCTGCTGCTGGGGCGCCATCCCCCAAATGCACCCCTGACCCCGCCGCCCCTGCTCCCGTCCCCACCGGGCACTCGGAGGCTTTGGGAAGAGCCTCAGCCGACTGGGCTTTGGGCACCACCTCTGTGCACGCCCCAGCTCAGCTGGGGACGCTCCCGCGCCAGACCAGCTCCCACAGCCCCCGGGCTCCTCCTGGCGCCGCCTTCTCTCGCCACGGTAATGTCTGAGGAGAGGCTTCACAGGGTGGGAATGTCACCCCGAGTCAAGGACACAGAGGAGCCTGCCACATGCAGCCACCATGCAGACACTAAGAAACCAGCCGTTCTCCCTGCGGCGTGTTTGCTGAGTGGGCTCCCTGCCACTGAGTGTAGTGTTTTTCCTTGTTAGGATTTCTGCTCAGCACTTTTCTAAATCCCCTGGTCTTTTTTCATAGTGTCCTGTTCCTGCCTCATGAATTCTGTTCCTTTCTCTCTCTGAACACTTTAACTTACTACTCTTTAAATCTCTTTCATGTTTTCTGCAGGTCTCAGAAGAGAATTCAGCCACTGCTGGACCTGTTGCCCCTCTCGGGTGTTTCTTCTCTTCCTGTGACTTGTGCTTAGTGCTTTGAGCTTGTTCCTGGCAGAGGCTGACTGAGGGGCTGCCTGCCTTGGGACACACGTGAACACGAGGGGCAGAGACTGGCCCCCTGGAGACGGGGCTTGGGGACACGTACTCAGATAGACGTGGAACACAAATAGACGCCCAAACATCAGGAGGCAGAAGATGGCCAACAACAGCACGAACATCCCAATGCCTAGGACCACTGGGGTCTTTGTCTTGACGGGGAGAGAGGGAAGGAACAGCAGCCACGTGTTCTTCTTGGAGATTTCTGTGGAGACAAGGGAGAAACATGGCAGCACCTCTCACCAGGTGAGCACAGGGCAGAACTTGGCAGTGGGGAAGGAAACACCAGCCTGAGGGAGCACCTCCCTGCCTAGGTGAGTGCTTCCTCCTCGCTCAGGTGAGCACCTCCTCCTTGCCCAGGTGAGCACCTCCTCCTTGCCCAGGTGAGCACCTCCTCCTTGCCCAGGTGAGTACCTCTTCCTCACCCAGGTGAGCACACCCTCCTTGCCCAGGTGAGCACCTCCCTGCCTAGGTAACCACCTTTTTGTTGAGGTGTGTGCCCTACCTTACCTAAGTGCCTCACCTAAGCACCTCCTGACTGTGGTGGGTTTTATGATTCCACTTTATGGATCTGGAAGGTGAGGTTGGGAGAGGTAACTAAGTGCCTAGGTCACAGAGCCTGACCCCTCTGCCTGACCCCAGCACTCACCCTTTCCTGCAGGCCCGTGCTGCCTTGCTGGGCCCTCTCCATGCTCAACCAGCCACTCTCAAATAGAACTGGAAGGCTACAGCCACTACCCTGGGGCAGTCCTAGGACATGGCCCTTGTGCCCCAAGGGCTGCTGATGCTCACAACCACACCACTTCCAAAAATTAAGTATAGGCAAGATAGTGAAGGGTGGTGCGGGCAGGCCAGTGAAGATTGGATTCCAGTTGAAATGTCTGCTCCACAACAAATTCTAGAAAGGTGTTTGACCCAGGCTCCCTTATGTGGCATCCCAGAAAGCAATTGCCACACCTTGTCATAGTGCTTGCCCACAGGCAGCATCCAGGGCAGAGTCTGGTGACCCTGGGGCTGCAGCACAGTGTGCGTGAGGCTGGGCTGGACCGTGGGGCAGCCAACCCCACACTTGTCCCCTTAGCTGGTGATGTCATTATGAATTGCCACCAATGAGAGCAAAGCATCCCAGGGAATTGGCGGTTAAGAAGCTTTGTGGAATTTTCTGGAACAGCCAACCCAGGAAATTGCCTCAGTCCACGGTCAAGGAATTCACGTGGAGCCAATCACACTGAGGTTCCAGAACCGGCCAGTTGCAGGGGGAGCCAGCCTCATTTCATCTCTGCACATGCACTGAGGTCACTGAGGTGGGTGGGCTGTGGCCACCCAGCTCCTCCTGCCCCTCCCCCTCCTCACAGCCTACACAAGTGAGGGCCCAGTTAGCTGACCATCGTGGGGGTGGATGGCTGCTTACAAAGGAAGAGGGGATGCACACAGGCCTCGGGGCTTGTCGAGGTTACTGCTCACGGGGCAGGAGCCACATTTCACACTGTGCTTCAGGAGCAGCTGAGAAGCCCCAGAGAGTGGAATTAGCCAACCCTTGGCAATGGACGGAGGAGCTGCAGGGCCTTCCATGTGGACCTCACTAAGCTCATCCTCGAAAGACAAGTGTGCGGAGGCCTCTGGCCGCTGTGCCCACAAGTCAGGCGGCTCTTCCTGCGGAGCGGGGCGTGGTTTCACTGAGACCCCGCTGGCCATTGTCACACTTGGGAACAGGTGCAGGTCAGATGGTCCATCCCACAAGGCTGGTCTGTGCCAGGTGCTGGGTGGGCCTGGGGGTGGAGGCAGGTGGGGCACGGTGCCCCCTCCAGCAGGAGGAAACGTCCTCCTCGGCGGGGTGCAGTGGGGCTTCGGGTCGGACGGCGGCGGATGCCTACTGCGGCTCAGGCCCCAGGAGAAGGGAGAGGTGGGGCCTTAGTCCCACCACCGCATCCTCACCTCCGGCCTCCCAGGCTGCCCAGGCTGTGCACGTCCCTGAGAGCAAGGCATTGTCCGAACTGCTCTGGAGCCCACGGCTGGGCCTCTGCGAAGACCGGTGTCACCACCTGAGTTGTTGGAACCTGTGAGGGGCCCGGGGCTCCTGGAATGTTCTGAGCTGAGTAACAAAGGTCCTGCATTCTCCTGCCCTGCGGGCTGGGCCGTGGTTCACTCTGGAGAGACGCCTGGGACTGAGCGGGGCGGCCTGGCCCTGCACCCCGGGGTCTGAGGTCCCAGAGCATTCGGGACAGACACAAGGAGGTGCTCCACCTGAGGCCCGGTCCTCCCCTGCATCCGTGTCCAGGGCTGTGGTGACTGGAGGCCACAGACTGAGTAGGTTAAACAACAGAAATTTATCATCTCCCAGTTCTGGAGACTGGAAGTTAGGGTGTCGCAGGACCGTGCTCCCTCCAGAGGCCCCTGGGGACGATCTGTCCTTGAATCTTCCAGCTCCTGGGTCTCCAGCCGTCCTGGGCTTGTGGCCGTTATCACTCCAGTCTCCGCTTCCGCCGTCACATGGCTTCCCCCGTGTCTTGTCTCTCCTCTTCTGTCTCTTCTAAGGGCACTCTCATTGAATTCAGGGCCCTGGATAATCCAGGATGAACTTGTCCCAAGATCCTTAATCATATCTGCACGGACCCTTTTCCTAAATAAGGGCACAGTCACAGGTCTTGGGCAAGTATCTTTCAGCCCCCACATCTGCTTCCCTCTGGCTGGATGTGGACGTCTGTTCCGAAGGCCGGACTCCCTGACCCACTTAGCAGAGAGCTGTATTGACCTGCAGAGCCTGCAGCCATGCATCGCCCCAGGTTCTGTTCCCAGACAGCCTGCCCTCCACCCCACCCTGCTCCCCTCCGTGACCAACTGTGGGGGGACAGAGTGCAGACCCCACTCTCTGATGCCTGATGCTGCCTGGAAGCACGCCCTCTGAGCAGCCAGGCCAGCACCTCTGGGCCCCTAACCTGCCTCCTGGGCACTTGGGAAGCTACTGGGCTGGTGGACACTGGGCACTGCCCTCGGCCTGCAGAGGGGTGCCACGGCACCTCCTGCTCCGGCGCCAGCTCTGCTCACCCAGCCTGGGGCGAGCCAGGCTCCCCACCCCTGGAATAAAGACTTTCACCCGGAAGACAGCAGGAAGGTGAGGTCAAGACACACGAGTCACCCTGAGTGGAAGCAACCCCCCGAGGGGAGCAGCGTACTTTCGTAGTGGGCGTCCGTGCGGAGCTCCTCCGGATCCGCGAAGTACTGAACAAAGACGTACAGCATGATGACAACCAGACAGAGCAGGCCGGCCGAGGCGGAGGCCACGGAACAAAAAAAGTACCTGTGGGAGAAGCAGAGACAGGCTCAGAGCCAGGCCAGCTGGGCAGCCCAGGACAGTGCGGTCGGCCAGCGCATGCGCAACAGATGGTGTGGGCGTCCCTGCTAACCGCCACCCCCCGCACTCCGAATCCTGCTCCCAGTGACCTCCTAGAGCTCAGCCCTTCTCTGTTTTCATCCTTCGAGCGTTTCTTTCAAGCTCTCTGGGCGAGGTCACTGATCCGTGACCACCACTGATCGGAACTACGGCTTTATATCACCTCTCAACTCACAACACAATCTCATTTATTCTCACAAGAGGCTGCGAGAGGAGGGGGAGGCACCCCCAGCGCACGACAGGGAAACAGACTCAGAGACAGGGTGTGACCTGCCCAAGCTGCCTGGGCCCGCAGCTCACGGCCTGCCTGCAATTCCTGGCTACCTCTGCGGACCAGGGCTCCCTCCCAGCCACGGCTCGCGAGGTCCCGTCCAGGCTCTGGAATCATGGAAAAGGAGACCTTATGGGCTCTTAGCCTCAAGTCACGGTTCCTGACTGTTGAAGTTGAACAGAATTGGGGTGCGGCCGGAGGGGGTGCTCCACAGTGCCATCCTGGCATCGAGGCACCAACTCGGACGGGGAAGGCAGGGGGTGCGGTGGCGACACCAGGACAGCATGAGAGCTCGCTGCAGTTGATCACGGCCTGAGGAAGCCAGACACCTGCCTGTGGAAGGCACATCTGCAAAGTCCCACACGCACGTCTGCGCCAGAAACGAGGTCGTGTGCCGCTGCGTCGGACCAGTCACCCCTGCGCTCCTGCAGGTGCTCAAAACACGCAGAGTGGGCCACCCACCCAAAACCTAGATTTTGGGCAGCAACTCTCGGAATATGCTTTCACTGAAACTTCTTCCCTTAGTCTTTCTGCTCTTACATTTAAAAGAAACTATTCCATTAACATTTTCAATGTTAAATAATATCTTTCATTCACCTAAAATTTAGTTGATTCCATTTTTCTTTCCTGGAACTTCCTGAAGTTTCTTTGTGCATCCCTCTGGGGAGGGCTGAAACGGGAGCATTCTCAGGGCAGGTGGGTGCGGCACGCGGCCTGTGAAGATGCTGCCCTGAGGGAGCTGCACCTCGGCCCCAGCGTCCCTCCCGAGGCGTCTCTGGATGGCCCTGCGCAGGCCGGCTCTCTGCTGTGTGAGTGCAGGCCCTCGAGGGCGCCCACAGCCGTGGGGACACGGGGAGGCCCCGCACTGGGCTCTGGTCTGGCCGGTGAGCTGGCCCCACACCGGACCCTCGGGGTCATCTCTGTCCTGCCTTCTGGGCAGAACTCCCCTCCCACCTGGAGAGAGGCACCCAGGACGGGATCGGCGGTCCAACCCCACATTCAAGCTTGTCATCCTCCTCTCCCTCCAGCGTCCAGGGAGAGCCGCTCCCTTCCTTGATCCGAGTGTCTGCAGGCGCCCAGCTCTCTCCAGCTTTTACTCCGGCCGTGCCTCCGCCGCCCGCTGCGCCCGTTCTCCCCTTCTCACTGCCGTCGAGGGGCGGCCTCTCTCTGAGGGTCTCTGTTGCAGACTTGGTCAACTTCCTTTGCCAAATTATATCCTAAATGCCCATGCTCTCTCTTGCTTTCTCTGCCTGAAGGGTGCAGGGACAGGAGGGAATCGGGGGCGGATGCCAGCGGGGACCCTCTGCTCTCACCCTGAGCCCCGTCCCACACAGAGCGGGTGTCTTGGCACACGCAGTGCCCTTTCCCTTCTGTGGGCTCCTTCCGAGGAGAGCAGACCTCTCCCTGCTGTGGGGCAGGCACCACGCTCCTGCCAACCCTGCCTGGTGGACGCAGGGAGGGCTCGTGGGGCTCTCACGCTGTGGAGGGGGCTTCCTGGCCCCACTGGGAACCCCCAGCTCAGCCTGCTCTGTTGCTAGAGCCTGTTGTCAGTGGAGCCTGGCCCATTCCGTCCTCCTCGTGGGCAGGGTCATGTGCCCTCGCCTGTCCCCTGATGGCCTTCGCCTCTCCCCAGACCGCTGATGGGACCTACAGGTGACCAGTCAGCTTGAGGCACCGAGGCCTTAAGGAGGCGTATCCAGGGGGAGCAGAGCCGTGCCAGCATGTGGACCGTGTTCCACCCTGCCCTCTGACCTTCCAGGGGCTCCTCTTCTGTAGGGGCGGTGGGACAGGGGCTCCCAGGTGCCTCCCAGACTAGCAGTTCTGACTGGACTTTTGTAATCATGAAACCTGTGCATTTCCTCCTCGAAGCAGCAAGGCCTCTTTGTGTAGGAACAAGTGTGCATCTCTCACGTGGTCTCCCCTGCTGGGTGATGCGGATCCACTTCGCACGCTTGCTGCTGAGTGTGGGTGAGCAGTGCAGCGCCCTCCCCACCCTCCGCCTGGACAGCAGCTTGGAGGCCCCACGACCACCAGCAGAGGCGTCTCTTTCCACGTCTGGCGTGGAGAACCAGGGAGAGCCCTCGTCGCGTTTTCCTGGCAACACACAGCTCTTCACGGCCAGCAGAGCTGACTGACAGCTTGGTTCCTGAATGTGGGGCCCTGGTGAACCCCATAGGCCCTGCACCCTGAGCTCACGGAGGAAATGCCTCCTGTCCGTGGCTGGACACTCGCTCCTGGCACAGCCCCCGGCCCATATCCTCTGTGCTTGGGACCCGATGGCCTTGGCAGGGAGAAAGCAGACTGGCCCAGGCCAGTGGGTCAAGGACTTGTCAGCCCAGCCTGTGCCCCACGGATGGGCTGGCTCCTTGCTGATGCTAATTGGGGGTCTCCAGCAATTTACTCTGTGAGGATGGGCTTGACGTGGCACATCTGGGGAGGCTCCACCCAAACGTGTTCCAGAGCCAGGCAAGGACACCAGAGGGATGCCGAGCCCACTGTGCTGAAGGCTGGGACACGGTGCCCCACTGCCCACGGCTGCCCCCACCCCGCGGCCCCTCCTCCTCCCCCCTTCCCAGTAGTTCCTGGACCCCTCCCCTCTCCCCTCCCCTTCCTTCCTCACCAATAGTTCCTGCTCCCCACGCAGTTGTTGAGCCATTTACAATGGTGGTCGAAGCCAGAGACGCACTTGTTGCAAGCATTACAGTGGTTGGCTTTCCGAGTCCTGGAAGGAAGAATTCGGGGGAGCAGCCTGTCAGCAGTCTGTGCAGGTGGGACAGGGTCAGAGCCCCCACCCACCTGTAAGAAGAGAGACAGCAGCAGCCCCAGGCGGAGGGGACCTGTACCCAGTGGTTCCTTCCCTCCCTCGGCCACGTGTGCCATGTGGCACCAGGGCCTGAGGCCCGCAGGCTGGGCTTGGGTCCCACCTTGAGCCACTGGGCCTCCCTCCCAGGCTGCCCACTGATGTCTCCAGGGCCACTGGAGACCCCGGGGCCCTGAGCAGCCCCAGGCTCTGATCTGGTGGGGGCTTGGGGACTCATCTGAGAAACCCAAGGAAGATGGTGCTCCCTCTGCTCCTTGGTCAAAGGGAGCAGTGCCAGTCAGCTGCAGGGACACAGATGCAGGCCCTCGGGCAGGCACCCCACCCCTCCACGCCCAGTCCCTGCAGGCCCCCATGGTGGCTGGAGAGTTAAATTCGGCAGTCACAGTCGGGGTGCATGGCCATCGGTGTCGCTGGGCCCCACGCCTGGGCACTCACACCGGGACCCGGCACAGGTGGCAATACTCGTTCTCGATCACATGTTGGTGCTTTGATCTGTCAAAGGCCTGTAATGGCTCCGAGTAGTTCTTCTTGAGGCGTACACTGGCTTCGGCCGGGTCGAGGGACGTGGCAATCAAGTGGGTTATGAAGTGCAAAAAGAAAAGCCCACCAGTCACCTGTAGGGGGGTTGTCAAGGAATAACTCAGCCCAGGGCCTGGTCAGCACGGCATCGAGTGTCCACTGGAGGCAGGGAGGTGTCCAGTCCCTGCTGCCTCGCCCCTGAAGCTGTGTGGCAGAGACCGAGGGACCCTCTCACACGCCTGCTGCCAACAGAACAAGCCCCAATTCCTTCCCCCAGGAGGGACGAGGCTTTCACACTGGAAGCGAAGCCTCACACCGCGAACAGCTGCTTCCCAGGGGCGCGGACCCACTTGCGTCACCAAGGCCACAGAGAAGGCCTGTGTGCACCCGGTGGGCACCAAGCCGGGCACCGAAGGATGTTGTGGGGGGTCCTTTGGGCAGCAGAGGTGCTCTGAGCACACGTGTGGGGTTAGGAAGAAAGTGTATCATTAAGAAATGAAGAAAGGAGGGAGGGAGCCAAGGAGCCTTTGTGGAGTGGCTGCATACTCTCCCCGCCTCTGTGTCTCCCTCTGCTTCTGTCTCTGTGTCTCTGTCTCTCTCCACCTCTGTCTCCCTCTGCCTCTGTCTCTGTGTCTCTCCGCCTGTGTCTCCCTCTGCCTCTGTCTCTGTGTCTCTGTCTCTCTCCGCCTCTGTCTCCGTCTCTCTCCGCCTCTGTCTCTGTCTCTCTCCGCCTCTGTCTCCCTCTGCCTCTGTCTCTGTGTCTCTGTCTCTCTCCGCCTGTGTCTCCCTCTGCTTCTGTCTCTGTCTCTCTCCGCCTGTGTCTCCCTCTGCTTCTGTCTCTGTGTCTCTGTCTCTCTCCGCCTCTGTCTCTCTGCTTCTGTCTCTGTGTCTCTGTCTCTCTCCGCCTCTGTCTCTCCCTCTGCTTCTGTCTCTGTGTCTCTCTCTGACTCTGTCTCTCTCTCTGTCTCTGTCTCTCTCTGCCTCTGCCTCTGTCTCTCTGCCTCTGTCTGTCTCTGACTCTCTCTGCCTCTGCCTGTCTCTGACTCTCTCCGCCTCTGTGTCTCCCTCTGCTTCTGTCTCTGTGTCTCTGTCTCTCTCTGCCTGTCTCTCTTTGCCTGTCTCCCCCCACCCCCACAAGACCCCTCAGGCTCTCTCCAGCTCCCGCTCCCTCCAGGGCTCCGAGGATAAAATTAAGCCCTTAGATCCCTCCCTCTCCGCCTCCTCTCCCCTGGGACCTACACATCATCCCCATGGAAACCAAACAGAAGCGGCCGCTGCCTCCCCATCAGCCCTGCCCTGATCCCTGGATGAGTTCTGAGCCTGAAGTGATCAGGGTTTACAGGCCCATCTCCCAGAGGATGGAGGGCAGTCTGGTCGTGGCTGGGAAATGCTGCCCACCTGCAGGGCCTCCTCTGTTTCCCGGAGGTGAAGGTTGGCTTGCCACCCACCATATGCAAAAGGCTCTACAACGATGTCAACAGCAGGGCAGGCTCTGAGCAGGGAGGTGGGGTCACGGCTCAGTCCTTCAGGAAGCCCCTTCTTGGGGGTCCTTCTCAAGCTCCACTGCTGTCAGGGTTCAGGGTCTCCATGTGGAGCCACCCCGGGGACCCTGGGGCTGGGTGCATGTGCGTGCCCCAGTGAGAGCCCTGTAAGAAACAGGCACGATGCACAACAGGCCTGAGTGGAAGACTAGTTCTGGCCAAAGCTGCTTGTCCCTCCTGCAGCCTCTGGCCTCCAGGCACTGAGTGCACACCCAGGGCCCTGGGTGCCAGCTGTGGGCACGGAGGTGATGGGGCCCGGCTCAGCTGGGGGACGCAGAGATGACCGTGAGGAGGGTGAGTGACACCCAGGGGCCAAGAGGGTCAGACTGGGAAGCTGGTGCCCAGGCCAAGGGCAGAGGGGCAAACGACTAGGACGAGCTGGAAAGTGGGTATGGGGAGATGGCTGAGAACCGGCCAGGCCCTGGGGGACCTACACGGGACACAGGACTGACCAAACCCCTCAGTGCTGCGTGGGGGACTTGGCCACACCAAGGCCCTTCCCGCCGCCACCAGATCCTGCAGGGTTGGGACAAGCCCTGAGTCTCCGCTGCTCTGCTGTTGAGCAGACGGAGGCCGCGCTCCTGTACAGGGTGTGGGGCAGCGGGCAGGTGGGCAGCGCCCAGGCCAGGCCTGTCACAGCTGGTGACACCAATATGGTCCTGGCACGCTGGTCCCCTGCACCCGCTCCCTGAAGCCTGAGGTGCTGGCCAGACACGCAACACTGTTTGTGTGGTTGCCGGGGCAACAAGAGCACGTCCTGAGCAGCAGGACACAGGCGGCGACAGCCGAGGACAATGAGATGTGGCAGGAAGTCGCACTGTGGCCCAGGTGCGGCCCCTTCCTCTGTGGGGCTGGAGCAGAATTGCCCTCATCTGAAACCAGCGGGCGGGTGGCCAGGAGGGCGGGCGGGGTGGCCAGATGGGGCCTCTGCCCGGGCAGCAGGTGAGGCCAGGACTGAGGTGTGTCGCCCAAGCCCTTTGCCCCCATGTCTGCACTCGGCTCGCTCACATAGACCACCTCCAGGGAAACGGTGTGGGGTCAGCGTGACCCGCAGTCCGACCCTCAGCCTCCAAGTGGAGGCGCCCAGGGCACCTGTCCAGGCCTGGCCAGGCCAGCCCTGCAGAGCTGCCTGCGGCCAATTTCCCGAGCCATCCCAAACCTGCAGGTGCCTGAGCGCATACTGAACAAAGAGGCGTGGCTCCCAGGGGGAGGGGACTCCGAGACTTGAGGGCAGGGTCCCGCCTAGTCGCGGTGAGTGAAGCTGCCCCCAGCCCTCTCAGACATGAAGCTGTCAGAGCAAGAACAAATACAGACAGGCCTGCCGCCCAGCCCGCCTGCCTGGTCCAGTGCAGCCCAGCGCTCAGGCCAGTCACCCACAGGAAGGAGTCGGCGAGCCGATGTTGCCCCATTTTGCCCAAGATGACCTCGTCCTTCACTGCATCCCTCACACACACGGTGACCTGAGCCCCAGAACGGAGAGGGTCACAGAGCGCGTGCAACACCCTAGAGCTCCCTGCTCTTACTTTCAGACGTAATTTGGAGAGTCTTAGGGTCAAGCGAACGATAGGAAGGGAAGGGTCGGAGGTCTCACTTTCATCACAAAGCAGGAGGCTGCCTGCCGTGAAGTTCTGGTCGGTCGGAGCTGTTCTGAGAACTGCCTGGCCCCGTGTCCCCAGCAACAATCTATGTTTAGTGAACAAACAGCGCGGCGGCGCCAGCCCGGCCCACCCTCTGCACTGTTAACCTCTCCAGGCCACGGCCTCGCTGGGAGGCGGTGACAGGGCTCCAACCGCCCGTGTTCCCTCCCAGAGGACAGGAGACCAGCCTCGCTTCACTGATAAAGCTTCTCCCCCACGTTGCCAAGTTCATTTTGCCTCGGGCCACAACACAGCATCTCCAGAGTAAATCAAGTCACACCAGATTCCAGTCCCTTCCACACAAGGGAGCGTGTGGACCAGACAGCCGAGCTGTTGCCCTTCCCAAGCGTGCCAGGTCACACCGAGGGAAGCACGGACTCACAGTGTCGCCCAGCATCTGGCTCGCTGACCTCCGTGCCCACGTCGGTCCACCTTTGCTACGTCTTCCTGGTTTCCACTTGGGCCTGCGGAATGCTGCCCTGACCCTGGACCCTGACCTTCCTGGCACCATGGCATGGACCAAGGTCACTTCCCGGCCAGCCCAGTCCCTGCAGGCATCGAATGATGCTGGTGCCCCCCAGTGGCCAGAGCATGGTGCCCAAGTGTGGCTGCCCGGGCCTGAGGGACATCACTGAGGGATTAGAGGGTGCTGGGCAGAAGGACACTGGACAGGAAAATGTGTCTCAAAGGCAGACTGAGCCCTGGACAGCCAGGGAAGCTGTCCTGCATCCCCCACTTGGGACAAGCGGGAGGGGGCGACACGGACTGGGCGTTGAGTCACCCAGGGGCAGGGGCGACCAGGGCCAGGCTTCCGGAAGAAATGGCTGGTGGTCCAGGTGTGGCCAGGGAGTGCCGGGGCTCCTTGCTATGCCAGAAAGCAGGTAAGAGCTCAAGGTGACCACTGGACAGAGAACACAGGGCTGGCTCAAAAAGACCCCAAGGGCCAAAATGGGGCTAAATTACGGGTCAAAAGGGAATGAAGATAATGGATTCTAACCCAGCACAGAAGCAAAACCCACAGCTAGGGGCTGAACTGTGTCCCAAAAAGATGTTGAAGTACCCCCAGGACCTGTGAGTGTGAGCTTGTTTGGTAATAGTATGTTTGGGGGTGATCAAGTAAAGTCGTCAGGGTGGGTCCTGATCCCATAGGCCTGATGTGCTTATAAGGGGCATTCAGGACACAGACATTCACAGAGGGATGACCATGTGAGGACATGGAGGAGGCGACATCTAAAGCCAAAGGACACCTGAGGCCACCAGAGCTGGGAGAAAGGCCAGGAGCAGACCCTCCCCTGGAGCCTTCAGAGGGAGCACTGCCCTGACCACACCTTGATCTCGGATTTCTGGCCCCAGAACTGAGAGAGTAAACCTCCTTGTTTAAGCCGCTCAGCCTGTGGTACTTGTTACATCAGCCGGGGGAAACTCACACCCCACCGTTCCACGGTGCTGCTAGGGGAGAGAGGGAGGGAGGGGCGAGCTGAGCCAGGAGGAGGCAAAATTAGGAAATTTTCACCATTTTACAAGCCCCAGTGAAACTGCAATTTGGGCAAGGGAAATGGTGAACCTACAGCCCCAAAGTCTACCTGCAGGTTGCTCCTAACTGGGGCGGAGGGACCCGGCCCCCCTCCCCAAGGAGCCACCTCCCAGTGGGGCCAGACCAGAGGGAAAGACGCTGTGGCCGAGAAAACCACAACAGCTGCCCAACCAAAGGCAGGTGGGTGCTGTGCTGGGCCAGAGAGACCTCAAGACCCCATCACCACGTGCCAAGCGTGAACCTTGATCAGATCCTGGGTTAAAAAAACCCATAAAGCATAGTTTTGAGACCACTGGAGAAATTTTGAGATGGGCTGCCCATGAGACTCAACAGTTACTGCTCATCTTAGCTGTGATGAGACATGAGTTATGTGGGGTGATGTGGGGCCTGGGACCGGGGCTGCGGGAACACTGCCTTGCCCCTGACCAGGGACAAGAGGCCCAGAGGAGGGGTGGCCATGCTCAGGAGCACACGGGACCGAGGGCGCTGCTGCTCAGCTCTGGTGGGTCGGACATTGTCAGGGCCCTGGAGACGGGGAGGCCGGCCCTGTCGGAAGCCGCACGGAGCTGAGGAGATGGCACTGGGGGTGGAGGGCTGGGGCGTGGGGCTGTGGCGGATGCCAGAGCTCACGGGCAGGGTCTGTGGAGCAGTGCCCCACAGAGCACGGACTGGGGAGGCGGAGACAGCCCATCACTCTCAACTAAGACCTGTCCCCTGAGCGTGAGGAAGGGGCAAGGCTGATGGTGCCCGTGTGCTGCAGGGGGAAGCTGCACCCTGCAGCCCCTCCACAGTGGACACCTGGGTTACAGCCACGTGTATGTCCAGGTCCCCCAACACCTGCCCACCTGGCCGGGGCTGGGCTCACACCTGCCTGGCTTGCAACCCACTCAGGTAACGTGGCCCGTTAGGAGCCCCTCTCTGCAAGGCCCTCCTCTCAGGGCCGGGGGAGTAGGGCTGGCGCAGGGCGTGCAGCCCTCCACTGTGGCCTGTGCTGCTGCTCCTGGTGGCCCAGCAGGCTTTCTCTCTGGCCTCCTTCCCTGCCGTTTGCCGTCTCAGAGCCAGCACTCATAGGCCCAGCTGCTACCCGCGAATGGGAGGTTGTCCCAAGAGGGACCAAGCAAGAGAGCACTGAAATGAGTGGCTGAAGAGGGACCGCCATTATAATTAGTGTCTCTCCCTAAAAACACTCCCTGGGACCCCTGCCCAACCAGCTGGACCCAGCCCTTTACAGACCTGCAGAGAGGTGGGGCGGGATCAGGGAACCACAGCTGCACAGGGCACCCCTAGACCCAGACACTGAACCCAAATCCCTGGGAGATGCCCTTCACCTCTAAGCCAGAAGGGATGGGTGACGGGAAGGGAGAAAGCCTTCCTCCCTGCACATCTGTGCGTCTGTCTGTGTGTATGCACATGTCTCTGCACATCTGTGTGCATCTGTGTGTGCATGTGCTTAGAGAGAAATTTATAGCTTTAAATATATTAAAAGGAAACAATGTCTAAAACCAAGTTTCCACCTTAAGAAGGTAAAAAAAAAGAAGAGCAAAGTAAACCCAAGGTAAATTGAAAGAAGGAAATAGTAAAAATAAAAGCAAAAATTTTTTAAAAAAGAAAACAAAATTAATGAGTCTAAAAGTTGATTCTTTGAATAATTAATAAAAATGATAAACCTAGGAAGACTGATGGAGGGAGAGAACACACATCACCAGTAAGGATCAATGAGGACATATCACTACAGGTCCCACAGACATTGAAAGGATAATAGGAAATAGTGTGAATAACTTTATTCCAAGAAATTTGACAATTTAGATGAAATATTCAAATTTCTTGAAAAATACAACTTACAAAACAGATATGAGATGAAACAGAAAAGCTGAATAGCTCTATTTCTATTAAAGAAATTGACTATCGAAAACCTACCACAAAGAAATCTCTAGTACCTTGAGGGGAAAAAAATGAGCCCCATCTAGAGTGAGGGGGACATTCTACAGGCAGGTGCCCTGGTTTCTCCGACCGATCAAAGGCCAGGGAGCAAAGGACCTGGGGAGTCAGGGAGACTTCAGGGCACAGTGGCCTCATGCCAGGTGGGGGGTCTGTGACATCACAGTGGGGCCCAGGCACCTGCTAGAGGGCCTCTTTAGGAAATTGGGGAAATGTCAATCTTGATGTTAAGGAGTAAGTGGTAACTTACTATGTGAATTTTTTAGGTGAGACAACAGAATGGTGGCTATGGAGGTAAAAGTCCTTGTCAGATGCAGACTGGGGCATTTACAGTGAAATTTCATGATGTCTGGGATTTTTAATGATACTCCAGTGTACGTGCGTGTGAGATGAAACAAGACTGGCAAAGTCTTAACTGTTAAAGGTGATGACCTGTCCTTGAGGTCCATCCTACTGTTCCCTCCGCTTTTTCGAAGCTGAAAGACACCGTAGTAAAGAGTCTGGGGCAGGTGGCCGAGGCCCTGAGAGACAGCTTGGGTCCTTCCTGCATCCTCCCTCCCATCCAAGCTCCACCATTACACACACCTGGACCCTCTTTACTGGGCCAGGGACCTTGGGGGTGGCTTAGGCAAAGAGATGGTTTCCAGCGTAGACGGTTTCCTCACTGAGAAGAAGGCTTGACCCAGGTGTAAACACCCTCCTTCGAGAAATGTGGTTCCAGTGCCCAGTTTGCACCAGCCCTGCCTTGTCCACTGGCTCTAATGTCGGGTGACCCTGGGGTGGGTCCCAGGGTTTCCTGGTCAGCTGCCACGGACCCAAGTTCAGCCAAGCATGACACAGAGCCCCATGCCACCCTGATGCACGCTACCGAGAAATCAAAGCAGACATCTTCTGGGGGTGCAGCACCGAGCACAGCCACCCCAGGCAGATCCCAAACGTGAAACCCCATAAGTGAGTCATGTGAGGGTTGACCTGGAAAGCTCTGTCAGTGGGGAAAAGGGCTCCACAGCATGCACTTGACAGAGGTGTGCGGGGAGCAAACTCGAACTGTCCATCGTAAAGGCTTTAGCATTCTTTTAATGTCCTTCCTCATTAAAACTCGCTGTTCTATTTGAATAGACCAATCACCAGTAAGGAGATCAAAACAGTAATCAAAAACCGCCCCAAGATAAAAGCCCAGGACCAGATGAGTTCCCTGGTGAATTCTACCAAACGTTCAAAGAAGACTTAATACCTGTCCTTCTCAAACTCTTCCAAAAAGTTGAAGAGGAGGGGAAGCTTCCAAACTCATTCAATGAGGTATTTATCCAAAGAGCACGAAAACACAAATATGTAAAGGTATGTGCACCCCTATGTTCATTGCAGCCTTGTTCACAATAGCCAAGACTTGGAAACAACCTAAGTGCCCATCAAGGGACCAATGGATAAAGAAGATGTGGTATACATACACAATGAAATACTACTCAGCCATAAGAAACAATGAAATCCAGCCATTTGTGACAACATGGATGGACATTGAGGGTATTATGTTAGCAAAATAAGTCAGAGGGAGAAAGTCAAATACCGTATGATCTCACTCATGAGTGGAAGACAAAAACAACCACAGCAACAAACAAACACATAGAGACATCGATTAGATTGGTGGTTACCAGAGGGGAAGGGCAGAGGGAGGAGGGTGAAAGGGGTGACTGGGCACACGTGTATGGTGATGGATGGTAATTAGTCTTTGGATGGTGAACATGATGTAACGTACACAGAAATTGAAATATAATGATATACACCTGAAAAAAACACATAATCTATGTTCCTGGAAAAAAACAAAACACTTCTTTGTTGGACAACACAGAATAGACCCCGTGGTGTGTGGCTGGGAAAGCCGCAGTGGCCCAAGTCTGCAACTCCTTCCTCTTCTCAGGTCTCTCTGCCCCCACTCCAGGGCCCCTCGCCACCCGGCGCACTCCCCCTGCACCAACGGCGGGTCAGGGCAGACTCTCCTGTATAAGCCCCAAGCCAGCCAGCTGCACAGACAGACGTGGGGTTTCAGGCACCATGACGATAGGAGGTGTTTGGAGCGGAGAGCCGGGTCCGAGTACAGGGCAGACCACACTTGTGGTGACTCAGTGTAGAGGGTGGAGTGGCAGAGGGAGACCGTCGCCGGCAGGCATGGCGTGGCCAGGGGCCAGCTGTGGTGGCAGCATCTTTCAGAAGCCCCCTCCCCACTTTAGACCACAGGCAGGCCCGAGCAGTTCTCCCCCAGTAAAAGGATACTCCATAGGCGATGTACTTCCACTCATTTGGCAGAAAAGGAATGAAAATAGCGAAAGAGGTGAAGGCCAGGATCAGGCACATGACCCAGGCTGCCACCTGAAAGGAGTTGAGGGGCTTCGACCAGCCATTCTTTCTAGACAAGCGGGGCAGACAGGTGGGATTCTGCCTCTCGGGCGAGACTTCCGGGATGATTCGTCTCCAACTCCTGCGACAGCAATCCTCCTGCAAGAAGGAGGAGAGGAGTGTGGCAGGCCGTCGACCTCCTGCCACAGCCCCTCCTGGCCAGGGAGAACCCTGGGGATGGGAACCCACCGCCTGCCACCGCCCAGGACTGCTTATGGCAGAGCTGTCAGGGCTGGAGCTGAGGCTGGAGCGGGCAGAGGATCCCCCGCAGGGTAATCCAAGGAAATCCTGTGGAGCCAGCCCAGGCCACAGCGACGGTGGCCTGTGGAAAACAGCCCTGGGAGGGTATGTGGCCCACAGGGCTGAGGGACAGGAGGGGCACGCACCCACAAGGACCCCAGGTGTGGGCAGCTACCAGTCCCTCATGGCCAGGGGACAGCCTAGAGCGATGAGTCCAGGGGTCGTTTATAAATGCGTGTAGCTCATAAGACCACCCCGTCAGACGTGGGAGGAAGACCTGCGTGAGAAAGAGGCCCTCATCCCCAGGGAGACCTGGGTGACACAGGAAATGGAGACCTGGTGTGACGCTGTTATCCACCAGAAATCCTCCCTGCAAGTTTCCCTCAAGAACCACTTTTCCAGAGGATTCTGTGTTATTTCTTCTGCAGGGCGGGGGAGACCTCCGACCACAGGGCTTCTGGGACTTCCAGGCATCCCGGAGTCGCCCTGGTGCAGCGGCTGGGAGGGCACTGTGGCCACTTCTGGCCAGTCGGGGGGCAGGGACCGCCAGGAAAGAAAGGGAGATGGTGTTGGGGGACTGCCGAGCATTTTGGGGGTGTTGGAGAAGGGTGAGTGATGGTGTACTCGAGGAGTTCACAACACTGCCACGCTAGGCCCTCTGCTGAGCCTGCGTTGTCCCTTCGGAACAAAGTGCACAGAAGATGATGTAAATGCACTACTCTGGGAAGAGGCAGAGGTACTGAAAACCACTCTAAGACTTTCTCGTGTGTTGTGAGTTCCCCGTGGGAGTTTTCCTAAGAGCAGACTGCAGCTGCTGCCCACTGCTCTTGCTTGTTGCTGTTTCTCCAGACGTGATGCCAGGTGGCCATGGGGCCACAGTGGCCCCGAGGGTTAAACCGGCCAGTTCCCTGGTTCGAACAGAAGAAAGAAGTGAAGAACTTACCCCCATTTCACTAAGAATCCTCTTTCTCTTCTCAATTATCACAGGTAAGTCTTACCAGACGCTTGGCTCAGGCCAAACTGAGGAGGAGCCAGAATTCCCTGGTTGACATGGTAGCAATAGAGACGCCTCATAAAGGCAGGGGTGTGGCCCCCCAGACACACCCTGCTGCCAGTTGGGGAGGGCGGGGGTGGGGGGGGTTGAGACAGACCCTGCGAAGACCCTGTGTGGAAGGCGCAGGGGCCTCAGATGGTGGGCTGGTGGCAGCGCCACGCACACGGGTCCATTTTACGCAGTCCTGAGTTTCGACTAGAACACTTCCTGTGGCAGCCCCTCAGTGGAAAGGCGGTCAGCTCACAGCCCTCCTTGACCTCCTGCTTCAACTGCTCACGGGTGGCCCAGGTGTCAAGCACAACTTTCCTCATCACACTAGACCCCGTCGGCTGTTTGTGCTCCAGGAGCCCAGACTCGCACGCTCTGTCCAGGACGTGTGCGCCTCTGGGTCAGACTGGGGAAGCGTGACACAGACACCGCCACCTGAGCCTGACAGGGCCCTCTTGGTGGCCATGAAACGGCCATGGCAGGAGAAGAGTCGGGGAGTGAGGGACATGTGAACACCCTGTGCCAAGTGGGGGCCACGTGCCAGGGCAGGGTTTTCTCCCAAGGATGGCCAACTGCCGTGACTCACAGCCCCTCCCCCCTGCCCCACATCTCCCCTCAGTGGCTCAATTCTTAAGCTCAAGAAATTGCCGGTTCCTGTCTATGGGATCTGAGGACTCCACAAATGCAGGACCGGGAGGGTGGACGGGCATGTGTCACTTTCCCATCAGCAGAGGTGCTTTCCTGTGGGCTCCACCAGCCCCCCGGCCCCACGCACCTTCTTGGGGAAGCCACCTAAGCCAGGGCAGTCTCAGCAGTGGAAGGCCCGTCGTGGCTCCTCTGAAATGTGCTGTGTGCAGCCCTGCTGCCTGGTGCCTGCAGTGGCCAGGGGTCTGTCTCCCAACGGGCAGCTGGGCCGGGCCCAGATGTACAAGGCACAAGACAGAGAAACCATCGGGTCGGGGCAGGGGCCTGGGCCAGTCTGGAGGGAAGGGGCTGCTCCACGAGTTAGGGCACCTGTCACATGACTCGTGACCGTGACAGCCCCTCTGGAGCAGCCAGGGATCTCTGCCGGCTGAGCAGCCAGGCCTGTGGGGCCGGTGCGGAGACCGACTTCTGGTCTTGGTCAGTCTTGCTCATACTGCAGCAGTGACTTCAGTCCAAGGGAGCAAATATTCATCGGGATGACAGGGACACTTATTTTGGAAACCGTGGCTGACCACAGGTGGGCAGGAGGAGACAAGCACCCGGGATGCTCTCCTGGGATCGCCAGCCTCAGGGCCCCCGGGGTATCAAGGGGCTGGGAGCGGGGTTCCACAGCCTTGGATGCCAGCACCCACCTGTGGGCAGGCCTGGGCAGGCCCGAGCTGGCACCAACAGAGCTCTGCTGCACTGACCTCTGCCCAGAAACCATGTCCGAGTGAGGCAGGAGCCCGAAGATGACCACAATGGCTGGCCACCGCTGTCCACGGTGCTGCCCAGGCCAGGCCCTTCTTGCCTGGGGTCCAGCAAGACACCAGCACAGAGCCCACCAGGTGCCAGGCCAACGCACCACCAAAGAGACCCAGGGCAGACAATCAGGCCACCCGACCAGGGTCTCTGAGCCCCGAGGATCCAGCCAGCGGCACAGCAGGGGCCATGGTTGCAGGAGGCATCGGAGCTGTGAACACCGGCAACTACAGCAAAGGCCGGGTGCCCTTCTACGGCACGGTCACTTCCTAAAGGACTCGCCTCTGGGAAAGACTGTGGTTCTTGGTGGGCGATGTCACAGTGTGCGCGCAGCAACTGCATCGCTCAAGCTGTCGGTCAGGGTAGCTTCTACAGTTCTTTTTGGTAATTTAAGATGAACAACGTCTCTGCCTCCTGCACAGAACATGCTTCTCCAGACACGCAAGCGTGCGTCCTATGGATGGCGCAGGGCGGCCACCCGGCCCCTCACCCCAGAGATTCTGCTGGAGCCAACGACCTCAACACCAGGTGCCCCCGAAGGCTGACGGGCCCCAGGGCAGCTCCTGGGTGACTCTGAAAGGGGCTACCTGGGGTTGAGGGGTGGAGGATACAAGTCCGCAGATGGTGGGGTCCTCCCGATTGACCCAGAGGGAGGGTGACCTCAGCTGCTCATACCGTTGAAAATTACCCTCCCTCAGGGATGCCTTTGCTTCATGAAAATAACTTTAGAAGCTACAAAATGAGGGCCTGCTCACCATGTAAACCTCAGGAAATAGACGTCAGAAGAATGGAGCACACACAAAGCCACGGCCCCCAGCGGGACAAGCAGGACCTTCTGTCTGCATGAACGTGTGCACAGGGACGAAAACACAATGAGCCGTTCTCTCAGACCCACTTTACAACCTGCTCGTTCCCTTAACTGCAGCGCACTGCCCCTCCCTCACACAGACCCACCACATTGCTTTTAAGGAACACATAACACTCCATCGTATGTGATTGGTTAACGTGCCCAAAATCTGGGGCATCCATGACTTTCCATGATAAATAACACTTCTGGGAACCCGTCTGCAGTTCTGCTGTGCACACATTCGAGGTCCTTCTTGAAAAGTGCCCCCCTCACTGGAAGGGTCTCCACTGCAGGTGAGGGAGGCCAGTGTGTGGGGAGGGATGGGGGGTGGCCACACAGGAGAGCAGAGGTGGAACAGGAGGCAGGCCAGGCACAGATGCTGCCATGATCCCGCTCGCACATGCACACACCCCCACACGTGCACGAGCATGCCCACAGCTCACACATGCATGCACGCACACGTGTAGCTTCCAGCAGAGAGCTGTAAGGTGGATTCTGATCACCTGGCACTGTCCGTCCTGACAGCCTCTCTTGGGAACAGCCTTTGGTCTCTCCCCAGTGAGTTGACAGTACTATGGTGTGAGGCGCCTGAGCTCCTGCTGGGCTGGTCTGCAGCCAACACCTGGTCAGTGTGGCCCTGAGGGTCGCCTCCTCTAGCCTGGCCACCAGGTCAGTTATTCTGACCAAGGGTATCCACAGGTCTTGGCCGGGATCCTGCCAGCTTCCTTGAGCAGAGGGCCCAGTGACGTGGCCCAAGCCCCAGACTCGTGGCTGCAACACCCCCCAGGAGTTGCCTGTGCCCCGGTGGGGTCTGTGGCCCTAGGCCCACACTGACACATGCCACAACATGGACGAATCTCAAACATTGTGCTGGAAGAAGCCAGACACAAAGGGCCACACAGTGTGTGCTTCCACTTCTATGAAATGTCCACAACAGGGAAGTCCGTACGACCAAGAGCAGAGTGGTTGTCAGGGGCTGGGGAAGGAACTGGGGGTGGCTGCCAACAGGTACGGGGTTTTCTTTTGGGGTCATGGAAAGTTCTGGAGTTCGATAAAGAGGCAGTGGTTGCAGAAGATTGTGGTGTACCAAACGGTCCAGCTTTTTTCTAAAGCAAATTCAAGAGTCTTTTCCCAGTTTTAATATTCAAAAGAAGAAACTGGTGTCTTGAGCATTTATGTTGGCAACTCTTATGTCTCTCTCCTCAAACAGCACATTTATCACATTCTCTGGGAAAAATGCAAATACTGACAATGTATAGTTTCTGTCTGATTTTCACACAGCTCTACCTGGGAGATATTAACTTGCAGAAATTGATTGTGGTATCTCTGTGGGTTTGGGAATCCCCATTGGGATAATTTGACCAAGGGGAAGCTGTTGATTTTTCTGTCAACAATTCATCCAAGCAACCCCTTATACACCTTATCACTGTGAGGGAAGATAGTTCCACATCTTTCTTTTGTGATTATTTCTTTTT
Organism: Tapirus indicus; assembly: GCA_031878705.1. Taxonomy (NCBI): domain Eukaryota; kingdom Metazoa; phylum Chordata; class Mammalia; order Perissodactyla; family Tapiridae; genus Tapirus; species Tapirus indicus. The sequence continues at coordinate 93,583,750 of CM062925.1, read as the reverse complement.
ATCTGATAACTGACATCTCAGTAACCTCATCTTCTCTGACAGCATTTTCTTCAAGCTCCATACACCACATTCTTCAAATTTGCTTAGATAGAAAACTTGGCGTTTTAACAACTATGAGTGCATAATTCAGTGGCATTAATTGCATGTACAATAATATATAAATATCATCACAATAAATTTCCAAAACTTTTTCATTATCCCAAACAGAAATTCTGTACCCATAAAGTAGTAACTCTCCATCCCCCCTTCCCTCTGCCACTGATATCCTCTAATCCACTCTGTGTCTATGAATTTGCCTATTTTAGATTCTGAATATAAGTGGAATCAAACAATAATCGTTCTTTTGTGTATGGCTTATTTCACTTAGTATAATATTTTCAATGTTGATCCATGTGTCAGAGTTTCATTCCTTTTATGGATTAAAATTATTCTACTGTATGTGTATATGACATTTTGTTTATCTAGTCTCTGTTGATGGGCATTTGGGTTGTTTCCACCTTTAAGCAACTGGGAATAATGCTGCCAAGAACACTGGTATACAAATATCTATTTGAATCCCTGATTTGAATCATTTTAGGTATATAACTGGTGGGGTATGTGGTAATTGTACGTACAGATTTTTGAGAAACCATTGAACCCTATTCTACAGTGACTGCACCAGTTTACATTCCCACTACCACTGTACCAGGGTTCCAAATTCTAGACCTCCTGGCTAACACTCGTTATTTTTCCATTATTATTATTATTATTATTGGCGTCCTAGTGAGTGTGCAGTGGTTTCTCATTGTGGTTTTGATCTGTGTTTCCCTAATGAATGATGATGGTGGTAGTCGTTTCGTGTGCTTATTGATCGTTTGTATATCTTCTTTGGAGAAATGTCTTTTCAAACTTGTTACTCATTTTTTAAATTGGGTGTCTCTCTATTTTTGTTGAGTAATAGGAGTTATTATATGTTCTGGATATTAATAACCCATCAGATATAATACACAAATATTTTCAACAGTTCTGTAAATTGTCTTTTCATTTTCTTGATAATGTCCTCTGACACACCCATGCTTTTAATTTTGATGGAGCCCGACTTTTTTTTTTCCCGTTGCTGCTCATGCTTTTATCTAAGAATCTGTTGCCAAATCCAAGATGATGAAGATTTACCCCTATGTTTTCTTCTAAGATTTTTACAGTTTTAGCTTTTGTATTTAGGTCATTGATCCATTTTGTGTTCATTTATATATGGTGTGATGTAAGGATACAACTTCATTCTTTTGCATGTGGAAATCCCAGCACCATTTGTTGGAGAGACTAGTCTTTCCTTATTGAGTTCATCTGCTGCCCTAGTTAACAATTAATAGGTCATAGATTTATGGAATTATTTCAGGTCTCAAATTTCTACTCCAGTGCTCCATGTATCTAACCTTATATCATATCACACTATTTTAATTACTGCAGTTTTGTAGTAAAAGTTTTGAATTTAAGAAATGTGAGGCCTCAAACTTTCTTTTTTCAAGATTGCTTTAGTTATTTGGGACCCCTTGCAATTTTACAGGCAATTGAGGATTGGTTTGACTATTTATGAAAAAAAGATGTTGGAATTTGATAGGGATTGCTTTATAATTGTAGATCACTGAGTAGTATTGCTGTTGTATAAATACCAAGTCTTCCAATTCTCAAACAGTGGAATAAGTGGATGTCTTTCCATTTATTTGAATATTTCTTAAATTTCTCCAGCAATGTTTTGTAGTTTTCAGTGTACATGTGTTTCACCTCCTTGGTGAAATTTATCCCTAGGAATTTTATTATTTTAGATACTATGGTAAATGTAATTGCTTTCTTATCTTTGTTGGGTTGTTTGCTACTGTTGTAAAGAAACACAACTGAGTTTTGCCTATTGATTTTGCACTCTGCAACTTTGCTGAATGTGTTTATTAGCTCTGGTAACTTTCTTGTGGATATTTTGATATTTTTTACGTGCAGAAGCATGTCATCATTGAACAAAGAAGTTTTACTTCTTCCTTTCTAATTTGGTTGTTTTTGTTCTTCATTTTTCTTGTCTAATTGTTCTGGTGAGAATCTCCAGCACAATGTTGAATGCCAGTTGTGAATGTGGGCATCTTGTCTTCTTCCTGATTACACATAGAAAGTTTTCAGTCATTCACCACTTAGTGTGATGTTAGCACTGGTCTTTTAATAAATGCCCTTTATCATACTGCATAGCTTCCCTTCTGTATCTAGTTTCCTACTTTTTTTTTTTTAATGATGAAATGATGTTGGAGTTTGTCCAATGCCTTTTCTGTGACAATTTAGATGATGATGGGGTTTTTCCCTTAGTTCTAGTAATGTGGCACATACATTGATTAATTTTCTAATGTTGAACTACCCTTGAATTCCTAGGATATATCACACTTGATCTTGTCGTATAATCCTTTTAATATGCTTTTGAATTTGGTTGCTAATATTTTGTTGAGGATTTTTGCATCATATTCATAAAGAAAATTGGTTGGGATTTTCTTTTCTAGTGATTTACCTGACTTTGGTATCAGAGTAACGCTGACCTCGTAGGATGAGACAGAAAGTGTCCTCTTCCATTTTCTTTTTTGAAAGAGTTTGAGAAGAGTTTGGTATAATTCCCAAGTGAAAGTATCTGACTCTGGACTTTGTTGACAAGTTTGGGTTACTGATTCAATCTCTTTTAGGTCTAGTCAGATTTTCTATGTCTTCTTGAGTCAGTTTAGGCAATTGGTGTGTTTATAGGAATTTTCCCATTACATCTAGGTTATATAATTTCTTTGTGTCCAACTGTTAATTGCATTCTCTTATAGTACTTTTTAATTGCTGTAGGGTGTTGGTAGTGTACCTTCTTTCACTTCTGATTTTAATTATTTGTGTCTAGACTTTGTCATTCTACCTATAGTTTGTGAATTTCGTTGATCTTTTCAAAAACCAACTTTTGGTTTTATTTCCTGTTGCTTTCTATTCTTTAATTTTTATCCTCCCCAAGCTTTATTTCCTTCTGGCACCTTTGAGTTTACCTTGCTCTATTTTTGTTTTAAGTTCCTCAAGGTGTAAACTTAGATTACTGACTTGAGATCTTTTTTAGTTTTTAGTGTAAACTCTTTCTCTCTGAGTACTGCCTTTACTGCATCTCCTAAGTTTTGATATGTTGTGTTGTTTTAATTTGTCTCTCAGAATTTTCTGATTGTTCTTGTGATTTCATTTTGGCCCTTTGGTTGTTTAAGAATGTACTGATTAATTTCACGTATTTGTAAATTTTCTAGTTTTCCTTCTGTTAGTTATTTCTAGATTCATTTCATTGTAGTTGGATAAGATACTTTGTATGATTTTTATCTTTTTAAGTTTATTGAGTCTTCTTTTGTGGCCTAATATATGGTCTATCTGGCATAATGTTTCTTGTGCACTGGGTAAGAATGTGTATTCTGCTTCTGTTAAGTGGAATGTTTTGTATATGTCTATTAGGTCTAGTTATTTTCAGTGTTGTTTAAGACCCCTATTTCATTATTGATCTTCTGTCTAGATATTTTATCCATTATTGAAAGTAGTGTGTTGAATTCTCCACATATTATTGTAGAACTGTCTATGTCTCTCTTCAGTTCTGTCAATTTTCCTTCATATACTTTGAGACTGTTAAAAATAGGACAGCAGGCCCGGAATGGAGTCATTTATGCTAAGGCTCTCATCACCAAAGGAGACTTGACTTAATTATAGTTTCTGCTCTCCCCAAAATGGAATCTTAAATCTGTCAGTCAGGAATTGTCTGATCAGCACTAGTTAGATAATCTGCATGATAGATATTTACCATCCCCTAAAGGAAAGTAACCTTGCAACAACCAATCTGCTTTTATGCCTAGTACAACTTCCATGTTCCTGCTCCCTTCTGCTAATAAAAGTCTTTAATTTTGTATAGTTCCTCACAGCTCCTTTCTATCTGCTAGATGGGACACTGCCTGGTTCATGAATCACTGAATAAAGTCAGTAAGATCTTTAAAATTTACACAGTTGAATTTTTTATCAGGGCTTTGTTATTTGGTATATGTATATATACGTGTGTGTGTGTGTGTGTGTATATTTATAATTGCTACAGCTTCTTGAGAAAGTGACCCTTCTATCAATATATAGTGTTCTTGTCTCTCGTAGCTGTTTTTGACCTGAAGTCTATTTTGTCTGATATTAGTACGTCCATACCTGCTCTCTTTTGCTTATCATCTGCACAATACATCTTTTTCCATCATTTCACTTTCAACCTATTTGTTTCTGTGGGTCTAAGGTGAGTCTCCTGTAGACAGCATATAGTTATCTTCCAGTCTTTGCAGACTAAGTGCTGGAACACTCTTTTAACACTCAGTCAGGCTTACACTGAGTCTAGGGATCTTCCCCAGATGAAAGCCTCGGGTCTTCTCAAGCTCTTTCTGAGCACACACCTTGCCCCGAACATGACCATTATCTTCTTAATCCCCCATACACAGAAGTGTTTTGAATGCCCTAATTTCTCAAATAAACTCTACCCTGCTTTTTTTTTCTGGACCTTAGGCATCAGTGGGTCGTTATGTATCTTTCAGTGTTTTCAGGCAGTGCCCATTGTTCTTCCCACACGTGATTTCTGTCTTAAACGAAACAGAGATGCGCATTTTGCGTGTCTTCCACATGGCCTCAAGATAGATTAGAATAGACATACAGAATAATTTGCAGGTATGACTGTTTCTGTTTCCTCCAGGACCAGAGTTCAGAATCCCACGCTGGGAATGTGGGCTACCATTTCAAAAATGAAACCACCCCAGGGAGGGCCAAGGGCAGGTAAAAACGCTGCAAAACTTTCCAACCATGTTTAAGTCAGCTTTATGTTCTGTTTGGTTTTTCAGCATTACCTTGGTTGCTGTACATCTTTGGCTGTTTTCAGTTTCCTGACGTTTCTTCTGACAGCACTTGCTTTCTCTTGATGATCCTGTTGCGGGGGGAGAGCCTGAGGTGCCTACTCTGCCATTTTAATATATCGAGATATACACAAGAAGAAACAGAAAACTTGATTTGAGATATTTATTTCATTTTCATGAATAAAAATGATATTCAGCTTCTCTCTGTACTTTACCTTGCAGCAGGAATGGAGAGGGGGATTTTGTTAAGTGTAAGGGCCTGACCGTGCTAAACATGAATTCTATAAAAGTGTTTAGTTTTCCAGAATATAGGAAAAGAATGAAATCTGTATATCTCATTCTAAGTATCAAAGCTTAAAGAAAATGATTTAAAATTTTTATTAATTTCTCATGAGCAGACATGAAAAAATCTGAAATGAAATTTTATCAATTCAATTCACTAAGGCTTTAAAAAACTATATTTTAGAATAAATGTATGAGAAAGTACCAGGAAGTTTTTCATTTTATTTCACATATGTGTTTCATTAGTCTAGCATAATAAGAAAAGTCCTGGCAAAAATAAAGACAGAAGAATAAATATGAGGTATATGACTAGAAAAAAAATGACAAAATTATTTATATCTGTTTATTATCTTTCTAATATCTATACGATATCCTTTATAAATGTTGGCATTGGTAGTGTTGTATTTGTGGTTTTTTATCTTGATACATTGTTAGGCATTTATCAATTTTACTGATCTATCCAAAGAACCAAATTTGATTTCACTGTTTTTTTCCTATTATTTTTTCTTCAACTTCTTTACTGAGTCCAATCAACTTTTTTCAGTATAATGCCTTTTTTCTACTTATGTTGGGGTTTTTTTTGAAATTTTTATTCAAGGCATATTTTTAATATTTCCAAATTATTATTTAAGGACATTTAGTTCAATTTAAAATGTTATGGTATACTTTCCTTTTCCTTATTTTTGTATTAAATTATTTTGGTGAAATTTTTATTGGTTGAAATGTTTTGACTCTTATTTTGTGTTCCCTACCCCCTTTATAGTAGCATTGTATCGATACAGACATTTTTATTAACTTTTTGGACTAAGTTGAGGGTTTTGTGTGGTTTACAATATTTCTAGTTTAAGATTGCTTTATTGCTTGCTTCTGACAATACAGTGAAATGAAGTGTGTGTGTGTCCGTTTATAAATATACACAAAAATATACACACATATCTGTATATCTGTATATAAATCTCTCTATATACAAAACTTGTGGTTGTTAGGTTTTGAAACATTATGTGTGTTTCTTCTGTCTTGTTTTTAGAAAATGTTTAACTTAATTTACTCATCTTCTTTTTCTTAATCATTACAAGTCCAAAGGATATTGTCCTCTTTTTCCTTCCCTCCTTTCCCTTAGAATATTTTTCTCTTGAGTCTTCACCTCAAATCGTATGTAGTTGTTAGCCTTTTCCCTGTAGCCGATGCTGCTTTCTATCAGGCTTGGGATCTGTTTTCAATTATTGGTTATGTAAGAGAAATTTTATTATTGATTTTATCTGTTTAATTTCACTAATAGGATCTCCATTTCCCTTTTCTCTTTTCTAAATTGTTTCTTCAAACTTCTTCCCTGAACATACATAGAATTATGACAATTTGAGAGCATGAGATAGTTTTTTTCACTTTTGATGAATATTTCTCTACTTGTAGGCATCTTTCACCTCATAGGACTTTCTTCCTCAGAGTAATGCAAAATCTGTGTGAAATTTACTTGCGTTATCTGGTCTGAATGGTTTTTGGGAGGATGGGTGGGAAGATTAAATTTTAGATGTTGTTATTATCTTAAGGCCTTTTTCTAGGCCAGTGGAGTGGAATATTTATTTTCATTTTTTGATATCATTATGCAATTCCATTAAATGTCTTCTGAAAATTGTCTTAAATATATTTCATATATTAATTTGCAGTTGTGCACTATATTATTTTTTTGTTATTTTCTGATGGCATGCTTTTACATTTTCCAATGAAATGCCTTATTAGTTGATAAACATTCTTATTAATTTATAATTTATTTATTAGTATTCAGGGAATGTTATTTACATTTTTGTAATTTTTGTTGGACTTATTGTGGCTTTACTCTGGTTTAAAATACAGCCAGCTTTGGCATCTGGCCTGGTGGCATAGTGGTTGGCTTCAGGTGCTCCACTCGGGTGGCCTGGGGTTCACGAGGTCAGATCCTGGTGCTGACTTACACACCACTCATCAAGCCATGCTGTGGCAGCATCCCACATGAGAAACAGAGGAAGACTGGCAACAGATGTTATCTCAGCGACAATATTCCTCACACACACACAAGAATATACAGTCAGTTTTTATGACTGCTCACGTGCAATTGCAAGAACTGTTTTCCTATCACTGGAGTGCTGTGATATGTATGTGATTCTGTTATTTGGGATTACAGCCTTGGCTCCTAAATGTTTTATTTTCTTTTGTCTTGAGCTGAGAGTCTCAGTTTATTTCTAATCTCGTCTGCTATAGTTTCTGATTTTTTGAAATTGCTGCTTTGTCACTGGGTATATAAATATTAATAACTGCCATAACTTCATCGTGGATTCTAGCTTTCTGTAATGTGGTGTTTGTTTCTTTAAATACATTTAAAGCTTTATGGTCTGCATTTGCCTTTGCCACATCATAATTTTGGTATGTTTCTTTTTATTTGCTTTTGTGTAATATCTTTATCAAAATTTTAGTATATATATACTTTTTTTTAGTTTTAACATGCACACAGAAAAGTGCATGAACAGCACCACACGTTTTTACAAAATAAGCACACCTCTGTAACCGGCATAGAGATCAAGAAGCAGGACATTAACAAAATTCAGAAGCCCACCTGATCATTTTCATTTACCAAGCTTTTCTCATTCAAATAAAATAACTATTTAAACTTATAACAGTAATATTTTACCTGTTTTAAGCTATAAAAATAAAACTATACAAAATACGTTTTCCGTATCTTTTTTAAATCAGCATTATACTTATAACATTTATTCATCTTGTTTGCAAGTTTCTTTGAATGTACTCCTAATTTAACACATAAAAATGTTGGTGGCTTCCTAAATTTTTTGTTTTTGTTTTTACTTTCAGGTGTTAAGCATAGTGGCATTATGAAGAGGCTTGCTATATTGTTTAGAGACCATAAATATTTCTGTGGGGTATAGACCTGGGTGAATTTCTGGGTAGTAAGTTATGCATGTGTTCATCTACCTTAGATATTGTAAAACTATATACAAAGCAAAGTCTCTCTAAAGGAAACTAACCCAGGTATAATAATATGACACAGTAAGTTTTAAGTAGAATAAAGTTACTAAAGATAAAGAGGATTGTTTCATAATGATACAGAGCTCAACCGACTAAGAAGAGATTACAATTCAAATATCCATGCACTCGGTAACAGATCTACAAAACAGGTCAAGAAAAAATCCAGAACTATAAGAATTAGACAAGTCATTCATCGTGGGAGAATTTAACATACTTCTCCAATCGATGAATAAAGTAATACAATGTCTAAGGATACAGAATTTCTAGATGACATAATTAACATATTTGACTGTGCTAACTTTTCCAGAATTTAACTCCCAACGAAGCCAGCATACACGTTTTTCAGTGCACATAGAGAATTTACCAGAATTGATCATTTGCTGAGTCATGAAGCAAGCCATGACAAGGGTCAAAGGACTCAAATCATTCAGAATATTTTCTGCGACAATAAAATTAATTTGGAAATCACTAGCATTCTTTAATTTTAACTTTACTGAATCTCTTTATGAATTTCTCATGTATGTAGCCCAGTGTTGAATTTAACTTTGTCATTAAATCTATTAATATAATGAATATGTTCTGGTTCAGTTCTGTAATATTTTGTCATGTGTATGATATTTTACATCACATACATGCATGCATATTTATATGGATACATGATACTCAAGTGTATGCATATAACTAGATAAATGACTTTTCACCATTTAGTTTGTCTTGTTCGCTCTTTGCTTTTAGGAAGGTTTGCATTTTTATAAGGATTTTTATCTTTATACTGATATTTGTATATGTTGTTAATCCCCTTTTCGTGTATTTACTTGTTATAAATGAACTGAACTGCTAATGCTCTTTATTCCCCAAACTGTGAGACTGCATAAATGACTAAGAGCCAACCCATTACTCCTAGTTTAAAAATAATAAATTGGAAAACAAGATGAAAATAAAAGGTGAGTTGAGGCTTGAATGGGGTCAAGTAATTTGTCATTTTGCAAAGGTGTTTCCTTATCCCTGAAAGAAAGGGGGTGGAATAAGTGATCTTCAAGGTATATTCACACTATGATCATCTTTTCTATTTGTTTCTGTTACTCTCCTTAAAGCAATTAATACACTGTGATTTTAGTGTCTTGATTTAAATGATGTTGTCACCCTCCCATATAGTGGCTATCCTTTTGCATCACTTGCAAGGGAAAGACTAATTCACACTCTGCTATTTTGCAGAGCGATTTTGTACTACTGGACCTTATGAAAAAACTACCAACTCAGAAAAAGAAAAAGCTTTAATTGCCCCTGCATGGTTTCAATCTATCGTTCTTGACTTTATGCATTTAACTTGGAAAAAAGCATGCTTCAAATATGAGTGCTCTTTCAGCCTGGGTCCGGAATGAGAAAACATGGGAATTGAGCAATACTTAGCCAAACAAAGAAGTGGAAAGATACTCCATGCTCTTGTATTGGAAAAATTAGCATAGTTAAAATATCCATATTTCCTAAAGCAATCTACAGATTCAGTGTACTCCCTATCAATTTTCCAAGAACATTTTTCACAAAAATAGAACAGAGAATCCTAAAATTTATATGGAACAACAAAAGACCCCAAATAGCCCAAGGAATACTGAGAAAAAAGAAAAAAGCTGGAGATAGCACACTGCCTAATTTCAAAATATACTACAAAACTATAGTAATCAAAAGAGCATGGTACTGGCACCAAAAATTGACACAAAGATCAGTGGAATGGAATTGAGGGCCCAGAAATAAATCCACACATATAAACAGCTAATCTTCAACACAGGAGCCAAGAACATATAATGGAGAAAGGAAAGTCTCTTCAACAAATTGTGTTGGGAAAACAGCACAGCCACATGCAAAAGAATGAAAGTAGACCATTTTCTTACACCAGACACAAAAAGTAACTCAAAGTGTTTTGAAGACTTGAGTGTAACCTGTTGCCTTTCTCTTGCAGCTTTTAGTATTCCCTCTTTATCTTTAATTCTTGACATTTTACTTACATTGTGTCTTACTGTGGGCCTCTTTGGCTTCATCTTGTTTGGTGCTCGTGAGCTTCCTGTACCTGGATGTCTCTTTCCTTCCTTAGGTGAGGAAAGGTTTCAGTTATTTCTTCAAATAGATTCTCTGCCCCTTTGTCTCTCACTTCTTCTCCAACACTTATAATATGGGTGTTAGTGTGCTGGATGTGGTCCCAGGGGTCCCTTAGACTGTCCTCATTCTTTTAAATCCTTTTTTCTTTTTTTTTGTTCAGCTTCGGTGTTTTCTTCTAGTCTTTTGTCCCCCTCACTGATCTGTTCTTCTGTATTGGCTTGTAGTCTTTATCAGGTAGATTTTTTATCTCCGTTTCATTTGGTTCTTTTTCTGAGAATTTGTCCTGTCCCCTTATTTGGAACATATTTCTTTGTCTCCTCATTTTGCTTTTTCTCCATGCTTATATCTGTATTAGGTAGATCAGCTATGTCTCCTGATCGTGGAGAGGTGGCCTTATGAAAGAGATGCCTATGAGGCCCAGCAATGTGCTTCCCTCTGGTCATTAATTCCAAATGTCCCAGTAGTGTCCTTTGTGGGGCTACATGTGTCCTTCTGTTGTAGCAGGGTTGCTCTTGCTGCAGGTGCATGGGGAGGCTAGGCTGTCCCCCAGCTGGCCTGTTTTAAGGCTCAGCTGCACGCAATTGCTACAGTCCCATCAGTCACTTTATTGGGTGGGAGAAGACCTGGCACAGGTGGCTCCAAGGTATAATAACATACACCCGCTGTCTTACTGTGAAGTGAGTAGGCCCCCAGAATGGCTGGTTGCTAGACTCAGGGGCTCACAAATGCTGCAGGCCTCCAGCTTGTGAGGCTGTTGTCAGCTGTCTCAGGATTGCAGCTGGATGGGGCTGGCCCCAGGTGTGACAGCACACAATTGGTCCAGGCTTTGGAAGGTGGTGCTGATCCCCATGTAACTGTTCAAGCTGAACAGTTTTGCTGCAGCTGACAAGCCCCACCACCCACAGGCCCACGCACACCGTCAACACAGTCCTTTCTAGTGTGCACACCCTGCCCCACTGAAGCAGACCCACTAGCACTGCTGCAGAGGCTTCATGCACTCTGCCAATGCAGGCCTGCCCCTCAGCATACCCTACCCCACAGAGGCAGACCCAGTCACCCCACTGCAGAGGCCTCACAAGGCCTGCCTTTGTGGGTCCAAAATTTGTCCACAAGCTTCCTGGTGGGTAAGGCCAGTCCTTGGAGGGACTGCCTGCCCTGGCTTGAGCTGTCTTACTTTGGTGCTCTAGTGGACAAAGCAAACCTCTATGCTTACAGGCCGTGGGAAGAACTCCAATGGCAGCTGCCAGTGTCTGTGTCAGCATGCCTGTACTAGATCACAGTAATGGTTGCCACCAATGTCTCAGTCCCTGGGGAGGTGGTCCCAGCTGCTTCCTGCATCCCTGAGGTGCACTGAAAGCCTAACAAGTGAGTCTCTGTCACCACACGACGGTGCACCTTGCATTCTGGTGATTTTCTGTTGTTCTCGGGAATGGGTGTATTTGTGTGTGGGCCCTTTACGAGCAGGTTTTTCTTTCTCTCGTTTGATAGCTTTTTTGAGGGTATTCCCCATTGTTTTTAATAGCCAGCAAAGCCAAAAATTATGACAGTTTTCCCAGTTGTGCTGAGCTCAAATGCTGCTTATTTAGGCAAAGCTTTTCTGCTTGGATTCTCCCACTCTTCCAGGAAAAGCTTCGTACCTTAAGATTGCTCCTGGCTGTGAAACACCTTGGCTAGAATGTGGCATTTTCCTCTTTGGAAAGGAATTTCTGCCTCTTCCACCTCAGTCAGCATTGTCCTTTGTTTTGGGGTTCTTTTAATCCAGTTTCCAGTACTATCGCAGTAGTAATTGTTCCAAGGGTAGTTGTAAAATTTGTTGTGTCCATGGGAGACGGTGAGTTCAGAGTCCTCCTACAACACCTCTTCCCAGCAGTAATAGATATGCATTTTAAAGCATTCTTAGCATAGCTATGCCTTCCCTGCTTCATTAGTCTATACTCCTCCATTCTCTTCACACATTTCTGAAATTATGAGAAAATTTCAGTTGATATTTATTTTACCAGTCTTCATTAGCATGACTTTGTTATTTGATTTATTCCTTCATTATCCTTACTACTTTTATTGAGTTTCTGATAGAGAGGAGAGGCAACATATATATATAGTTATCTATATATATATATGTTGATTCTTAAATATTGAGTAAAAAATTCACTATCACTCCACAGATGGATGATGAATAGACCTATAGATCTATTTATTGATAGACATAACACAAAATTTAAAAATTAGAAAAATAAAAATATTAACATCATCTTTGTTGTTGGCTTATCAATTTTTGTTTTCTTTTTCACTGTATTATATCCTCATATTGGATGTTTTTTAATATATTAATATTTTGTTATAATGAAGAAATACACTATATATTTCAAAACTTTGTAAGATAACTAGATCTGTTACAGTTTCACTTCTGTAAGATATCTATGCAAAGAAAAATAATGAGGAAATACCTTAAATCATGGCAGTGATTATATATGGCAGAGATTAGCTTCTTTATATTTCTCTCTTTTCCAGATTCCTTATTGGAGATATTTGTAATATATTTACAGCATGAGACAAATAATGTGTTTTTAAGCTCAAGATTAAAGTTATCTTCCTTATATAGTTCAGTTTAGTTATCTGTTTCAGGCTCTGAAGAAGATTCAGTAAGTGACTAATAGCATAAAATGTAAAATAAATTAATAACCTTCCTTCAAGAAGAATATTGTCAAATTGGAGTGAAAAGACCAGTCATATTTTATTCAAGAAAAGTTCCAAACTAAACATGAAAGACTGAAAGTTGTGGCTCCAGTAATGATGCAATAGGTAATTTCCCCAAGTAGTCATCTGTACATTATTTTAAAATAGAATAAAATATGAAAAAAATCTTAATGAGAGCATCAACAAACTATACCAAGAATAGTTTCTACCAAAAGTGATACGTTTGGGGGGTGACCAGCAGGATTATTAATGAAAATTTAGGTAGATGGCTAGAAATATGCACGTAGTTCTCTAGAATCTTAGCATTGCACTGAGGGGTATGGTTAGGATTCAGAAGAGAGATCCTGACTTCTGTTCCACTCATTTGTAGGCACTTTGAGAAGAGTCAAGCAGCCAGACATCTACATGTGTGACTAAGGAAAGGAAGGTTTTGAACTATCCTTTTGCAGTTAGGGCAGTGGTCATGCTAATAAGAGGAACATTCTGAGGTTAAAGTTCAGTTGCCTTGAGTAGTTGGTATAGTGACTGTGTCAGTGTGGACTTTGCTGCACTTCTTACTAAGACAGTTCTTTGTTTATCTACCTGAGGGACAGCTACCAGGTTCAAGCACCAGAAAAATGGATTTATATCTTCCATGCAAAAATATGTTAGGCCAAGTCAAAATTAAGCCAGGATCCCAGAAAGATGCGCAAGGTACCTGTGGCTGCTTTTCCCCTGGAGCCAGTTACTAAAGTTGGGCTACACTATTTTTAAGACAATTTAAATAAAGCAATTTTAGGTTCACAACAAAATGGAGAAGAAGGTACAGAGATTTCCCATAATACTTGAGTGGGCATAATACTTGAGGTGACGCAGCTACATTTTCTCAGGTATGATTGCAAGAGAAGGGTGGGGCTGTGAGCTGTTAGCTGCCTAGATACACAGCAGCTTGGGCCTGGGTGTACTGGTCCAGTGAAAGGAATTTTTGCTGGAGGCAGCAGTGTCCACCACATACTGCATCCTTACTGGCATCACCGTAATTCAGGCCTCTATCGTCCCACGTCCAAATCATTATACTAACTGCCTAACTGTTGTTCTATCAGTCTTTTCCCTTTCAATGCATTTCCCATACTCTAGCTAGAGTCGTCATTCTAAGACTCAAATGTACCCGCATCGCTCACTTGTTTAAAAGACCTTTCAAAGTTTTCCCCTTATTACTTAGCAATAAGCTTTAAAACAATTACGAGACTCTTGATCTCCCCTGTTGCTGTCTCTCTGGTTTCATATCTTACTATTTAGCCTTTTAGAAATTCAGTGTTCAGAATGTTGCCTGACATACACTGGAGATTCAGTAAATAATCACTGAATGAAAGGATGAATTAATAGCCACATCCATCCTGAATTCATTTGGTTTCCTGTATACTCTTTTTCACCTCCTGGACTTTGTTATATACTCCCTCTCCTAGGGATGCTCTCATCCCGATTTATGCCTGTTAGCTGTGCTGATTCATTTTCTTCCTTTGGGTCCCACTTTTGGTGTCTTTTTGTCTAGGAAGCCTTTCCTGATACCCCAGGTTTGTTGTGTGTCCCTCAAAAGTGCTTTCATGCCACCCAGTGCTTCCACTATCTTATCATTTGCAATGCTGTGCTGCAATTTTCTGCTCTTTTCTGGCAGTCTCTCAGTGGATCTTAAGCTCCACAAAAGCATGACCTGGTATCTCTTTGTTGTCATCACTGAAGCGATGTACCTAATATATTTCTTGGGCTCAAAAATGTTTGTTGACTAAGGCTTGAATGATGGAACAAATGAATGGAATAAATTTATCCTGAAATGCTTTGTGTGTAGATGTGGCTATTTAAAAAAAAAAAAAAAACAGCTCTTCATAATGAAACGTTACCAAAAAGCACACTGATCAGCAGAGAGTTATAATACAAACAGACCACATTCATAAGCTGATGAAATCTTGCTCAGAGCAGGGAAAATATTAAGGTAAACAATGTGTTCATTAGCTGATAATCTCAGTTTCAATTTCTTTCTTATTCCTCAGTATAAGCAAGAATGAAAACAAATCTTGGTTTCCCAAAGATCTAGGAAGAATTCTCACAGTCTGAAACAGATAAAGGTAGAAAGAAAAATTCCCTAGTCTCCAGTACTATTCATTTGCTCTACATTTTATTGACTTTATTCATCTTTTGTTATACCTTTATTCATTCCCTCAATATTATGAGTGCACCAGACACTATGCTGCCTTGTAGAAACCATTGTTAGTAATCAGGAAATACTTTATAGAGGATGATTGATAATCTGATAAATTGAGTCATCACTCTTTCTGATGGGTTAGCAGCCTAATAACGGTGACATGAACAAAACAAAATGATTCTGAAGCTTACAAGGAAATTTGGGAACATAGTGTAATCTTTGTTACTTATCCCTCAGAGGCAAAATTTCCCATTGCTTTTATAGCTCTACAGTAATTACCTAGCATAATGGCATATGAAACATATTACTATCAACTATGATGTACAAAAATGAACAGAATTATTAATGAAAAATTCTTAGAATTTAGAGACAATGAACTAGTATATATAGTGTGCCCAGCACAGTCTGTGGCACAAGTAGTAACTAGTTTAATTATCTTACCTTTCTATCAATATTACCTGGCAGTGTATCAGCACTTTAGAGCATGGTCTGAGAAATCAGTTAGATTCTGACTACCGGTTCTTTAATATATCTCTTTGGATGCCTCCCTCATCAGTCAATTTTCTCACCTATAAAGTCGGGATAGTAACAGTGCCTACATCTATGCGTTGTTATAGAGATTAGTGTTTAATACCAGTATATTTTATTATTTTTCTTTTTTGATTAGAAGGAAAGCCTACAAATCAATATATATGTGGATGAAGCTGGTAAAAGTAAGTCCCAATATGTCAGAATTTTCTAAGTATACAAATGGTTATCCTGGGTTAGGTTTTCTCTCTTTTCTTGAACCCATTTCTGCTCCCCTCAATGAAGAATCCATGATTCAGGGAAGTTATCTTTTTATCACATAAGTATTCCTTGCTGAAATCATCCAAAATGACCTTTTGTTCACTGACCCAGTTGAATCAATATCAGGCTCCAGGCACATTTATTTCTCACGTGACAAGTGACGTCAGCATCATGGCGGAGTGAGATTCCCTCTTTGAATCTCTGCCCCCCAGGACACAACGAAAACATCATTCGCATTCCAACAGAGCTCAATCAAACACTACGAAGGACTTCTGAGAAACCCCTGCTGCCATACATCGGACGGTGGAGGCGCGGGAAGCCCAGGAGGACGGGAGGAGAGGTAGGAGGTTGTACTCCCCCTCCCCAGTCGATCGGCAAAAACAGCGCGGTTCGCGGTCAGAGGGGGGAGGGGCGGCCCACAGCGGGGAAAACTATCGCCATCCAGGTGCTCTCACAGACTGTCGCGAGATCCCCACTGGGAAACGACGACGGACTGCTTAGGGGGTGTAGCAAACACACGAAGAGAGCCAGAAAGGAAACCCCCGGGTCAAGCAGGAGAAAGAGAGGACCCCTCCCCCCACACGCCCGGCATTTCAGCATAATCCCTCTGGAGGGTGCGGCCGCCTCAGAGCAAACCGCTCGCGATCTCCATCCAGTGGCAGCAGGGGGAAACTGCAGGACTAACTTTAATCATGAGGGGTAAAAATAAAACCATCCCCGTCGGATCCTTGCGAAAATATGTCAGGGCTACAGACCAAAAGGAAAATGACAAACACCCAGAAACCAACCCTGAAGGCACAGAATTTGATAACCTGAATGACAGAGAGTTCAAAATAACTATCATAAACAAACTCAACGAAATACAAGAGAACACACAGAAACAAATCAACGAATTCAGGGATTATGTCACAAAAGAGATTGAAACCCTAAAGAAAAACCAATCAGAATTATTGGAGATGAAAAACAAAATCAACGAGATAGTGGAAAAAATGGAGTCTTTAAAGAGCAGAACTGACAATATGGAGGAACGAATCAGCACTATTGAGGATAGCCACGCAGAAATGCTCCTGGTAGAGGAGGAGAGAGAGCTAAGACTAAAAAGAAATGAAGAAATTCTTCGAGAAATATCAGACTCAATGAGGAAAAGCAACATAAGGATAATAGGTATTCCAGAAGGAGAAGAAAGAGAAAAAGGAGCAGAGAGTTTGTTCAAAGAAATAATAGCTGAGAACTTCCCCAACCTAGGGAACGAGACGGAAATAACAGTGAATGAAATCAATAGATCACCTAAATATATAAACAGGAATAAAAAATCATCTCGCCACATAGTAGCAAACTTGAAAAATACCCGTGACAAGGAAATAATATTGAAGGCAGCTAAACAAAAAACAAAATAATATTTCTCACGTGACATAGCTTTCCTACTACAGTTTCCTAATGGCATTTTTCATCTGGTCATCTCTCAAGGTATAGATTAAGGGATTTAACATGGGGATTATCATAGAACAGAACACAGCAAATGCTTTATCAGTTGGTAAAGTAGCCGCAGGTCTCATGTACACAAATATGCAGGGTACAAAGAATAAGACGACCACTGTGATGTGGGACACACAAGTGGAGAGGGCTTTGCGCCTTGCCTCCAAGCTGTAGGTCCTTAGGGAGAACAGGATAACCACATAGGAGACCATCAAGAAGAGGAAGTTTGACATACAGATGAAACCACTGTTGGCAGCAACAAAGAGCCCTAGTGTGTGGGTATCAGTGCAAGCAAGATTGAGCAAAGGATACAGATCACACATAAAGTGGTCTATGATGTTAGGGCCATGGAAAGGTAATTGGAAGATGAAGACCATCTGTATGTTTGAGTGAACAAAGGCCCCCACCCACACCACTCTCGTTAGCAGACCACACATCCGCCAGCTCATGATGGTTGTATAGTGCAAGGGCTTGCAGATGGCCACATAGCGGTCATAGGCCATCACAGTGAGCAGGATGCTCTCAGCAGCTCCGAAGAAATGTTCCACAAAGATTTGGGTCATACATTCATTGAATGGGATGATGATCTTTTCATGGAGTGAATCTATGATCAGTTTGGGAGTACTGACAGAGGAATAACAGGCATCAATAAAAGAGAGATAGGCCAGGAAAAAGTACATGGGGAACCCTAATAATGGGCTGGCAGTGATGGTGACCACGATGAGCACATTTCCTACCATAGAAATGATACAGATGACAAAAAAACACAGCAAATACGGTTTTTTGCCTCTTTGGATTCTCTGTGAGCCCCAGTAGAACAAATTCTGTGACATTTTTCACATTCTCCACGTATTTCATATTGTTTTAATTTCATTACCTGAAAAAATAACTTTTTATTAAAATAACCTTAATTTCATTAGTTATTCACTCTAATGAATATTAAATATGTGAATTCTATTGAATTGTAAATTCTTATGAGATTTTTCGAGATAGAAATAAGGGTTTTGAGTTCTTGAAGGTTACTAAAATTGTCTCCTGGGTGAAGACTCTGCTAAGAGTATGGACATGAAGATCTTTGTAAACACACAGTAGACCATGGGTGCACACTTAATCATCTGAGATGACTAAGAACCTAATGTGAAATAGTAGGTCACAAAGAGAGTGACAGGTAAACAAGAAAACGGAGGTAGAACACGGATGTAAAGAATATGACTTCAAAGCTAAATGATTTTCCTTTTATCCTTAGGAAATGGGGAACCATGGAAGATAATTGAGAATGTGAGTGGCAGGATGAAGAGGAATTTGAGGAAGGGGGAATCATGGATATTGCTCTAGTAAAGAACCTTGTGTGTCTCGGATGAAGGGGGCTGAGGTTCAGTAGGGGATGGAAGCCAGACACAGGAGCCCCAGTTAGGAGATTATTTATAATAGTTGAATGAGCAGTAACAGAACATTGGTGATGTGAATGTAAAGAAAGTATACAGGGGGCCGGCCCGGTGGCACAGCAGATTAGTTCGCACTTGGCAGCGGGGTTCGCAGGTTCGGATCCCAGGCGCCCGCCGACGCACTGCCTGTCAGCCATGCTGTGGCAGCGTCCCATATAAAGTAGAGAAAGACGGGCACGGATGTTAGCCCAGGGCCAGTCTTCCTCAGCAAAAAGAGGAGGATTGGCAACGGATGTTAGCTCAGGGCTGGTCTTCCTCACAAAAAAAAAAAAGTATACAGGAGCTACTATAAAATAATTCATATGCTTGTTGACTAAATCTAGTACCTTTGGTAGCTAAAAATATACACTTTTTAATGATTGACTACTATGTACATGGCACAATAGCAGTACTTTCCACACACGATCCCATTTAATACTGATAGCCTGTGTGGTTGGTATTATTTCATCCATTTTGCAGGTGAGGAAGTAATCTCAGAGACTTAGGGTGAGATTAATTATGATAATATTAACAAAACTGAACACAGAAAGCTGTGTTTTTGAAGACATTTGCTGATTTGATCCCTGCTACAAACTTATGAGATGATTACAGTTATCATTTTTATGCTTATTTCACACAGTCGCAAATAGGAGCACAGAGAAGTTAAGGATCCTGCCCAAGATCAAGCAGTTAATAAAGCGCAAGGTCAAAGAGGTTAACCTTTTTCCCCTCCAAATTCTAAATCCATGCCGTATATTGTTATAATTAATAACAGTGACTAGTAATCTCTTTCTTACATCATCCTAGTAATTATAATTACCTTAATATTACTTCAGAGGAAATTGTATATGAAGCACTTTTGTCAGCATACACACACATGCACAGACACACACAGTGACATGTTTGATCTTCCAAATATCAAGTAAAATTGGATACTTAATTTGTTGAAAGTGTTTTGCATGTTGACTTCTCCCTCAGATACAGTTCACCCTGCCGCGCCCTGTTCATCCGCCCCGGCAGGAGGCCCGACTCCGAGCAGCACAGGCTGGGGGCTCGGGGTTCCTGCCCGAGCTGGGAACACGTCCCCCGCTGCGGGCAGGCCGGCCCGAGAGCACTCATCAAGGAATGGCAGGACACGTGCCGTGTCCACTTCTGCACGACCTCAGCCCTCAGCCAGACAGCGAGGACGATGAGAAGGAAGAGGTGCTCGCAGCAGCGCCCGGCCGCCAGAGCCGTGGGGCGCACTCAATTCAGCCGAGGGGGGCAGGAACCACAGGACCGCCATCCGACCGACCCACCACCCTCGCCGTTGCCCCAGCCGGAGCCCCAACTCCGCCAGGACACGCTGAGGGCGCGGGGCTCTTGCCCGAGCCGGGAACACGACCGCCGCTGCCGGCGCGCTGACCCGCGAACACTCACCGAGGAACGGCAGGACACGTGCGGGGTCCACGTCTCCGCGACCTCGGCGTTCAACCAGACAGCGGGGGCAGTGAGGACGAGGGGGTGCTCCCAGAAGCGCCCGCCCGAGCGGCGTCCTCGCGCTCCGCCCGCACACACACGCCCCCACCCCCACCCCCACCCCCGAGCTGGCCACCGGAGCCCAGCCCGCGAGCGCTCACGGAAGGAGGACAGACCCGTGCGGTGTGCACGCCTGGCGAGCTCGGCCCTCAGCTGAACACTGGGGAGCGCGACGGTCGGGGACGCGGCGGCAAAACGCGGAGTGGACAGAGCGCTCCCGGCAGCGCCCGCCCGCCCGAGCCGCGTCCTCGCGCTCCGTCCCCCCCACACCCCCCCCCCCGAGCTGGGCGCCGGGCCGCGGGACGCACTCAACACAGCCGAGGGGGGCCAAGAACCACACGGCCCCCACACGACCCCCATCCGACCGGCCCGCCACCCTCGCCTTTGCCCCGGCCGGAGCCACAACTCCGCCAGGACCGGCTGAGAGCGCGGGAACCCGCCCCCGGTCCGGCCGCCCTGCCGCTCCCCCACCCGCCGCCCTCGCGCCTGCCCCTCCCGGTCCACCCGCCCCGGCCGGAGCCCCAACTCCCCGCAGAACGGCCCCCGCACCCGCCGGCCCGCGAGCACTCACCGAGGGACGGCAGGAGGTGGGCGGGGTCCACGGCGGCAGCCAGACGGCAGGGACGCGGCGGCCGGGAAGGCGGCGAGGAAGCAACGCGGCGGCGAAGACACCCGGCGGCGAAGGAGCGCGCCGCGCGCGCCCCGCAGTCGCCCGCCCACGTGACCTGCGTCCTCGTGCTCCGCCCCGCCCACTCCGGCCGACGTGCCGCTCCTCCGGCCCCGCCCCGCCCCGCCCCGCCCGGCACCAGAGCCCCTACTCGCGAAGAAGAGGCTGAGGGCGCGGAACCCCTGTCCGAGCCGGGAACACGCCACCCGCACCCGCCGGCCCGCGAGCACTCACCGAGGAAGACGAGCGTCCGGCGTCCACGGCGGCGGCGGTACAGAGAGCGGCGAGGAAGCGCCGCAGCGGCGCTTCACGTTCTGGTGCTTCGCGCCGCCCCCTCCACCCCCTCCCCCTCCCCCGTCCACCCGACCACCCGCTTCTCCGGCCCCGCCGCCGGTTCGCTGCCCTCCCCTGCCCTCCCCCACTCCGGCCGACCACCCGCTCCTCCGGCCCGCCGCCCTCGACCCGGCCCGCCCGCCCTCGGTGGGAGCCCCAACTCGCCACAGGACAGGCTGAGGGCGCGGGGCTCCTGCCAGAGCCGGGAACACGCCTCCCGCCCCCGCCGCCGCTGGCCAAGCCGGCGAGCACTCACCGAGGGAGGGCAGGACACGTGCGGTGTCCACGTCGCTGGACAGACAGCGGGAGGTGGCGGCAACCAAGAAGCACGGCGAGAGCTCCTGGCAGGACGTGAGTTACGCCCTATGCTCCGCCCCGCCCCCTAGCCCCTCCCCCAGCCCCTCCTCTCCCCTCCTCATCGGCCCCGCCGCTGCCCCCCATCCGTGGGACCTGCCGCTCCTCAGGCTTCTCGCCCCTGCCCCGCCTGGCGCACCCAAATTAGCACATTTTTATTACCTTTTAATAAGCCTTGCATTCTACATGTAAGTTAATTTGCACAAATCTTAGTTACAAAGTCAGCCATCAACATATGGGCACTCCTCTACGTGTACCCATTTGAAGAGGAAGTTTACAGCAGTTAGGAAGCATCCCAACACACTTCAGGCACAATTCACGTGTGAGATTCCTCCGTTTAAATGTTAGATTTGAAGTGAACAGTAAGGGAAACAAATACACATATATAACTAAAGTTTGCACTTCTCAAGCAAAAAATATTACACCTTGCAGTTTACAAACTATTTCACTGTTTTAAGCCTTAAGCATAAATAAAAACTCCCAGTGGTCATAAGGAATGATAGAAGTGAATTAACCCAAGTCCCATTTCTTTGTCTTCACAATCACTATGTTATTATTCACTTCAAATCTAATGTTTAAACGCAGGAATCTCAGCACCACAGGAGTGGGACACATGAATTGTGCCGGAACACCGCACACCTCCTGCCGGCCCTCGGTGAGTGCTCGCGGCCGGGAGGGTGCGGAGGGCGTGTTCCCGGCTCGGGCAGGAGCCCGGCGCCCTCAGCCTGTTCTGCGGGGAGTTGGGTCTCCTGCCCGGGCGGGTGCACCTGGCGGGGTAGGGGCGAGGGCGGCGGGCTGATTGGATGGGGTCTGGTGGGAAGCATGTGGTTCCTGCCCCCCTTAGTTAACTTGAGTGTGCCCCGCCGCCTGGGCGCCCAGCTCCGCCAGTGCTGGCCCATCAGGTATGTGCCGATTTCTGGAATTTTTTGTAGAATTTAAGCATAGTGGTACAATGTGTAACTAAATTTTCTTTCAACTGAAAAGGGGCATCAGGTAAATTTCATATTTACACATTCTATACGCAGGAATAAGTGCTAGCCACAAGCGTGGTAGTATAAATAGAAATTTAGATCTTAAAAAATATTGGATTGAGCCATATTATCTCTGGTGATTTTTACAAGACTATGTTAGATTTTCAGTAATTATAAAGTTGAGTGTATATCACTTAGTAACTTTAATTGGTCTTAATTCCATTTTAAAGTTTTGGATCTGGCATATCCCTAATACGTAAGTCTCTACAACTGAATTTTTGAAAAGTGAATTTTTCAGTGTTTCGAACATATTTACTTGCTATTTTTTTTCATTAAATAGTGGCCAGTATAATTTCTCTTATTTCATTTTAATATATTGTGAAATAAAATGTGTTTCACAGATTCAGGAGCCTCTGGCTAATATGCTGCTGAATCTAGCATATGTTTTTACTATATAATCCAGAAACATGATGTAATTGCTATATATCTCTAGTCGTTTTTTAAAATTACACTGCAGAAACATTTATAAAGCAAATATTCTTTTCTCAGAAATGCGTACCCGGTGGTAAACCTTTCCTGAAAGATGGTAAAGCAGACACCACAGGAACAGTACCTAGGTTTTATTCTGGCATCAGTATAGTTTCTTATCTTTCTTCTAAGGGTGATATGGAAGGAGTGAGCATGTAGGAGCCTCCATGCTAAATATGTTCTGAAGAAGTATTTTGTTCTGTCAGGACAGGGTGTTGCAAAAGAGTCTTAAATTTTAATGTTTTTAGGCCTGTAACATGAGCCACCATTTACTTTTAAACAGAGAAACGAACAAAATTTATCCTTGTAACACAGGTCAAACTGAAAAAGCAATAAATAACAAAATGAACAAAAATTGTTTGGCATGGGAAAAGCAAAAAAAACAAAGGAAATGGATCTTTGTGTATATGTCTACATGTGTTGCATTTAATGAAATTTGTTAAAAACCTGTTAAAGCATACAGTTTTTATGTATTTAAAAATAGCTTTACATATGAAAGTGCTTCAACTTGAACATTCATTCTTCTATTACTTTCTCCTAATTCATAATTAATAAAGGAAATCCTCCCAACAAAATGCCTTTAGTTAAATGAGCCAGCATTTACAAGAGTGCATTTAGTGATTCAATCAGACTCACAGAGCAAGTACCACATGAGTCAAAATACTATCCCTGCCTTTGAGAAGCGCACACACAGTACAGGGGAAGGAACTGCCACAAACAGCGCGCTGTGAACATTTTCTTAACCTGTACAAAAGGCCACAACGTATTTTAATTTATGATGAAATAAGTTTCACATGCTTATTACTGAAAGATACTTGTTAAAAAAATCAGGTTAATTTTATAAGTTGAATACGGTCACTAGAAGCACTTATCCTTTGATGGCGTGCCGGTATTGAACGCATATACCTGTAGTGCATAATAGTTTAGTGTTTCCATAAATTTACAAATTTACATTTTTATGGCTAAAATTAAATCCATACTTGGATTTAACATTTCACTGACACATGATTTAGAGCAGGGTCTTGCAATTGGTACTTGTAATACCTGTCTTTTCAATTTATTCATAAAGAAATATAGGTGGTGTTTCTGTTGAAATTATAAAAAGATCTAAAGTATGTATTTTCTGTTTTTTGTATTTAAAAGTTTTTTGTGAATTTAAATTTTATATTATGTTCCATTCACTCCTTTTCATCTCCTAAAATGGATTTTCTCCTGGCCTTCCATCTTCTGCATCTGTATTACAGTTATACTTTTTACTTGAAAAAATATGGATTTTTTTCTTCCATTTAAATGGATAGATGCTTTAGAAAAAAAGGCTTAGGTCACTTTAGAACCAGGGAACTACTTAAAATTCCTTGGTCTGAGGTGACAGTTTCTTAGCTAGGTGTTGTCCCTGACCTTGCCCAACCAAATAATCAAGTTTGGAGGTAAGCATGTTACATAAACCTGCCCTTTCTCCACACACACACACCCCCCCATCCACCCACCATTCTGTAGTTTTCATCATTATCTGTTCCTACTAACACATTATAGAACTGAGCTCTTTGACCCTCTGGACTTTTCTTCTTCATTTTTCTCCTTTGGGTTTACAATCTTTTCATTTATTTTTCTTTATTCTTTAAGAATTCCAGATTTGTGTCAAAACTACCATGGAACCTTCAGACTTAATTGTAATACTTAAAGTCAAATCTCATAATGCAGAGAAAAGTAGAAGCAGAATTCTTACTTAGAGTTCATGTTTGGATTGGGAGAATCTAGAATTATGCCTCAAAATACAAAATGCAGCTTTTGTATAAAGGAACTTTAAGACAGCAGGAAAAATCACAAGCTGTGGAACTAAATGTAGAGAAGTTGAATACATCAGTAGAACTAACCTTGAGCTTACCATGTTCAAATATTTTATTCATTTTTTTCCAATTGGGTTATTTATCTTCTTACCTTTGAGTGTAAAGGAAGGTATCTTACATATTTGGGATACTGGTTCCTTGTCAAATGATATGCATATGTACACGTATTGCAAATATTTTCTCCCACTCTGTGGCTTACTTTCTCCTTTTTTAAATCCTGACTTTAGAAAAGCAAAAGTTTTTCATCTTGATCAAGTCCAACTTATCTTTTTTTGTTGTTTATTTCTTGTGTCCTTTAAAAGAAAATCTTTATATTCCCCATATTTCTGAAGATTTCCTCCTTTGTCTTCTTATGGAAGTATTATAATTTTAGCTTTCATGATTAGGACTATGATCCAATTTGAGTAATTTTTATGTATAGTGTGAGTTAATAACAAAGTCATTTTTTCCATTCTAATATGCAGTTGTTCCAGCACTGTTGAAAAGTCTATAATTTTATCATTAAATTGCCTCTGCACTTTTGTTGAAAACAAATTGACCATACATGTGTGGGTGTATTTCTGTATGCTCTATTCTGTTCCATTTATTTATATTTCTATCTTTAGGCCAATACTAAACTCTCTTGGTTACCAGCTTTATAATAAGACTTGGAATCAGATAGTGTAAGTCTTCCAACTTCGTTCTTGTCTTTCAAAATTGTTTCGACTACCCTAGGTATTTTGCATTTTCACATATATTTTAGATTCAGATTGTCAATTTCTACAGAAAATATGCTGAGATTTTTATTTCAATTATGTTAATTTATAGTTCAATTTGGGAGAGAATTGACATCTCCACACTATCAAGTTTCTAATCTATGAACATGGTGTATCCCTCCATTTAAGTCTTTAATTTTTCTAAGCAACGTTTTGTACTTTTCAATTTATATGTCTTGCACATATTTAAACTTATTCTTAAGCACTTTATGATTTAAATTTTTATTGTAAATTATATTTTTAAAATTCTAATTTCCAATTGTTCACTGCTGGTATTTAGAAATATAATTGATTTTTGTGTATTAACTTTATATTTAGCAACCTTGCTATACCAGTGAAGATCCAGTCAGGAAACAGAAAACACATCAGTAATTTAAACAAGGAATGTTAATAAATAAGATTTTTATTTATTTTATAAAATATTCAATAGTAACATGGGGGTTAACTACTACAAGGGGTAAGAAAGAACTTTAAGTAATTCAGGAATGTCAAATACAGGGATTAGCCACTGCCACTAGGACTGAGGCAAAGTACCTAAAGGTAGAACTGAGAACTCACAAGAAGGCCATGTTCCGGGAATGAGATTCAAACCTGGTTGGAGGGGGTGACTGCAGTCCCCTAGGCAATGCAGATGTATGCTGAGGTGCTGGTGGGCTGGAGCTGGTCCACAGGGAGCCTCTTGCTGGGGTACCAAAGAAACATCCTGGAGAGTGACTGCCGCTGAATTTCCTGCATTCAGGGCTGCTGGTAGCCATACTGCATGGGAGGAAAATACCCTAGAACTAGAAAGAGAAGATTCTGCTATGCTGTGCCATACCTCTCCAGCTCCCTCTATTGACAAAGACTGACATTGCACCAGCCGGCAAATGTTGACAGGTCCACCTCGTTACCACCAAGCAGGGCAAAGGCAGGTGAATTTGGAGCTGAGAAGCAATACCTTGATAACTAGCACACTTGCTAAATTCACTGATTAGTTCTGGTAGCTTAGTGTTTTTCTTCATAATTTCCTTAGTATTTTCTATGTTTTTTCATCATGTCTTAATAAAACAAATTTTACATTTTCTTTCCAATCTGGGCACCTTTTTTTCCTCTGGCCTTTAAATAGAGGTGGTGAGAGCAAACATACCTGGCTTTCCCCTGACCTGGGGGTAAGGCATTCAGATTTTCACTTTTGAGAATGATGTTGGCCGTAGGTGGTGGTTTGGGCCCTTTGTCAGGTTGCGAACGTTCCTTCTATTCCTAGTGTGCTGAGAGTCTTCACCAGGAACGGGTGTGACGTTTCTAAATATTCTTACGCATATATTGTCATCATCCTGTGGTTTTACTTCGTTAGTCTGTTGCTATGGTGACTTACATCAACCGATTTTCAAATGTTGAATTGACTTTCATTCCTGTGACAAATTCTACTTGATCATAAGATTTATTATTTTATATATTGTGGCATTTGGTTGGCTGATGTTCCTTTAAGGATTTTGTGTCTATTTTCATGAGGGATATTGGTGTGTAGTTTTCTTTTCTTGTGATGTCTTTATCTAGTTTTGGTATCAGAATAGTGCTGTCCTCAGAGAATGAATTGGGAATTCTTCCCTCCTGGTTTATTTCTGAAAATTATTGTGTACTATTGACTTTTTTCTTAAATGTTTAATAGAATTTATCATTGAAGCCATCTGGGCCTTCACTGTCCTTGGTGACAATTTTTAATTATGAACTCAATTTCCCTCCTAGGTTTGGGGTTATTCAGATGTTTTATTTCCTCTTTTAGCATTGGTAATTTGTGTCTTTTGGGGATTGTGGCCATTTCATCTAAGTTGTTGAATTGATTGACATAAAGTTGTTTATAACATTCTTTTATTATCCTTTTAATTTTTGTAGCATCTGTAGGGATGCCCTCAGTTTTATTCCTGCATTGGTAATTTCTTTTCTGGTTTTTTTTTCATCAGCCTAACTAGACTTTTATCCACTGTGTTATTCTTTTTTGCTCTCTTATTATTTCTTTCCTTCTACTTACTTTGGGTTTACTTTCTCTTTTTTTCCCCTAATGTCTTTATGTAGACACTTATGTGACTGAGATTAGCTCATTCTTCATCTAATGTAACCATTTAAAGTCATAAGTTTCTTTTTAAGAACTTTTTAGTTGTATCTCACACATTCTTACATGCTGTGCTTTCATTTTCAATTAATTAAGACTATTTAAAATTTTGCTTTGAGATTTGTGTTTTGAGTTGTGGATTATTTAGAAGTGTGTAGTTTACTTTCCAAATATTTGGAATTTTCCAGATATCTTTCTGTTATTGATGTCTAATTTAATTCTGATGTTGTTAGAGAACATATATTTGCACTGAGTTCTATTAAATCTATTGAGACTTGTTTTATGGCCCAGAATCTTGTCTTTCTTGGTCAACTTTCCAGTTGTATTTGAAAAAAACATGTATTCTAATGTTGTTGGGTGGAGTATTCTATAAATGGCAATTAATTAGAAAACCATTTCCAAATTTAAATATTATTCCTTTTAATATTTTTTTATTTAAAAATAACCTGAGTGGACTGTCGTTGTAAAACATAGCCCTAATTAAACAAATCTCACATCCATTTCCAAACATTATACTCAATAGGATGAAAATTATCTAGCGCAAATTGCTCATTTTATGTTTTATGCAAGAAAATTATATATGACGTTATTTCATTCCAAAATATTATATAGTTTAATAAATGACAATTCTGTACTTCATTGATATTATATCTACATCTAGTTTGAAATAGCAAAAGAGAAAAAAACTGATTCCAGCAACTTTGTCTCAAATTCAGCTGAGTCTACTGAGTTGTGATAATGGACTGACATGATGAAATGACACAAATATTGTTATAGCTGCAATAAATAGGATCGTGTTTTCTCCTGAGGAGGAAAAAAACAGGCTAGCAATATCAGAAATTAGTTTTTTTGTCGGTTTCAATCTGCAAGTAGCTTTTATGCATTTTTATCTTTTAAAATATGCACAATGAATGCACTGAACAGTTCTATCAAGCCCAATAACTAAAAAGTGAAATAGCACCAATTTCCTTTTGGTAAACTGAAAGAAAACCATACCTAGCTTGAAAACATAATGAGGATATCGCACAGTACGCTGTCAACCGCATGTTTATCTAAGAACAAGTCCTTGTAAGGAAGAGTTAATTAAAAGTTACAGAGCAATCTGTTACCTGGAAGTCTGACGTTAGGCTTGTCACAAATAGAGCAGTTAAAAATGTAAAAGAACTCTGCAAGTAATACCAATTATGCAAGATTTCTGTGACACTATGTCATAGAACACATCTACCTTAATACCCCAAACAGGGTATCCTTTAATTCTTGGCATCTTGGTTCACATATGATTTTTGAAAGTTCTGATATTTCCTAATTGTTATGAATGACACCAAAGTCCTCAAATTCATGTAGGAAAACACAATATTCTTTAAAGACTACCTATGTCCATTGGTTTGTCCACTGGTAAAATGTGCACATATAATAGCAACGATGCCATGATGGAATGATTGACGTGGAGCTGATCCACACAAGAGCCCTTCAGTAAGTGAGTTGATAAGTGAATGATGTCCTATAGAACATCCAGAAAATAGATTATTCAGTGCTAAAAAGAAGTGAACTGTCAAATCATGCAAAGACATACAGGAACCTTGAATGCATATTACTAAGTGAAAGAAAACCATCTAAAAAGCTACATAATGTATGATTCCAATTATCTGACATTCTGGAAAAGACAAAACTATGAAGATAGTAAAATGATCAGTGGTCATCAGGGGTAAGGAAAGCAGCAGGGATGAATAGGTAGAGCATAGAGGATTTTTAGGGCAGTGAAACTATTCTATGTGACACTATAATGTCAAAACCCACAGAATGCGTAACAGCAAGAGTGAACCCTGGTGTAAACTACAGACTTTGCAATAATGACGTGTCAATGGAAGTTCACGGATAACAAATGTTCCACTCTGGCAGGGGATGTTGATAGTGGGAGAGACTGCATGTGCGGTTTCAGGGGAAATATAGGAATTCTCAGCATTTTCCACTCAATTTTACTATGAACCTAAAACTGCTCTAAAAATGAAGTCTATTAAAAAAATTTTTTAATTAGGAAAAATTGGAGCAGCCATTAGTCTAGAAGAGGGGTCAGCAAATAGCCCAAGGGCCAAATCCAACCTATGACCTATTTTTGTATGGCCCTCTAGCTAAGAATGCTTTTTATATTTTTATAAAGGATTGTAAACAAACAAAACAAGAATATTTGACAGAGACCATATGTAACCTGCAAAGCCTCAATATTTATTATCTGGCCCTGACATTTAGCCCAGCTCCTAAAGCGGTAATACTTTTCTGAGATTGATGCTCCGTATTGTATGAGGTTTTTTTCTGTTATGGCTGGTGGTGAATTCAAGCTGTTCCCTGCCCTGCATGAGCTCCAGAAATTGTTCTGCAGCTAATTCTTTCAAGCAGTTCCTTCCTTAGTTTCAGGCAATTTCCTCTCCTTCACGTGCAGATTACCAGACAGCCAAAGGTTTACAGGGTCTTCCTGCAGATCTTTAGAGCTCTCTTCTCTCTGGGGTTTCCTTCTCTCTGGTAAGCTGTCCCACAAATTCTAGATAGCCTGGCCTCGCACAACTTTGATTTGTTTTACCTGCTCAAGCGATTTTGGGGTTCCCTCATCCTCAGCTTACTTAACTTCCAGTAAGCTGATGGAGCTGTAGAACTCACCATCTTATTTGTTTTCTCTCTCAAGAATCACAGTCCTGTACTAATTTTTAATATCTGAAAAACCAGTGTTTATACATTTCTTTTTCTAGTTTATTGATGGAGGAAAGTAAATACAGTCCCTGTTATTCCATCTGGGCCAGGAGAAGAAATCTCCATTTATTTTAATTTTTTTGTTTTGGGAAAGTTATATTTTTATTAAAATACATTGTGTTAACATGTAGTGTATTTATTCTTATTACTTTTAAATTAGTTAAGAAATATCTTTGAAATTTCTTGGTTTTAATTTTTCTTTGACCAATGGGTTATTTGGAAGTGTTATTTAGTTTCCAAATACTTGGTGATTTTCCAGAGGACTTTGTTACTGATTTCTAATATAATTCCATTATGGACAGAGAACATACTCTGCATGCTGAATGAACACACAGGCTGAACTTTCTGCAGATCCCTAGGGCCCTCCCTCTGTGCTACTCTCTCCTCTCCACCACTCTGTCCTGCAGACTCTAGCTCCTTCGGTTTCCTTGGTATCCATTTCTTTCTCCTTAACTCATCAAAGTCCACCAGGCTCTGCCTGCCTCCCCCCATCTGCACCACAGCCTAGAAACTATTACAGGGCTCATCTCACTTTTTCGCCATCTCTCAGATATTCCTGTCCTTTTTTACCCAATGTCTAGTCTCTTCGGAGGATGTTTCAGGTCCCTGGTATTCTATTTTGGCCAGAAGCAGGAACCCTCTAAGTTTTAATCTGTAATATGGCATATATCAATAGATATAACCCACATAAATAAAAGCTCTTTGGCATTCTTGATAATTTTTAAGAGCGTAAAGAGGCCTGGAGAACTGAGAACTGCTGCTCTACATGTTGGGGTGCCCCAGGACTTAGCCTTAGGCTTTGTTCCCTGCAGCAGTCGTCTTCCAGGTAATCTTACCTAAATACACAACTATAAAATACTACTTGGAAACAAAACATGCCTTTTTTGTGAGGTAGACTCATCCATTCATGCCTAATTCTCTTTTCCATTTGGATATCCACTAGAGACCAAAACTTAACATTGACAAAATAGGAATTCCGATTCCCTTTCCCCATCCACAATCCTCCCCTGGTCTCCATCTCAGTAAATGGCACCATCATTTCCCCAGTTGCTTAAACCAAAAACATAGGAGTCATTCTTGATTCCTCTCTTAGTCATCCCCCATATTAAATTCATCCGTGAGACTACTGGTTCTACTTCACAAGTTTACCTTGAATTGTCCATCTTACCTCTATATTGCTACCCTTCTAGACTAGGCCATACTCTGGCCTAATTTACTACAGCAGCCTCACTTCATTCAGCTCTCTTTTCCTATCGTATCACCTTCTTAAAGAGTCCTTCCCTGACCACCAAACCTCGAACAGCAGCTCCGTCACTCTCCACCCTCGCCTTCAGGTTTCCTCACAGCACTTATCCCTGTCTGACTACCACACAACTCACTCACTCGTTAATTGTCTGACTATTCCCATTAGAATGTAAGTTCCACGTGGGCAGAGACATAGTCTGTTTAATGTTATATTCCCAACACCTATATTCTGGGATACAGTAATGGTTGATCAATCAACATTGCTTGAGTGATAAGCCTCCAGCCTGGTTCTCTTAATATTTCTTGCTGCCTTACAATTTATTCTCTGCTCAACAGATATCTTGATCTTTAAAAATGTGTGTAAAATCATGTACTTGTCTTTTTAAACCCTCCAATGACTTCTCACTGCACTAAGAATAAAGTTCAAAATAAAATCTTACAAGGTCTTATGTGATCTGGCCCTCCCTTCCCTTATACTATCTCCTCTGTTGCTCACAACCCTCTAGTCACACTCACCTCCTCCATTTCTACTTTAGGGCCTCTGCTTTTGATACTCTCTGCCTAGGATACTCTTCCTCCAGCTCTCTGAATGGCTGCCTTTTTTATTTTATTTTACTCATGACTCATTTCAAACATCAGCTCCACAAGAAAAGCCTTTTCCTGACTATCTTATTTATTGCCCCCATAATTTCTATCAAATTACCATTTTATTTTCTTTATATAGCATTTGCCACCTAAAATTGTGTTATCACCTCCTGATTTATTGTGTTATTTATCTGTCTGCTACTGGAATGTGAGCTCCATGAGAAGAGAGATCTGTTTCCTGTTCACTGCTGTATACCCAATACTAGGAACATAGCAGATGCTCAATAAATATTTACTGAATTAATAAATGACCAAACAAAAGAACAAAGGAATAAATTAACTGTGCTAAAATGCCTTGCCTACTTAATAAGATTAAGCTCGTACTCCTCAGAAAAGTTTCAGGAGATAACCAGAGTGCTCACTGGAGTTTTGTCATTTTTTTCTAGCAGAATGTAAAGCTATATTTTACCAAGGTAAAGAGCATAAAGATCCCCAAAATATGTTTGTCACAGCAGTTGGGCAAGTAGAGTAACTTTCTATCAGGTTAAGATTCCACCTCTTACTGGAGCAATTCACAGTCTTAATTAAGATGATTTACCAAAAGCTTCTGACATTTGAAATCCACAGATAACTCAATAAACTCATTTGATTCACCCTCTGTATCAACTACACTTTCTACAGGAAGTTCAAATTGCCTGATTTCACTGTTGCTTTCCTTTACTGAAAGAGTCTATCCAAAAGACTGCTAAAAAAAAAAAAGGATATATCATCACAAAACTACCAAAGTAGCTCATTCATAAAATTAAGTTTTTTTAAGCACCTTAATCTGAACCTAAAGCTTACTCCCTCAAAAAAGAAGTTCCCAACATACAAGTTATTCACTCAGATGCCAGGCATGGTACATAGTGCAAAGGGCTTAGACTTGAGCATCTGGTAAACCAGGATTTAATCTCCAGATCTGCTTTTTACTAGCTATGTGGGCAATTTATCTCACATTTCTGAGTCTCAGTTTCTTCCTCTATGAAATGGGAGAATACTCACTTCACAGAGTTGCTGGGAGGATTACTAAAATAACATCTGTGAAGCTCCTGCTTCAGAATATATATTCAACAACTGTGACTTTCTGCCTTCCTGTCTTTTCTTTCAAAAAGTGACAAAGCATAAACAAGTGGAAGAAAAGTCTGCAAAGTCAGAAGACTGGAGGTAGTGGAAGCATGGCTGATACCTTAGTTTGGAGGATAGACCCAAGCTTATATGTTTCTTCTCAAAAGTAAAGTAAAATAGAGTAGTGAGAGATGTAGAAAAATGTTTGAATTCTCTTAGCCTATTTTTTTAGGCTTGATAGACCGATACACACTATGGTGACTCTCCCATCCTCATCTATTCATTCACTTGGTCAAAAATGTATGGAGTCCTAACTATGTGCAAGACCCTGGAGATAAAGCAGTGAACAAGAGACACATTTCCTCCATTGTAGAACTTTCAGTTTCATAAGGGAAGAAAATACTGTTATGGGTTGAACTGTGTCTCCCCAAATTTCATATGTTGAAGTACTACCCCCCTGTACCTCAGAATGTGACCTTATTTGCAGACAGGGTTTTACAGAGGTAATCAAGCTAAGATGAGGTCATCAGGGTGAGCCCTAATCCAATATGACTGGTGTGTTTATAAAAGGAACACAGAGACACACACACAGGGAAGATCATGGGATGAGACACAGGGAAAAGCCAAGAAGAGAGGCCTGGAAAAAGGAGAGAGGCCTGGAACAGATCCTTCCCTCACAGCCTCAGAAGGAACTAATCCTGCTGACAGCTTGATTTTGGACTTCTAGCCTCCAGAACTGTGAGACAATACATTTCTGTTGTTTAAGCCTCCCAGTCTCTGGTACTTTGTTACAGCAGCTCTAGTGAACTATTAAAACACAAAGTTAGAAATTAATTGCACAACAATTAATAACCATGGTGGCCATCTTAGCAAATATTTAAACTTTCTTATACCCTTCCTTGCTTTATTTTTTTCTCCTTTTCATTTATCACTTTCTAATATACTAGCAGGATATAAACTCCAAGAGGGTGGGCTTTTTGTCTGTCATGTTCATCCTTGTAGCCCCAGCACCTAGAAAGTGTCTGGCACATATTAAGTACTTAAAAAACTTGTACTGAATGAACAAATAAAATAGTGGTATGAAAAAGCACAAGATGATGTTAAGTACATATAAAAGGGAAACCTTACCTTGTCTGGGAGATC
This sequence comes from Tapirus indicus, assembly GCA_031878705.1. NCBI lineage: Eukaryota > Metazoa > Chordata > Mammalia > Perissodactyla > Tapiridae > Tapirus > Tapirus indicus. The sequence goes on along the minus strand of CM062925.1, from coordinate 93,549,033 downwards.
ACAGAAGGTTTTCCATGGAAATTGCAATGAAGCTGATTAAGAGTTGGGAAAGTAGAGGTGGCCACTGGGGCAATTAAGAGGAGACAATTGCAGACAAAGAGAGAAGAGGGGAACAAAGGCCCTGAAGCAGCAAAGAACTTGATAAAGGAGAAAAGATAACCAGAGTGATCAGAATATTAGGGAATAAGGGAAGAGAAGAGACTAGAGGTAGACAAGTCCAGATACAAGAAGTAATTGATTTTATAAACTTTATCTTAAGAGTACTGGAAAGTTTTAGTGGTGGGGTTTTTTTTTTTAATAAATTTAACTCATCTCTCTCTTTTTTTTTTTTTTTCACTTTGCTTGAGGAAGACTGGCCCTGACCTAATATCTGTGCCAATCTTCCTCTATTTTGTATGCATGGCCACTGATGAGTAGTGTAGGTCCACACCCGGGAACTGAACCCATGAACCCAGGCCACCAAAGTGAAGCATGCCAAACTTAACTGCTAAGCCATAGGGCCAGCCACCAGGAAAGTTTTTGATAATGGCAGGAGGGCAGCAAGGTAGGAATAGTATGATCAGAAGACTCACCAATTTTAGAAGGCAGTTTGGTTTCTGAGTATTAGTGAATTGGGAGGGTCAAGAATAGATAGAGGAAGACTAGGTAAGAAGCAATTGTGACTAGAATAGTGGCAGAGATAAGAACAAGAAATATACAAAATCAGGAGATATTTAGAAGACAGAGATTGACAGAATGTAATGAACAACATGGGTAGGTCAGGAAAGGGATGAAGGATGAAGAACCAGAATAGCAAGACAGTTATTGACAACAATGGTGCAAAGTAGAAAACAAAGGAAAATACCTTCAAAATCTGCAAGGAAAATCTTTCCAAACTAAAAGTGTACACCCAGTTAAATAACAATCAATGGTAAAGGTATTATTTCCAGTTATGTATGGCTCAAAAGATATTCCCCCATATACTCTTTTTCTCAAGGAGTTTCCTGGAAAATGTCCACCAAAACAAAGAAAGAGGAGAGGCAGATTCAGATCCTGAAATAAGTGAATAGACACAGGAGGGAGGGGAGCAGAATCCCTAGAAGGTTGGTGAAAGGAAATTCCAGGACAGCAGTCATAGAGGAGGCCCAAAGAGCAACCAGAGTCGACTGAAATAGGACAACAGTAACAGGTTGGAGATTGCTTCAGGCAAGACGTTCCTGAGAAAATAAGGAGTTGATAAACAATCAATGTGTTTAAATGTATTAGAAGGTGATTTACATTTCTGGTGGAAAGTTTAGAGCTAAATTAATACTAGATAAATAGAACACCAAGCAAATAAAAGAAAATTATTAATTATAGAAAAATAGAATGTTTTCCTCCAAGGAATTGCAACTGTAGGGGAGGGAAAAATAATTTTCTTCGTTTTCTTCATTCTTTGCTGGACCCTTATAACAAAAGAAAGATTTTACAAGAGAAAAACAAACAGAAGTTTATTAACATGTATACCTCATGTATAGATGGAAGATATCCAGAGAAAAATTAGTAAACTCAGAGGTGGCTTAGAACACTGGTTTGAATACCATCTTCAGCTAGATTAAGAAAAAATGTGTGGAGGAGGCACATACCTCAGAGGAGGGAAGGGAGGCAAAGGGAAGAGTCAGGATGTATAAAAGAGCTAAATCTTCATTTTCCACATTAAAACATCAATAGAACATTAACCTGGAAAACAAATACTTCAAGAAATAGCAGAAAAGAATGATCTTTTTTATAAAAATGAACATAATTACCAAAACAAAAACTAAAAGGCTTGACAGTTGTAACCTCTAGGGAACAGAAATGGAGACAGGCTGCTGGTGGAGGGAGGAGATTTTTGTTTTTTATAATAAGCCTTGTCAAAATATGTGATTTTTTAAAAACTACCTGCATGTAAAACATTAATAAAAATGTTTAAAAGAAGCAAGATCAATAGTATATTTGGAGCCTGACACTAAATCAAAATGTATGACTGAACTATAATGCTAAGCACTTAAACTTTAGGAAGTGCCTGAAAATTTTGAAAAAGAAAAGTATATACTGAGGTTTATTTTGGGACCAAATAAATTAACATGATCTATTTAGTAAAGTTAAACTTTTTAAAGATATTTAAATGGTGGGCAATAGATATTTATATATTTTCTGGCCTGTATCTAATCCACATTTTTCTTTGTGTGGCATAATTGTTAGACACCATTCTTTTAGTGGTTTAAATTACTTTTTCTCCATGCAAATTTCCTGGTTTCCTTATTATTACAGGCCTTATTTTTGCCAATTCAGTGGTCATTTGATATTTTCTAACTCCCGTCTCAAGAAAAATCCCTTTGGCTTCCCAAAAGTTGATCAAAGAGAATCACACCATACTTATCTTCTAGCAGCAGAGTTGTGATAATTGTTTTTCAGCCTATGGTCCATGAATCCTCTAGGCTCCTTCTCCTACCCTGGTAAGGCGCAGGCCATCACACCTACATCTACTGCCTGTGTACTTCATCCTCCCTGTCTCCCCACAGAGATCACTGCTAAACCTGCCCTTCAAAGCTTAAGAACTGAAAAAAAAAAAATTATCTTAATACAACTAAAACATATCATGTATAGGATGCTTATTCAACAAACATGTATTAACTATCTACTATTTGCCAGGCACTTAAATTTAAGCTAAAAACCAACCAACCAAACAATAACAGCTACCTAATTGACCAAACAGTAATGTGGTAGCCCCAGGAAAGGTATATACAAAGGCCATTTAAGGAAAAGGAAGTGATAAAGTTGGGAAGTTGGTAATAATTAATAAAATGAAAACTATTTTTGGCACAAGATTGCAAGGTACAGAAGTACTGAAATTCTTTACAGAAGTACTGTCATTGAGTGGCCTGAGGACAGGATGGAAAGTCAGGAATGTTTCCATTTTAATCCTGTTTTCTTCTCACAGAGATGCTTTGAGAACAACTAATTAATATTTGCAAAGTGCTTAGTGATAAGCTCAAAGTAGAATGTTAGTCACGAATCAAAAAGCGCTGAGTAAACATTCAACTAAAATTCCACCTCAACTAATACTAAGAAAAGCTTGTATGAAACATTAATGTAAAAATTTTGTTAAAAAAACTACAGGGGCCAGCCTGGTTGGCACAGTGGTTAAGTTTGCACGCTCTGCCCTAGCAGCCTGGGGTTTGCAGGTTTGGATCCAGGGCGCAGACCTATGCACTGCTTATCAAGCCATGCTGTGGCAGGCATCCCACATATAAAGTAGAGGAAGATGGGCATGGATGTTAGTCCAGGGCCAATCTTCCTCAGCAAAAAGAGGAGGATTGGGAACAGATGTTAGCTCAGGGCTAATCTTACCCATCAAAAAAAAAAAATTACTTAAGATGAAAAACTGCAACCCAAGTTCTTTACAAATAAAGTGCCACACAACTTATGACATTTACTGTGAATTTCATCTATTTCCTTTTCTGTTTGGCCCTTCATAAAAACCATTATCTAAAATAATTCAAAATTTCTTAATTAAAAACTCAAAAAAAGACAAAAATAGAAATCAGTACTACAAACTTTAAAATCTCAAATGTGGATGTTTAAAATAGAGGAGAATTACCTCTCATCTCTGTTTTATATAGACCTAGAAAGACTAACTCCTGTGTACTTCCCTTACATATCATACTTAGTATACATTTTACTTATTACTTTTTTCTCATCAGTAGAAAATGCTACACTGATTCCATTAGAATGCATGAAGTATTAACACAACAATCAAATTTTCTATTTTCAATATTTAATTTTTCATTCATTAATACAACAGGTAACACTTGAAACTACAAGACTGAAGAGACATTTAGTAGATCATTAATAAGGGAGATCTTCTTCTTTGCCTTCTATCTTTTCCAACTTAATTTCTCCAAGGTTACTAGAAAGGTAATCATATAGAGGAAATACAATAACACAAGACTCAGTGTGTTAAATTTCTACTTCTACTTTTTAAAATCTTAAGATTTGAAAGATCAGAAATCTATTTACATGATTCATTACAGGCTCCATCTTATAGTTAGCACACAGGTAGTAATAAAGTCAATGAAAATCTCATTTTTTTCTATTATCTGATTGTAAACTTACTTCGCTAAGGTCGTTGCTTTCCTTACAAACACATTACTGATGTTCTAGAAAAAAAGTCTACTTGGGAGAGCCCAAAACACTTCCTCTGGTGTCATAGGACACAATGACTACTATTTTCTTCTTTGGTATCCTCTCCTCAAGTTTTCAACCATCAAGCTAGAGGAAGGCAACAGTGAAAAATTTTAGGTCTCTGATTCCCTCAATAAGCCCAGTAGATACTCAATCCTTATAAAGTCTTACAATTAATTTATCCATCAGCACAATCACAGAATTGCAGAATGCCAGAGCTAAAAGGGGATCTTAGAGATCATATAGTTCAACCCTGAGTTTTACAAATGAAGAGCCTACGGGCCACAGAAGTTAAATAGCTTATCAAATGCAACCAGCAGAGAAAGGACCAGTATCAAGGCTACCCTGACAGGCATATGCTTCTTCCACAGGACTATAACTCACTAATAAACTCTACTGTGGATTGCATTTTGTGATAAAAGACTGCTAAATATGATAGGTTTTTGTTCTAAAAATGAGCAAGTAAATCATAACATATTAAATGGAAATGTGTTCCAGTACATTTCCCATTGAACAGATTTAATACTGGCTTGCTTTAATTTCAGTAGGGTATTCAACTTTTCTTTTCTTCATTTCTACCCAGACACTGAAATAGACCATCAACATACACTTTTGTTGAGTTCACTAGCTTCAAGACACATCCTAGTCTTCTCTGTATTTTCAATTTCTTCAACTATTTCAGCAGCTGTTAAAATAAGGACATATAGCCAATGTTAATTACGTGGTTTTGCTCATTGTAGTATGGTTGTGTAAGTTGTCAACACTAAAGCTGGGAGATGGGTATGCATGAACTCCCCGTCATATTTCTGTAATTTTTTTGTAAGTCTACAGTTATTTAAAAATAAAAGGTTAAAAAAATAAGAACAAAGTTAAAATGCTGAACTTTCACACATGCAAACACAACTTAAAATATAACCAGAAGAGTATAGTAAAGTCAATTTGCTTTTTCCTTTGAGTATATAGGTATAAACAGCAGTCCCAATGGAATACAAAAATTAATTTGTTACTGAGAATTCAATTCTTAGGGGATATCCACTCAAATTCCAATATACTAAATGTTGCACAACAGGCTACTTTTCAGAGAGACAAAGGTCTACCAATACCGGGAGGAAAATGGCCTTGCCTCCAGAACTTTTGTCAGTAGGTGTAGTTACCAATCACCTACATCAAGGAGATCTGGGATACACTTGGTCACACATATAAATACCTTTGAATGCAAAAGCCATGGAATTTGCAAACGCTATCTTTCTGCCCTAAAAAGTCAACATATTAAAACCAAAATACATGTGGTATAGAATAAGAATCTACAGTCCCTTACACACATTTATACACAAAAAAGACACTATGTCTGGAATTTGCTTCAAAATAATCCATGGGAGGAGGGGTGTAAATGACAAATGACACAACATTAGGCATGGTTGATAATTGTTTAAGCTGGATGACAGGTATATAGAGTAAGTCTATACTCTTCACTTTACTTCTATATAAATTTGAAATAATCCCTATTAAAAAGGTTTTTTTTTTTTTTTTTTTTTTTTTTTACAAAACCCACAGTCCTCAAGAGGATCATTTAAGAATGCAATTACCTCAATTTAAAGTTTATGGTTTTTGAGCACTTAGAGGTAACTTTTGTCCCTCTAATATTATAAAACTGGCAGAAACAATGTAAACAATGCCATCTCTGTGAGCATGAACAGCTAGCATAAACTTACTGAATCATGATGGAACAGGAAAGCAAAGGGACCACTTGCATTCTATCCAATCTATTAACACAATTATTATTCAAGATAGAGGACATTTGCCACACTCTCTTCTAAGCTATTAAAGAAACTATTCTTAGGATTGGATACAATTTAGGGGCTTAAACCTTTCAGGGACACTTCTGAGTCTGTTTATGACACAGAGAGCCAGATATAGTGTCACTCCCACCCTAACAAGAAAAGGCTGGATAATCTGTAAAACAGCCACTTTTCTTGAATCCATCAGAGCTCAGGTCACAGAGCAACCAACTAGCCTGAAATCTAAGGAAAGACAGGTGCCTTAGAGGAGAGAGGGGTCATGAGCACTGGCTGACATGAGGCAGTGCACAGGAGGAGGACTGGGACCACCTGACCTCTGGGTAAGAAGATTTCAGCTAAATTTTTGATGAAGTACAAAAGGCCAAGGGTGAACCACCATGAAAGTATAAAAATCCTGAGAAGCTTTTACACAAGGGGAGTCACACCTATTCCAAAGCTATCTTCTATAGACCTTAATGGGTACTCACAAGAACTACTGGGGGAAGGGCAGGAACCTAGAAAAAGTATCCCTCCAGCTCCTGGCCTGAAAAAGGAGAACAGCCCCTGTTGCAGTAAAGACATGAAGCCCCACCAGATCTTTAACCTTTAAGAAACAAAAGCATTAAGCCACTGAGGGAAGGTCAGCAAAACTGTAGTCCTCAGGTAAAGTACCCACTGTTGCTGGGAGGAAACAAACAAATAAAACCCTGCAGGAGAGTCAGGAAACCACCCTGGGCCCAGACCACTAGAGGACCCCCGCCACTTGGGGAGGGACAGGATCACTGAGAGAGCCCCACCCCTGAGACCCAGGATCAAAGAGCCTGCCTAAGACTGAGGCCAAACCAGAATAACAGAGAACAACCCCATGCTCCCTACCATGGAGCTAGCATGCTCCAAGCAACATGTAACAGTGTGCGAGAACTGAGCTGTGAGAGAAGTGAGCATGGAGAGAGACTCTGAGATACAGGCTCACAGGGAAAACCTAAATGTCAGTGATACAGGTACATTAAAAAAAAAATTCTGGCAACTCAGCCACCAACCTAAGCATAAGGGATGTGAAACTGGTGGTAAACTGAGGACAAGCATAGCAACAACAAAACCCAAATCAAGTCAACCTCACGATAAAGATCTAGCAGAAGAGGACATGTCTATTTTTTTAGGCACAAATATGATTTACTTCAAACAAACAATAACAAAACCAAACTCAGATATCACCCAGATGTTTTAAACTATCAGACATGAAATTTAAAATAACTATGATGAATACACTAAAATATCTAGTGGAAAAGTGGAAAAGATGAACAACATGCATGAATAGGTGGAACATTTCAGGAGAGAGATGAATCCATCAAGAAGAATAAAATAGAAATGTTAGACATAAAACAACACATTAACAGAGATTACTTGACCCAACTAAGGAAAGAATCAGTGAACTTGAAACGGGATTGAGAGTATTATCCAAACTGAAACAGAAACAAAAAAGAAGGGGGGAAAAAAAACAGAACAGAGCATCTAAGAGCTGTTGGAAAATATCAAAAGGTCTAACATACACGTAATAGAAATCCCAGAGAAAGAAAAAAGGAAGAAGAAATATATGAAACCTAATGGCATTTGCCAAATATAATGAAAGACATCAAACCACAAATGCAAGAAGCTCAAAAAATACCAAAACAAAACAAAAATACAACTTACATACACGTAGACATACAGAGAAAATTATGAAGTCAGAGAAAAGGAGTATATTACACACAGAAAAATCAAGCATCGCATCCTGCTTTCTCATCAGAAACTGTTCAAGCCAGAAGACAATGAAGTGATGAATTCAAGTGTTGGGGGCAGGGGGAACCCTGCCAGTCCAGAATCTGTACCAATGGAAATATTTTTCAAAAGTGAAAGAGAAATAAAGATTTTCTGAGACAAACAAAAACTGAGAGAATGTATTATTAGCAGTCCTGTCCTACAAAAAGTGTTAAAGGGAGTTCTTCAAGCAGAAGAAGTATAAAAGCAGAAACTCAACTCTCTAAGAAGAAATGAAGAGAGCTAGAAATGATAAAAATGAAGGTAAATATAAAATAGATTTTTCTTACTTTTAATGACTCTAAAAGATAGTTGTCTCTTTAAAGGAAAAACAATAACAATGTATTGTGTTAGCATATGTAAAAGTGTAAAATTCCTAACAACAACACAAAGAATTAGAGGTTGGGAGTACACAGTTATAAGCTTCTTACACTACAAGTGAAGCAGTATATTATTTCAATGTAGACTGTGACTGATTAAAGGTGCATATTACAAACCCTAGGACAACCACTAAAACTTTTTGAAAAAGAGGTAAGATAATAAGCCAATAATAGAAATAAAATGTAATAATAAAAAATAATCCAAAAGAAAATTTAAAAAGGATAAAACAAAAATCAGATGAAACAAACAAGAAACAGCTAGCAAGATGTTAAGTTTAAAGCCAATTGTATCAATAATGACATTAAATGTAAATGGTCTAAATGCACCAATAAGAGACAGAGAATGCAGACTGGATAAAAAGCCAAGACCAAACTAAATGCTTTCAACAAAGAACCCATTTTAAGTAAAAGACATAGGTTCAAAATAAAGTATGGAAAGAGATATATCTTTGAGTATAACTTCATTTCTAATCCTTACAACAATCCTTCAAGGTATGAACAATATTATTCCCATTTTTCAGATGTGGAACACAGGCCAAAGAAGTTTAATATCTTGATCACAATCACATCAGAACTAGTAGGGCCAGGACTGGAACCTAGTTCTGCCTGAATCCAAAGCCAGTATGCTTTAAACTACACCACAGGAAAAGGTGAAATTCTATTCTACATACTTCTATGAGATGCTAAGGGAATTACCTATTACAATTATCATCTAACGTGTTTAAATTCTTCACCTTGGAATAAGTACTTGGAGAAAAATTCATACCTTGATGGTGGATAAAGCAAAGCAGTAAATGACATTCTACACTCTCAATTCACAAAAATAATGATCTAGATGTAGACTGGCTGCTATGCAAAAATATAGGAACGATATTTTCTTACTTAGGTCAAGAATGATGTTCAACTTACACAAAAATACTCTATATTTTGTTCAACATAATTCTTAAGAACTTTAAATAAAATTGAGTCAAGACAGAAAACACTTGTTCCTTGAAAATAAAAGGCAAAAGTTAGAAGAAGATGTAAGATCTGAATGTCAGCCTTGTGTCTGAAAACCTCTGGAATAATTTCCAATACGCTTTTATTATTCAGCTTAGAATATTAAATTTTTAAAAACCATAATGTCATAAAATGGCAAGGACAGATGGCAAAGATAAAAAATGAAATCAACAAACACCATAAATATCTTACATTTTTGTCATAAAATTAAACTCCATCCCTCATCAATCTTAAACCAGATTTCACACAAGTAATGAAATTGATTAGCTTGAATTTCATCCCCACTAATTTTGCAAATGAAGTACCACATCACTTTAGATAGGACCAATCCAAGAAATGTTCACCATAAGGCAATTCCAAGAAGGGAAAGAGAGGGAGAAGCAAATGATAAAATCATCCCAAATCTACAAAGAATGCTTCCCACTCTACTACACCCATTATAATGAATAATTAAACAGCCTATTCCTTTCAGGAGGGGGGGAGGGGAGAGCTCAATCATTCCAAGGCCTCCCTTTAAGTTGCCAACAAGTCTGTGAACCCAAAGATACTGATCACTTCTCTTCAAACAGATGCTGTTCTTTGTAACACTCCCTTTTTCTTGACAGAGAGGTTGTTATGCTTTCAGTACCAGCTGAAGAAAACAAGTAAGCCCTGGGACACAATTTTACTGTCTCAGAGAAAATCAAACAGTCCATAAATTCCTTTCTAAAGACATGGCTCCATCCTTTCTCATAGACTTCAAAATCTAACTGGTGAAGGACTTTAAAATAAGAAAAGCAATATCTTTAATTATGAGAATCAGAGAATCTCAGAGTTTCTTAATCTAGGAAAGTATACCACCTTTTAATGACCTTGCTTAGGGAAATAACTAACCAGCTAATTTCTAGGATGTCACATTAGGTGGGTTCAGAGTACTAAATCTGATCATTCTTAGGATATAAACCAATGAGTAAATGTGCAATTCTATTGGAAGAAAACTCTTTACATTTTTAGAAGCAATTAATGTACCTCCAAGAATGTCCCAACAAACCTAGAAGTCATACACTTAAATACGTGGGCACCTAACAGTTAACTAAACGTAGTATGTTCCTAATAAAAATTCCTGCTTGACTTGCAAAATTAAAAATAATTCAAGATATTGTTTGGTAAAACATACCTTTTTATATCCCTTTGGGTGACCAAACTCACTTTCACCAGCATGCATTTGACTGTTAAGAGGGAAAGCCATATTTCTGAGCTTTATACAGTATCAATTATGTATTTCACATGGCACATCATTTTATATATGATCAGTAAATCATATTAAGAATTAGTGGATTAATATATAACAGACACAGAAACAATTGTAGATATGTGTGTATACATGGGTTAGTATATACAAATGTATACATGCTTATGTTACCCAGCTCTGTCCACTGAGATGGCCTAGAAGCAATGACAGCCCAGTAACAATGAGCATACCCAGCTCCAGATTCTGACTTCTAACTACCATTCTCCAACCAAAGGAAGTAACTGGGGCTCCTTGGAAAAATGGTTGATTCTAGGGCTGGGACAGGAAAACTAAAAGATGAAGCTGGAGTATCTCTATAGTACCCAAAAGTAGGAAGGTGCTCAAATCTGCATTTTAACTTTTGTTTTTCATAGCAGGAGAGTTTCTGTTAAGTAAAGGAAGAAAATCCTATTATCAGTAGATTGTCCATGTGTGATTACTGACTGTTGTTGCTTCCCTTCTTTACCCCAAAATATGCAACCTTGCATTCCCTAACCCCCAAAAGTGCACAAACTAAAGAGGGGATACATATAAATGGCAAAAATAGTTGGGGGTTAGTCACAAAATTAAATCATACTGTGCAAAATTCAAGCTTTTGATCAGTTCATCTAATATGTGATTATTTTTCAGGTCTGGCTCTGTGACTGTCTAGAAGAGAAAAAACAACAGATGGAAAAAGGTCAGAAACAGTAATTAACTTGTCATTATCTTATTTTTTGTGTGTGTGTGAGGAAGACCAGCCCTGAGCTAACATCCGTTGCCAATCCTCCTCTTTTTGCTGAGGAAGACTGGCCCTGGGCTAACATCCGTGCCCATCTTCCTCCACTTTATACGGGACGCCACCACGGCGTGGCTGACAGACAGTGCGTCGGCGGGCGACCGGGATCCGAACCCGTGAACCCCAGGCTGCCAAGCACGGACTTAACCGCTGCGCCACCGGGCGGCCCCCGTCATTATCTTATTTTGAAAATGTGTGACCATCCTCCTGAGACTCCTCATCCCACTAAGTCTACCAGGAATGCCTCAAAATAAAGTTCATTTATCTCATACTAATATGGAATTTCCATACTAATATGGAAAAACAAAAGTGAATCAGTATCTGCTGACTGCAAGTCTGATAAAAGCTCTCCAAAGCATCTGGTAAAATCATATATACTCTGTACCAACTAAGACAAAACCTAATATCAGCAAGAATCCTTCTTCAAAATGCCAGCACTCAGTTTCCCAAAAATTCCTCCTGAAAAGCAGAACAGAGATGTTTGTTCTTTTAAGTGATAATAGGACAGACATCAGGTGTTCAAAGAGAGTTTAAAAACAAGACTGGTGTTCAGGAATACAAGGGGAAAATGATAAATCCAGCACTTATTCAGCATGAACGGTACACAGCTTATCTCCATGATGATACCACGTTGACAAAGGCAGTGTACCATGAGTCATAAAGAGCTTAGACTCAAGAAACAACCTGGATCATTTCTTACGTAGCATTCTTACGTAATAGTTCAGACAAGTTCAACCACATCTGCACACCACGTAACTCCCAGAAATGCCAACCTAGAACCCAAACCCTTTAACTAGTCCCAGTGTCCTTTCTATTAGACCTTACTCTTTTTCTTCTTTCTTTATTCCTACTTATATTTTCTTTCCCTTTTTACCTACCATTTCACGTATTTCCACTACTTGAAATGTTTCAGACCATAACAACAAATTTCCTAATGTTTTCCCTGAAGGAGGTTTGGGAAGGAGGAAAAGGACGAGTTAGGCTCAGTTCAGCCAATGGCCATGAATCTTTGCCTTCTGCACAAATAGTTACACCAGTCATTTGCAATTGAATAATCCTGCCATCAGATTTTGTACTCAACTTGAGAAATGGAAAAAAATTAGGAGCCCTAAAAATACGGACCATGGGGCCAGCCTGGTGGTATAGCAGTTAAGTTCACACGCTCCACTTTGGCGGCCCAGGGATCGCAGGTTTGAATCCTGAGCACTAACAAGCACCGTGAGCCAAGCCATGCTGTGGAGGCATCCCATATAAAGTAGAGGAAGATGGGCATGGATGTTAGCCCAGGGCCAATCTTCCTCAGCAAAAAAGAGAAGTTTCAATGGATGTTAGCTCAGGGCTAATCTTCCTCACACACACACACACAAAAGACAGGTAGGTTAGAAGTAAAAGGATGGAAAAAGATAAACTATACAAACACTGATCTTAAATAAATGGAAGTGGCTACATGAATACCAGAAAAAATGGAAACTTCAGAACAAAAAATACAACCAGGGATAAAGAGGGACATTACATGATAACAGTCAATTCATCAAGTAGACAAAATACTCATAAATGTGTATGCACCCAATCAAAGTACTTCAAAATACATAAACCAAAAACTGATAAAAGTGAAAGGAAAAACACACAAATCCACAATTATAGTTGAAGACTTCAAGATTCCTCTCTCCATATTGATAAAATAATAGAGAAGCAATAGAAATGTAAAAGACTTACAGAGCACTATCAACCAACTTGACCTAATTAACATTTATAGAACACCTCATCCAAGGACATCAGAATAGATCATCTTTTCAAGTATACATGAAACATTAACCAAGAAAGGCCTATACTGGGCCATAAAATATGTCAGGAAACTTTAAAGAACTGAAATCAAACAGATTAAGTTCTCTGACCAGAGCACAATTAAATTAGACATTAGTAACAGGAAGATATCAGGAAAACTCCCAAGTATTTGGAGATTCAACAGCAGATTTCTAAATAACTCATAGGTCAAAGAAATCCCCACAAAAGACATTAGAATATATTTTAAACCAAATAAAAATGAAAACATATCAAAAGTTGTGGGATGCAGCTAAAGCAAAGCTTAGCGAGAAATTTATAGCTTTAAGTGCTTATATTAGAAAAGAAGAAAGGTCTAATATCAATGATCTCAGCTTTTACCTTAAGAAGCTAGAAATATAAAAGCAAATTAAACTCAAATAAGTAAGAGGAAGGAAACAATAAAGATAAAAGAGTGCAAATCAATGAAACATAAAAAAGATAAAATATAGAAAACAATGAACCAAAAGCTGGTTCTTTGAAAAGAGCAGTAAAATTAATGAGCCTCTGGCTAGATCAATCAAGGAACAAAGAGAAAACACATTTCTAGCACATGAATAAAATGGGACATCACTACAGATCCTCCAGACATGAAAAGGACAATAGAAACAGTATTAAAAAAACTCTATGCCAATAAACTCAACAGCTTAGATTAAACCGACAAATTTCCTGAAAGGAATTCAAGGTTGTTTTAATACTCAAAAATCAATCAATGTAATTAATCATATTATAAAATAAGGGAAGTGAATAATATGAGCATCTCTATAGGTGCAGAAAACAAACGACAAAATTCAACACCCATTCGTGATTTAAAAAAAAAACTCACCTAATTAAGAGCACAGAGCAACTGCCTCGACTTGATAAATTTATGAAAATATATTAAGAATATGATAAAACTTACAGCTAAGATCATACTTAAAAGGCTGAATGCTTCCCCTGTAAAACTGGGAATAAGAAAAGGACTCCATCCACACCACTTCTAGTTAACATTGTACTAGACGTACTAGCCTGTGTACCAACAAGAAATACAAGGCATACAGGTAAAAGGAAGAAGTAAAAACGTCTTTCTTTACAGATGACATGGTTGTGTATGTAAAAATTCCTAAGGAATCAACAAAAAAGATGCTGAATTTAAAAAGTGAATTTAGCAAGACCACAAGACAAAAGGTCAACATAAAAAATTATATTTCTATGTGCAAGGTCTGTGCATGGAAAACCACAAACAACACTGTGGAGAGACATTAAAGAAAACCTAAAGAATGGAGGGATATACCATGTTCCTATATTGAAGATTCAACACGTTAAGATGTCAGTTCTCCCCAGATTGATCTCTAGGTTCACTGCAACCCCAGTGAACACCCCAGCAGGCTTTTTTGCAGAAATTGACAATCGGATTCCAAAATTTATAGGGAATCACACAGAAAATGCAAAGATCCTAAAAGAACCAAAATAATTTTGATAAAGAAAAGCAAAGTTGGAAAACTCACAATGCCTGACTTCAAGACTTACTACAAAGCTACGGTAATTAAGACAGTGTGGTACCGGCACAAGGATAGACATATAGATCAATGGAACAGAAAAAAGAATCCAGAAACAAATTCACACATGATTCCCTGGGCCCATACTGACTGAGATGGGGAGAACTCTATCAGGTGACAGAAATGTTCAATACCTTACTTGTAGTGGTTATACGGTATACACATTTGTCAAAACTCACTGATGCTTGTACACTTTACCATGCACTTAAAATGGATGCATATTATATGTAAATTATACCTAAAAAAGATGCTTTTAACACATATTTAGGAACAATCCCCAAAACTTATCTTGGTTACTAATGTGAAGCTGGCCTAGAAGGAAACTAACATTTATTAAGAGCCTATAACGTGGCAGACACTGGGCTCTGCACATTTAATTCTCACCATCGTTTTCTAAGGTAGAAATTACTTACCAGATTTTTACTTTTGAAGAAATGTTGGGCATTTGCAAACTCACCCACCTAGTAAGTGGGGAGTGAAGAGACAAGCCTAAGTGTATCTCTAATGCCCGTGTTGCTACGACTGCCATCCTCTCATTATGTCTTCTCTATAGGAACTTTTTCACCAAACCTACTACTATCCACTAAAATCACTTTTTCAACCAAACTTTTTTTTTCTTTTTTAACTTTCCAAGACAAATCAACTCGAAAAGAGAGGGCAAGAAAAATCATGAACCTAGATCATCCATAAACTGGATGGGCAGCTCCTGAAAAGTGACAAGGTCACCCCATGTGCTAAATACCTCAAACTACAGTATAAAACAAACTGACATACTAGACTCATATAAGCATATTTCAATATACGAGCCTTTCCTGCATCCCACAGCAAGTTAAGTGATAAAACTGTCTGTAATACTCTTCACTGGTAGAATTTTCCCACTGGGATTTTTTAACTTTGAAATTCTACACCAAGGACTACTTGGTTGAACCACCTGTTACCCTGTTAAAAACAAAAGTGCTGAAATTTAACATCTAAAAGTGCTTGGCAAACAAAGAACCAAGTGTCATGACCAAAATCTTTATTGCCATAAATGTTACAAAAGGCATAAAAATATCCAAGAGGGAGGTTGTAGAAAATACAGGAGTCTTATAAAAACTTCAGTATTCAAGAGGGAAGTGGTAGAAAAGATCTTCTGAAAACTTCAAGATAGAGGAGCTAAAGGTGAGACATAATATGTGTACTTATCTTTGGTGTTAAATTAACACTACCTTATATAAAAAACACATTTTTACTAACTCACAGAAACAATACATACTTAGAGTTATGTGAACACTGAGGAATCATCATCGCAATGTTGAAATATTCAAAGCAAATTCCACACCGCAGCAAGTCATCTATTGTCTGAAATACAAAAACGCATATATACCTGTCAGAAAGACACCAAGACTGGAACATCTGCCACAGAACTCCTTCTCCATACCTTAAAAAAATAATTTAGTAATACTTCTTTATCAAATACACAAACTCAAGAGCTAGCTTCACATAAACTGCAAAAGATCTTGACAAATAAAACCTCCCTCATGTGACCTACACATTCAAATCTCAGGGTACCCAAAATGCCCTAAACAGACAAAGCTGACACTGTCCAGATTCCTGTTCCTATTGTCAACCCCTCACAAAGGGGCTACTCTCTATTTCTGCTCCACTTCCCATGTGTTTCCAGCTCTTACTCCAAGCCTCCTCCTCCTCAGACACTGTTCCCTGTTGGGCGAAGGTACCAGCAGCCATTCACCACAGAGGTTAATGACCAAATCAGAGAATACCAAAGCCAAACATCAGAAATTATCTAGTTAAAACCCTTCACAAATGAGCCGACTTGTATCTGAAGCAGGCACAGATAGTGGGCATGAGTCAAGTCAGACTAAACTTCCTGTCTCCCTACTGGCAGTCAGTCCAGTGCTTTCAACACAGTACTACATGTTACCACACGGTGGAGCCAAAAGAGGGAGCCCTGGAAAGAGCTGGGGCCAGTGACGGCAGAGGGAGGTGAAGAAGTAGACCACCCAGAAAGTCAGATGGATGTGTCAACCCGGAATGCAATCCAAACGGGAAAGAATCTATTCTCACAACCTAAAATCTTCTAAACCTCTTAAAATAAAATGTGATTCCATTCAACAGAATACTGAGCAGATACGTAAGAGAAAAAAAAAGAGTGAGCTCTCATGTGTACTGATATGGAAAGATTACCAAGATAAGTGAAAAAAGGAAGTAAGGTCCAGACAGTATATATGGTATGCTACCTTTTGTTACAAAGGGAGGAGGAAATAAGAATGTATTCTATTTTTATCTTATATATATATGTACAGAAATTCTGAAAGGATCCTCGAGAAAGTAATAACTAATGGTCACAGGGGTCAGGAAACTGGATAGATGAGGGACAAGTTGGGAGGGAGACTTTTACTTTTCATTTCATGTATTTTTTGAACCATGTGAGTATATTACCTACATTTTAAAAATACAAACAAAAAAAGACTAATGTCACCAATAGTCCATATAATGAAATATTACACAGCCATTAAAAAAAAAACAACATGCTTTCAAAGAATAATTAATGCCAAGGGAAAATGTTTGTGTTTTAATGGAAACTCAAAAAAATCAGAGAACAAATCTACAACAATACATAAGAACAGAACTACGTAGTTTAATCTCCATAACAATCCTAGGAAGTCTTTAGCATCTGTATCCCAGTTTTATAGATGAAGCTTACAGAGCTTATAAATGGTTGGATCAAAGCCAAGAAGGTCACTCCAAAGTGACCCCAAATTTTATTTTATTTTTTTTTTTTTTTGTGGGGAAGATCAGCCCTGAGTTAACATCTGTTGCCAATCCTCCCCTTTTTGCTGAGGAAGACCGGCCCTGGGCTAACATCCGTGCCCATCTTCCTCTACTTTATATGGGATGCCGCCACGGCGTGGCTGACAGGCAGTGCATCGGCGGGCGCCAGGATCCGAACTCGCGAACCCCGGGCTGCCAAGCACGAACTAAACCGCTGCTCCACCGGGCGGCCCCGACCAAAGTGACCCCAAATTTTAAATGCATATACACATTGTGGGTATGTGTGTGCTTGATGCACATGCAAGAGAAACTGAAGGAAAAGAAGAGAAAACATTAACCGGTGGTTCTCTGAATGGCAGGATGATGGGTAATTTTCATTTTCCCCTTTCTCTTACTCTGAATTTTAATTTTTTTTCTACTGTATACACATAGTACATTTATAACCTGTCAAAAAAAGAAATTTTTGTTAAAATAAAACTAGAGAAATAAACATTAAAATGCCAAAGTCTTCCATTATTTTGGATGGTAAGCTACACTGACACAAAAAGCTGGATTGTGTTGAAGATCAATGAAGAGCAGAGGCGGGACTGGAAGCCAGAGCCCTGGTACCGACTCCTTCTTCTATACAACCATCCTCTTGTGCAGGAGGAGTGGCTCTCATAGATCTGCTGAGCAAGACTTGTGGAAAGTGACACCGCATCAAATGAGCTATAACATTCTTGTATAAATTTCCAGTCATGCCTTTTCAAGCCAGTAATACACACAACACATGTGCCTTAACCAAAAAAAAAAAAGGCTGACTAGAGAGTGGTCAAGTGGATGCCCCAGGATTTCTTTATCTTAGAGCAAGTGGAAGGAGGAAGAAGGGAATGGGTGAAAAGACTAAATGACTAGAGCAAAGGTTCTTAAGTTTTTTGGGTCATAGGTTCCTTTGAAAAATGGATAAAAACTATGGACTCTCTTCTCAGAAAAACGTACATATAGACAAAAATTTTATAAATAATTCCAGATAGCAAAGTCTTTCCCTGGATCCTAGGTCTGGAACCATGGATTCAGGAGTCAGATTTCTATTCAATATAAGAAAGAACTTCAAACAGAGCTACTTCTGGGAGCAGCTAGTTCTTTGTCCCTGGGGGAGTTCAAGCAAAAACTAGATGAGACATTGGCAGATATGTGATAAAAGGGATTAAAATCCTGGAGGGAGCTGGCTTTCCAACCTTAAGATTCCATGATTCTAATATGGGCTTAATCAGCTCCATCACTGAACCCTCTCTGGTGCTGACCCTATATTAAGTGCTGTGGTGAGACACCAGAGCCAGAGAAGACACGGAACCTGCCTCTAAAGCACACTGTGGAGTATATAAATACATAAAATATGCTTAAATCTACAAAGCAGGTAGCTTTACAAGTTACATAGCTTTCACTTCCTTTATCTAATTCAGTCTTCATGACAATAAATAAAAGGGGGGGGAGAAACAACACATGTTAAGTGCTGCTAATAATAAAGATATACAGTTGAATGCTTACTACCTTCCAGATAACTTCAATCAGTTAGCAATTTCTGAGCATCCACTATCTGCCAGGCACTCTGTTAAGCACAGTGAAAAAAGCCAAACAGGCTCCCTGTCCACATACATCAATTCATTTCACCAACTCTATAAACTGTTTATTTGGGGCTCAGGTTTACAGTGGAGGAAATTCAAGCTCAGTGAGGTTAAGTAACTAACTCACCATTACACAGTTAAATAAGAGGCAGAGACCAGATTTAACCTAGGACCATTGGAACTCAAATCTATGCTCTCTTCCATTGCAGCTTGGTGCCAAGGCCACCACAATGTCAAAACTACAGCTTTCCTAGATCCTTCCACAATGTCAGCTTTTCACCATGGGGCTATCTCAAGTCCCCAAGCACTGTAGATGGCACTGATGACTGCAGGAAGAACAAGGCTTTATACTTACTCTAACCTCTCCCAAGTCCCCTTACTTGATCCTCAAAATCAGCCTTATGAGTCAGTGGGACAGATACCGTAATCCCCAAGTTTATAAAACTGAGGAACAAAACGAGAAAGTGATCTTGCCCGCAGCCACAAGCTGAAATAATCCAGAGCGAGGAGAAAAACCAAGCAACTGATTCTTGGTTAACACAGCAAAGTGTATTTGCTCTCCACCAAACCTAGCAGGAATCCAGGGATCACCACTAATGTAAATGCAAACTGGTATGTCTTGCTAAAAACAAAGCAGCCACAAAAATGTGTTATTTAAGTGAAAGAATTCAATGAAACGAAAGGCTAGTGCTGAGCCTGAGTCCTGATCTCGTGAAGAGAGATGCACAGCTGTTAGGAGTTAGACACATTAGGGAGGAGTTAGGACAAACCAGCGCTAGGCTTCTTGAGGGAGATTAGAAGAAATCAAAGAGAATATGAAGAGACTACCTGCTTCGCTAGGTGATTCAATACATGTTGTTTGATGCAGGCAGGGTCCACCCCAAATCACGTCCGGTGTCACGTTGGGAAATTCTCAGCCAACACACTGCGAGAGTTTACATGACGCTTGGTACGTGGTAAGCCCTCAGGAAGCATTAGCTGTCGCTGTCGTTTTCACTGTGTAGAGTGTGTGTTTCTCTCGAGGTCAGTGTTACCGCCGTGGCTGAACCGCAGAATACCCGGTTCCACACGACGGCCAACTCCAACTCGCCGTAAGGGACCGAGGCCTGTCCCCGCTACTTTGAAGGGAAGGGAAGGGAAGGAAACTGAGGCCCAGAGCCACGCAGTCGGCCAGCGGCAGAGCAGAGCCGGGTACCCTGGCCCAGCTCCCTGCTCGCGCCCCATCCTTTCTCCTCCTCCAGGCGGAGCAGGCCTCCCGCGGACACCCGGGCGCCCCAACCTCCCCGAAGCACTCACCTTCACGACTGCCAGGTCGGAAGGCCACTGAGGCTCAACTAGGGAGTCCACGGTCTCTCCTACGGAGGCCGGAGGTCCGCCACCCACTAGCCTCCCGCGCTCCACTGCCACTTGAAAAGCCCGCGCTACTGCGCTGCGTCAGCATTCCGCGACGCGCCAAAACCCTGCGCACAGCCTGCCGGGAGTTGTAGTAGGTGGGCGGAGCTCAGCCAAAGATGCTCTCACTGCGCACGCGCCAGGCTTCTGCTTGTCCTCTCGCGGCGGGAGGCGAGTATTTGAAAAGCCCACCTCCGGTTTTGTACCAGACCCTTAATAAATGCCTGTTGAATACTGGGAAAAGACAACCAGGAACCAAACTAAATCCAAGCCTTGCCAAATCTTTCAAAGTCTAGGCTCCTGCCTCCTCCTTCGAGTCACCCTCCCTGATCGCTGTAGTGATCTGTCCTTGCCCTGCGCAGGGGTTTTCACATCTATTACCTCACCTCACCCCATCACAGCACTGGGAGGGAGGTATTACCATGGTTAGTCTACACAAGAGGAAGCTTCTGCTCAAAAACGTGAATAGGTTTTCCTTGCGTTGCACAGTGTTACTGACCAGACTACAAATAGGGCCTCGGGACTTTAAATGGGAGCTCTTTCTTTATGAAATTAAATTTCAGTTGAAGGTTATTCCTTTTCTTTAGAGATAACCACCTTAACTTTGTGTAGCCTTCTAGATAATTCCTATTCAGATACAGAGATACGGTTTTCTCCACAAATAATATTATATTAAATGCATAGCTCCGTCAACTTGAGTTTTTCTGTTTACTTAACCATACATCTTGAGACCTCTCCATCTTAATACATATAGATTTACCTCATTCTTTTTAATAGCTGCACAGCCCATATAGATGTAACACAATTTATCTGCTCCCGTACTGAGGAAGATTGAGGTTTTCAGTTTTTCCCTGTTGCAGAGTTGCAATGAACACACTCTCTCTATAAACATAAATAAAAATCTTGCCATACTTGAGCCAGGATATCTGGGACATGACTTCCTACAAATGGGACTACTAAGTATATTTGGATGCTCTTGTAAAGCTGTGACAGCTAGCACTACATGATTTTTCCAAAAAGGCCGTACATGCCAGTACGTTTATGTTCTCACCGAGCGAGTATCAGAGTGCCCATTATCCAAATGTGAAGCGCTGAGCAGCACACTACCCAGCCTGTCTGCTCAACTCAGCACTCATCCACTGCCCTAGGTGGGTCTCCATTATGTCAGGCCTCACGGGCAGCAAGTCAGCAGTTATGTTGCTCAGGGAAGACCCCTACAGCTTGTCACTGCCTCCTCACGTGGTCCATGCCCTCATTCATTCAACAGATATTTTTCTGAGTGCTTCCATTGGCCAGGCGCTCGAGCTTCCCTGTGAAGTAGGCAGAGGGGAGGTTTTTATTGCCATTTTACAGAGGTTCAGAGAGATTAAGGCTTCCCTCCTTTGGGCTCTCTTCATAAGGAACCTCTGGCCCCTGGCCCAGAGTTCCACTCAACTGATTTTTCCCGGCCTGTGCCCAAATACTCACTGGGCAACAATAATAATATTAGCAGCATATTAAAGACAAAAGACTTTAATATCCATTAAAACAGTCACTGACATTTGTTAGACGCTTGTATGCAAAGCACTGTTCTAGGTGTTTTTACACGTATTTACTTATTTCAGATTCACTCCAACCAAATGAGAAAAGGGAAGTAAACAGGAAACATAGGGCACTCTGCTGGTGAATGGAAAAGGAAGGATTTGGACTCAGGCAGTCTGGTTTAAGAGTCTGTATTAGCCACTACAGAATATTTTCATAAGGACCTCATCATGAGATTCCCATTTTATAGATGTGGGAATTGAATCTCAGAGAGGCAAAGGGACTCATTCAAGATCACACAGCTTGTCAGTGGCAAAGTCCAACCTTGAAGCTAGGTCTTTTTAACTCCAAGGATCACCCATTGACACTTCATCAAGGAGTAAATGAGCAGACAAGGCCACAGGGCAGAGATCTGAGGATCCCAGGATGCTGGACCTGGTGGGACTCCAACGGGAAGGTGAGGAGGGGCAGGGAGGCTGGAGGGTTAGGGATGCAGTGGGTTCGTGCTAGCCAGTCAGAAAAGGGCCTGCAAACGAGCTCCAGGCTGAGTTGGATGGTGGTGTCTAGCTCTGGATGCCAGGAGAGTGGGCTGGGCTTGGAGAGACAAAGAAAATGATGCACAGGTCCAGGCGTGAGTGCACCAGCAATCAACAAGGTCATTAGATTGAAGGAGACAAAGGGCTGGGAAGGTGAGAGAAGAAGAAAGACGAGAGGAGAAAAGAGAAAAAGAATGTGGAAGAAAGGAGAGAGAAGACAGGGAAAGAAATGCACTCTTCCCATTCAACCAGGAAGACAGATTGGATCACTTGTTGATGGTGGGGTCCAAATCTGTCTCCCCGTCTCTGGAGAGCCTCCAGGGCAGCACCCAGTGCCGCTTGTCTGAGTGCCTGCCACCAGCCACTTGGTGAGACTGAGGGAATGAGTGAATCCCCGGAAGAAGCCCACATTCCCATAAACCTTTTCCTCCCAGGCTGAGCGATCCTCTTCCTGCCTCTTCAGCAGCGCCCACTCAAGCCCTCCCCTGGGCCAGGAAGGGACGTCCAAAGGCATGAGCTGGTTCTGAAAGCCACTGAGGTCAGGACAAGGCATTTTTCTTGCCCTCCCTGTGGTGTTTGTCTGCCTTCGTGAGCCAGTCTCCTCTAATGAGCTGCTGTTTCCGCAGACCTTCTCCTTCTGTGAGATCAGTAAAGAGACTGCACTTCTTATTCAGGAGTAGAAACAAAATGTCCCATATAAAAACAGCAGGCCAGTGCTCAGCAGAATCTCCCACCCACTTAGCACAAAGCGAGGATCCGGGATAGGGCCCCGGATGAAATACAGTATACACAGTAGACTTGAATTCTAGATAAACAACAAACAATTTTTGAAATATAAGCTTATCCCAAATATTGCACATAAATTACTTATACTAAAAAATTATTCACTGTTGATCAAAAATTCAAACTTAACTGAGCATCCTGTAGTTTTTTTGGCCAAATCTGACAACCCTAATCAGGGAAACTTTCTCCCAGCGGAGTGTGGGGCCTCATCTGGCTGCACATTGAGGAGTCCCCGGGCCCTGGGTTCCTTTCCAAGGTCTCTCTGCATTGAATTCCTCTCTGTCCTCCACTCTGTCTCCCTCCGGGACCCTCCTTGTTCTCATCCTAGGGTGGGAGATACTGAAGGATCTCAGGCCTCATCCATCCCTTCCTCCCTTTCCCCCTCCTCCCTCCATTTTAATGAATGTTTATTGGGCTGCTACCCACCTGTGTCAGGAGCTGCACCACAGAGATGAACAAGAGTCGCGGTCCCTGCTGTCAAGGAGGAGGATGGGCCAGGACAGAAACAAGTGCGTATGTAAGGAAATGAATAGATAAGATCATTTAATAAAATGGTAAGCGATGTGAAAAGAAAAGAGGAGGATATACCCCAAAGTGGGAGACACTACAAAATGGATGATCTGGGAAGTCCTGTCTGAGGAGGTGACATTTGTGCTAGGACCCAACTGATAAGATAGAGGCAGCCATGCAAAGACCTGGGAGTGGAAAGTTCCAGACCTTGATAAAGAGTTTGGATTTTAACCCATGTTAACTCGGGCCACCCATGAAACCTCTCTGTGCCTCAGTTTCCTCATCTGTAAAATGGGGTGATGATAGTATCTGCCCTATAGGGAGGTTGTGAGAATTAAATGAGTCATTGTAGGTAAAGTGCCTGGGACAGCGCCGGGTGCTGGCACTTAATGAGCACCGTGAGTGTCAGCTGTCCTCTTCATTATGTTGCTCTGAGCACAGGAGGGAGCCCCTGGAGGATTTGGGGCAGGGAGGTGACATGATCTGATTTACATTTTCAAAAAGTCACTCTAGCTTCTGGGTGAAGAAGGGATTTT
Organism: Tapirus indicus; assembly: GCA_031878705.1. NCBI lineage: Eukaryota > Metazoa > Chordata > Mammalia > Perissodactyla > Tapiridae > Tapirus > Tapirus indicus. The sequence goes on along the minus strand of CM062925.1, from coordinate 93,524,830 downwards.
AGGGGGAAAAAGTAGAAGTGTCAACCAGGGGGCAGTGACAAGGGGCTGGACCAGGGTGGGGGCAGTCAGGAGAGGTGGAAGTGCTGTGGGTCCCCTGCTTGCTGTGGACTCACAGTAAGGCCTTGCTTTGTCCCTGTGACCAGACCCCATCCTAATCCTCCTAGATGTGGACCCTGCCTTGTTCTCACCAGTCCAGTCCACCTTGGAGCCCAGCCCCAGGGCCAGCAAGGCCTAGGTGACACTGACAGACTGTGTCCATCACCTGCTCCACCTGCCTGTTAGGCTGCCACCTCTGGCAGCTTCTCCCTGAGACTGGTTACCTGCCTGTCACCACAGCCTCTTCTAGGGAGATGTCCCAACCCCTCCTATTGATACTTTCAGTAAATGTGTACAGAGAACTTATGCCCAGGCAGGGGTGACAAGCAGTAAACTAGACAGACAATATCTGCCCAAATCGAGATCTACAGATGGGAAGAATTTTGAGATCAGAGAGGAAGAACTTTTAAGGGAGGGAGCTGTATTTGTCAGAATTCTTTTGGTTATGGGTGTTGAGTTAGAAGGACAACTCAAAGTGTCCTAATCCAAAAAGGGAATATAGGGGCCGGCCCGGTGGTATAGTGGGTAAGTTCGTACGCTCCACTTCTCTGGCCCCAGGGTTCACAGGTTTGGATCCCAGGCGTGGACTGATGGATCCCGGGTGCAGACCAGTGCACTGCTTGTCAAGCCATGCTGTGGCAGCATCCCATATAAAGTAAAGGGAGATGGGCATGGATGTTAGCCCAGGGCCAATCTTCCTCAGCAAAAATAGGAGAAGTGTCAACAGATGTTAGCTCAGGGCTAATCTTCCTCACACACACAGAAAAAGGAATATATTAGCTCATGTATGAAAAGTACAGCAGTAGGTATTCAGGTGTGGCTTGATCCAGATGTCATCAGATTGTTCTCTCTTCCTTCCTCTCAATCTCTCTTTCTTAATGCCTTGTATCTGCTTTCCTCAGTGTTGGCTTATTGCTCAGGCACACTCCTCCCATGTGGTGGCAGACATGGCCTCCAGAAGCTCCAGGCCTATATTCTACTAGCACAGCTGCCTCAGCAGAAAGAAAGCACCTCATTCCCTATAGTCCCCAGCAAAAGTACCAGAGCTGAATCTCATTGGCCAGAATTGGGTCACATGCGCATCCTTGAACCCATCACTATGCCTCAGATTGTCTAGGTCTGAGTTTGGGGGTAGGAGTGAATGACCCAAATGAACACTGGGGTGCTGTATACAGTAAAAGAGGGAATGGGTGCCTGTAAGCATGCAGATTGTAAAAATGGTTGCAAATTCTCTCCTTCCTATATCTACACTTCTTTACAGTATGACTCCCTCCAAGAAGCAGATCTCTTTCTCTGCTCAAATCTGGGGGCTTGGTCATGTGACTTGCTTTAGCCAATGTGACATTAACAAATGGGATGCAAGCAGAGGCTTGTGAAGTACCTGTGCACTGGAGCTCACCCTCTCTCTTGCTGCTCTTGGGAGCCTTCTAACCACCACTATGTGAACAAACCCTAACAATCCTCCTGGATGATGAGAGGCAGGTGGCCAAGCCATCTTTGTCACTGCAGCTGACATTGAGCCACCTACAAGACATGTGAGTGAAACAGTCCTAGATCATCCAGCACCAGTCAAGCCACCTGCTTACCACAGAGATCAGCTCAGCCAGCCCTGACCAGAAAACTGCTCAACATACCCACAGGATCTGGTAAATAATAAATGTTGATTATCTTAAACCACTAAACTTGGGGATGGTTGTTACACGGCAATGACTAACTGCTACAGTGAGCAAAAACCACAGTGACCCTCCACAGCAGCCTTCTGCCTGCCTGGAGCCTGGCTTTGGAGGCCCCAGATGCAGACGTGCTGGAGCCCCAGTCCTGCTGGTCCCTCCTCTGCCCCATAGCAGTCTTCTCCTGCTCTCTGATCCCAGTACTTATCTCTAGTCTGCTTCCAATCTGGCGCTGGACTTGTGGGTGCCAAGGGCAGGACAACCCTTCTTGTGAAGAGCAACTGTTATGCAACTCTCCCTGTTTCTGGAGGCTCCCAGCCATTCCTCCTTACAAGGAGGCAGCCGTCTACCTGGAGCAAATTACAGAGAGTGTAGCTCAGTCCTGTGCCAGAAAATCTCCACCATCCGTCATGGTGTCTGGACCCCCCCCCCCATTTAAGCTCCAAGTGTTTGGTTTTTCAAGGCTGTTTGGATTCCCAGATCCCCCTGGGAAAGTTGAATGTTCCTCTGGGGGTGCTAAAGCAGAGTGCATCTCTATGTTATAGCAGAAACACACTATATGCAATGACTTGCTCTCCCCAATTAGACCACCCGTGCCCTAGCACAGCTCTGAATGCAGTAGGGGCGCACTGGGTGAATCACCTGGAAAAATACCAAGTGAGTGGCCTGGGGGCTCTGGGGCCCTGGGACACAGGGAGTGCCTGGGGCTAAGGGAGAAAGCAAGGAACCATTGAAAGGAGACAGCATGGAAATCACCAAAGACAGAATTCTCAGTAACCAATATGATCCATAGTGACCGAGAGGACAGGATTGAGAGTCGCACAGACCTCAGTTTGCATGTTCTTGCATTTACCATGTGATCTTGGGTCAGTCGCTTACCTTTCAGAGCCTCTATGTCCTCTTCAGGAAGATCGGAATACTAATGCCTACCCCAGAGGAGTGTTATAATTATTACCTTTTTCAAATGTTGGGAAGCACCTCGCAGGGCGGCTGACACAGAGTGAGCGGCTGGCTATGGCAGTAGGAGTAATAGTTACAGTTGTTACTGTTATTATCACTAATACACATTATTAAGCAGCGGGCATAGAGGTTAAGAGCACCAGCTCTGAGCTCAGACTGCCTGGGTTCACATCCCAGCTCCTCCACGTACTAGTGCATGGGTTGTGGTCTCCAAATGCTGTGCCCGCGACAAGGGGTCAGGGCTCCTTGGAGACATGGCTGATTTTAGGTCTGGGGCAGAGTCAGTGCAGGATGAGCCTGGAGCATCGTATTGTGCCCCAAACAAGGAAGGTGTCAAAAACTAATGGACACAAGAGCCAGCTTGAAGTTGCTCCCACTGACTTGAGTATCAGAAAGAATATTGGTTGCAAGGGATTGAAATGCATTGAATAGTTTAAAATCCAGGAATTTACAATGAACCTCAGCAGAAGGAAGGAAAGCCCTCATTTGCTACCATCGGAGATCGTCATTGTATCAGCTTCTCACTCTGAACGTTGATAAATAAGGGAAGAATTAAGAATTAAGCATTTATTCTTCCCTTCCAGGAGGAACTGTACTTCAGGGAAATACTAGCCCTTGTGGATAAGAATTCTAGCTAATATAGAAGAAATCATAAAATTAGAAAATCAGCATTTTGCAACTCCTAATGACATATTGTTTCAGGCAACAATCACCAATGGGTAGTAAAACAATTGGTGGGAGGTTCTTGGGGAACTGGATATTTATCAGGTTCCAAATCATCAGGCCACAGTTTACTTGCTGCTCACAGGGAAAATGCAGCTTTTCCATGGAGGGATGGGGGGCACCCGTGTGACTGCAACCCCCCTTGCCTCTCTGCCCATTCTATCCTGCTGCCCCCCTCGTCATCCTGCTCATCTCTCGGGGCCACGCTGAACCTGCCCTCATCTGAGAAGCCCTCCCAGGCTGCCACAGCTGCACTAACGTGTCTCTCCTGTCATCTCTTCAAGGCACAGCCACTTTAGTTGGAAACATGCATTGCTTATTGTTCCCCAAAGGCGATTGAATTCCTCCCTGGTCAGAAATGGACTGAGTCTACTCTTCCAGCCCCGGAAACACATAGCAACTCACACAAGCTGCCACCTAACAAGAACCAAGTAGTTTTTTTGCATCTGTACGTTGTGTGTACCTCTTCTTTCCTCCGTTTGTCAGAATAAGTGAAATTTGATAACCGCAAATGCATTACATGGAATTCAAACTGAACACCCAAACACCTGGAATCCTCTCTGTGGTCTATTAATTTTTAGAAGAAACTATGAAATATATTGTAAACTTACATCCTCCTCCTGTATCTGTAATACACTTCTAATAGTCAATACAATACAAAAACATAATGACAAGACACTGCAAATTCTATTACATTCTGGATCACCAAGTATTAACGTGTATTTAGTAGTTTGTTAAATCCATAACCCCTGACTTTAAAATAACTGACATATTTGATGAGCTGTTGGACCCTCCCTGACACATCTCAAGCTATGGAGTTCTCACTCGCACTGCCACAACCGTGGCAGAGGCATTTTTGAGAAACCCACATTAGAAATTGGTCCACATCTTCCAAGTGAAACATTATAAATGCTTAACTATTATAGTTCACTCACATCAAGGACTAAACAGCTTCGTGTATAATGGCCTGAAAGTTAACTATATTTATACAAGAAACTGTATTCTAAATTCCAACCAAGTAACTTGATTTTCGGTACCCAGCCAGGTTGAAAGTGGGATTGCGTGCATTCCTAAACATGCATGGGAAGTGTTAGTCACCATCAGTGAAACTTACCCCTCCATTCTGTAGCAATGTAAGCAACTCAGAGAAAAACAGTATGATCTGAAATGAAGATAGCTGAATTACTGATAACATATTTTCTCCATTCTCAGCCAATAGAAGCAGCATTAAAACGTTTGGAAGCCTATTCAAGTGCAACGATTTCTTGACACAAGCATTATCGACCAAATGTCAAGGCCTGTTATAGCATATCTAAAGCAGGACTTGGCGGGTTCACTGGCACAACTTCCCGCTTGTAGCAACACCTGTCCCCTATCAGGTGAGGGTGTGTTGTGCCTTTCTATGGGTCAGGGGTAGCTGGTCTTATAGCCAGAGAAGTCTTTTGTTATTGGGGTGCACATTTCCTGGTGATTCACAGACTAACTGCCCATGGATTTCCTGTCAAGGACATCCAACAACACGTGCTGCTCCCACCTCCACAAACCAAGTAGCAAAGAAAGGCTTCAGGGACGAACTCAGCACCCTTGAAGCAGGCAGAAAGTAGTCACATGATCAGTAAAATTTAGGAATCTAAGGTGAATTGCGTAGGCGGTATCCACAAAGCCCACTTGATGTCAACTGTTGCCACTTGCCGAACACAGGGCTAGTGTGTAAGGATAAAAAGTGAGTTAACAGTGGAGTCTGCAGACCAGGACACAAGGAATTGCTGGCACTTTTTCTGTCATTTTTAGTTTAAAAAAATTGAGTTGCCTTTGGAAAGGAAAATCCTGAAAGTTTACAAATAAATCCGAAGACCACCAACTCTACTGCTGAATTTTAAACTAAGAAAAATGCTTGCTCTGAAATTGTTAGAATACACGGGAATAGTACACTCTTCATTCTCAACAGCAAGTAGCCTGAGATTGTGCATCTTAGTCCCAGTCAGTGGAAGAACCAGTCTTCCTACCATTAACCCATAACTCAGTACTAGCTATATCATTTAGTAAACAATAAAGTGGAGATAAGTTAGAGATCAAACAGGAATGAGAAGCTGAAACCCCAAAATATTTAAATTCAGAAACATGCCGATTAGCATGTACTATGTTTTGAGTCCAGAGCCACAGATGTTGCTGTCTACCATCACCTACTGTGCAGTAATCTGTATAAAGAACGAGAGTTCAGAATTGAAAACAGAATCTACCCTCTCCACTTAGGGCAGTTCTACACTTCTTACCATGTGGTTGCCTGAAAGTGAGATTTCTAAAATGATTCTAACACAAATGTTGTAGATCTGTGCATGCAAACTGGTGCCAAATTACATCAAAAGAGAAGTTTTTACGTGGTAAACCTGGATTTTGTCAGATATTAGGTTTGAGTTGCCCAGCGAACTGTCCATTCAACTCAGATGCATCCTCTCTGCAGAAATACCGCTACCACTTAAGAAACAGCTGTAATAAAGTCATGCATTAAGCTTCCCTCCCTGTGGATGAGGAAATGCTCATGGATCCTGAACTATCTGAGGTGAGTGGGGAGGGGGAAGCGGAGGGAGGTGGTGTGAACTATTACAGCGAATAAAGTAATTCCACACATAAAGATATTATTCTAATTTATATTTTATTGCATTATGAAAACAATACATTTATTTGGCAAAGTAATCTAGGCTCCAAGTTGAAATAAAAGAAAATTCTGAAGAAAGTGTACTGATTATTTTTTTTAATGTGAAATATTAAGATGTATTCTAACCAATACATACTAGCATTCTTATTAGGTCAATAATCCAGCAAACCTAATTATGATAATTCCACATGAAATGACAAGGTGTTTTTGCATTCATTCAATTTATGATTAGCACAAACCTCAAGAGAGAACTGAGCTTCATTAGATCAAGACCAATGTATTTAAGAAACTCCTGTTCAGAAGACAATTTGAAACACTACCGAAAAGTTTTATTTCCTTTGGTTCTAACAAGCAGCATTTTCATCCTTACTACAAGTTACATTTCTCACATTCAAACACTATAGCAGCTTTAGGTTCTGCCCAAGTACCTTTATAAGGAAACTAGTATATTACATTTACATTACTTGAAAAATTGCTGGCTTTACAAACGCAAAAATGCATAAATACATGCCTATCTACACCAGCAAAACAAAATACCAGAACCTCCATGTTTTCACAGGCCACACCTCCAGGCTCCGGATTTCTGGGACACCTTCCCAAGGCAAAGCATTATAACTCCCTGATGGGCAATTCCACTACTCCGTCCACACTTCTGAAAGGTGTAGTTTTGGGAAATCCTAAGCAGATTAGTTCAATTGCTCTAAGAATCAGCATTTAAAATATGACACTTTCCACTACTCATTTCTGTTCCTGCTACATTTTCAGAACTGAACAGATATTTTAAAAATGTACAAAGATAATGTTTTTACTTTTTAAAAGGGAAAAGTGCTTAAAACATATTACATATATATTCTCACTTTCCTCATCAGCATTTCAAATTCTTTTTAGATGTTGGGTTCACAGTCTAGAGTCTAACAGTAAACAATCTCCTCAAGGCCAAAAAAGAAAATAATATTTTTAATCACTGATGTCTTGATTCTTCATTTAGATCTTTTAACATGACTTTGCTGATGCATGTTAAGAAAATGTGCCTAAAATTAGCCTTTTAAAAATTCACATCTGAATCAGTTACTATTAGAACTGACATTTTCATGAAGCAAAGTCTGTGTAAGTGCATCTGTTCATACTTGCATAAACTTACTTCCAAATGGACATCAATATCTTAAACCAGCTGAGCAAGGTTTCCCAGTTTAACTCCAGAAGCATTCCACCTATCCCAAAGAAGATAGTCCATGAGCATTCGACAGTTATCTGTATAAACAGCAACATGTTCGATCTATGATCAACATAATGAACATCTAATAAATATTAAAACTATTAAACTATAGATTAAAATGTAGATCTCTTAGAGTTGAATGGTGGCATTTTGGTACATTCACCATTATTATACTTTATTTAATAAAGAAATACATTTGCCCTTGAAAAAATAGCAATCGCAAGTTTACAAATAAAACCACAGACCTCAAAGTCAGGATGCTCAATCTTCAACTTACAACCAACAAAAGAGTAAATCAGTTTGTTTACAAATGGTCCATGGCATGATTAAAATAAAAAATGTCAAAAGGTCACAAAGTCTTAAAGAATAGGTTCATTGACAATAATTTCTAAAGAAAATTTCAAAATTTCTAAACTTAAAATGTTTAAAATCTGTTCTTGTTGGCAAAATGTCCCTCAACAAAATAAAGTAATAGATCACTACAAATGAACGTCACATTTCAAATTTGCTTCATTTTAACATTTTTTTTGCAAAATTTAAAAGAAAATTACAATGTGTGATTTTTCTCCCCTCTTGGGTACAGTAAATCAATATTCAGTTTTTATTTCATTAGACACATTCATAAATATATCATCTAGCTGCTGTGAACCTGATGCTCAAGTCAGTCAGTGGTATATTACCCTACAAACATAAACGGAGCCAAATCATTTTGGTGTTTTTAGTTATAGCAATTTAAGTAGTCAAAAATGTAAAACTTGTGGTTACTGCCCAAATCATCCCAAAGCATATGATACAGTGTTAGAAGTCATTTGCATCAGTTTTATAAGTTCATCTGTGTACTTCAGGTATCTGAAACTAGAAAAGGGATTCTTTCATATTTTGATAAAAATGTACTTGAATATTTCATAACATTAATATTTATTGCTTTATATGAACACTGTATCAAAAGGCCAAGCATTCAGTTTACATGCAGAAATTATACAACCATATACCACTTCACAAAGAAGTGAACACATTACATTCTACAAAATCTAGTTTACAGAAATTTAAAAATTCTAAATCTCAAAAGTTACAGCTGAAGAAACAAGTGTAAATTTGGCAGCCAGTAATTCTGACAGGGAAGTTGCAGCTTGTGTGACTTTAAATATGTGAATTTGAAAATACTGAGTTTAGAGTAATCACTGTGGTTTGTGTTGATCTGAAAAATATAACACTGGCTGTTGAAGCATGTTCAAAAATATTTAATTCACTTTAAAATGTCATACAAATGATGGTGGTTTCTATGCACCCTAAAGCTTCAGTCATTTAGCTCTGGCACGTTACTAAAGTAATATATTAATTCTTCCAGTACAGTGGTGTTTCATACCATTGACATTTGCATACTCTAGAATAATTTGGAAACAAATGTGTAATATTCATAATGTTCAGAAAAGCAAACAAAAGGTCAAGGAACCTGCCCAGTTCTTCTGAGATTCATTCTACAAAACAATAAGTTTGAACACAACTTCCAAGATAAGGCACATTTTCTCTTCAGGCACCTCAGAAGTATACAAAAGAATTTTAGTCTGAACAGATCTCTTGGAATGTGTTTAACCTGGCATTTCAACAGACTTAAGATTTCCAGGGTTTCACAAGGGTCAGATTTTATTTGAATTACTGAGATGAGAAAGAAATTATCTTCTGAAAGAGGTGAACTCAATCATTATCAATAGAAAAAGTATCCACTGTATTCATCTCTTATAGAAACAGAAAAATATAACATTTCCCCCCTTAGAATTATATATATATATGTATGTATATATGACTTAAAGTTCTATCATATGTAGTCAAACAATAAAATCTGGAAGCCAGCATGAAACCCTATAATTCACATGTTAAAATGTTGAAACTATGACCAAAATATGAAAACTGCTAGAGCTGTCAGAAAGAGACAAGACAAAAAGCTTTCCTGCATATGTGTCAACTAAACGTGATAATCTCCAAAAGGTTTTCAAAATTATAATTCTTACCTTCCAGTTTAAAAACTTTAATTCTAAATTTAAAAAAAAATCTACACACAAACCACTGATTTGACCAGACCAAAAAAGTCAACGGTAAGCAGGACCCAGAGGAGCTGATATTCACAGTTCTTACATGTACAACTCTTTCAGGATTTATCCCATCAAGTACTTTATTTTACAACCTGCTTCTCTCGTAAAACTAAAGGTCCACTTTATTACATAAAAGTTTATACAGTGTGAAACCAGAACTGTATGTAAAATACTGCATCTAAATGTTTCTGAGTAGTTAGTCTTGCTCTGTTGGTCCATCTGTGACTTCTGTGGCTTCGTCATCATTTTCCACAGATGATTCTGTGAGAATCTCTCCAGTTTTACTAGAATTGGATCCTACTAATTCTTCTGTTTGATGGCAATCAGAACCACCACTTACAGAGCCTGTACTTTCACAGCCTTCAGAATGTAAATCCTTCTCAGCTTGAGACAGGTCAGATTCTTCCATCTGATAATTTCCCTCAGAAGTCTCTTCATTCACAGTTAAGGCACCATCAGATGCCTTTTCTTGATTTTTTTCTGTCTGGGATCATTTCTCTTGATGTCGTAAAAGACTCTAAAAATAACCAAATGTTGTGGTTAAATTTTACTTTCAAAATACCTCCACAGTTAAGTTTCATGGATTCTGATATTCTACGGTTCAAATCATATTCCCTGAAAGTCAGCAGCAGCTACATGCAGGTGGGAGAGAAGCCCAACATCAGAATCATGAGGAGTTCCATTATGTTAAATTCTTTCAAGCAAAAATGAAGTACGAGAATTTGAGGACCTCCTTACTCCACCCTTTTACAGATGGTCTCCAAATACCTTTTCGTTCCTCTTCATCCTCTTCTGTACAGTGCTGCCTGCTTTCTCTTTTATCCTGAGATGAAGATGATGTTTCTGTTCCTTCCACCATAACTGAAAAAATGTCATCGGCAGACGTCTGACTGGCCATCTCTCCGACTTCACTTTTTTGTCAAATCTGAGTCTTTTTACCTCATCCCCCTCAGCTTCCACAGCATCTTCATCTGGATGTTTAGTTTTTATAGGGCTCACTGAGGAACCTTCTGTTCCAGTGTCAGAGAGTCACTGTAAATGTTTTTTAAAGTGTCATTAATAAGATTGTTTGCTTCATCTTCTACATTCTCGCTTTTTTTTTTTTTGTGGGGAAGACCAGCCCTGAGCTAACATCCATTGCTAATCCTCCTCTTTTTGCTGAGGAAGACTGGCCCTGGGCTAACATCGTGCCCATCTTCCTCCACTTTATATGGGACGCCGCCACGGCATGGCTGACAGGCAGTTCGTCGGCGAGCGCCCAGGATCTGAACCTGCGAACCCCGGGCTGCCAAGCGCGGACGAAACCGCTGTGCCACCGGGTGGCCCCTACATTCTCGTTTTTAAGGTCTCAATTTTTGAACTGTATTTCACTGTCAAAGTTAAATTATACCATCTGGGCAAAGAAAAACACAAGAGAATAATTTTGAGGAAACTTCAACTGCTTAATGAATATTTCCCACTAGGAACTAGTCAACAAGTTACATGGCCTTTCTGTTCAAATTCCCAGTAAGTTAAATGTCCTCTTATAATAAAACTATAAGCCTTCCATATGGATGCAGTCTTTAAGTCTTTCCGCTAACGTGATGCAGACAATTTGAGAAGGGATATAAATACAAGGTTTCCTTTTATGATCTACAATGAGAAATGATTTACAAAATTTAAACTCATTTACAAATAGCCTTTTTCTTTTCAAGTTACTTTCAAAAATAAGAAATAAAATGCATCATGACTACCTTACTTTCTTAAGACTCTATTATAAATAGGATCTCCCCAAATTAGCAATTTTAAGCCTTTTCTATGCCCATCTTCAGCATGTGCTAATGCTGCAAACAGAAGCCATAGCTCCTATAACTGCGATAAAACCTTGTTCTATCCCTCAAAACAATTCTAAATTATAAACTGTAAATGAGTGATGAAACCATCAATAAACATTAACATTTTATGAAATATGAAAACATTTTTTGTTTTTTAATATAAAGCACATAGAAACCTGTGATTTTTGTCCATGTTTTGCTGTAAGTTTGACTCTTTGCTGTCTGTGCTCTCAGGTAAGCCATTTGTTGTCATGGGGACTGACAAAGAAACCTTTGGTTGATTAAGTGGCCTAGGTGTTCCAGGCCCATTTGTATTAGACCCACAGTAAGATAAATGAATATCATTTTCCCATTTTTGTAAAAAGTCATCCCTCCTGGGGCTGGCCTGGTGGCATAGTGGTTAAATTCATGTGCTCTGCTTTGGCAGCCTGCGGTTTGTGGGTTCAGATCCCAGGCATGGACCTACACACCACTCAACAAGCCATGCTGCAGTGGCGTCCTACATATAAACAGAGGAAGATTGGCACAGGTGTTAGCTCAGGGACAATCTTCCTCACACACACATGCACAAAATTGTCCCTCCCAAGTTTGTTTATATGAACACATCACATAAGTTTTGGCTGAAATTTTGACTTTCAGATCCATGGGTTACCAAATTAATTAATTCTGTTTAGCATGGCCTATATCCTCTTTAAAATGCCCAATTTTAAAAAAAGTGTATTGAACCTGTTACTCAAAATTAGGAAAATACAAATTCTTTGGATATTAAAAATCAATAATCTCACCTCTCAGTATAACTTGGTGAATTTCCAGGAAACATAACACCATTCATTCAATTTAAACTATTAGAATTAGAAAAAAATATTGTCATGGATGGCTTACTTCTTTAATTTTGACTAAGAATCACAAGTCTACAAGATCTTTTGTAAGATCTCACTGTGACAGAACCAAACAAAATGACTTCTTTGAGAAATAACATAATTATGGGATTATCTTACTATCTCATTTCACAACACAGGTATATTCTTGAAAGAGTTTTAAAACAATTTCACTGTTATCGTCTATGAAAGCAGAGATATTTTAACCTTAAACCAATGTTTCTGAACAGGGGACAACACCTTCCTTACAACCACCCTCCCCTACCCTGCATCCCCAGGGGACATTTGGTAATGTCTGAAGACATTTTTGGGGGGGAGAGAGAGACACTACTGGCATCCAGTGGGTAGAGGCCAGGGACACTGCCGAACCTCCTGTAATTCTTTCCAGGACATCCACTCATAACAAAATGTCAATAGTAGCAAGGACTGGGCCCTAAACTGACATCTTGCTATATTAATCTTGACAACTGGAAATACTTTTCCATCATGAAGAGAAATGTCACCAAGCAGCTATTCCAAACCTAGGAGTTATGCCCTAGAGATGCCCTGGAAAGGTAACTAGGATGGAATCCCAGGGCCCCGAGTGCCACAACAGTCCATAAATCCAACAACATTAAGACTACAGTAGAGCACCAATCCCTTTAGTCCAAATCCCTTTACTAACATAAAAACACATAAGTAATATTATTAGTAATATTCTACTTTGGGGACTGGGCAGTAGATTCACAAGTGTTTATAATACGTGTTTAATTACACATAAAAGAAATGCAACCTATCTTAAGACTAAGATATTGGAAATGATGTAATAATTAGAATGTACTAGAAACAGGAAAATCTCTACTTAATCTGAAGAAGGATAAACACAGCTAACAACCATCACATTCTGCAATAACAAAAATTAGTGATTTAATATGAGGAAAAATACTACAACATAAGGTTTAATCATTTGTTTTTAAATTCTCAAAATCACCCTGGGAGGTTAAGTTTCCATTTATTCCAATTTTACTAAGAAAAGAAAATAAATGGTTAAAAATGAAACCTTCCAATCAGACAAAACTAAAATAATAACAAAAGATCAAAACCTAATATCTTACTAAACTGTTTATTTTTTTGCCAGTCTTACTTTTCTTACTCTAGTTAATTTGAAGCCCCGACATTATATGTTATATGTAATAGAGCAGAAGCAGGCTCTCTTATTTTAGATAGAATCACCCCAAGATATGTAGAGACTGAATTATTTAGGCCGAGTATAATGAAGCCCTTCATAAAGCAGTACCCAGTCCAAAGCTTGATGTGTAGCAACACATACTGCAAGGAAAGACACTCAGATCTTTTTTATAATATAATCTCCCTGGTAATAACTTTATTAACAGTCAGCAGTCACTGAAAGTTTACTATGAGTCAAAGTAAGTGCTTTACACTTAATCCTCCTCACAGCCCTATCACTACCCACCTGTTACAGACAAGGAAACAGAGACTTAGGTTAAGTAACTGGTCCATGGTCACACAACTAGGAAACACTGACTTTGAAGACAGGGCCAATCCTGGTATGACTAGTATGGCACTGCCTCTTCATCCAAAGATTGCCAAAATGTAATTATTAAAAGTCCCTGAGCTGAAAAATAAGTACTGATGGACCATCTCAATTTCCTGCCCTTCAGAAATCTCATTAAATTCAGGGCATGGGAGCTCAGCAAAACATAGTAATCCAGCAAGGCCCTAAGATCTCCTGTAAACCACTAAGTAATGGTTAGGGTTCCTGCTCCAAGGGTAAAATTAATTGAATTTGAATTAGACCTTAAGATGAACCCTGGACTATGTTTTAGGATCAATCACCAGCTGAGGGAATTAGTGACCCATCGGTCCAATCTTGGTTCCCACAGGGTCCTTCCTTCGGTCTTTGTTCCAGACAAGTCAATTTCTCACTTTTCATTGCCTGGAACACCTTGATGTCTTTGTCACATTGTTTCCTTTGTCCAGAGTGCCGTTCCCTTATTACGAACATCCCCTGAACATCCCCTCACTTGCAAAAAACCTAATGCTTCCCTCATTCTTAAATCTGACCTGTATCTTTCTCAACATCTAATTTAAATGCTTTGCACTGGAGATTTTCCAACGTTGCATCCCTCTGAATTCCAGAACTGAATAAATTCCATGGGTTAACAAGTTTGCAAAACACTCTACTGAAGTTAAAATGTCAATTACAAAACTTCACAGAACCTTTAATATGTTGATGTATACAACGAACTTCCAAGAAACAGTAATCTGCTTTTCCCAAACTTAATTGATTGCAAGCTCTTCCCCACCCCCTCCTATTAAAATCTCTCTCTGAAACTTAGAACACAACTTGGAAAATAATTTAGGAAAAATTCTACTTTAGGTTGACTGAGAAACATATTTCAAGAAAAGCTGCCTGAAACAGATCTTACTCAATGTTCTTTTCTGAAATCTATTATGCTACAATTTAATATAATTCCAATGATAAGATAAATACCTTTTCTATTCCTCTGAGAAATTTGTCTGTTCCTGTATCGTTTCTTCTTGGATCTGTTAGCAATTCACATAGTCACTGAACAGTAAAAGGGATACTGCAAAAGAATATGTTTATATTATGAGGTCATTGATTATCAAGAGAATTAGGAAGATTACACTTGCCATTTAAAGGCTTATCTAGTCACCCGTGTGTTAAGCTACAAAAGAAAATGCGACCATAGGGGAATGAATGGACGAGTCACTTGAAAATAGGCAAGACAATAAGCACATCTTTAACAAGGAAACAATCTTCCCTTCCTTGTCTTAAAAAGCAATAAAAAGGAACATCCAAAATTAACAAAAAGCTTCAAAACTGACTGAAAAAAATGTTAACATTCTGAATTCTGATGATTCAATTTTAAGTTTACAAGTGGAGGAACAGAAATAATAATAAAGTTAGAGTTTATTTTACTACAGAAATTTTCCTCAGGCATTCTTCCGCACACAAAGATTTCTTTACAGTGTTCCAATAAAACTACAAATGTTTTGTTGTTGGATAAAATAAGACAAGTGATTCCAATGAAAAAGTATTATAAGTATGGCTCTGGCCCATAATTACAACTTTATATACAATCCACATCTTCCATCAAACTTAAAATACACACAACCAACTCGAAGTGCCTTCTTGTTAGCTTTAATCAAATTTTCAGTTGAGCAAAACAAATACAAACGTGACATAAGTTGGAACTATAGTCATTTTATAAATATAAAGTGATGGAACATACTATCAGCATTCCTCAAAATGATAATCTGAACAGCAAACGTGAGATTAGATATGACAAATGAGCTCAAAAGCACGAACATAAACTTCAGCCTTAAGTATGTGCCACACAAACCCATTTATTCTTCTTATAAAGAGAATGACAAAGCCTCAAATGACAGAGTCAACGTTCACAAAGCCCTTTACTGTCCACAGGCGGTCGGAGACGACACTCTCCTTCACAAGGTGGAGCAGCCACCAAGTAACACGGCCGGGACGCAGCCCCAGTTTCTCCAATTTCAAGTCCCACGTCCTCCTTTCCACTATGCCACACACTTAAAACCATAAGTTTATTTGCTAACTGGACAAACTACATTTAGTTCTCATATTCTTAGCATCAATACCATTCTTATGTTCTTATAAAGTCAGTATAAGATTTACAACAAAGTTTGAAAGGTATAAAGTAAATGTTAGTCATATGAAAACAAACATTTTAGTTATCCGAGAGACCAAGAATCAATCTCGAGAATTCTCAGGTAGCATCAAAACCTAGAAGTCAGAAAACTATCATTTGCCAAAAGACTGGGCACTGACTAAAGATGGACTGTTTGCCTGACATCACAGATATTCAGAAGCAGTTAGAAATACAGAGCTTCCTTGATGCTCCTCATGACTGTCATAGGAAATTCCGTTGGGTTTCTGAGAAAAAAAATACTCGTTTCCTTGCTTTTGATAATCTATTCAGAGTCAAGTATACTGTCAAAACTAAGAATTTTTAAAATGGAAAAGAGAAGCACAAGGCACACCAACATTACTAATAATGAAACAGTAAGCTAACACATCTGTTTTGTTCATTCCTATAAAGACGACACATACTTGGAAACCTACAGCTAATACACAAAACTGTAACTCCACTAAACAAACAAACCATTTTCCCAAGCTACATATATAACAAATAACATCAGTTTCCAAATTGTCGTTTCTCATATTTGAAAGCTTCTTAAGGGCAGGATCTCTTCACATATATTATGCTCAATATATAATGTATTTATTCCATATATATCTGAAATGCATGACATGATTTCAGAGTACTGGTGGTACACCTGCACCTCAGCCCCCCTTCTAGTTCACTGCCCTCCAAACCTCAACACACACGCCACCAATGTACTCCCTCACTACCTCATAGTAATACTGTAATTAAAAGTTTATACACTATTCAAAAACAAACAAAATAGCACCTAGTCTTAAGACTATTCAAACAGTACCTAACTGGCAAATACTTAAATAGATATTGTCTAATTATGTCTTTTCCTCCAACTAAATTTCTTCCAAAAAACACCAAAAACTAGTATTTTCTCTTAAATGAAAACTAGCTTTAAAAGATGAATAACTTCAGGGGCCGCCTGGCGGTGCAGCAGTTTAGTCCGTGCTTGGCAGCCCGGGGTTCGCGGGTTCGGATCCCGGGCGCCCGCCGACGCACTGCCTGTCAGCTACGCCGTGGCGGCGTCCCATATAAAGTGGAGGAAGATGGGCACAGATGTTAGCCCAGGGCCAGTCTTCCTCAGCAAAAAGAGGAGGACTGGCAATGGATGTTAGTTCAGGGCTGGTCTTCCTCACACACACACAAAAAAAGATGAATAACTTCCTATTTAACAATGTTTACACTACTGTTTTGGCTAATTTTCTTTACAGAGGTAAGTAAAACTCTAGCCAATTATTAACATTGTATGTGTTGGTGAATATAACACTGCTTTTAGGGAAAAAAATGTATTATGTTTGCATAGCGATGTCAGCAATAATAGCCAATGATAAAATGAGTTTACAGTCTTAGACACTTTCAGGACCTTTTAAAGTCATTTTACCAAGTGTCCAATAGACGTCACCAAAATGTCATACAACACTTCCCTTCCTCACATGAACAGACTAAAATACATAACTAAAACACTACTGGTAAATAAAAGTATTCATTGAAACTACCGATACAATTTTGAGAACTGCATTAAAAGCTCTCTTTACAGTTTGTGTTTTTTAACCTTTTATATAAATATGAGAGCCTACTATAAGCTAGAAAAACTTACTCAATAGCCAAGCAGAAAGACATGTAAATAATTACAATGACAAAAACAAATGCTAATAAAATTGTGCACACAGTGCTGTGATGACAGAATAAACTATATGGCAGGGAAGCAGCAGGAATCTGAAGTGGAGGTAGGTCTTTATAAGGAGGCATAAGAATAAACCAGATAAACAAATCCAAAAAGAATGCTTGGTACAACTACATGAAAGGTTTGCTTGCTGTTACTCTTCCATTAGACATAGCACATGAAATAGTTTATTTTAACTCCTGAAAACATTAAGGCTTTTCATGATAAAAAGCACTGGCTAAACACACATGTGCTAAGAAGAAAAAATTCACATTACCCACTCTCAATGAAAAATCTGAACCAGAATCTCCAAATTCGGGGAAATGGAGAAAGGATATTCATTTGCAAAGGTACACTGTAAAATAAATAACTTAGTAGAAAAGTATTCTGGGTTATTTCCAATAAAATACATTCAGTTTACTCTGCAATATATTACCTTTTTTGCCCACATAGTAAGATGAAAAACTAATATTATATACGGAACTAAAAAAAAAAAGCTTTAAAAAAGAAGACATGACTAGCTAGCATTTAAAAAAAAAGTATGCCTATAAAATTCAATAAAACTTGGGGAGAAAAAACCCAAAACCATATATTAAGTAAAGGATCTGAAACTAACAGGTCCTTTCAGATGGTATGACTCAGAAACACTACAGACAACTGTCGACCAGTCCACTTTTAATGCACAAATTACAGAGTAGGGTGGTTAAAAAATTACTGGCTAGCCCACTGGGAGACCTTGCCCAAGTTGAATTTACCTCTCTTAAGTCTTCATCTCCTTATCTGGAAAACAGGGATTCTGGACGTGTACCTCTCACATGATTATCATGAAGACTAAACGTGACATAATTTATATAAATCACTTAACGGTACCTGAAATATTTTTTAAAGTGTTCAATAAGTCTTAGTTTTTACCATCGTCCTGATCCCATCTACTATTTAATGAGCTTGGGGGAAGGCACAAACACTCCAAAGACCAACTACAGAGAAACAAAAAAAGTATATCTTTATCTTTAAAAATATTCCTTTTAATTCCAAGGAAGTAACTAACCCTGAATAAATAGGATCACACATTTTACATTAGTGATATATCTTAATTTTACTGCAATCTGTCCCCATTTACTACTACTAATAAAAATACCAATTCTTGTATACCTAGAAGCTATGGGAATTCAAATATCAAGAAAAGCTACTGAACACTACATGGCTCAGCTATGAATAACATCTACAAAGTCAGAGTAATGAAAACACTATATATTGATTTGACCAAAAATTGTGATATAATTGTAACTAGAAAATAGTGAAGAACTCTGTATGTCTGTGTGAGTATATGTATGTGAGTGTGTGTGAGGGGTGAGTGTGGGTGGGTGTAAAGGGTAAATCTTTGCCTTCAGTAGAAGGAAGTCTATAGCTGTCAAAAGAGAAAAATCAAGAAATACCAGGTAAAATGGCTATTTAGAAATTAAAGGGGCCCGTCCAGTGGTGTAGTGGTTAAGTTCACACACTCCTCTTCAGCAGCCCAGGGTTCATGGGTTCAGATCCTGCGTGCAGACCTACACACCACTCATCAAGCCATGCAGTGGCAGCATCTCACATACAAAAAACAGAGGAAGATTGGCACAGATGTTAGCTCAGTGACAATCTTCCTCAAGCAAAAAGAGGAAGATTGGCAACAGATGTTAGCTCAGGACCAGTCTTACCAAAAAAAAAAGAAAAGAAAAGAAATTAAAAAGGTAAATACCAGAAGAAACAGCTGAAAGAGTTGAAAATGGTTGCCTCTGGGAATGAGGGGTCAGTAATGGGGAATGATGGGGCAAATAACTGTTATTTTTCATGATGAACACTGTAGAACAATTTGACACTTTGATTTAAAAAATTAAATTTTTCTTAATGAAAGAAAAAAAAAAAGAAAGAAAAGCTACCGAACATCAGAGAAAGACATCGAAGCATAAATTAGCAATGCATGCTGTTTTTTAAAAGATAGAAATTTTAAACACTAAGGCTAAATCCTAAAGAAATAATTTCCCATTTTATATTTTAATTTGAGATTAGACTACAGTTTGACTAAAATTTATCTTAATCTGCTTTAAATGTTTGATCAATAAGATATACAAATATTCTGAATATATACCAAGGTATTCAGTTGGAAAAAAGATATTCAGAAAATAAAAAGAAAGAAAGAAATACACATTTCATTTGGAGTCTAAGAAAAAAAATCATATAAATGACTACCTTACTCTCTGTTATATAAGTAACTTTCCTCACGAAAAAGATAATGGGATATAAAATATAACACAGAGGCCATTAGAGTAAAAAGCTAGAGAGATCAGACCATCCTATTAAGAAAAATGCTAAAATAGCCAATTCACTTTTGTTTTACGCATAAAGATGTGGTTTTTATTACATCTTTATTTTCTGACTATTAATGGCCACATTTACACTGTGCCTTACTTAACAGAATGACTTAAGTCAGACTTGAACTATTTAGGTGGAAACTAACTCAAATATCTCTCAGTTATCCAAGGCTGAATGAGTTCAGTTTTATTCACTCTCAAGTACTACAAACATGAGAAATACCATTGGAATCTGTGATAGTATCTTTACATAAAGCAATGTGCTCTTTCTGTACTCAGGCTTTAACATTTGTGCAAATATATTTATACATAAATATTCATATGCATGTATTTTATGCCTCAAATCAAATGTCAGAAATTCTGAGATTTATTGAAAAAATTATTGTGAAATGAGAAGTATAAAAAATTAAGAAAATGAAGGATTAGCCTCTTTCAATAATGGTAACTCTAAACTAATACCTGTGCCATTCCCCATTCCAAAATAGATCCACCGCAATTGTCAATGCTTTTAATCAAATTAATTACCTTTTACAGTGCCTACCTAGAGTAGTCTGAATTATTTTTCTTGCCTCAAATAAAAATGTCAAGAAAAAATTAGATTTCTACAAGTTCCTACCTTTCAATTTAAAAAATTCTATTAGAGAGAACATTACATCAAACCGTATTACCAGGAGACAAGACAAGGTGTGGAGCAGAGTAAGGTGGGGAGGCCACTAAATAATTCTGATTCTCAACTAGTTATGTCAAGGGAAAAAAGGGGCGTGAAGAAAAAAGAAATAAACACATTTTAAGTAACAGATTCAATATACCCAACAAACATCAACACAAATAATTTTTTAAAAATGCAAAAACTATCTTTCCCAACCAACTGAAGAGCAGAAAATCCAGCAAGCAATGAAATAGGCAAGGGAGTAAGAGAAGAAAGCAACAAAAGGCTAGAACCCATTCTCTTATCCCTGAATAATCTCGAACCAACGGTAAAGCAAACAATACAAAATCAAAACAGGAGCATGTGTTTTATATCTACAATCCAGATTTAAGAGTATAAAAATCTCATGTATGACCTTTAAAACAAGTACGAAGAGGCAAGCGCTCAGGTGCAGAAACTTACGAGAGATGTCTGTGTTCATGCACACACACATATAAAACAATCGTGTGAAAGTTTTCAGGACTAAGCAAAATCTGGTAAATCATGTATATTAAAATAACTTTAAAGAAAAAATTCAACAGTCAGAAAGACTATCATGCCAAAAGATGGTAAGCACTCCTCAGTCGTGACCATACCTGCCTAAGAGATGATATAACAAAGATTTTTAGGTCGTGCACTTTTCCACACCGCTCATAAATACAGAGCCATGCTACTTTAGTCAACCACCCACAATAAGTGAAACTTACTGCTTATTTTAGAGAGGCCTTCGGGCTAACACCACTGTCAAGGAGGGGCAAGATGTGGGTGGTTAATTTACTTTTACATTCTTTATTCTTCCATTTTAAATTTAGAGGACATAAAAAGGTCTTTTTAAAACTACTAGGCATGTCAGTTACATTCTCTCTACCCCTCAAACCCTCCTGTCCCGTTACAGGAATGAACTTCGGCTACTAACAGCTTCTCAATTACACTCATAGTGTCTGTGACAGGAAGAGGATTTTCATAAGGGGCCCTGGTTTGAGTGAGCCCATATACTCCTGTTCATCATCATCCCAAGCAGAGGGCATAAAATGGCAACAAATATCTTTTAATTGATCATTCCATTAAAGTTTCTTTTTTTGTTAACTTTAATTTTTCGTGTTTCTCACCTAAGAAACTGTAACTTCAGTTCTGGAGAGTAGCTATAATCTATCTTCTACTATAAAATTTCAAAGTTCAAAAGTAATTTTAAAAGGACAAGAAAATATAACTAAAAAAAAGAACTTAAGTATTCAACTAAGTAATTCTATCTCCCATGCCCCGTTAAACAAAATGTAGGTACAGAACCATACTCTCCTTTCTTTCACTCACTCATTCAGTACTTGTTTGTTTGAGAACCTCCTATGTTCCGGTGTTCACTGTTCTAGGCCTTGTTTGGAAAAGACAGTTACCCCCTGCTCTCCAGGATCTTACAGTTCAGGAAATCAAGCAAACAACTGAATGGACAATTTCTGCTTCAAAGAGGAAACATGTGTATGATGATAATATATTAAAATAATTTTAGAAAATGAATAATCTGTTTCATGACAAAAGACTACGAAGCGTTTAATATAGAGCTTTTATACTAATTAAAAGCAAACCAAAACAACAAAATAAACTTACCAATTAGAAAATCACCAAAAGACAAGAAAAACAAAAGAGGATATGAAATCACAATTCATAAAAGAGCCAACAAGGACATAAAAAGATGTTCAATTTCACTTGCAATCACAGAAACAAATCCATGCATATACAGACTAAAATCCTGAAGAATTACACTGTCTGTACTGATATACAAGAGAAACATACATTAACACATTTTGTGAGGTCAATTAGGCAGTATCAATAAAAATGTTAAGTGTGCATACACTCTAACATTCATCAACACCAAAAGGTCTGTACAAGGATGCTCACTGCAAGCACCGCTCATAACAGCCGAGATAAATGCCCACCACCAGTGTGGATGGGGCAAATGAATTACAACCTGTTCATATGATAGAAAATAATGCTGCCATTTCAGATTAAGCAGACAAACAGAAGACAGCTATAAATGTACTGACGCAGAGAAGACTCCAGAGCTCTTCTACAAGGAAAATACATGTAGCATATAACATGATCCCACTTTGATTCTCTCCTTTATGTACTCCTATAACTTTTGGGGATCTTTTTAGAACTATGAACAGATATCACTTTCGTAATTTAAAAGATCTATTACAAATAGTGGGAGAAACTGGTTGAAAAAGAACAAAATGCCACTTCTACCACCCTCTTAGCAAAACTATTTTTTAAAGCAACTAATTCATATATATTCAAGACACAAAATTGAAAAAGATTATAGACATGTTTCAATGTACCAATAATATTACAAGACAAAAAAGGTTAAATTTAAAAATGAAAAATATCGGGGCCAGCCCCGTGGTGTAGCAGTTGAGTTTGCATGATCCGTTAGGCAGCCCGGGGTTTGCCGATTCAGATCCTGGGCACGGACCTACTCACTGCTCAGCAAGCCATGCTGAGGCAGCGCCCCACATAGAAGAACTAGAAGGACCTACAACTAGGATACACAACTATGTACTGGGGCTTTGGGGAGAAAAAAGAAAAAGAGGAAGATTGGCAATGGATGTTAGCTCAAGGTCAATCTTCCTCAAAGGAAAAAAAATAATGTATCACTGATAAAGACTTGGATTTTGCCTGATTAGGGAAAATGATTCATAAACTGCCATTATGAAAAATCAAATTAAAAAATATAAGTTCAAAATACTTATGGTTCAAGATAAAGAATGTTTTAATGACTGTTCAGGTCATTTTGAGAAGGTCAATTACCTGCTTTACAGATTAAGATACAAATATTTAGATTTATTTAATAACCTACATATCTGTGTCTAGTCCAACTTAAAGAATTGAAAATGGCATTACTAATTCAGAATCACAAGTAAATTAGTTTAACATTCACAAAGCAGTGGTATAAATTGACCTGTTTCACCTTAACTCTTATTTTTAAATGGTAGCCATAACTTATTGAAATAAAAGATGAGTTACCATAATGTGTAAGTACTACCAATCTATTTATGTACTATTTATAAATATTTCCTTATCTTGAACACATTCAGTTCAATAGTTAATCTTATGCAACATACTTCTAATACACAGCATGTGACTTCTGAGTATGTGCTTAAAAAAAGATTATTATTAACAAGGAAATATACGCATATAGTTAAATAAATTTCAACAGTACAACAGAGTACACAGTGAAAATAAGTTTCCTTCCCATCCCAAACCAGGGGCAACTATAATTGACAGACCTCAAAGATAAAGCTGTGATTTCTACCCCCCCCCAAAATATTTTAGTAACAGACCCGAAACCAAAGCATAAGAATTTGATATTTTAAGCAAAATGCCTAAACTTACAAAACAGGGGAACGTGACATATAACAAAGGGTTGACTGAATTACACTATCTTGTTGCAAATCCCATGTGATGAAATACCTGAAGAAAAGAATGAGATTGTTCATGCTATCAAAAAATACGACTGAAACCTGTTCAAATAAAATCTGCCCATAAATATGAATTAATGGTTAACATATACACAATTCATTAAATTTGGTATTGTCACCCCACACTCCTAATTGTTAATGCCAAACTAAATACTGAACAATTCAACTTCACCAATACTTCTTCCCTCAAGAAAAGAAACCCTAAAAATACAACATCCTAAAAAGAAAGTATTTAAAATGACACAGAATATAAGATAGCAACATTTTTCAAAAGATCAGATTTATTTTAGTGCAGAGTATCTTTTCAATGCAATGTTTTACAAACGGCTGAAAATGGTTACCTTTTGGTGAAAGAGGGATTCCACAAATATTTTTTTAAATGAAACATCACTAAGTAGAATTGCTTTTTTCATTTTAAAACAAATGTGACCTCTCAAATGATATACAGGTTCTATACAACGTATAAGAATTTACAATACCAAACATAAAATGGAAAGAAAAAAAGCACTAAAATATTTCCTGATAACTGAATGTTTCTACTGTCATACCCATTTAAAGTCTGATGCCAAAAGCTGTAAATATTTAAAATACTTTGTAAGCTGAAAATCAATAACTACTATATATGTCTCTAGAGACAGAATTCATTCTAACGGATAATCAGTTATCAAACAAACAGACACATCAAAATTTAAAGAAAAATCTATAATGTTCTGTTAAAAATCAAACCTTTAAAATAGTATTACGTTCATACCCATTAAGTCCAGGGACAATTTTCAGTGTTCTTTCCTTCATTTCATCAAAGGGAATATACTCCACGTTAGGGTTGGGAGGACCTCTTGGTTCAGGAGCTGAAGTTCTGAAAGCGTCCATCACTTCCTCCAGTCTGAAAATAAAACAGCCCTTAAATTGAGACCATTGAATCCTACAAGCAAAAAGTCAAAAAAATAGAATACCATGTAGCTTTACCATTCTTGAACACAAAGCACAAATGCAGAATTTACCAGGACACTAACGCTGACATTAAGATCTGAATAAGTAGTAGTAAGAACGTCCTTGTTCAGTAGCATGCACCATGCCTGATCAATCTGATTCACAAACTCCAATCTGTTTGCGTCCCGTTCTCCCAACTCCTGACCCAGACAAAATCCAAATCTCTGATAAAAACCTTTAAAATAAGCTTCCTCTGGCTGAAAGTCTATTGTGTTCTAAGTTCCCTTCTTAGCATTTTTAAAACATTTCATTTTGACTCTGTCCTTCATCAGAAACATAACTAGGGACACGTTACTGCCCAATTAGAAACTGGCCCAAGTCCATGCCCCCCTCCAGGAATCCCCCCTCCAGGAATCCCCCCGCCCCCCGCGAACGCGCCGGGCGCTGCCGCAGCTCTGGGCAGGCGGGACCAGGGACAGAGTAACAGGACGCAGTTCACCTGGGTGCGCGGCCGCCGGGAGCCCTCGCCTCGTCCACTGGCTCCCCGCGCCCTGCTTCTCGGCCGCCTCATCGCTGCCCTTCGCCGCCGCTGAGTTTCCTCACCGCCCCCTCCCCGGGGCCCTGCTCGTGCACATCGCACGTCCTGCCGGCCCTCCGTGAGTGCTCTCGGCCGGCGGCGGGGGCGGGGGGCGCGTTCCCGGCTGCGGCAGGAGCCCCGCGCCCTCGGCCTGCTCTGCGTGGAGTTGCGGCTCCGGCCCGGCGCGTGGGCCGGGACGAGGGCGCCGGGCCAGAGTAGCAGCAGGTCGGCCGGATGGGGGCCAGGGAGGATGTGTGGCTCCTGTCCCCCTGGGGTGAATTTAGTGCGCCCCCCTCCCCGCGCGCCCAGCAGCACAGGCCCGGCCGGCGGAGGGGGCGGGGGGCGTGTTCCCGGCTCAGGGAGCAGCCCCGCGCCCTCGGCCTGTTCTGCCTGTTCTGCGCCGAGTTGGGGCTGCGGTCGGGGCGAGGGCTCTGGCCTGGGCACGTGGCCCGGAGGAGCCGCAGGTCGGCGCGTGTGGTTCCTGCCGCCTTGGCTCAACTTAGCGCGCGCGCCCCCTCCCCGCAGCCCGGGCATTTAGCTCCTCCGGTGCTGGACCTTCCGCTGTGTGCGGATTTTTGGAATTTATTGTAAAATTTAAGCATAGTGGTACACAATATTTAAGTTTTCTTTAAACTGAAAATGCGGCCTCATGTAAATTTCACGTTACGCCTTCTGTATGCAAGAATAAGTGCTAGCCCTCTGTCCGCAGTGCTGTGGCGGCGTCGCATAGAAAGTGGAGGAAGATGGGCACGGATGTTAGCCCAGGGCCCGTCTTCCTCAGCAAAAAGGGGAGGATTGGCAACGGATGTGAGCTCAGGGCTGGTCTTCCCCTCAGCAAAAAGAGGAAAAAGAATAAGTGCTAGCCACAAACTAGCGTGGTAGCATAAATACAAGTTTAGAATTCAAAACTATATTGGAGTGTCTGAACCAGATTACTTATTTCTAGTGATCTTAAAAGGAAGACTACATTAGATTTTAAGCAGTTATAAAATTGAATATATATCACTTCTTACTAAAAAGTCTAATTCCACTTTAAATTTTTAGATCTTGCATACCCCTAATATGTAAGTCTCTACAAATGAATTTTTGAAAAATGAGTTTTTCAGTGGTTTTGAAGATATTTAGTTGCTATTTCTTTCATGAAATAGTGGCCAATATAGTTTCTCTTGTTTTAATATATTGTGGAATAAAATATTTTTTCACAGATTCAGGAGCTCCTGGCTAATATGCTGCTGAAACTGTTATGTTTTTACTGTATAATACAGAAACATGCACTAATTGCAGTATATCGCTAGTCGTTTTTTTTTTAAATTACGCTACAGAAACGTTTATAAAGCAAATAGTCTTTTCTCAGAAATTCGTGTCTAGTGGTAAACCTTACCTGAAAGATGGTAAAGCAGACACCACAGGAATTATAGTACCTAGCTTTTATTCTGGCATCTGTATAGTTTCTTATCTTTCTTCTAAGGATGATATGGAAGGAGTGAGCATTTAGGAGCCTCCATGCTAAATATGTTCTGAAGAAGTATTTTGTTCTGCCAGTACAGGTTGTAGAAAAAAAGTCTTAAATTTTAATGTTTTTAGGCCTGTAACATGGAGCCACCATTTACTTTTGAGCAAAGAAACAAACACAATTTATCCACGTAACACAGGTCAAACTAAAAAGGCAATAAATAACAAAAATGAGTGAAAATTGTTTAGCATGTGATAAACAGAAGAAAACAAAGGAAATGGATCTTTGTGCATATGTCTACATGTCTTGCATTTAATGAAATTTGTTAAAAATTTACTAGAGCATAGTTTTTGTGTATTTAAAAATAGCTTTACACATTAAAGTGCTTCATCTTGAACATTCATCCTTCTATTACTTCCTCCTTTTCTAATTCATAATTAATAAAGGAAATCCAACAAAATGCCTTTAGTTAAATGAACCAGAATTTACAAGATTGCATTTATTCATTCAGTCATAGACTCATAAACTACTATATGAATAAAATGCTATCCTTGCCTTTGGGAAGCTCACAGTACAATGGAAGGAATAGATGCAAACAAGACACCGTCTATGAACATTTTCTTAACCTGTACAGAAGGCCACAGCATATTTTAATTTATCTCTATGATGAAATAAGTTTTACATGTTTATTACTGAAATATACTTGTTGAAAAGATCAGGTTAATTTTATAAGTTAAATACGGTCACTAGAAGCACTCGTCACTTGATGGCATGTTGGTAGTTAATGCATATACCTTGTAGTATGTAATATTTTAATATTTTTATAAATTTACAAATCTATATTTTTATGGGACATACTTGGATTTAACATTTCACTGACACATGATTTACAGCAGGGTCTTAGCATTGGTACTTGCAGTACCTGTCCTTTCAATTTCTTCATAAAGAAATATACAGTATGTGTTCTTTCTGTTGAAATCATAAAAAGATCTAAAGTATTGTTTACTGTTGAACGTATTTTAAAGTTTTTTGTCAATTTAAATTTTATTTTACATTCCATTCACTCGTTTTTATCTCCTAAAGTGGATATTCTCCTGGCCTTCCATCTTCTGCGTCTGTGTTACAATTATTATACTTTCTACTTTCCAAAAATATGGATTTTTTTCTTCAATTTAAATTGATAAATAGATGCTTTAGGGAAAAAATGCTTAGATCCCTTTAGAACCAGGGAACTATTTAAAACTCCTTGGTCTGAGGTGACACTTTCTTAGCTAGGTGGTGTTCCTGACCTCGCCCAACCAAATAATCAAGTTTAGATATAAGCATGTTACATAAATCTGCCCTTTTTATACACACACCCACCCCTTCTGTAGTTTTCATCACTCCTTATTCCTAGTGAGCTCTTTGACCCTCTGGACTTTTCTTCAGTTTCTCCTTTGGGTTTACAGTCTTCTCGTTTATTTTTCTTTATTTTTTAAGAATTCCAGGTTTGTGTTAAAACTACCATGGAATCTTCAGACTTATTTGTAATACCTAAAGTCACATCTTATAATGCAGAGAAAAGTAGAGGCAGAATTCCTACTTACAGTTCATGTTGTGATTGAGCTAAACTTGAGCTTAGCGTGGGGGTGCGGTGCGGAAGAGAATTACAGCAAAAAGCATCACTTGAGAGACGTGGTCATTCTTTCACTGTAAAGAAAGCGTCCCAGGTAAAGAATCCCAGAACTATAGAGAGACTGAGCAGTTGTGTAGTCCTCGCTGCTTATCTTGAGAGAAGAGACTGAGGTAAAAAGGCAAATTCTGTCCCAAATCACACAACTGAGAATTGCTAAGAATCCAGTCTCTTAAATTCTGCTCCAATGACCATTTTCTCTTTTTGTATGTGTAGTATGTGTAGATAGTTCATAACTATATATTCCGGTAAACAATCAGACCCTATCTCTACTTTTCTACTTCTGAAGGTATTTACAAGAAAAAAATCAGAAAAATCACCTTAAAATGTTTCAAAACCAATAGAATATTAATAATTTGAACTAACTGGGTAAATTGTCAAGTCAGAATTAGTGAAACGATCATTTTAAACTATCTAGCAAAAATTAGTTTTGCTTTTTTCAAATTCATGGCGTGAACAAAACCTGATTGCATGATGTTTCAGGCTGTCATCCCTACCTCTAAACCTCATGAAAAGGAAAATGTAAAAAATTCTAAATTATGATTGAGGAAGTTAAATATATCCGTTGCATTCATGTTCATGCTGGTTTTTTTGAAGAAAATAATTGACATTTAAATGTCTCAAATCAGATTATATAATTTCTTTAATTAGTGGGGTTTCAATTAAATAGATTTTCTTTGTTTCACTTGGTGTCATTAAAAATGTAAATAGGGTAGTCTTCTGAACTATTGTTTATCACTTTTCAAAATACATAGCAACTGTAGTTAATCAAATAATTTATACTTAAAGGGAAATTATTCTTTTTCTTCATCCAAAATACTTGAAAAAATGTTTTTAAAATATTTTGAGTAACTTCATTGAATTTATATTTTATTTATTTTCTTAGGCAAATCCAGTCATACCTATTTTCATATAGTGCACAATGAAATACACCATAATAGCAAAGATAGTAGCAAGGTATTCCAGATGAACTCCAAATAGTTGTAATTCACTCATAAATTTTATACAATATGGGCTGACATCAACCATAGTGTCAAAAGCAGTGATTATGAAAGGAAACATTTTTCGGCAGAAATACTAAAGTGTGTTTTAAGTTCTTCCAATTATGCCATTTTCTCCACAGTGCCCTACTATTTCAATTAGGCTACATTACCTAAAATTAGGTTAATTTTAAAAACTAAGTTCTTCCCACTTTTATAATGTCTCAGTATTTTTATTTTCTGGCTTAATTTATTCTATAAATGTTGATGAATCCAAGTGGTTTATGATAAAGTGTTAATGTTTTGCTCTTATAAAAACTTGGATAGTATTAAAAAATACATATACATATGTACAGGATTTTCCCTATAGAACACTTGAAATCCTTCTATACTGCTTGGTATTTTATTACTTAGTGATTATGTGGATAATTGTTGTTTTTTATTTTATTCTGGATAACCTCTATCAGGCTTAAGAAAGCAGTTTCTTTAACTTGCATAATTCCATGCTAACAAAATTTAACTTGAATTTCATTTTAAACTTGTACATCCTGATACATGTTTTTGTTTGCTTTCTTAACTAGTGAAAAAGGCCATAGTTTTTAAATCTAGAGAATTTAAGTTGTTTCCAGGGGTAGACAACAGCAACAAGTTTTCTGTGAGTATACTCCTTTTTTGTTACTTTGATCTCTAGTGCAAGAGTGAAGTTTGTGGTGTCTGTGTTGTTTTTGTGTGTTTTATAAAGATGTATATTTACCAAATTAACTGCATTAATATCTATATAACATGCGTGATTGTTATTCAATATTTTCTTGTATTTAGATGCGTGTTGAGTTAATGGATTAATGTGGTCAGTTCCCAAGCCCAGATTGTTTCAAAATGTAAGAAAGAACTTCTGATCTGGTGTGTTAACATTTGAGTTTTGTAATTCTCGGATGAGAGATTTAAAAAAATGAGTGAAATTCCTGAAATTGGTGGTTTCTTGTAGGAATTTTTGTTTGAACATATTGAAATTTCACCATAATGATTTTTCTAAGGAAAAAGTTGTTAATTTATCTAAACTCTTTGTCAGTAGCCTTTTGTAAATTAATTAACTAATATTTGTTTTCTATTGAAAATCTCATGTAATAGCCTGAAATATACATATTTATGTGCTGCCCCAATTCCGAATTTCACTTAACATTGAGGGATTTAGAGATTTTCTGAAGTTCATCCATGAATCTCGGATTAAGAATCACTGAATTAGAGTATTCTTTTATATTATCATAAATGAATATAAAACAAGATTTTTAGGAGAGCCTATGCGTTTTTGTAGCATAAATCAATGGTTTATAGAGGTTCTCTGTGTTACTGTTCACACAGATACATATTATAAATTTTGAAAGAAGCCATTCATAATACATCTGACTTTAAAATGACAGATTGGTAGTAAATAAAATTACTTATTGTAAATAACATTTTTAACAAGAGTATATTTTTAGTATCATTACTTTTATTGAATTCCAAATCCTCTAAAGAAATGAGTTTATTTAACAAAAATCATTCATTCTAGTTATATCAGAAAAGGGTTTTACCTACATGTGTATTGACCTGTGTATATATATATATGTTATAGTGTTATATATCTATATAAGAGTAAGTGACGAGCAATTACAAGTATTAAGAAAAATTTGGAGCTTGTATGTTATCAAATATTTTAAAGTATTAGAATTTTAAGATACGATTTTTACATTTTGGTAGATTTGAGAATACTAAACCAAAAACAGCAGATATCAGTTAGGAAATCATTGATCACATTGGGTTACCTGTTCGGACAGCACTAAACAGTTCATTTCAAAGTATTTAGCTGTGTAATTATGATTTCTTGTTCTAGTTTTTGGGTTGAGGCCATATTTTCAAGATTGATACCGTCAGTTTTTAGAGAAAATAAATAGTGCTGCAGTATTTTTTTCATATGTTAACTATTGGATACATTTTGCAGAGAAAGACATTTTCCTGTAATAGAAAATATAAACAGAAAAGTTGTCACACGTCCTGTCAGCATGAAATAAAATTTAAATGTTTGCAGACTTAAATATTAGGTTTACTACTTTTTTTCTAATATTTTTATCTGGCCAATATACTTATTTTGGAATTCTAGGTAGAATTATAAGCTATGAGTGTTTCACTCTTTCCTTATTTTGGCTACACAAACGTTATTTTATATGCTGCATGCTTCAGACTTTCAGATGTCCTGGGAAGTTCAGGCTGCTATCCTAAAATATCTAAAAGTTATCCTGGCATTAAGATATATGTAACTCTCTATACTTGCTGTATTGTCTTAGTGTGCAAATGTATTATTTTCATTGTTCCTGTGTAGAGGTTATGAGGGTGAACAAGAAAGGAAATTTAGACATAATAGTGTATCTGTGGGGAAAAATCCTTGATTTTTTAAAAGATATTTTATTGAAAGAATATTTGCTTTAAAATTGTCAGGAGAAAAGTTAATGACACACAAAAAAGTTAATCATGAAGCAAAAAATGTTAGTTTACTTCATAATTTTCAAACAAATTTTGCATTTATTCATTATATTTTATGTAAGAGATAAAAAGTACTCCTGTGCTTTCTAATTTTTAGTTTTTTTTTTTTCTTTTTTTTTTTTTGTGAGGAAGACCAGCCCTGAGCTAACATCCATTGCTAATCCTCCTCTTTTTGCTGAGGAAGACTGGCCCTGCGCTAACATCCGTGCCCATCTTCTTCCACTTTATATGGGACGCCGCCACGGCGTGGCTGACAGGCAGTGCGTCAGCGGGTGCCCAGGATCCGAACCCACGAACCCCGGGCTGCCAAGCACGGACTAAACCGCTGCGCCACCGGGCGGGCCCTAATTTTTAGTTTTGAATGTAAATAATACCACTCCAACCAAAACAAATTATTTTTACCAATTTTTTCATAGTCACATAACAAGCCAATGTTATTTTAAATTTAATTTTATTACAATTTTTCTCAAACATTTAATAAGTAGCTTCAAAGATATATTCTCTATGGTTGTTTATAGAAAAGGGTTATATTGTTTTAATTTTTATCATTATTATATATCATCAGGTAAGCATTTGGGTCTTCATCTCTTTGATATTTATTTTAACCCAGGGCCAAATAATTTTAAAAGGAGATAATGTTTGTTTGATATTTACCTTTCAAATGAAAACATAAATAAAGCTTGTGTTCTTTGGAAAAAACAGTTCTATTACTGGAACTGCCAGAAATAAGCATAAATGTGGAAGATATGAGCACCTTTGAAGTTTAACTAAGAAACAAATTAATAAGAGATTCAGGAAGCTGCAGTAGTGTTTATAGGGAGCATTTGGCTTTTATATCTTAAACTAGTTTTATATCTATAAACAAATCTTATGTTTTAAAATGTTGAACTTAGTGAACTAGTAGTCCTGTCAACTTTTCTACTAGGCTATTCTAGAATATTAAAGTGGAATTATAAAGAAACTGTGAGTTTCCCATAATGTATTGGGGTTTTTTTTAAATTTCATTTTCTTCAAATCTGCACTTTCGTTCATTCGTATTATCCATTCACTCCACTATTCTAATTGAACTCCTTCTCTATGGCAGCACCATGCTAGGCTGGGAAGGTAGAAGAGTGAATGAAACACCGTCTCAGCTGGCCATGGTCTGACATTTACTGGGACTCTAATGAGTTAAGAGGCAACTCTTTGTAGAATGTGAAGTTAGTGTACAATATTGTCAACATCCATGATGTTTGAGTTCAGAACAAGTTCCAAAAGCAGATCCAAAAACCATAAGGTGTTATAAAAACTTAAAATCTAATGTAAAAAAATCTAAGAAAGGGAGCATTGTAACCAGCTAGATGAGGTAATGTGGAGGTGACTTTTAGTCAGAATCTACTTATTTTATTTCAGAGTAGATTATGTGCTCTATAACATCAGAAACCTCAGAAAAGTTGCTTATACTAACAATATTATATTTTGATGTTGACTAATTTTATAGTGTTTTCAAGCTAGAACATGCAATAAATGGTTAATTAAGATTCCTGTAGCATATTTTATAAACATACATAATAAAGATATTTCAGTGCTATAAGAAATGATAATTCATTCAATTTTTAAAATCCTATAAATTCTACCCTCCTCTCTTTTTTCCACTGGTGTGTGGGGGAGAAGGACTCATGTTGCATTAACAATAATGATAAAATATCCTTAAAGATCAGAGCAAAAAGGGTATTCCCCATCATGATGCTCTTTTCAAGAGGCAGCACCCTGTCCATGTAATTAAACTTTTAAAGAACATTCATGTTCTCACCACTCTGCAAGTTACAAATTAAAAGAAGTAAAAGTGATAAATCTGTCCAGTTGCCCGAATGGCATTATGTAGTGAAAGCAGCTGATTGAATGAATACTAACTTCATTTGAATGTCTTGGCATCACTAGCTGTGGACAATTATGAAATATCTAAGCACCAGAGAAAAAACTATATACCTTATTCTTTGTTTTGAATTTTTTAATTAAAGAACATTAAGCACATATATCATGCAGAAGCTCTCCTGTTATCTTTACATTTTAAATTGGAAAGTCTTTCTCCCATTGCAGATGTCCAAAAACAGCGCTTTAAAGGACACTTCTAAATAGATAAAAATAATTTGACAATTAAAATGATAAAAAATGAGATTAAGTAAAAATGGTGAAAATTATAAAATCACTCTGCTTTTTAAGATAAAATGTTTGGAAAAGTGTTTTGAATTTTAATTAGTGAGGCCGGTTCACCTTGCTGAGCTTTCTAGACAGGATGTAGGGATCAGAGTTTGAGTAGAATTTTCTGAATCAGTCTGTCAAGGTTTAAACCTAGACTAAGGCAGTAACTAGCAATATGACTTTGGAAACACTTTTTAACCTCTCGGTGCCTCCGTTTCCTCACCTGTAGGAAGCGTATGATAATAGGAGCTAACCTTACGGTTGTTGTGAAGATTAAATCAGTTGATACGTGTAAAGGATGTAGACTAGTTCCTGACATACAGTTAATACCATGTAAAGGTTAGCTGCTGGTAAAATTCCTGGTAACCTAGGTTTACTTTTTGCTGCAGTAATAATGAAACGGAAAAACATGAATTTTTAATTTTTTGTCTAATATGTATTCCTAATGTTTTCACAGACCTCTTCGGTATTAATCTATAATCTGTGTTAATATATTTTAATGAATGAATAAGTGGGGAAAGGGCCGGGAGAGCAGCGGCCCCGCCCTCGGCCCCGCCCCCGCCCGCAGCCCCTCCCTGTCCGAGCCCGACCGTGGCGCTCGCCCTCGGCCCCGCCCTCGGCCCCGCCCCAGTGCCCCGCCCACCGCCCGCAGCCCCTCCCCGTCCGAGCCCGACCGTGGCGCTCGCCCTCGGCCCCGCTGCCGGCGGCGGACTGGGGCGCGGCGGCGCCGGCTGCAGCGACAGCGCCCCGGGACGCGGAAGCGGAGGATGAGAGAAGAGGCGGAGGTGGCCGCGGGCTCGCTCGCAGCCAGGATGTCCGGGCGGCCGCCAGCACCCCCGTGTCCGGAGTCGTCCTGCCGGCGCCCCGGCCGTCCGCGCCGGCGCCTCTCCGGCCAGCTCGCCTGGCGGCAGCTCGGGGACCACGGCCCTGCGCCTCCACCCGCCGCCCCCGCCTCGCTGCCAGCCCTTCCCGCAGGGGACTCGACCCTGGACGAACAGGAGCTGCGGCGGTGGCTAAAGCGCCTCTTCCCGGCGGCGGACGGGCGAGAGACACCGCCGCCGAGGTCCTGGAGCCCGAAGGACAAGGTGAGCTGCGCCGGCCTCGGTGCCCTGCAAAGGTATTGGGCGTGTGTCCCGCGGTGGGAGAGGCGCCGCTGACCGCCGCGCCCCGCCGCCACCTCTCGGCCAGCGCCCTCTCTCCCAGCGCTCGGCGCCCTCGGAGGTGTCTCGCCGCCGGTTCTGCTGCTCCGGGGGTGGGGTTAGGGTCTGAGACAGGACGGTGAGGGTAATGCTCCTTGGTGTAATGGAGCTGGTAATCCTAGGCCAGAAGCAGGACGTCTTGAGGGAATCCAGGATGATAGGGCGGAACTCGCTTCCTGATTTCCCTGTAAGATAAATCTCAGGGCTTGGATGGAGGAATCTGGGGACTCGGAGTTGGGTTACATTGTTCTCCAGGTGGTGGTGGGTCAGGCGTTCTCCTATGGGGGAAGAGGCGCACGATTCTGAGGTAAGATTTCTAATTCAGGGAGAGCAGGGTATATACGGGGAGGAGTGATCAGTAGACGATTTTGTCGGAAATTAGGCCAGAGATGGTCTAGGGGGACAAAAGGACAAGGGGCCCAAGTTTGCCATCAATGAATCTTACCAAAAGCAACTGGGAGGGTAAGAGGTGAAACGTCAGGAGTCCACATTTTCTTAGGGAAGTAGACACCTACAGTACTGATTGGAAATGCCCTATATTTACGTGTTGACGTTATATGAAGTCTTGTTGAAAACGAGGATCTTTTAAAATATTAGTTTTTTTTAAGACAATTGGCTTGTATTACACCCACAGTTAGGAAAATAAACAGCCTTAGCCTTGTGCTTGTCCCCCTCCTCCCTCAGCTACCTCTCCTGTGTTAAAACAAAGCTTTAAGCAGATCAGTTGTACATAAAATTATAAATTCCTGTGGTAATTTTTGAAATGTAGCCCAAATTGATAGCATGCACCACGTTTTCTTGTCTAGGGGGGAGAAAATCCATCTAATGTCTGTCTGGAAACAAATCATTTTTTTAGGCCCCAGACCTGAAGCAGGAAATTTTGCCTCCAAAGCAGCCTCATCTTGATTGGCTACAAAGGGAGGGTCTTAATCACATCCTAGTGACATGGATATAGGAGGTATAAACAACTGTTGTGGTTAAATTCTTAAAGTCTGCAGGACTGAAATTTGAGAAGAACCTGTGATAGATAAGTTACTATTTAATTAGAAAGGAGAATGGCACAGAAATTTGCAAAACGATTTGGTCACAATCACACACAGAAATAGGCCTTGTTAATATTCCTTCTTTTTATCCATAGATCTGGAGAAGTACTTTCAATTTTAAATGTTATGTTCATTAATCTAAATGGCTGAAACTTTCAAAATGTTGGACCTGTGTTTTTTCTTCAGTTAGGACATATTGTTAATAGCCTGTGAAGGCTGTTATTTAATTTTGTGTTTTGATTTGTGTGAACAGTGCTAGGTTATGAAGTGTTTACTTCTGATCCGACTACCAGAAAGCTTTTTGTTAGACTTGACAAAACTTTAAATTTATGGTTGATGGCTAATAATTAGCTTATAAAATCAGAGGCAGAAGATGTGGAAGATTATTGAACAAAGGGTCCGAGCTTTCCTGATGGCTCCGATCACTGTGATTTTAGGAGTGTTACAAAACAGGGCCTTCACGTCTTCCTCTGAGTGACGAGGGAGTTGAGCTGGATGGTTGGTAAGGAAATTTTCAGCTGTGAATTTCTATGATATCTAAGATATGTGATTACAGTTTATTTAGCACTGTACCATTACTTGATTAGTTTTAGTAACTCCTTTTATGTAAAATTGATGATTCGGGTCAGAGAAGAGTGCATGCTTATGTGAAATTGGTTGGAGTTTGGAATATTTATGACACTGCTGTCTCAATTATTTTTCCCGTTGACCTCTTCATTACTTTGTCTTGTATAATACTAAGATTCACTGTCTGGAAACTTGACTCTTTTATAAACATAAACCGTTATTTCCGGAAGAACAAAAATTGTTGTTTGTCATCCTTTTTCTTTTCTCGCCCTCTCTTCTGTCTCCCCTTTTTCTCCCTTTCCCCTTGTCACAAACACAGTCTCTTTTTCCCCCTTATACTGCCTCTTCCTCTTGTCTTGTTATTTTTTCCTCCTGTTTTTCTGAGTGCACTACACCAGAAGTACTGGGCAACTCTGTCCCAGGAATAAGGGAAGGGAGCAAAGTGGAAGTGTCATAGGTAGTGGGTAGTACAACTTTGAGGTTACACACACACAAAAGTCGGTAAACCTAGCTCATCTACTTCTTTTCCTTATCTCTACCCTGTGTTTAAAAAGTCACATTTTAATAATATGCACTACTGTTTAAAACATGATAAAGTAATTTAAAAAATAAA
Source organism: Tapirus indicus (assembly GCA_031878705.1). Taxonomy (NCBI): domain Eukaryota; kingdom Metazoa; phylum Chordata; class Mammalia; order Perissodactyla; family Tapiridae; genus Tapirus; species Tapirus indicus. The sequence continues at coordinate 93,487,107 of CM062925.1, read as the reverse complement.
TATAAAATTGCCCATGTTATGTAAAAAGAGAAATTAGAATAATCTGGGGAAAATGAGTGATTCTGTTTTGCAAAAAGTGAGACTTGAGCTGAGTCTTGAAAGTTAAGATTTTGATAGCTAAAGGGGAAGAAAGGGGAAACATGGAGACGTGGAGAAAACACAAATAAAGCATGGAATGAGCATGGCTCACCATAAAATTGCAGAACAATGAAGAATCTGTTGGACTTGAGTTTTGGATGCATCTTGATTAGTGACAAATATAACTGATATGCTAGAAATCTAAAATCATAGAAGATTGGAACAGGAATAAAACCTGAAGAAGTTTAGTTCTCTTCTCGTACTCAGGATGGATTGGAGGTGAATGATAATGGGGTCACGAAAGCATCAGTGATTAGGTTGGATGTGAGCATGCCCATGAGATGACAGTGGGAATGCTGGTGGGAGTATCTTGTAGGTCATTGAAGGAGCAAGAAAGGAGCTTGGAAAAGAGGACAAAACCGTAGATTGGAAGTCATTAGCAAAGAGGTAATTTTTCAAACTGTGAGGGAAATATAAAATATGGAGAACTGTGGTTTAATGTGTTTGAATTTGCCCACTATATGTGATATCAGGCAAAGTAAGAGAGTGGCCAGAAAACCCCAGAAAAGTAAAGAGAAATTATATAGTAAGTTGGCAGACTTAAGCAAAAATATCACATGCTTTGCATGGATCAGTGAATATGTAATAAAGTTGGCAATAAGGGTATTGTTGGGACTATTTAGGAAACTGATTTGCATAGAATGAAGGACACAAAAGGAAAATTTCATATCTAATGGAAACTGTGACAGCTTTACCAGAGCCATGACTGTTGGTCCGTCAGGTGGTAGTTATCTTGCTATCTGACAAATCAGTCTGAACACATGGACCGATCTGAAGTAAATGATGCAGGGATCCAGTGGTTCTCGACATTGACTTTATGTTAGAAGCACCTTGAGGGTTATTTAAAAAACAAAACGAAAACACACACAAACTGATGCCCAGGGTCCTACCCTGGAGTAATTGCATTAGAATATTTAGGGGTAGAAACTGGCATCTTTATTCTTGAGTGAAAGCTCCACAGGTGAGTCCAATCCACAGTGTAGGACGAGAACCATTGCAAGGTTTAGAATTTTTTCCTTTCTGGAGTCTCGACTCGGTACTATTTTCTTAAAAAGAGCAGATGAGCTGATGAAGAGCAAAATATGTTATTCGTCAGTTCACTCTAAGATGAATTTATGAAACAGTATGACTCATTTCAGAACTATCTGGTTTAAAAATCTTCCCATTAAGAAATCAATCTTGGACGTCAGCATCATGGCGGAGTGAGATTCCCTCTTTGAATCTCACAACGAAAACATCATTCACATTCCAACAGAGCTCAATCAAACACTACGAAGGACTTCTGAGAAACCCCTGCTGCCATACATCGGACAGTGGAGGCGCAGGAAGCCCAAAAGGACGGGAGGAGAGGTAAGAAGTTGTACTCCCCCTCCCCAATCGATCGGCAAAGACAGCGCGGTTCACAGACAGAGGGGGGAGGGGCGGCCCACAGCGAGGAAAACTATCGCCATCCAGGTGCTCTCACAGACTGTCACGAGATCCCCACTGGGAAGCGACAATGGACTGTTTAGGGGGTGTAGCAAACACCCTAAGAGAGCCAGAAAGGAAACCCCCGGGTCAAGCAGGAGAAAGAGAGGACCCCTCCCCCCACACACCCGGCATTTCAGCATAATCCCTCCGGGGGCTGCAGCCGCCTCAGAGCAAACCGCTCGCGATCTCCATCCAGTGGCAGCAGGGGGAAACTGCAGGACCAACTTTATCATGAGGGGAAAAAGTAAAGCCGTCCCCATCGGATCCTTGTGACAATTTGTCATGGCTACAGACCAAAAGGAAAATGACAAACACCCAGAAACCAACCCTGAAGGCACAGAATTTGATAACCTGAATGAGAGAGAATTCAAAATAGCTATCATAAACAAACTCAACGAAATACAAGAGAACACACAGAAACAAATCAACGAATTCAGGGATTTTGTCACAAAAGAGATTGAAACCATAAAGAAAAACCAATCAGAATTATTGGAGGTGAAAAACAAAATCAACGAGATAGTGGAAAAAATTGAGTCTTTAATTAAAGAGCAGAACTGACAATATGGAGGAACGAATCAGCACTATTGAGGATAGCCACGCAGAAATGCTCCAGATAGAGGAAAAGAGAGAGCTAAGACTAAAAAGGAATGAAGAAATTCTTCGAGAAATATCAGACTCAATGAGGAAAAGCAACATAAGGATAATAGGTATTCCAGAAGGAGAAGAAAGAGAAAAAGGAGCAGAGAGTTTGTTCAAAGAAATAATAGCTGAGAACTTCCCCAACCTAGGGAACGAGAGGGAAATAACAGTGAATGAAATCAATAGATCACCTAAATATATAAACAGGAATAAAAAATCATCTCACCAGATAGTAGCAAACTTGAAGAATACCTGTGACAAGGAAATAATATTGAAGGCAGCTAAACAAAAAAACAAAATAACATACAAAGGAAACCCCATCAGGCTCTCAGTTGATTTCTCAACAGAAACTCTACAGGCTAGGAGAGACTGGAATGATATATTCAAAATCATGAAAGACAAAAACCTTCAGCCAGGAATACTTTATCCAGCAAAAATATCCTTCAAATATGAAGGAGAAATAATAACTCTCCCTGATAAACAAAAGCTAAGAGAGTTCGTCACCACAAGACCCCCCACTACAAGAAATGCTCAAGAAGGCCCTTAGGCCTGAAAAAAAACAAATGAGAAAGGGGATACAAAGATTTCAGCAAGGAGAAAAGCAAGGAGACTAAACCAGAACAAACTACAGTTGGATAACATCAAAAATTAATTCAAGCTCATCACTGGAAACACACATTCATGACACAAGATGGAATAAAGAGATAACAAATAAGGAGGGGAAGAGGTAAGGGATTGAATTGACCCAGCCTCAGGAAAAAGGAGGCATCTGAAAATGTACTTTCTTATCCAGGAGATCGCTTATATAAACCTCACGGTAACCACTAAACAAATAACCAGAAGAGAACCACACATGACAAATAAAGAGAAAACCAAGAGAATGAGCATGCAGAAATACCAAATTGAATTTGCAGTCCGAAACACAAGGGACAAGAAACGAAGGAAATGCAAAAGAACCAGAAGATGAACAATAAAATAGCAACATTAAACCTTCATATATCAGTAATCACTCTAAATGTGAATGGATTGAATTCTCCAATCAAAAGACACAGAGTGGCGGGATGGACTAAAAACCAAGATCCAACAATCTGCTGCCTCCAGGAAACACATCTCAGCTCTAAAGACAAACACAGATTCAAAATAAAAGGATGGAAAACAATACTCCAAGCTAATGGCAAACAAAAGAAAGCAGGAGTAGCCATACTTATATCAGACAAAGTAGACTTCAAGATAAAAAAGGTAATGAGAGACAAAGAAGGGCAATATATAATGATAAAAGGGACACTTCACCAAGAAGACATAACAATCATAAATATCTATGCACCCAACACAGGAGCACCAAAGTACATAAAACAACTACTAAAAAACCTTAAAGGAGATATTAACAATAACACAATAATAGTAGGGGATCTTAACACCCCCCTTACATCAATAGATAGATCATCCAGACAAAAAGTCAATACAGAAATAATGGACTTAAACAAAAAACTAGACGCAATGGACTTAATAGATATATACAGAGCACTCCACCCAAAAAAAGCAGAGTACACATTCTTCTCAAGTGCACATGGAACATTCTCAAGGATAGACCATACATTAGGAAACAAGGCAAACCTCTATAAATTTAAGAAGATTGAAATCATTGCAAGCATCTTTTCTGATCATAATGCTGTGAAACTAGAAATCAACTGCAAGGAAAAAACTAGGAAAGGGACAAAGATGTGGAGACTAAACAACATGCTACTGAACAACCAAGGGTCGTTGATGAAATTAAAGGAGAAATCAAAAGCTATCTGGAGACAAATGAAAAGGAAAATACACCATACCAACTCATATGGGATGCAGCAAAAGCAGTCCTGAGAGGGAAATTCATAGCAATACAAGCTCACCTTAACAAACAAGAAAAATTCCAAATAACCTTAAATTGCACCTAACAGAATTGGAAAAAGAAGAACAGACAAAGCCCCGAAACAGCAGAAGGAGGGAAATAATAAAAATCAGAGCAGAAATAAATGAAATTGAAACCAAAAAAACAGTAGAAAGGATCAATGAAACAAAGAGCTGGTTCTTTGAGAAGATAAATAAAATTGACAAACCCTTAGCCAGACTCACTAAGAAAAAAAGGGAGAAGACTCAAATAAATAAAATTAGAAATGAAAGAGGAGAAATTACAACAGACACCACAGAAATACAAGGGATTATTAGGGAATACTATGAAAAACTTTACGCCAACAAATTGGACAACCTAAAGGAAATGGACAAATTCTTGGAAGCGTACAACCTCCCAAAACTGAATCAAGAAGAAATAGAGAATCTGAACAGACCAATCACAAGTAAAGAGATTGAAACAGTCATCAAAAACCTCCCAAAAAATAAAAGCCCAGGACCAGATGGCTTCCCTGGAGAATTTTATCAAACGTTCAAAGAAGATTTAGCACCTATCCTTCTCAAACTATTCCAAAAAATAGAGGAAGATGGAATACTTCCCAACACATTCTATGAGGCCAACATCATCCTGATACCAAAGCCAGACAAGGACAATACAAAGAAGGAAAACTACAGGCCAATATCACTGATGAACATAGACGCAAAAATCCTCAACAAAATATTGGCAAACCGAATACAGCAATACATCAAAAAGATCACACACCACGATCAAGTGGGATTTATACCAGGGACACAGGGATGGTTCAACATCCGCAAATCAATCAACGTAATACACTACATTAACAAAATGAAGAATAAAAACCACATGATCATCTCAATCAATGCAGAGAAGGCATTCGACAAGATCCAGCATCCACTTATGATAAAAACTCTCAACAAAATGGGTATAGAAGGAAAGTACCTCAACATAATAAGGGCCATATATGACAAACCTACAGCAAACATCCTACTCAACAGGGAAAAACTGAAAGCTATTCCTTTGAGGACAGGAACAAGACAAGGGTGCCCACTCTCACCGCTCTTATTCAACATAGTACTGGAAGTTCTGGCCAGAGCAATTAGGCAAGAAAAAGGAATAAAAGGACTCCAAATAGGCAATGAAGTGAAACTCTCACTATTTGCAGACGACATGATCTTATACATAGAAAAACCAAAAAATTCCATCGGAAAACTACTAGAAACAATCAACAACTACAGTAAAGTGGCAGGGTATAAAATCAACTTACAAAAATCAATTGCATTTCTATACACTAACGATGAAAAAACAGAAAGAGAACTCAAAAAGACAATCCCATTTACAATTGCAACAAAGAGAATAAAATATCTGGGAATAAATTTAACCAAGGAGGTCAAAGACCTATACAATGAAAACTATAAGACACTATTGAAAGAAATCGAGGAGGACATAAAGAAATGGAAAAATATTCCATGCACATGGATTGGAAGAATAAATATAGTTAAAATGTCCATTCTACCTAAAGCAATCTACAGATTCAATGCAATCCCAATCAGAATCCCAATGTCATTCTTCACGGTAATAGAACAAAAACTACTGAAATTCGTATGGGGCAACAAAAGAGCCCGAATAGCTAAAGCAATTCTGAAAAAAAAAGAACAAAGCTGGAGGCATCACAATCCCTGATTTCAAAATATACTATAAAGCTACAATAATCAAAACAGCATGGTACTGGTACAAGAATAGACACACAGATCAATGGAACAGAATTGAAAGCCCAGAAATAAAACCACACACCTATGGACAGCTAATCTTCGACAAAGGAGCAAAGAACATACAATGGAGAGAGGGAAGTCTCTTCAATAAATGGTGCTGGGAAAATTGGACAGCAACATGCAAAAGAATGAAAGTAGACCATCTCCTATCGCCATATACAAAAATCAACTCAAAATGGATTAAGGACCTGAAAGTGAGACCTGAAACTATAAAACTCCTGAAAGAAAACATACGCAGTACACTAATTGAGATTGGACATAAAGGGATCCTTTCAGATTCCATGTCTACCCAGACAAGGGAAACAAAAGAAAAAATAAACAAGTGGGACCTCATCAGACTAAAGAGCTTCTACAGGCAAATGAAACCAGGATCAAAATGAATAAACAACCCACCAGCTGGGAGAAAATATTTGCAAATCGTTTGTCTGACAAGGGATTAATCTCAGTAATATATAAAGATCTCATACAACTGAGCAACAAAAAAACAAACAACCCAATCAAAAAATGGGCAGAGGATATGAACAGACATTTTTCCAAGGAAGAGATACAGATGGCCAATAGACACATGAAAAGATGTTCAACGTCACTAATCGTCAGGGAAATGCAAACCAAAACTACACTAAGATATCACCTTACACCGGTTAGAATGGCTATAATCACAAAGACAAATAACAACCAATGCTGGAGAGGTTGTGGAGAAATGGGGACCCTCATTCACTGCTGGTGGGAATGCAAACTGGTGCAGCCTCTATGGAAAACAGTATGGAGAGTCCTCAAAAAATTAAAAATAGAAATACCATATGATCCAGCAATCCCACTCTTGGGCATCTACCCAATGGACATGAAATCAACCATCACAAGAGGCGTATGCACTCCTATGTTCATTGCAGCATTATTCACTATAGCCAAGAAGTGGAAGCAACCCAAGTGTCCCTCGACTGATGATTGGTGGTATATACATACAATGGAATACTACTCAGCCATAAGAAAAGACACAATTGTCCCATTTGCAACAACATGGAAGGACCTAGAGGGTATTATGTTAAGTGAAATAAGCCAGAGAGAGAAGGACAGACACTGCATGAACTCACTCATATATGGAATATAAGTGAACACACGGACAGAGAGAACTGATTGGTGGTTACCAAGGGGAAGGGGGGTGGGGGGGCACAAGGCGTGAAGGGTTACATCCACAAGGTGACAGACAAACAAAAATGTACAACTAAACCCCCACAGTCTTATAAACTATTAAGACATCAATAAAAAAATGGTAAAAAAAAAAAGAAATCGATCTTGGGGATTTACATATTCACTGGAGGTGATCACATTCACGGAAAATATTAATCTTTCATTGACGGGTGTTCTGAAGAAATTGCTGAAAATATGTATAATGGCTAAGTAAAACATAGTCTTGGAACTTGCCAGAGGGTAAAGCCATTATTTTGGTTTTCAGTATTATATCGTAATTCAATGACATGCATGGTAATTTGCACCATAGTTTTACTTTGACATTGGCAGACTAAATTGCTTTATTCTATACCAAATAAGAAGTGCTATTAACCTTAAACTTTTTCTCTAGTGTCTTGTTTTCCTACTGCAACTTTAAAAATAACAAGTACCGTATCACGTAGGGGTATGACAAATTATACTGTCATAATTGGTAGTGACTTATTTACTGCCGCTAGTAACTAATAGAAATTCTGGCACTGATATCCTGGGAAATCATTGCCAGAGATATCACAGTTTGATAGTAATTAAAAATAAAGTGTTAACTGTTGATGGGTTAATATCCAGAATAGTATGTCATTGACTATGAACAGCAAACTTGTTTTTTTATGGGTACTCAAATAGAAAAATGTTTTTGTCTTCATTATGGGGTTTAAAGTTATATTTTAACTTTCTATGTTTAAACTATAGTGATTATAATAACAAAATACAATAATATATTTTATGTCAATCTTTAAATTAATAGCATCCTTCACTTTCTAATCATATATATTTTTTTTTGCATGTGTGAGGAAGACCAGCCCTGAGCTAACATCCGTTGCCAATCCTCCTCTTTTTGCTGAGGAAGATTGGCCCTGGGTGAACATCCGTGCCCATCTTCCTCTACTTTCTATGGGACACTGCCCCAGCATGGCTTGACAAGCAGTGCGTCTGTCCACGCCCGGATCTGAACCCACAAACCCTGGGCCGCCGAAGCGGAACGTGCAAACCTAACCACTACACCATCTGACCAGCCCCCTAATCATTTGTTTTGATTCTTTTTTTCTTTTGTTACAGTAAATGACGGAGGGAGGTATTAAAATAGCTTCCAGTTTATGCCCAGATCCAGGAGAACCAGAAAATGGGAAGAGAATTGAATCAGATTTTAGGTACTATTTTAAATTGTTGATTTCATTGTATATGTTGTTAAAGTTTATTTTAATTTAAATTTTAAAAATAACTAATAACATGGGGATGAAGACGTGGTGACTTAAAACCATGGCAGCTAGATTCCGTTGATGGTCCTATTAATAATTATTATTTTAAAATTAATTAAATAACATAACTTTATTAGGACACTTTTTGGCATTTAAATGATTAATTTCTTGTCACATAGTAAGTGAAAAATCATAGGATTTGAATTTGAGAGACATGAGTTTGAATTCAAATTCTACTGCTTCTTGGTTATCTGATCTTGGGTAAGTCACTCAGTCCTGTCTGCCTGAGTTTTGTCTTCTGTAACATGTAAATCCAATTGACCACAAATGGTGGTGGATTTCAGATGAGGTACTGCCTGTGAAACTTTCCTGCAAATGTTCTATAAACATTTTATATGTATTTTTAATTTTTATTTATTTATTTTTTTTGTGTTAGGAAGACCAGCCCTGAGCTAACATCCATTGCCAATCCTCCTCTTTTTGCTAAGGAAGACTGGCCCTGGGCTAACATCTGTGACCATCTTCCTCTTCTTTATATGGGATGCCGCCATGGCAGGGCTGACAAGCAGTGCATCGGCGGGCGCCTAGGATCCGAACCCGGGAACCCGGGGCTGCCAAAGTGCGAACTAAACTGCTGCGCCACCGGGCCGGCACCCTATATGTATTTTTTAGAAGTAAACATAACTTGAACTATGTTTTATATCTGTCTTAGAATTAATATTTATTTTATTAATTTCAAATTAAGTTTATAACTACCTAGAGAACATATGGAGTATGCTATGATAGCAATTAATTTACCTATCAAATAATATTTTTAAAAAATCTTGAATTTTCAGTAGTCCCTTGATTGTAACATGTTACAAATAAAAGATGCAAAAAATCCTATAGACTACTAAATGATAGTTAACATGCCAATACTTATTTTCACAAAGTATCCATGATATAATCAATTAAAAAAATATATATATTGATAATGGTTATAATTACTCACACTACACATTTGCAGTCTTCTTTATGTTGCTTGTTTAAAGGATAAATGATACCTGAAGAATATTCTTGTGAAGAAAAAAGATAGTTCTTAGACTAGAGACAGAAATTTTGTCCCCATGGATCTTTCAAGATGACTTAGAGTTATATTTTGCTATACTTGGAGTGGAAAACAGTAATATTATTTCAAAATGAATACTATTGTAATTTTCTAAAAATTTTGCAGTACTTTATTTAAGCAGCCCTATAATTAATATGGATAATAATGTTTGAAGAAGCACATTAGAAAGAAATTCAAAAGACCTGGGATCTAGTCACACTCTGATCTTAAAAAACTAAGTGACTTTAGTAAAAATCAACCAAATCTCTCAGCGTCAATAATTAAAAGTGATATTTTTTAGATTACAAAGTGGTAAGCAACTTACTGTTTTTTTATATGTCTATTTATTATAAAGTCCTGTATGGTACTTATTATTTCATCACCACTTTACAATAGAAAACTGAAGCTCTGTTCACCCAGTTCATAATTTGATTGAACTGGAATTTGAACTTACTACTTTCTGATCTCAAAACCAGTCCTTTTAATCACTCTATTACATTATGTTGTGAAGTCAAACAAATTTCATTCAGATCCCTTCCTTGCCATAAACTGTCTTGTTTTCTCCAAGAATTTATTTCCTCAGACCTAAAAGTGAGGATAATAATACTTATAAGATCGGGGAGAAGATTACATGAGATAATGCATGCATGGTAGTAATCACGGAGCTTGAGACAAAATAATTAATGCTAGGTGCTATTACTGTATGATATTATGTATAGAATAATAATTATTAATGTTTACACTTTCCCTCTATTTGCAAATATATATGGCTTATTGGAAATAGACTTAAAATAATAGTAAGATAGTGAATTAAATTACCTTCAAGTGTGCGGATTTTGTCCTGAGATCATCTTGAAATCATGTTTCAAGCACTGTGATAGATGTTAGGCATCAGAAAGCTCACAGTCAGACTAAGATGTGATACAGTCATTAGAATTTAAGAATGTGTGAAATGTTATGGATCCACAGAAGAGGTATGGTATTTTGGGAGGCTAGAAGATGAGAGTCTTAGAAGGCTAACACTGAGCTGGGTCTTGAAGGATGATTAGAATCTTGATTCTAAGGATGATTAGAATTAGAGAGGAAGAGAAATCCAGAGAATATTTATACATTCATCGTCTACATATAGATCTGTTATATGCCTGGCCTTGTTCTACAAACAAAGGAAAAGCAGATATAGTACATGCTCCCCCAAAGTTCTTAGAATTAAATGGTAGAAAAGACAATAAACAATTAAATGAGCACACGTAGATGTAGTCACAAATCTAGAAAAGTACTGTGAAGTCAAAAAAATAAATCAAGCTTCTGTGAGAGAGAATAGAGATGTTGGGGTGGGAAGCCCACTCAATTTAAGAAGGTCCCACTATCATTGATACCGGAAGAATTTTATGCATCTAGCCTACAGGGAAGGCCTCACATTGAGGAAGAGCTTGATGAACTGTTCCAGGAAAATAAAGATCAGTGAGTCTAAATTGTACAGTGTAAACAAGAAGAAAGCCGAGGATGAAGTTGAGGAGATAAGGCGAAACCAGATCTCTTCGGCAGAAGAAGCAAATTGGCAGCTGTTCAGCCTAATCTGGACTGAAGATATGTTTTGTTTGAAGCACCCAGTGTTTTTAAAAAATGGGAGCCAACATTTAAAAATCAGGAGATTTTACAAACACACACACACACACGCAAGATTTTTGTATTCCCTTATTAGATTTGCCAGCTGAAACCAATGTACTTTCATGGTTCACATCTGCTGGATACAATTAACAGCTGCTCCCTTTAGGCAGAGCAAGCTCTCTCTGGTTCACCATGGTCACCCCAAGGGTACTTCACTCATTTGGGTCACCTATTATGGGAAGCTGCAAAGAGTTGTAAGAGAATGACTTGATCCAATTCATCTTTTCAGTAGATGATGCTTTATGTTTTAGATAGTGGATTGAAGAAAACAAGAGGTTTTAGTTAGAAGGCTACAGCAGTAGTCTGGGTGTAAGATGGTGGAGACTTGGACTATGATGATGGCAGTGAACTAAACATTCAAGTCTTTTGAAGATAAAATACTCAGTATCTAATAATAATTTGATGTGGGAAGTGGAAAACAAAAAATATAGGATAAGTCCAAATTTTCTGGGCTTGAACATCATGAAAATGGAGTAAATGATAATATTTAATTCAGGGTGGCAGTCCAGAGGTTTGAGGAGAAAAATCAAGAGTTCAGTTTTGAGATTGTAAACTTCAGATGACTTGGAGAGTTCCAGATGGGTATGTTAAGTTTGTAATTGAACGTAATTGAAGTTCAGAGATAGCAGGGAACCATCAGCGTGTAGATACTATAAGAACTATCAATGACATTGAGTAGATGACATCACTTGGAGCATGTAGAAGGACTAGAGGGTCTGTGATATAGTCCCAAAGATCCGTTTGATGATCTGATGGAGTACAAAGAGCTGTCAAATCATGCTCACAGGTGACAAGAGGAATAGGAGGGAGTGAAGCAGGAGGACGTCCTTTAAAAGGGGTCGAGGAGTGCTGAATACTATTGAAAAATTGAGAAGGATGAGGACTGTCTCTTAAATTTGACAACAGGAAGGTTATTGAGCAATTTTATTAGAGTGACAGAGGTTGTGACAAGTTGAAATAGGCTGAAGAGTGAAGAGAGACAGTTCAGATAGGTAATAGCTTTGGAACATCAAATTACATAAGTAGACAAATAATGGGGTAGCTCTGTAGTCATTAGGAAGTCAAGAGAGATTTCCTTTTTAGAGATACAGGAAGCCAGGGATGTTTACTGGTTGATACAGATAATCCTGTAGAGAGGAAAATATTGATGATAAGGAAAGAGAGGGTATAAGTAAAGGAACATAATTTTGTAGGAGAAAATAAACAGGATCCCAAGGACAGGTAGAGGGAAATTATTTTCACGGTAGCAGGAAGAGAGAAGGAGAGCTTGCTACTAGGCTTGCAGATTTTGTGATGGGAAGGTGAGAGAGTGCATCTTGAATATTTTCACTTCTGTAATGCTGCATCAAGAAAGAGCATCAAGTGAAAAAATATGTACATGGAGAGATGGGGACAGATAGGAGAGGAATTTTGAGAGCGAAATTGGAAATGGTTGTTATGAAGAATGGGAGAGTAAGCTTGATGTAGAAATGTTGCTCTGCTAAGCAATTTTGAGTGTCCTTTTGAGATTGATGATAATGAATCTGCCTAGTTATGTGATTTCTATCTAGCATGACTAAGCTGCCCAGGTGCATGTATAAAAAGGATTGTGGAAAGGCATGATAAAGGTCAGAGCATTTGGGAAATTGCCAGTAATTCTTCCAGGCATGACAATTAGAAATGTGGATCTGGAGCAAAGGAATCTTCAAGCAGAGATAGAGGTTGGGAGATCTTTACAAAGGGGAGTGGATTAGATTGTCTTTCAAGTTCAGTTTCAGCTATAAACATATCAGCACCTAAGAAGCAGCAGCTAAAATATTTTTAGACTCGTCTGTTTCAGAGAGGGAAAAAAGAACTTTGTGTTTCTTTTAGAAGTATAAAACGATGATTCTCATATAAAAGGCTGTAGGAAGCATCCCAAAAACTAAGAAAGGGGAAGCTGATAAAGGAATAAAAATCACTGACAAAAGATACATCAGCTCAATATGAAGTTAATATACCTTTAGTCCGGACTTGAATCAACAGTTAACTCTCTTCCTGGGGCCTCATCATCTCAAAGAAAAATTAGCCTTTGTGAGGCAGGTACACAATTAATTACCCACCGCCTCCACATACGGAAGCAAGACTGGTTGTTGGACTGAAGTTGCAGTCTCTGCCCCACAAATAGAAATGAACTCGTGGCAAGCTCTCCTGGTGCCCTTTACTCAGATAATACTATAGTGCTTTTGAGGTGCAGGAGCTCATGCATTTTCGCAGTTTAGTAAACATCGAGGCAAGGATAAGAAGTCAGTCTCCCCCACCACTGAGTGCCTCTTTACTCACTAAATTGTCCTCTTGAAGCCGCCCTCCTAATTGAGTTGAGGTTGGGGTGGGGATCACCCATTCAAATGCTCCAAGTTCTTCCAGAGAAATTATGTCTGCAAATTTTCCATTCGCTGGTATCCTCATATGTTCTGATACATCCTTCCTGGTGATAAGCTATGTGTTATTCTAATGATCCTGGACGATATATATATAATCTATCCCTAAATTCTGTGCAGATGTTCTGAAACCCATCTTTTAGAATATGTGAACACATAACCTCATTTGTTATCAGCCTTGGGGCTTCGGCTAAAATAGAGACAACAGGACATGTCTCATTTGTTAACTTACTTCTCCAGAAATAATCATTTTCCCAAGAAAGGCAAAACTGTGAAAAAGGTCCTAGTGCATCTGTACATGTGAAAAAGTGATAAGGTCCTTACCATAGAAATAAAATTAAACAAATGAACCAACAAATGGATATATCATTCTAATAACAGAACATGAAACCATATATTAGTCACAAGGATTTAGGATTCATCCATAGGTGTTTGTGTTTCTTTAACTCCAGGAGCACTGAGGAGGGGAATGTGCGTGTGGCCTGGCGCTGTGGCAGCTCAGGGCTGCGGGGCTATTGGAGCTGGAGGACGCGGCACACAGGTCGGGCAAGTCGCTCTCTGCGCTTGGCCAGCGCCTCCCCTGCAGAGCCGCAGTAGGCCATGGCGCTCTCCGCTGTCTGGCTGCCAGGCCAAGGGGCAAGTTCGCACAGATGTGGACACCGCAGTGTCCTGCCGTCCCTCTGTGAGTGCTCACGGGCAGGTTGGGGAGGTTGTTCCCGCTGGTAGGAACAACCTGCTTAAGGAAGATTAAATCATCTGAAGTCTCAACTTATTTTCACACATGAGTTTTTGAACATAATGTTCAGTACATAATCAAAGTTAATTAAGCACATTAAAAGACAGGACAGCATGAGGAAGACTGGGTGAAGCAAAGATAATAGATGCACATGAACTTTAAAAATGAGAATTATTGGCTGCATATTGAATATCTACTACACAAAGTATGATTAAGAAGACAAAATAAATAAAGAAATTTGACATATTTTCAGGGAACTGGGAACCATGATAATTTACAAGGCTTACTTTCTTAAAAATGAAAATAAAGAGAAATGTGATTTTAAAAATATAGCAACTAAAATTAACTCAATAGAAAGATTTAATGGCAGATTAAACCCAGTTGAAGAGAAAAATAGTGTATTGGAAGATTGATCAGAGAGGAAAAACTGAAATTTTATTAAGTTCTGTTTTTGTCTTTCAACTTTTTTTTTTCTTTCTTCATTTGTTTTCTTACTGAAAATGCCCATGACTCTATGTCTGAAGGCTTTTCTTTCCTGGTTGTAGAAGTTCCCCCAGTCCATGCAAGTGCCAAGCAGTTAACATCTCCAGAAAGTGCTTTCAACTAATGGCATTTGGTAGTGGGTACAGAAATACCCCACTTTCTCACTCCTTGGGTGGGACAAGTCTACAGTAGGTTTTACTCTTTAGTCTTCTAGAGGTCTACAGTGGGGCAGAGACCCAGTTGTCCACAAAATATCCTGTTCATTGTTCTGTTGTCTCTCTTCCCTACTTAGCTTCTGGAGCTTCCTAGGATCGTTGTCCATTATTTGGTAGAATCATCTTCCAAATGAACTACTTACATCCAAATTCTTATCTCAGGGTCTGCCCCTAAGGAGACCACCCTTGGACAGACTGGGAAACATCTCTGGAACATACATGAGAGATACATGTAATAACTATTACATAGAAAGAGGTTTTACTAACCATAAAATACAAAAAGTCCAACAGATATTGTCAAACAGTCTAAGAGGCAAACTTCAAAAATAAATTAAATTAATAAAAGCAAGAGTTGGAAAAATGTGGATTAAATAAAACTTTCGTAAACACTGAGTAGGAGTGTAAAATTGATCAAATGTTTTGGAAAACTCTTTGGAAGTATGAACCCCTAATTCCAGTCCTTGATAAATAATCAGTGGAAGCACATACATATTTGCCCAAAGATAGGGATAAGAATATTCATAACAACACTATTTCTAATTGTCCCAAAATGAAAATGACCCATATATCCATCAAAAGAAAGATAAATATTTTTTGGTTGCATTTATTCACTTGAATACTGCATAGAAATACAAAAGAAATTAACTACTGATACTCAGAACAGCATTATGGAATTTCATAGCCATTATATGAAGCAAGAACAGCCCAACATCAAATTGTATAAATCATATTATTTTATTAACATAAAATTCATGAACAGGCAAAACTAGTCTACAGTAACGTATCAGAATAGTTACCTTGGGAGCTACTGACTGGGAGGGACCATAATGGATAATTCTGGGTAATATTTTGGTAGTAATCAATATCATTATCCTGTTGGTAGATAGGCAAGTTCATAGAAATCTGCTGTACAAAATTGTTTCTGAGGTCAACAGTACTGTATTGTACACTTAAGAATCTCTTAAGAGCGTAGATCTCATACTCAGTGCTCTTACCACAATAAAATAAAATTTAAAAAAAACACTGGTAGATCATGATCACTACAATCCAAACTTTATTTGGAGCCCATCAGTGTTTTTCTGTAATTCCCTGTTTCATTTCTCAGATCTAATCCAGGGTACTACATTGAATTTAGTTGTCATGACTCCCCAGTCTCCTCTGGTGTGTGACAATTTTTCAATCTTTTCTTGCTTTTCTTGACCTTGACAGTCCTGAGGAGTACTAGAATTCCTGTAGAATGCTTCAAAATATGGTTTCCTTGTATTAAGTTGGGATTATGGATTTTGGGGGAAGAATATCACAGAAGCGAGGTCATTCTCATCACATCATATTGGGTGAGTAAATGATATCTACATTATATCACTGATAATGGTGACCTCATCCTTTGTTTAAGATAGTGTTGGCCAAGTTTCCCCACTCTAAACATGAATGTGGAATTGGAAATGCAGTTGAATTAATAAGAGCTATTCCCAGATTGTTATCTTTTTTCTTGTTTCAAACTCAACAGTTCATGTTTTCTTCGATGCATATGTATTATTTCAATAATTCAATATCTAAAAGCAATGAATGGAATAGATGTGGTGATGTAATTATCCCTAATGATTTAGAAGAAAATGCACCTACCACAATGACACAAGAAATAAATGTATGTTTTCTGGCCCACTGAGTAATACTCCAATTATGATTATAATTATAATTCCCTGTAGTCTATACCTTTATAGTCATAGAGGTAGATATAAGACTCAGAGTTTGGCAGAGCTTAGACTAGAGATTCAGCTTTCAGCTTTTTCTTTGTATTCACTGAGATTTCTCATGTTCTGCAAATAAAAATGCCATTTTACTGGCATATCCTTTGAAGTATACTGCCACTTTTGTTACTAGCCTCAAGTCTGTTGCTATCTTAAAGAATTTTTATTACTGAGGATGGCAAAACTTAGAGTAATAGAGTCCCCAAACGGACTCAAGGTTATCTAATCATTTAAATGTCAACTAATGTGCCGTTATAATTCAATGGAGAAAGGATGATTTTCAACAAATGATGCTGAGATAACTGGATGCCCATATGGATAAACAAGCCTTAAATTTTACCTCACATCTGACACAACTATTAACCTGAATTAAATGAAATCAATCATAGATCTAGACATAAAAATTAAAACTACAAAATTTTAAGTATTAAACACAGAAAACCTTCTGGAATTTGGGGAGGGAATTTTTTTAGATAAAACACAGAAAGGATGGATCATCAAACGTTGATAAAAGGAACATCATCAACATTAAAAACGTGGTAAAAATTTATTCATGGTGAAAGACCATTAAAAAAATGAAAACATAAGCCACAGACTGTGAGTAAATATTTGCAATACATGTGTTGACAAAGGATTTATACAGGGAACATATAAAGAACTCTTTATACTCAAAATGGGAAGACAAATAATCTACTTAAAGAATTGGTGAAATATCTCAGCAGCCACTTGACAAAGCAAGATATACAAATCATCTATAAACACATGAAAAGATATTAAACTTCATTCTTCATTAATGAAATTCTTATTAAAACCACAATGAGACACCACTGCACACCAGTTAGAATGGCTGAAATGAATAAGACTGAAATACCAAGTACTGGTAAAAAGGCAGAGCAAGTGGAATGCTCATACATTTCAGATGAGAGTAAAAGGTAAAATTACTTTGAAAACAGTTTATAGTATCTTATGAAGTTATGCAAACACTTCCCACACAACTCAACAGTTCCTTTCCTAGGCATTCACCCATGAGAAATGAAATCCAACATTTTAACTTAGGAGAAGATTTTTCTCTCTGATATATGCCATAACATAGGGAAGGAGAGAGTAGAGAGAGTGATGTCTGGGAGTATTTTGTCTTTATAATTTTTTTTTACTTTATTCCTTTAAAAAGTGATTTTCCTAAAAGAGGTGAATTTTACTCCATGAAGAGTTGTTTCTATAGACCTATAAGTATAAACAGGAGATAGGAGAAAAGATATGAAAAGATCTTGTCACTTTAACATAGAGAAATATATATATACACACACACACAAATTTATATATGTAAATAAAATATGGTGCCATATACACATACTTGTTAGTGTATGTAAATCTGCACTCTGCCTTTGATGACCTTCTCATAGTAGCTACAGTACCAAGCCTTTGAGAATTGTACTGATGAGGTGTAAGTGTCCTCTCATGTAATTGTCCTTTTGAGTTTCAAGGTGCAAGTGTAGTTTCTTCATAAAAGAACAGTTTTTAAACTGCTATTAATTCTGAGAAAACACAAACTCTGTATATGTGAGTCAGTGTCTTGTCAGGACAAGAGAACAGTTACTCTTGATTTTTAAACAGAGGGAAATTAGAACAGTGATTTGTCATAAAGGTACTGGAAGAACTGCTGGAATAAAAGGGGGAAGAGAGGTCTTCCAGAGATTAGTAAAGAAGCCATTAAAATCAGCAGGCTGGAGGAAAGAAGTTTTCTTAAGACTCAGCCATCCTATGATTCATCCCCGTTCCTTGAGTGTGGCTGGAGGTTTGATTGAGACCTGACAAGTGTGTATCTCCCTCAGATCTAAAAGGCTGATAATGGTTGAGCTCTACCCTCTAAAATTTGAGTTTAGCACTTTCTGCTGCTACCCAATGCAGCTTAATAGTCAGACAAATATTATGAGGGGGAGATGGTCAAGCTTTTGCAGATGGTCTCAGTTCTCTACTCAGATTTTTTCTCCTAAGTGCCATGACATTTCTGTAGGGCATGTCAACCTGCCTTTCTCATTCAGATCCCCAACTCCCCACAACACCCCGGAACACAACAAATGTCCTGTGGGGATAATTTGTCATGCATTTTGGGTTTCTTTAGTTTTCAGATTATCAATACATTCTTGTACGTCTGCACAGCACTGCTTGATTCTGTTTTCTCAGTAGTGTCCCTCTCCAAGCAACAAACCTGAAATTCAGCCTGTTCCCAGAATCAGAAAATGCGTGCAGTGAAGGAAACAGCTGGTGACTGCCAGCTCACTGAGGCAGATCTCTTTCTTCTCTGAAATGTTAATAATCTAGTCCTAGTTTCCATTTTTCTCTGTAAAAAGTGATTTTTACAATTCATCTTTTTTAAAAAGTTATTTCATGGAATTTTTGATCGCAGTGATCTTCCCCATCCTTCCTGAGGCGGAAGACCATGAATGACTCTCCGTGAACCACGGCAGCTAGGAGACAATGAGCAACCTTGTTAAACCGGTGAAGAAAATGACCGTAGGACGAGGATCCTATGCCTAAGAAGCACTTTTAAAAATATAGATGGAAGAGTCCTTTCAGAGCAAAAATCCTACAGGAATGCCTTCAGTGGATTTACAGTAAAAGAAACCATAAGGAGAGTTCTTCAGGTGGAGGGAAATCAGACGGACCTTGGAGAATGACTGTAGACTATGGAAAATTCAACCAAAGAGTAGCCCTTGAGTAGATGAATGTGGCTTATGGACTATAGTATGCAATCATTGATTTGGCAAATGCATTATTTTCTTTTTCAATTTTAAAAGAAAATCATAAACAACATTCCCATGGGGTGGATGAAAGTATATCTTTAAAGTTTTGCTCAGGGCCATATTGACACTCCAGCCCTCTGTTATGACATAGTTTGAAAAAATCTCTACCATGTCATCATGCCACAGAACAGCATACCAGTCCATTGACAGCATCATACTAACCACACAGGATAAACAAGAGGTGGCTAGTATGCTGAAGGCTTTAGTAAGACATAAAGGCAGAGATTCAGGGACCTGCCACTTTAATGATGTGTTCAGGAGTGAAGCAATCAGAAACATTCCAGAATATCATCTAAAAATAAAAGACAAATTATTGCATCTCCTCTCCCCTACCAGAAATGAGAAAGCACAGCCCTTAGAAGACCTCTTTTAAGGCTTTAGAGGCAACACATTCCACACCTAGGAATACTGCTCTGACTCTTACACCAGGTGTGATAAAGAAACCTTAAGGTAATTGATTACTACTCCCTTGTATATATACCTTTTTGTAATCTTCTGTCACTCTGTGCAGGTGAGACCTGTGACTTGTTTCTAACAATATAATATAGCAAAGGAAATGGGATGCCATTCCCTTTGTTAGGTTATGTTGTATAGCAATGTGAACAATTCTGCATGAGTAATTAAGGTCCAACATTTGTTAATTTTGACTTAATTCAGTGAGCGTTTATCCTGTGTGGCCTTGGCTTAATCAGTGAAAGCCCTTAAACGAGGGAGTTAGAAAGACTCTTTTCATTGCTGGCTTTGAAGAAGTGAGATACCATGTTGTGAGAGGGCTTACAGAGAGGGCCATGCAACAAGGAACTGCAGGTGGCTCCTAGGATCTGAGAGTAGCTGCTGATCAATGTCAGCAAGAGAAGGAGTACCTTAGTCCTACATCTGCAAAGAGATGTATTTTGCCAGCAACTTGAGGAGCTTAGAAGGAAATTATTCCCCTATTGAGCCTCTTATGAAACCACAACTCTGAGTGATACCTCAATTGCAGCCTGATGACACCCTGGAGAGTCCAGAAAACCCAGCTAAGTGGTGCCAGGACTGCTTCCCTGTAGAAATTGTGATACGAAAACGTGTATTAGTTTAAGCCACTGAGTAGGTGGTAATGTATTATGCAGCATAGAAAACTCATATACCAGGTGACACAGAGGCTGCTAGCTTCGAGTGACTCTGGGGCAGAAATTGGCTCCAGAGCTGGTCCAGGGTGCAGAGGTCAGTGGTGGGAAGCAGCTGCAGTGTGGAACTCATGCCAATCCCAGTGGGAGAGTAACAATGCAGATCCCTCAGATTCTGGAGCAAGGCAATATCACATAAAATAGATAATTCTATGCCTTGTCATAAAAAGCCTCTGTTGTGTTAGGAGTTCCTGGTAGAGTCTGGCAAGGGTTAGTCAGGTTGTCAGTGGCCCAGGGAAAATGTAAGTGGATCTAATTGGGTGGTATTTGGATGTAGTGTAACCAACAGATTGGTTGACACCCAGTGGCTTTAGAGAGTTAAACTTGCTTCCAAAATACTCATCATTTTTAAGAAGGTATAGGCACGAAGAGATTATATTATTCAATTGTATTAACATAAGCTTGAAAGAGTAGATTGTCCACATTTGGAAAAAATGCAAATTACTTTCAGTGATGTGAATCGATGTGTCCAAGGGCAATAATGATTATTTTATGTTAAATGAAAAAGCCAGAAACCAAGTTACCTTGTTTATACATCTCAAGACACACACATTATGCACAGAAAAATCATACAGCAAATGTTAACAGCGGTTATCTCTGAATGGTTGCATTTTAGCTTATGTATCTTTCCCTTTGCTGTTTACTGTAGTCACCATGTTTTCTAAGTCAATTTGTATATTTTCTATAATTAAATTTTTAGAAGAAATTCATGAGGTAGGCTTGATGAAGCACTGTCTCCAGTGATTTAGAAGAAATTATATTCTTGTAAAATGCCACATAAGAGAGCACCCAATCTAATTTCTGTATTTGTGATATAAAAAGAACTAGTTCAGTAAAGATTCTCTAGGGTCTAAATCCCTGGTGTCATGGAGGCATACGTCAGCCCTACAGTTCGTTTGTAGAAGTCAGATTCATCTTCCAAATCTCCCTCTCTCTCTCTCTTTTTCCTTCTCTCTCTCTCTGAGCATTGCTGAATATTAAGAAAGAAATATAGTCCCATCACATTAATTAAAATTTATTGTGGACTCCTGCTGTATTTACCAACTTCTTAATATTTTCAATACTGTTTGGATTCTGAGTGGAATCCTCCTTACAGACTATTAATACTAGGAACAGGAGGTGCAGGTGTGTTGGTTTCATGTTGGGTGATCTATCTTGTGTCGTCTTTCACTTATATGGGGGACATTGAATTCCTGCAACCTTTGAGGCAGGGAACACTCTTTCTTAGTCTAAATACCATAATCTCTCCTGAGTCCATCTTTCCAAAGTCCCAATTGCTGAGATTTGGTCTTGTCCCCTTCCCTGTGGTGTCACCCTGATTTTTGCTTTGAGGATATTCACCATGTGCCTAGCAGAGGACAGTCACACTGAACATTTTAAAAAGAGGATTATAAAATCTAAGAATGTCTTCAACATCTCAAAATCTCGTAGAAAGGAGAAAAGGATAATATGTATAAAGTGATAGAACAATATGTCATGAAATTTGATTTCCTGGTAGTAATGTCTGTAGGTATACCAAGAATGTGGAAAATACTGCTGGAGTGAAAAGGGAAAATTTCTTTGTGATTTTCTAGTGATTTTCATTTAAAGCTGTATATATTGTAAGTGCTGCATCAGGACACTAGAAGAAGAGGATGTTCCAGGTAAAAAAAAAATAAAATAAGCCAAGGAATAAATGAGCAAGAATTGTTCAGTGTAAGCTGAGAATATTGGCATGATTAAAGAAGGTTGAACACTAGGGAATAGTTAGTGTAAGGCGTTAGATAAAACTGAGCAGAGGCATTTAGAATTAGCTAATAGGGGGAAATCAAAGTTTTCTGAGCAAAAGACTGTCATCATAACCACAGTAATCAAGGGAAGAAGAAGATGTTCTCACAGCGCAAGCCCCAGCACTACCCCCGACTGATGATTGCAGCTTGCTGAATCTCCCACAGGCACCAAACTGAGATTAGAAAAGGAGGACAATAGAGTCATACTGAGAAAGCAAGGGAAAAACAGACAATTTATTGAAGGACAGTAAGTGGTGAATTAAGACAAACGGGGCCAAGAGGAGATTCAAGAAAGAGCTGAGATACCCTTTGATGTCCCAAATTGTACTCACTTGCACATTACTGCCCACTTTGGCCCTTGATGTGTTTCTTAGATTTTTAAAAATAATATGAGGGTTTAAAAACAATACCAATTAGTCATAGCACTAAGAATTAAAAGGGGTGTGGCTGGAGAAACCTACATCTCCTGGATTTCACATCATTTCCTAATTTAATACTTGCACACCTGATAAATGTGTATTGTAATGTCATTACGACTGATAAAAAGGTTGAGGCTCAGAAAATTTGATTGATTCAGCAAAGATAACACAGAAAGTGACAAAGCCTGGAATTGAATTAAATCTATGTTTCCAAGCCCCTGCTTCTTTCCTTATGCTGGCATGTCATTATCTCTTTGTCACTTTTCTGTCCAGTCTCTTTTCTACCTATAGGAAATACGTTCTTTGTGTGTCAAAAATAGCATTTAGCTATGAAGGAGACAATAGTTTCTTTCTACCTTGACTTGGTCAAACAAAACTAAAATGGTGTCCTCATCTATGAGAGTCAAGCTAATAGTTTTTTATTAACCTGAACATTTCAGACATATACTTGTCATTGACATGTTATTATTATAAACTTATTTTTAAATACGTTGTTAAATGATTTAAGATACTTCTGTGCTTATGAAGGGCTTGAGTATACAGATGCCCCTGTGTTCTCAAAATAACGTATACAAATATAACAAAGATTGCATGACTCAAAACAAGATAATCACATATACAGCTTTCATCACAACCAATGTTTCCCTCACCAGAAATTTGGAGGATGATTATGAACCATTGGTGTTTATTACCATATTATCTGGAAAGAATATAGAAGAAACAAATTGGAGAATATAAAAGGCTCTAGAGAATATAGACGACTTGAGCAAAACACATCATAAATTACTCTTCAATTCAGATAGTCTATAAGAATTTAATGTTATTATATGCCTAGTAAAGTTGTTAGACTAAAACATAATAATAGAAAGTTAAAGATAATGATCAGAGAATCTAGAGGAGTGTGTTGAGAGCATGGTAACATAAGTGAGAAAACACTTCAGTAGGAAAGAGAACACAGGAGTGAGGGAACGTGTCATAACTGCTACTTCCTCGTGTTACCAGGTGGCTACATTGTGTTTAGAACACTAAGGCAGTCACTGTGGCATCAGTATGAAATCAATGGAAAGTCTGATGATATACAGGGCATATTTCCTTCAACATCCATGTATTTTTTCAAAACTTGAAAATTCTGTGGTGACTCGTAAGTGCTGCATTTCCTGTGATCCTCGACTTGAACATCATAACTATAGAAGTATTATAGCCTCTAATGCTCTATTTCTCCTGATCCTTCCTTTACAAATGTCAGTGCTAAATTTATATTCATCGTTATATTAATGTTATAAAAAACACAGATCTTCAGAATGATGGAAATGTGAAAGACATTTTTTCCACAACAACGTAGAATACTTTCTGTGTGTCCCTAAACTTCCTTCGGATTCTGGGCTCAGGGTCAACCTTAAATCCCAACTCATCACTCACAACTGTGTAACCTCTAACAGGTTCCTTAACTCGCATGTGCCTCAGCTTCCTTATGCAAAACATGGGCTACTTGTCTTACAATTCATAGTGGTATTTGAAGATCAAAATTAATATATTTTAGTGTTTTAGTACAATGTCTGCAAAAGTGTAAATGTTATACAAGTGTACTATCATCATGATAATTTTTACTATCATTATTTCAGATTTCCTTCAACAACAATCCTGTTAACTGAAGGAAATCAGAGTGCTGGAGCCACATTCACCCTCTTGCACTTCTCAGAACATCCAGGCCTCCAGGTGCCCCTGTTCCTGGTATTCTTGACCATTTACACAGTCACTGTGGTGGGGAACCTGGGCATGATCGTGACCATCAGGATCAATCCTAAACTCCACACCCTCAAGTATTTTTTTCTCAGCCCCTTGTCCTTTGTTGATTTCTGTTATTCTACTACAATTACACCCAAACTGTTGGAGAACTTGGTTGTGGAAGACAGAAACATCTCTTTCATAGGATGCATCATGAAGTTCTTCTTGACTTATTTGTGGTGGCAGAAACATTCATGGTGGCAGTGATGGCCTATGATCGACTTGTGGCAGTTTGTAACCCTCTGCTCTACACAGGAGTAATGTCCCAAAAGCTCTGTGCCTCATTAGTTGCTGGGCCCAACACATGGGGTTTAGTCTCTTCCCTGACACCCACATATTTTCTCCTGGCATTATCCTTCCATGGATCTAACATCATAAACAGTTTTGTCTGTGAGCACTCAGTCATCGTCGCTGTCTCTTGCTCTGACACCTACATCAGCCAAGTGCTTCGTTTTGTCATTGCCACATTCAGTGAGGTGAGCAGCCTGGTAATCATCCTCACCACCTATATTTTCATTTTTCTCACTGTCATACAAATACCTTCTGCTGGTGGATGCCAAAAAGCCTTCTCCACTTGTGCCTCCCACCTGACCACCATCACCATTTTCCATGGGACTATCCTGTTCCTGTATTGTCTACCCAACTCCAAAAGCTCATGGCTCAGAGTCAAAGTACGTTCTGTATTTTATTCAGTGGCGATTCCCATGCTGAATCCTCTGATCTGTAGCCTCAGGAACAAAGAGGTGAAGGAGAGTGTCAGGAAATTAATGAACCGCTCAAAACAATTTTGTTGAAGATTTGTGTTTCCAAATGGAATTTGATTTTTTATATTGAGGATTGTTCAGTGCTTCTAGTAGAGATGATGATTCAGATTATCTAGTCAATTTACCAGCTTTTTAAATCTATTGTAATAAACTCGTTATTTGATCATTTGATTTCTGTTCACTTCAATGTTTAGTAAAATAGCTGTGAACCATATGTGAAGTAACACAAGTGTTGTGGGTTGAAGAATCCCCAAAATATCCATGTCCACCAAGAAGCTCAGAATGTGATGTTATTTAGAAAGAAGGTTTGTGCAGATGTTTAAAGGTAAGGATCAAGATGAGATCCTACTGGATTAGGGTGGGCCCTAAATCCAACAAGTGCCTCCTTGTAAGAGACAGAAAAGGACACATGGAGACACACATGGAAGAAAACTTTGTGAAGATGGAGGCAGAGATTGGCGTTTGCTTCTACCAACAAGGGGGTTCTAGGAGCCATGAGAAGCTGGAGTAAGCAAGAAAGGATTCTCCTCTAGCATCTTCAGAAGGAGTGTGGTCCTGCCAGCATATTCACTTCAGGATTCTGATCTTGAGAACCATTAAGGAATAAGGTTCTGTTGTTTTAAGCCACCAAGTCTGTGGTAATTTACTGCAGCAACCCTAGGAAGTTTATTTAACAATAAATATCATACCATTAAATCCAAATCTGTTGATTCATATATTGGCATGGTGAATTATTATTTTTTAAAGCATTCTTCAATTCCATTAAGCAATGAGAATGTCAAGGTTAGAGCAGAGTTCTGAAAAGCTGTAGCCGACTAGGGTGTGAATGTGGAAGAACTAGCAATGAGAGTCTGGAGGCACCATCTCTAAGATGTGGCAAAGTTCTTTACTCCTGTCTCCCCAAGGGCCTCTTGTACTTGTAACATAGTGTAGGAAGTGATGCTAAGCACGGTGATTCCAGATATATAAAAATGTTTTTATATGAATTTCTGGAAAGATTACCAAAAGGACCAAAGATGAAAAATTCATAGTTATTAATCTCACATATCTCACAATCGGATGTATCAAACTCGGTTACGTAAATTCTATTTACTAACACAGTGCATATCATAATACATTTCAAAAGCAGTTTATATAA
Source organism: Tapirus indicus (assembly GCA_031878705.1). NCBI lineage: Eukaryota > Metazoa > Chordata > Mammalia > Perissodactyla > Tapiridae > Tapirus > Tapirus indicus. Next base: position 93,460,578 of record CM062925.1, on the reverse strand, counting down.
TCCTTGTTTTGCTTTTAAAGGTTAACTGTAATTACACATTTTACCCACATGTCACAGCTTCATCTGCCAGACAAATATGGCACAGTTACAACTGTTTTGATTGAAACAACCCTCTATATTGATTATTGGTTTATTAATATTATCCCACTGACTGACAGAGTTAGGAAAAAATAAAAATGTTATCTCTGTTTACCTCTTGCTGATCACCATTTGTATCACACAAGGTTCCCCAGAATATGCACTGCACAGATACCCAATACTGTTGTTCCACATCTTCAGAGCAAGTGTGTTGATCTCAAATAAGACTTTTTAACTTCACCTTGCACTGTAAAGGTATACACAAAACCTTGTCTTATATGTGTAAGTAGGCAATTACAAAACATAAGATATTTTACTTTTAATTTTTCTTAGATATAAAACAGATTCAACATAACTTTACCATAATATTCTGACCAATTGCTAATATACTCTATGGCACATTTTCCAGATAATGCTACTCAAGGTTTGTTCACCTGGGGAAATGAAATAAAACTTTCCATTTAATTCCATGAGGGAATGTTGCATGTTTCTTTCTCTTTCTCTTTCTCTGTGTGTGTGTGTGTGTGTGTGTGTGTGTGTGTGTGGTGTTGTGCTATTAAAGGATGCAAAATATATACACTCCCTCTCCCAACAGACTTATAATAAAGTAAGCATTGTCAATCATTACTCTTCAGAGTGAATTGTTTCATTACATACTTTGTGGTACAGTGGCTTGTATATGGAGAAAGGGTATATTCTGTTTGGACTTGGGTTTCTAAATAAAAGAGGAAAGAAGATGATAAATGACAACATGGGAAAAACAGAAAAAAATATTTGAGAATGTTCATTTCTTTATTTTTAATTTAGTGATATATCTTATCAAGTCACAAGAATTTCCATCAAACCAAAGGTAATCAAAACCAGAGATTTTCAAACTTTATTATTCATGCAGATCATCTAGGGGTGCTATAAAATGCAGACTTGGGTGCAGGGGTGGGGCAAGATTCTGCATTCTAACAGACTTCCATGTGATGCTAGTATTACCAGACATTGCAGGAGACTCTGAGTAGAAAGAATCTAAACACACATACTTTTATTTTTGATAAAATTCAGCCAGTATAGACTCATGTCTAATTGTGTATGGAGTCATTAGGGAGCTTGTAAAGTGAACTCCTTATTTCTCCTTTCTTCCATTAGCAATAATTTGAATAATAATGAAAATTTAATTATGAAATTTTAATAATTGCACAAACTTTATAACAAGCACAGTTTTTTAAAAACATGAAACAAATTAGAGAAATAAAATTTTCATAGTTCTTGTGGTCTTAGTATATTCTCTGTTTTTTAATTTCTTTGAATTGTTTAAACCCAAGCGAAGTTTCCACAAGAGTGAGCCAGGTGGAGAGCAGTAGGGCAGGAAGTCAGACAGGCAGGAAACACGATCAGTCAGGGCTTCGTAGTACATTTTAAAACTTTGCCTTTTACTTAGAGTGAAATGGGGAAACACTGCAGGGTTTTAGAATAGTGATATGATCTGATTTAAATTTTAAAAGAAAAACTCTGGCTGATGTTGAGAACAAATCCTGAGAGAAGAGACAGGGTAGAAACTGGAAACCTGTTTAGGGGCCTATATAATGTACATAAGGTGATAATTTCTGCTGCTCTCTCTTTCCTCTTAAACCATGTGCAATTCTTTAAAAAAAATCTGATTCTTGGCAGTGCTGATCTATAACCATTTCCTTGATGTTTGTAAGCCTCTGCTTTACATGGTTGCCATGTTGCAGAAGCTGAGTTCCATCTTATTGGCTGGATGCTACACCTGGGCATAGTCTGTAACCTGATACTCATTCTCTCATGGTATTGCCTATTGTGAGTCCAACAGTTAATATATTTTTTAGAATATTTTGTTTTCCTTTTGGATCCTGTTCACTTCATCCAGATAGTATTTTTTTTCACTTTAGGCAATTTCAATAAATTAAGAAAGGTCATAGTCATCATTTCCTGGCTTTCATTTTCATAACTGTCCGAAAGTTAGTTACATCTGTGGACATAATAGAGTCCTCTCCACATGTGCCTTCCAACTCACTGACATCTTTTCTCTGTACAGTGTGCCCAACTCAAAAAACTCATGGGTAATTGTTCAAGTAGGGTCTGTGTTGTATACTGTGTTAATCCCCATGCTGAACTCACTGACTTACAGCTCAAGGTATGAAAGAGCCCGTAAGGAAGTTAATAGGCTCCAAAATATTTTAGCAATCAATCTTAATAAATAAACTCCTGTGAAATAACTTTCAAAGGCCACCTTCCCAGAGAATATTTCCCTGAAAACCTATTATAATGAGATAGTCACTCCTTAGCCCCCTCTGATGGGTTTTTCATAGCAATAGATATTTTAAATGCATGCAATAATTTATTTGTCTGTTGTTTCTCCCAGTGGAACATAAAGTTTGAGAGGGCAGAAATTTATTGTATTATTCTTGTATCTTCTATCTGTAATACCTAGAAAAGTCCCTAGAAACACATCAGGTCTTCAGTGAATGCTTACTGGATGACTAAAAGAAGGAAGGAAATAAAAAGTTCAGACTAATTGATAATACTTAGTCTTGTGTCCTGTTTACCTAGGTGAGACATCAGGTGATGTATCCTCAATGAATACAGCTCCCATGGGAGATTTGAAAAGCCAAAGAACAGAAATAATATATTCAAAGATGACCATGCCTATTTATATGAATGCTTCTACTGGTGGTTACTGTGCTGTGGAAATGATTTTCTGTCTAATTTTATTTGGTTTCAGTTGGATATTATATAACCACTTGACTATCCTACCATTGTCAGAACCACAAAAGTGGTGCTTCCATCAGCAACAGTATCTCTGATGAGTAGTCTTGAGATTGATTTTTGAAAACTGGTCATGTTCAGTGTAGACATCTTTCTCTTTCAGAGCTTATCTGAGATGGAGAAAAATTGAGGAGTTTATGCAGTATATTATAGCTAATATTTCAAGAAATTTTGGTTAATTTGGATTACCTAGACTCAGAAAATCAAAAGTGAAGCATTCTGTATATAACTGATAAATAATAACCTCGGATTAGAATAGTCCTGGTTCACCTGATGGAGGAAGTTTTTTATAGCTTGAATTAAGTGGCAGAATACTTCTGGATCATTCCATCCATTTGGCTATGTTGCTTTTGGGCATTGGGCAAGTGATAATTCTTGCTTATTGGAATGATTGAAATAATATATCACTACCATTATTCTGAAGTATAGCACTTCAAAAATGCTTAGATTTCAGGAATAATCATGCATAACTCACAAGAAAATGTATCTGAACTAGGTAAATACACTGCAAAATATCTCTGGAAATCTCTCTGTACGCAATGTGCACTTACTTGCTATATTAATGTTTCTATTACAAATTCTTATAAAAGTTGGCCTTTCTGAACACAAAATAAAGGAGAACTTCTTTATGATTTCAGAGCAGGCAAACATTCAGAAAGCAAAATAAATGTTAACAGTAAAATTAAAGTGTATTTCACTGAAACACATGAAAACATTGAAAAGGGAAGCCTCAGAATGAGAGAAAAAAATTTGCAATGCATTTAACTGACTAAAGATGAATATCCACAATACAGAAGTATCTATGACAAATTAATTAGGGAAAGACAGTAAATAAAACAGCGTTAAAACTTATAAAAATATGTGAAACAGATCATCTTCAGTTCATCCTCATGTATTCTCCAAATGTTATTTTCTGTGTATATCACGGCATTAAAAAATTGTGACAAATCACTGCTCTGGAGAAACTCAAGCACATATGCCCAAAAAGAGCTGTATAAAAATGTTCAGTTGCATATTGCTTGTCATGACAAAAATGGAAATAGTCTAAATAGACATAAAAGAGTGATTACAGTCATACAATTGAACACTGTATAAGTTAAAATGATTGCATTAAAATATATGTTAGTTATAAATCTGAGAGATATTATTGTATATCATATAAGGTCAAAAGTGCAACAAATACTATAAATCGGTTATGGGTATTCACAAATAATAAATAACATGGGAATGAAAATCACCAAATTAAAGATGAAGGTTATCACTGAGGAAGGAGAGAAGGGAAGGAGACAGCAGAAGGTTATGAAAGAGTCTTTAATCCAAACTGTAATGTAATGTTCTAAAAAAGATTGGCAAATGTTGGGGCTGGCTTGTTGATGTAGTGGTTAAGTTTGTCACACTCCACTTTGGCAGCCTGGGTTTGCAGTTTCGCATCCTGGGTACAGACCTACACCACTCATCAGCTATGCTATGGTGGCAACCCCCACACAAAATAAAGGAAGATAGGCACAGATGTTAGCTCGGGGCAAATCTTCCTTAGCAATAAATAAATAAAGGATCAAGTGGGATTCATCCCGGGGATGCAGGGATGGTTCAACATCTGCAAATCAATCAATGTGATACATCACATTAATAAAATGAAGAATAAAAATCACATGATCATATCAATAGATGTAGAGAAAGGATTTGACAAGATACAGCATCCATTTATGATAAAAACTCTGAATGAAATGGGTATAGGAGGAAAGTACCTCAATGTAGTAAAGGCCATATATGACAAATCCACAGCTAATATCATCCTCAGTGGTGAGAAACTGAAAGCTATTCTTCTAAGAACAGGAACCAGACAAGGATGCCCATGTTCATCACTCCTATTAACATAGTATTGGAAGTCCCAGCCAGAGCAATCAGGCAAGAAAAAGAAGTCAAAGGGATCCAAATTGGAAAGGAAGAAGTGAAACTGTCACTATTTGCTGCTGACATGATTGTATACATAGAAAACCCTAAAAAATCCACCAAGAAACTTCTAGAAATAATAAATGAATATGGTAAAGTTGCAGGATACAAAATCAACATACAACAATCACTTGCATTTCTATACACTAACACCCCTGTGTTCATTGCAGACTTGTTCACAATAGCCAAGACTTGGAAGCAACCTAAGTGCCCATCAAGGGATGAATGGAGAAAGAAGATGTGGTATATATACACAATGGAATACTACTCAGCCATAAGAATGGATGAAATCCAGCCATTTGTGCCAACATGGATGGACATTGAGGGTATTGTGCTAAGTGAAATAAGTCAAAGGGAGAAAGTCAAAAACTATATCATCTTGCCTATAAGTACAAGATAAAAATAACAACAAACAAACACATAGAGACAGAGATTGGATTGGTGGTTACCAGAGGACCAGCGGGGAGGGAGGAGGGCAAAAGGGATGATTAGGCACATGTTTGTGGTGGTGGATTGTAATTAGCATTTGGGTGGTGACCATGATGTTGTCTATGCAGAAACAGAAGTATAATGATGTGCACCTGAAATGTATACAGTGTTATCAACCAATGTTATTGCAATAAAAAATAAATTTTAAAAAATAGGCAAATGTTCATTTTTTTTTCAACTCAGCCTCTCAGTGCTTGAAAGTTGAAAGTGTAGCTTGGAGCGTATTTCATATGCCTTTTGCTAAGGAAAAAACACCCCAGAACTTAGTGGCTAAAACTAAGTTGTTATTTCTCACCATTCTGTGGGCTGACTGCATGATTCTTCTGCCAGTCTCATGTGGGCTCGTCACATGGCTGCAATCATTTGGGAGCTCTGCTGGGGCTAAAACTTCCAAAATGATGTCACTCTTTAGTCAGCTGAGGTGGTGCTGGCTGTTGGCTGGGGTGCCTCAGTATTCTCCCTCAGAGTCTCATTCGCTGGTAGGTTACACTGGCTTCCTCATGTGGTGATCTCAGAACAGTGTTTGAAGAAACTGGAAGCAGTAGCTGTAGGGCATCTTGGTGCCTCTACTTCAGAATCTACTTATCCTCACTCCCACTACATTTTCTTGATGAAGTAAGTCATAATTTCAGCTTGATGGATCCATCCCTGTGTTCCATAGTGGAAGCATCACTCCTCTAAACTACCAGAACTCATAGTTTCACTTATGGGAACCAGAGATTTAGCTGGTGGTGATTAAGGGTAATAGGTAGAAGATCCACTCCTATTTCCACCCTGGACCCATAAATTCTGGGTCCCATTAATTATTGGATAAACAGCAATGTATACTGGTTTCACATTTAGAGCATATAACACAGTCTGGAGGTGACTATTCCATGCCTCTAAGGTATTGTCAACAGAGTTTTTCCAATAATTGAGTTTTAAAAAGCCTGTTCCAATGTTCCAGGTGCACTTTTTGAATTTCTGAATACTAGATGAATTTTCCTTCATCATTATCTTTTAAGAACATCCTAAGGCAGAATTGTAGGGCTGCAAATGTTCACATTTGTGTGGTGCCAGCATGTCACTCAGAATCATGTGAAAATAAGACCCCAACGCTTTTTTCCATATCCATGTTGTCATAGGGAATATCTTATGAGGCTACAAGTTCAGGCTGTGAAAGAGAAATCAACTCAACAACAGTATGGATCATGGACATCTGGACCTCTTGCACAGGAACAGGGGTGCTGCTGACTGCTGTGCATGCCTAATGTTATGGATTGGTGAGATAGACAACGGGCAGTTCATGATAGAAAGTGTAGGCTGCATAGTAACTTTGTAGCCTATTATCAATAATTCAGTCTCTTTTAGGGTCCATTAAAAAGTCAGAAGCTGTTTCTCAAAAGGTCAACAGTTATCTGCAGAGAAAGTTATTGCTTTACTTTAAAATCCTAAAGGTCTGAACTGTAAATCACTATAGGGGTTTATCCAAATTCTGTACAAACCTTATCTGCAAATACACTTCAAGGACAATCACATATGCTTGGTCATATGACCCAAATAGCACAGCAGCTGGCATGGCAGAATGGACTTGTTAGAGTTTTCTCTTGTTTTGAGATCTGTTCAAAATGGACAATTCTTTGGGTAACTTCATAAATGGGTTGGAATAACTTGCCTAAAATTGGTATATGCTGCCCTCAAAATCAAGAGGCCCACTGAATTTTGTTGTAGAGAGGCGGGATTTGAGAAATACTGCCTTACTTTAGTTTTATTTTAGTTTTGTTAATTCCAGGGGGCATTTTAATTATGTGCAAACAAGGCCTGGTAGTCAATTTCAAGATGCAATCTTTCTGTCTAATTTCAAGGAAATTCCAGGCATTAAAAATGGTACAAGGGACCTGGTATTGTCTTAATTACTTGTTTTGATGCTTGTGAGGAATAAGTTTCCAGTGATTCTCCAGAGTGTGAGTCCCCAGGGCTACAGAGTTGAATGTAAGAGCCTTGGGGCCCCAGTTATACTCAGCTTACAGAGAAACAGGAGGGTGGTGGCCTGTTTCTTTGTAGCGGGTAAGTTTATTCAAGTTTTCTATGAAACAGTTAAAATATTATTTTCCTGATATGGTAGCGGGGGTCTTCTTTTATTTTTCTTTTTATGTTAAATCACTGTAAATGATATCTAATTCTGAGTCCAATAATATTCAGAGAGAAGTCAATGCTCATGGAAATATTTGGCTTCAAGTCCATTAACAACCATTTCATGAAGAATAGAATAAACTTTCCACAGGGAAATGAATATTTATCCATATCTCTTTATATGCACCTTAAATGGCATATAACCTTTCACAGGAATGAGAATTAGTTCGGAGAGAGTTCTTACCTGGTAAATCTTGAGACCCTTAAGAGTTAGCTATACAATATCTAGCCTGTGACAGAAGTTAACCCTTAGACTATAAACCCTAATAAAGTGCACACTACACTCAGAGGTCAAAAGGAGCTATTGTCCTTCTCAACCCCTCAGCAGGTAAGCTATTCAATTAGAGACATAGCCTTTACTGAACAAAAGGCTCAAATTGGATTGATATATTCTTTTCCTAGATTTCTCTTTATTCTATTCTACTTCATTCTTAGACTAAAAACATATTTTCTTGAAGATATTAGTTGATTTGTGTGTACAGACACAATACAGTAGCAATATATGTCGTTCTTTGAGGCAAACACTTCACATTTTTCACAGACTCCTCCACTAGTTGAAGCATTTGTCTGCAAATGTTTCCTATCAGTTATGTGCATGTTATGCTACTAGCTAATGTGTGGATGTGCACACTACAATATAAGTATTTCTATAGAAACACAGATTGCAATGGAAATGCAAAGATGTTTCAGAAACTCAGCTTGGTTTGGTATATCCACAGCAGTTATCTGCATGAGGCATGTTCTATAGAGAGGAAACTAGGGCCAATAACTCTTCTCATTTTTTGTTTTGGTCTACTGTAGAAAGTCATGACCTACTTGTCACTCACCTCCATAAATCTTCTCTTTGCAGAAATAACTGTCTCCCCCCACCCCTCCCTTCAAAGGCATCGGGGTGATGGTTGCAAGAAATCTGAGTGTGGACACAACCTTTGTCCTCTTGGGTTTCACAGATTACCCAGACCTTCAGATTCCTCTCTTCCTTGTGTTTCTGATCATGTACATTATCACTGTTGTAGGAAATCTTGGGATGATCATAATCATCAAGATTAACCCCAAATTTCACATTCCCATGTACTTTTTCCTTAGTCACCTTTCTTTTGTTGATTTTTGTTACTCTTCCATCGTTACTCCCAAGCTGCTTGAGAACTTGGTCATGGCTGATAAAAGGATCTTCTACTGTAGCTGCATGTTGCAGTACTTCCTGTCGTGCACTGCTGTGGTGACTGAGTCCTTCTTGCTGGCAGTGATGGCCTATGACCGCTTTGTGGCCATCTGCAATCCTCTGCTTTATACAGTGGCCATGTCACAGAGGCTCTGTGCCCTGCTGGTGGCTGGTTCATATCTCTGGGGTATGTTTGGCCCCTTGGTTCTCCTTTGCTATGCTCTCCAGTTAAACTTCTCTGGACATAACATAATCAACCACTTTTTCTGTGAATATACTGCTCTCATTGCTGTCTCGAGCTCCAATATACACATTCCCCACCTACTGCTCTTTGGTTTTGCCACCTTCAATGAGGTGAGTACACTACTCATCATCCTTACTTCATATGTATTTATTTCTGTGACTGTACTAAATATCCCTTCCGCCAGTGGGCGTCACAAGGCCTTCTCCACCTGTGCCTCCCACCTGACCGCCATCACCATCTTCCATGGGACCATCCTTTCCCTCTACTGTGTGCCCAACTCAAAAAACTCTCGACAAACTGTCAAAGTGGCCTCTGTATTTTACACAGTGGTCAACCCCATGTTGAATCCTCTGATCTACAGCCTGAGGAATAAAGATGTGAAGGATGCCTTCCAGAAATTAATAGACACAAAAGCCCCATTTCCCTGAACCAATCTCAAAAGATGTTTTTAATCTTAAGAACAACGGGAATAGAGCCTTCTCAAACCTATAGCGTATATGTGTATGAGGTTTTTATCAGTGACTGTGATGTTAATATATTGTGAATTGGTAAACTGAAATCCCTCGAAGTTATTTGTGTTGTATGTAACTGAAGCATTGTGTCTTTATTGGGAGATAGAGATGGATATGCTGTGTGACAAAAGGGGGGATGATGCTTTTCTGCCACCTTCATTTCTTGGGTTCTGTGAATTCTATGAAAGCACAGTCTGTGCTTTCTATCAGTTAGCTTATGCTGAGAGGTACATTGGGCATGGGCAGTTAGAACTATTGTGTAGATGATGACACAGAGGTTTGAGAAACTAGCCTAGAAATGACTGAAATGATTAATTTAAGACAGGAACTCAACTCTGTTCACACTAAATCTAGTGTTCTTTCACTCTAGTACCTCTGCAGCTATTAGTCTGAGAGCTCACAGGAATTAGTTTTGTCCTTTGGAAAGGATAATCTCTGGAGCCATTTCAATAATCCTATACTATCTTTGGATATTATTACTCAAAAAGCTGCATTCCCAGTACTATCAGGTCTTAAAATCTTTACAAGCATTATCTAGTCTAGTTAATATGTATTAGGATTTGTGTGAATGTAATATATATTTTATCTGGAAATACTGAGGATTCATATTACAACATTTCTGTTCTACTGTCTATATGAGTGCCTAAACAAACACAAATACCCTAAAAATTAAAACACCTAACACCTAACAAACACCCTAAAAATTAAAACAAATTATAGTCGAAAGGCTAATCCTATAGAATTCAAAATAAATGTATAATCCTTTTTATTAAGACAGTGCCATTTGGAACAAATAGATAACCATATGAGAAAGAAGGTAAAATTATATCTCTTATTTCACACACCAAAATAGAGTTCTAAAAACAAGTCTAAAACTTAGATTACATGAATATACAAAACTTCCTGGAAAAATAACAGATAACAAACTAAAATGACAAATGAAAAGCTGAGAAAAAAATCACCACTATATTATATAGTAGAGGAGAAAATGAATATCTTATATAAAAATAGACACAAGATATAATTAAACAGTCTATATAAAGAATACAAGTAGCCCTTAAATATATGAAGAGTTGTTCAATCTAAATCATAATTATAGAAATACAAATGAAAACTGCACTGAGCTATAATTTCTCATATTTTAGAGTGGCAGAAATCCAAAAGCTTAATGATATATCCTCAAAGTGAATCTGCAGGGAAACAGATATTTTGATACATTGAGGGCAGGAAGGTAACACGCTACATGTGATTTGAAGTAATAGCAAAATCACATATGCATTTACCCTCTTTCAAAGTACTCACAGTTTGAAGAATCTATCCCAGAGATAGAGTAGTAAAAGTATATATAAATAACATCTTCCCAAGCCTTATTTATAGAGTGGGTAAAATCCAATATGAAGGTGGTTGATTAAACTATGGGTCACAATAAAGAAGTATACAGCTGTGAAAATGGAAAGATAATGGTTTCTATATATTGCTATGGAGTGCCCTCCAGGAGATTTTCTTAAGTGAATAAAGACAAGATGCAGAAATTTTTTACAGTATGATAAATTGTGTGAGAGAAGAGGGAAGACTAAAACAAAAACTAATAAAGGTAGAAAGAGATGAAAGAAACTTTTAGGAGTGAACATTATAATACAGCTCTGACTTAGGGGAAATGTAATATTTTAGACAGTTTAAAGTATATATATTTATGTCAAAAAGTAAACAAAAAATCTCTAAAATTTGAAAACAAAAACAAATGAACCTATCTATAATGTTGGACACTGGTCACACATTGTAAAACATTTTCTATGAAGGACTTTAAACACGGCATTTTGGGTGTACATCCTCATTATGCAATGTTTATTTTAGAATAAAGTAAATAAATAATTATTAAAATGTCATTGAAACTAAAGTTGTCAGCATGAAAGAAGAATTACAGCTCTAAAGTAAGAGAAGATAAGTAAAAAACTTTTCTTTTTAATTCAAAATGGAAATTTATTTTGAAACAATTTTTTTCTCTTAAAAATAGTACCACTCATGGGGGCCGCCCGGTGGCGCAGCGGTTTGGTCTGCGCTTGGCAGCCCGGGGTTCGCGGGTTCGGATCCCGGGCGCCCGCCGACGCACTGCCTGTCAGCCATGCCAAGGCGGCGTCCCATATAAAGTAGAGGAAGATGGGCACGATGTTAGCCCAGGGCCAGTCTTCCTCAGCAAAAAAAAAAAAAAGGGGGAGGATTGGAACAGATGTTAGCTCAGGGCTGGTCTTCCCCACAAAAAAAAAAAAAAAAAAGTACCACTCATAATAACAACCTGGTAGCAATGAACACCCCTATTCCCAAAATTTTCTCTGAAAGAAAATCTTTGTTCTCTAAACAGAACCAGAGGTTTTTGGAGAAATAGCTGTTTTGAAGTCTGAGGTAGAGAATGTAATGAGCCTTGAGCAACTCAGTTCCCAGAAAGTGAGAAGGCTATTAACAGCTGGTTGGGTCATTTCAGAGAGACATAGGAGGCAATTTGAAATGGCTCCCACTGGCCTATGATTAACATAAAAATGAATATTGACTGCAATTCATTTAAAAGCATCAAAGTCTAAGAATTTAAATCTAGATACTAAAAAAGAAAAGTAATAAATAATTGGTTAGTATTAATGGTTGCTCAGGGTATCAATTCACTACTCTGAAAATTGGTAAATAAAGAAGATAAATATTTATTCTATCTTTCATTTAAGAACTGTATTTCACAGTTATCTAATAGTTTATGAGGGGAAATTCAGAAGAAATAAAAGCAGAAAAAAGGATGGAATTAGAAAAGCACAATTTTAAAATTCCTAATAAAGAAAAATGGATCAAGGCAATGATTTCGATAGCTATTAAAGTTATTAAGTGAAAAGTTGGTGGGAAACGTTGAGGAAATAATCAAGTTGATACCACCGGAATCCACAGATCAGACTAAGCAGCAGTAAAAGCCGGACAACTAGTTAACATGTCCGTCACAGTTTGATGTGACTGCAGTAGTCAGAACCACCTATGAAGAATTCTTGCCTAAAAGAAACTAAGAGAGTAAACCTGAACGAATAAAGCTTCTTGATGGGGGTGTCAGGTTAAAAGAATTGTTGCAGGAACAAGTCATTATGGCAAATAGAGCAATAAGCCAAACACAGAACACATTCGATAAATGGCCCAATTTTTCCAAAAAATTACCTGAACACACATCCATGTACACACACACACAGAGAGAGAACTGTTACATAATACACAGAACATAATGTGACATTATACATGGAACTGTGACATAAAGAAAAAATTTAGTTATAACAACCAAATTGTATGATTCTTGATTCAAACTAACTGTAAACATATATCTTTGAGATAACTGGGGAAATTTAAACATGAATTTGCTATTAAATTATATGAGACCATGTTGTTATTCTTGTCAGGTGCAATTTTGGCTCGAGTGTTTATTCAAATGTTTCTTTTATCGATGGTTACATTTTTTAGACACTCCTGTTAATGACTCCGTTCTGTTAGCAAATGCATTGATAGAGAAATATGATATCCTATAAATATAATTTTATTTTAAATGACTCAAAATTATAGGATTGGAAGTCAGGGACTTACTGTCCCTAAAATGTCTTGACCCTTCGGGACAAAGAATGCTACACATAGTTTTGCATTCCAGGCTGCACACATGACATTTGGCCAAAAAATACATTTGGGACAGGAAGAAAATCAGCGTAGCAAGTAGTTCTTGTAGTTCCTTGTTTTGAGGCTTGTAGCATTGGCTGAAGTACTTTTCGTTTCCTTGAATATCTTCAAAAGACTTAAAGTTTTAAAATTACATTGACAAAACTCTTAGTTTTATCATCCCATATTATTTCTGCAGACATGAAATTATTTAATGATAATTTCTTACTGAAAATGTAGTGCAAAATGACTCAAGTAATGCCATCCCAGATTTCATTGTTGTTCTAAAAAATATGAACATAGTGGCATAAATACAGCTTTAAAGGAATACTCATAGATATACCCAGGCAGGCTTCCTTCTTTTTCTTTCTGCCATAAATAATGTCATCCTAAAATATCCAAGTTATATTTTTCCAAAAGGATTTAGAAAGCACAGAACATCACCACAAACTGCAGAATTATTGAGATGCGTAAAAAAAGGGCTGTCTGATTGTCTGTTGTATTTGCTGTTACCTTTGCCCCAAACTCAACACTCTTCCCCCAGTTATTCGCATAGTTTGCTTTCTCACTTCATAACGGTCCATGTTAAAATAGCACCTCACTATGGTCTTGTCTGACCTCCCTATTAAAATGTCATGTCCAATTATATATATTTTTTGCATTTATAATTACTAGAAAATGATTACTTTTTTTTTTTTGGTATGCCCCATAAATATAAACTTGCTGACAAAGGCACATGCTTTGTCTTTTTCCCCAAGACTTAAGATAGTACCTAGCTCAGGGTAAACCTGTAATAAATATTTATTGAATGAATGAGTAATTATGTATCCTGATTATGCATTCAACCTTCTTTCCCTGTTTTCTGACTAGAGATATAGAATTCAGCAGAGTGGACATTTGTTTTGGTTTGTTTTTGTTTTGTTTTATTTTGACTGCCCAGTTTCAATTTCACTTCTAAAACATCCTTATTGTTCTTTGTGAACTATCTCCTCTCTGAAATTAAATTCCTCTTGGTTCTGATAAGTTTGACTCTATCCTCAGTTACTTGGAAGGTCATATTTATCATTCAATAAAGATTCTTGGTTCACTGTTTTTATGTTAGTCACTGATCTAGGAGCTTAGAATATGTCAGTGAATATAACTGCTTTTCTGGAACTTTTATTCCAACAGGGGGAAACAAACGAGATACAACAAATGCAATAAGTAAGGATTAAAAATATATTTGAACCATGTTAAGTACTTTAAACACTAAATTGGGTAGTGGAGTAGCCCCTGCAGTATAATAGCATGTTCATGGAAGGTTTCACTGAAAAGGTGCATTTGAGAAAAACTTAAGTGAAAGCATTCCAGGGTAGAGAAAAAGACCAGTAGAAAAGACTATGAGGAAGGAATGTGTGATATTTTTTGAGAAACAAAAAGCGAGGAACAAAAGCAAGGAGGTTAGACTAGCTGGAGAAAGTAGAGGGGAGAAAGAGGGATAGAATAGGATAGAGATTTGAAAGGGACTAGATCATTTTCCCAACTTAATATTTAACTTTGTAAATATTTCTGCTTTAACTCTCAATGGATCCTGATGACCTAAAAGATGGATCTTCACACTTCTCCAATATGGAGAGAGTGGATGGTCTGAAGGAGGAGGGTTATGCTCAGCTTATAGTAGTCACACAATTAATACTTGATAAAGATGACTTTTATAATTACATAATTTTGATAATTGTAGGAAGATATGGGAGTGATCAGGGGCTGGGGAAAGTGACTTTATAAATTTTAGTATGAAATGCTCCTCATGCTACTCCAGGTTTTCTAGTACACAAGAATTACAACAGAGAAAGGTGATTAATTTTAATTGTTTATTTCATGACCTCAAGAGAATGGGGCAATAGATAGTTTCTAGAGTTCATGTCCCCAACATAGTGAATACGGTTCTAAGAACACATGCATGAGTCCCAGCGAGGAGAGGTCCTCCCTTTGCCATCGTCAGGTTTGTTTTAAGATTCTAAAGACAGATTGATATCAATTTCAATGTGGTGTGTGTAGAAAACAATGTGAGGGGGGAACTCACCCTTTAGATCTAGAAAGTTCTCAAGAAATATATGGTCATTGCAAAAGTTCCATATCTGAACATGCAAAGAAAATTGTGAGCACTTATTCTGCAGAGCTTTGTGTTAGGGGACCTGGCCCAGCTGAGCTCCTCACTAACAGCCCATGGGCACTGGAGTGGAGGAAAAAGAGCTCTGAGAACTTGAGGGAATGTGCATTGTCTTGATTCTATAAATTTTGGGGTGGGGAGCCAAGGTAGAATAGACAAATATTTAAGTAAAATGAAATAAGCAGAGATTGAATAGACTCTCTAGTGAAAATAAAATAAATTAGCTTTAATGAAGATTATAAAGCTGGAAACACGTGTCCCCTGAGAGCAAAAATTACAACAAAATGGGGAAAGAAATATAAGAAAGACAACTTTGGCTGTTATATTTTCTATATAGCATTGGGGACAGAAGAGCCATTATATTAAATACAACATTAGTTTAAAATGAATTATTAAATGCCTTCACTAAATTAAATATCACATTAAGAAAAATGTTTGACAATTAGAATGTCTGACTTTGCAATGGATTGTCTTTTGAGGTTGTCTTTAATATTCAGATTTATGAGTATAGGAACATAGAGCCCTGAGTGTCTCAGTTTTGCATAAGATCTGACATTTTTCTTGATAAGCCAGCTGAAATCCATTTCTTAGGTCCTGGGACCAGAGATAATCTTACCAGAAAAGATAGCAAGTTTTCCGGAATGGTAGGATCTTAGAAGTCTTGGCAATCATTTAGAAAAATATAATTCTTTTGCATTACTATTTTCCCATTAAATGTCTTTATAGAGCAGTACTACCTCCAAGTTATAGTCCCTCTCCCTCACAGGTAATATAGGACAGAATGAATCTCCTCTGTGTCTTGAATGGAGAGGAGAGAGAGAGAGAGAGAGAGAGACCCAGGAAAGGGAAGTTTCTAAGTCAGAGTCTTTACTATAGTTAGTTATTCCTGGGAGAGAAAATTTCCCTAAATCCCATTCTCATTTCATCTTGATGCTGCTTTCTAGTACAACTCTGTGTCATGCATACTGTCATTGGACTATCTCCCATAGCTTTAGAGTCTCTAGTTTGTCAATTAAAAGGATGATGGATAAGGGAAATATGTTAGTATCTAGACTAGAACATGGATCAGAGTCTGGTGTAGTAAAATAGATTCAGAGCTGGGAGTCTGGGGATCTGGGATCTAGTCACAGATGTGTACATTGGTCCTTATTTGCTCGTCATTGGGAAAACCAAGATCCTCTGGCTTCTGTTTGTCACCTCTAGAATAAAGAAGTAGACTACATTATCTTCATCATCTGTCCAGCTTCATTCTTCCTCAAGCAGTGAGGAAGGGTTGACAGTCAGGACTCCCTGAGTGGAGGAGCACACTCTCTGAAAACAATTAAGATTAATTTGATAGCAAATGTACTGGGTCAGAGAGAAAAACACAGATTAAAGTATTATATGGAGTTAACAATAAAGACAGAAATGGAAAGTATTATGAGTGTTCATTCCTAATGTTACCATATGATGCAAAATTAATTTGTTTAGAAATTTCTCATTTTTGTTACTGATTTTAGGGTTGACTTAATCAGTCATTATATCACACTAGGCTTATCTTTTATTAATTTATAATGTTCAAGAAGAGCTCAAAATATTATGGGAGGATTTTATTTAAAATAACAATAAATCCCTCCCTTTCATATTCTTATTTGTAAACATTAAAAATTACAATTGAGAACTAAAAAAGTAAGTCAAACAATTGTTTTGTTTTTACTTGAAAATCTTTAAATGGTTATCATGTTTTTACATTTTAGACGTTCAGCATATCTTCATAAAAACACATAGAGAAATTCTGAAAGAGATATTTTGCTTCATCTTCCAGTCTTGGTAAAGGGTAGTTAACCAAGCTTCTTATATCCTCATTCTCCTTAATGTTTTTGTTTTCAGGACAGATTCAAAGTCTAACAAAGAGAAACCATGGTGCTGTCAGAGAGAAATAAAACTGGTGGCACTATCACTCTCTTGAGCTTCTCAGATTTCCCAAAACTGCAGATGCCCCTCTTCTTGATTTTTCTGGCCATCTACAGTGTCACTGTTATAGGGAATATTGGGATGATTGTAATAATCAAAATTAACCCCAAACTGCACACCTGATGTACTTTTTCCTCAGCCACCTCTAGTTTGTGGATTTCTTCTATCCCTCCATCATTGTTCCCAAGACCCTGGTGAACCTAGCTGTGGAAGACAGAACCATTTCATTTGTAGGATGTGTAGTGCAATTCTTTTTCTTTGGTACCTTTGTGAATCCTTTTTGCCAGCTGTGATGGCCTACGAGCACCGTGTGGCCATCTGTAGCCCTCTGCTCCACACAGTTGCCGTGTCCCAGAACCTCTGCGCCGTGCTGGAGGTCGGGTCACCTGCGCGGTGAGTGGCTCGTTCCTTGATCCTCACACGTTCTGCTACCAAATTATCATTTCCAAGTTTCAACAAAATCAATCACTTCTCCTGTGAATTGTCCTCATTGCTGTCCCTCTCTTGCTCTGATACTTAATGTCAACTGGTTGCTGCTTTTCATTTTTGCCGCCTTTAATGGGGCCAGCACACTACTCATCATTCTCATGTCTTATGTATATTATCGTTGTCACCATCCTCGAGGCGCGTTCAGCCAGTGGGCGCCGCAAAGCCTTCTCCACCTGTGCCTCCCACCTGAGCTCCATCACCATCTTCCGCGGCACCATCCTCTTCCTCTACTGCGTGCCCAACTCGAAAACTCCAGGCACACAGTCACAGGGGCCTCTGTGTTTGACAGTGTTGATCCCCCTGTTGAATCCTCTGACCTACAGTCTGAGAAATAAGGATGTCAAAAATACTTTCAGGAAAATAATGGACACTAAAGTATTTTCTTACTGAGAAGATTATTTTCGTAGAGTTTGTCCCTGACATGTAAATAAAGTGTGTCCATAAATGTTTATTTTAAAGAAATCTTTAAAATTATGAAGAGTTAATGTTGTACAATGGAAAGGTCATGGTTTTTGGTTCAAAGAAACTAGTTCGGTTCTGTATTTTATTGGAAAATAAAAGTCATCTCTCATGTTTAGTTTTTCATCCACATAATTGAGATAACATAAACTAGCTCTTAATCTGATTTTGAAGATATCCGATATATAGATATTATCTGTAAAACCTTGTATAATCTCAATAAACAATTTCATCCACTTTCTTATAATATACCTGGAGTAGACTAGGCTTTCAATAAACATGAATTTCTCTTATAAAAGTACAAGCTGCAGTTAAAGTGAGACTAGTCTTCATCTTTCAAGGAATGCAAAATCCAATATTGACAGTAGGGCAATGAAAAAAGTGGCCATCGTATAAGGTAGAAAATGATGAGTATCATAGAGGATTTGAGAGAAAGAAATGTTTAAATCCATTTAGGGACTTTAGAGAGATGCCTTCATAAAACAGGTATTGTTTGAACTTGTCCTGGGATAACAGAATGAACAGAATTTTAGGAGACACATTTCAACAAGGAGTTTTATTCAGGAGTTGAAAGCATGGCAAAATCAAGGAGGTCAGAATATAATACTGAGTTGACCCAATGAATTTTTTATTGAGCAAATACTTTATAACACATGTGTGTGTGTGTGTTGTATTGTATATACAGATTACTTAGCATGAATGGAAAGTTGATAAGATATGGTCTGAATGTGTTTCAAATGAGCTCCCATGTGGCAGTATGATAAGCCATAATTGGCACCAAAGGCTTAGAAATAGTAGTTTGGATCTCAAAAAATCTTATAGGCAAAAAGTAAGCATGATGAGTGTCTACCCGACCTGTATTTCATGCTATCATTCTGCCTATAAAGACATCAAAAACATCATCAATTCTTTATGATTCTTTTTTTCTGAACACAAGCAAAATCTGTCAATCCTTCTCAACTGAACTCCCACTTTTGAAAAAAAAGTGTTTGGAGTTGCCTCAAGTGTTGAAAACCAATCACCTGTATAACCTAGTTCAAAATAAAATGAAAACCAGGCAGTCATTAACATTAAGACCTATTTAATCTGGCAAATTAAAAATACTAGATCTCTCTAACATTAATAACTTATTTTTGCTTGAATAGCTTGTACACCCTTCTCATTGTCTTTACTCAATATGTCTAGATAAAATTCCAAACTAATCATCAATATAATGGAAGAAATAAATATTCCTGGTATTTTGGTAAGGGAGAAAAAGTAAGCTAAGGAAAAATTTTATATAGATTCAATAAAGTTATTTGGAATGCTCATGTTATTTTAAATTTATGATTATTATTAAAATATTCCATTCATATACATCATATGATAAGGAATCAATTAACCAGTTTATATTAAAAGATAAAATATATAAGAAACAGTGTTTTAGATATTGGATGTCTGACGAGGGAATGCTTTTCTCTTCTATTGACTTCTGTTTCTCTAGATATTTACAAATTTATCTTTCAGTATACATCTGGCAATTATACAATTTCTAATTTTCTTCGAAATTAGGAAATTATTAATATTAATCTTAAATTGAATCAATGATGGTTAATGCCTCTTTATAGAGAATTTTATTTTGCTATTGTCCTACTTGGACCAAGGATGATCACATTTTGTGGTAGAAATAACACAACCCATTCAGCTTTTACTTTGAGGAAACCAAGACCCATGATGCTTAAGTGACCTGGTCAATGTTGTCAAAGAAATTGTTGATAGAATTAATGTAATAATTCAAGACTCCAGACACATCAGAAGGATATTTTCCAGGAAACACTGTCAACATCATATTTTTTTCTTGTTCAAGTTCTGACATTTCAGATTCTTTATGGTGGATTCTGTTGCATCTGTATAGAACACGACTCATATTAGTAGTCTTCACATTTTTTGGTCATGTGCAAATCAAAAGTTTTTCTTTCTGTAATGGTATAATAATAATGACACCACTAATTAAAAATATGATTTAACTGGAAATTTGGATAAAATATGATTAATCAAAGTTGAAAAATATCTTTGGAAATATTTCTTTGTATTAGAAATATTATGAGTATGTGTTTGGAGTTTTTATTTCAATTAATTAATGTGTCCTCAGAAAGATATCACTTAATGTTAGAAAGCAAGAGGGCTCAACATCATTTCTATTTCTACGTGTGTGTGTGTGTGTGTGTGTGTGTGAGGAAGATTAGTCCTGAGCTACTATCTGTTGCCAATCCTCCTCCTTTTGCTGAGGAAGACTGGCCCTGGGCTAACATCTGTGCCCGTCTTCCTCTACTTTATATGGGACGCCGCCACGGCATGGCCTGGCAGGCAGTGTGTTGGTCTGGGCCCAGGATCCAAACCTGCGAACCCCAGGCCACCGAAGCAGAGTGCACAAACTGAACTGTTAAGCCACAGGGCCAGCCCTCTATTTCTACTTTTTAACAGATGAAAATACTGAGACTATTGGGTCATGTTAAATGTAAATGGGAATAGAAACTCTGCCAGAAATGGTACTGAAATAGGAATATCAATCAACTCTTTAAACTCCATACAAGTTATGTGCCAATTTCTCACAATGATCTTTCATCAATTTTTTTAAAATAATGTATTAAACAAAATTAATTAAACAAAATTGTCTCCAATTTTATTGAAGGCCAAAATTTTGGATTTGTTACCAGTGTGGTAGAAAACATGGTCCAAATTCTTTAGTCCTCCCCATATCCATGACTCTTTGCAACTTTTCTGATCAAATGGTGGGGTCTATTTCTCCACTTCCACAATGTAAGCTGCTTTTGTGACTAGCTTTGTCTAACAGAAGATAGCTTAAGTGACACTGTGCCAGTTTTAAGCCTCTGAGAGACCTTGTGACTTTTTCACAATCTTTTGGAATTTTCACAGTCTCTTAGAAAAGCTGTCGTGTGACCAAGCACAGACTGGCATATTGGATAATGAGAAACACAGCCACCAGACTTGAATGTGGAGCCTCTTAGATCATCTTACCTGCCAAGCTGATATCATACACACGGCAAACCAAGACACGATCAGCCACCTCAGGATCAGGTCAGCGGAACTCAGTTACTGACTCATGCAACAGTGACCAGTGAAGTAAGAAGTTGTTGTTTTTAGTTAATATGTTTTGGAGTGGTTTGTTATGCAATCATTAGAACCACTCACTCTCTTAATCTCTGAAAAGTTTACCATAAAGACCTTCCAAGTCCCATCATATAAGAGTTAAACATATCTGTTATTCTTCCACTTCGAGGTGCCTTGATTAAAACAATGGAATTAAAACGTTTAGAAAATTTAATCTATTGTTGATTTCATTGAACCTTGCCAATACAATATTTTACTAAAATGGTGTTATCATACGTGTTTTAAGTACATTTCATCAAAAACTTAGAGCTTCGTATTGATATTCTTCAATTTATAGATAGTGACCATGAAATCAATTTCAAAAAAATTTTTACATTTAAATTAATTTTCAGAAACACCTGCCATGTCTTTAAGTCTAAGACAAATAGATAAACAAAGCAGCTTTCCTGTGAGTGGGTTGCCCAGATGATATAAAATGTCACTGTCAATGATACTCTTTATAGATAGTATTTTAGTTATTCTGTCATGAGACTCTCCTTCAGGAGGATGCATTTTGTGACAATAGTTTCAGGGTGCACTAAAACAAAAAGAATAGATATTAAAAGAGTATTGTCATCTATCTACTATATATCTAATTTCAAAACATTGCTGTGTTGGCTAAAATACATGTCTAAGGCCATCATTTTTCATGAAAAGAAATATGTGCTCTACTCCAGAGTCATAACAAGAAGTCATATCATGGATCTGAAGTGTCTTGATTAAAGAAAACCCACGGCTTCATGAAAAACAATATTTCAAATTGTCCTTATGTTTTAGGTTTTGGAAGTTTGCTTTTGTTTTTCTAATTGAGGTAATTCACACAGTAATATGTGAATGGATAAGAAGAATCCTTACTTTTGAAAAATGAGAGAAATGGAATCGTGAGAATGCTAGTGGAAAAGAGACCCAGAAACTGTCCTCAAATTCGAAAATTGTTAGATGGATCGATTTTAGGAAAACATACATAGGTTGTTGCGAATTTGGAAACTGATTACCTGTAACTAATTACATCCAAGGAATTCTTGACATGTTTGGTATATCCAAGGGCACAAACCACAGACAGTGGTTTGAACACCGTTGGCTTAGGGAGACATTATATGGTCAGGAAAGTAGCAGACTTGGGAGAGCTCCTTGAGGCAATCCCATTTAGTGGTCTCTGGCATTGAGTAAAGACTATGCCACCCAGCACAGTTCAGCACCCCTGCCCTTCCTCACAGGGTCATATGTGTGGCACAACCCAGAAAGCAGCATATGGTCTCATTCTATCAGTGATTCTGCATGTGACTTCGGGCAAATTGGACCTGTCTGCACCTCAGTCACCTAATTCATAAAGTTACATAACTATATCGCTCTCACGTATTTTTGTAAAGATCAAGTGTGTTAATAGTTGTATTCAGAACAGTACATAGCATATAGGAAGTAATGGATAGATGTGAGCAAGTATTATTCTTCTCAGTATAAGAAGTTCATTATCCCCGCCTCTTTCTGGTATTTGGCAGAAATCTGGTGTGCCTTCAGACCTTATGCCCTCCAGGAAGGAGCTTTTGAGTATATCCAGGAAGGAGCTTTTGAGTATAAGACAGGCAAAGTTTATAAGACTTATCCATATATTTCACAATGGCAATGTGATCCCTGGCTCACAGAGCAATGCTTGAATGCAGCAAACAATGCTCTGTAATTCATCATGAAGTCTGGAAGGAATCATTTTGAATTATAATAATATGCACCACATTGGGATAGTATTTCCCCGTTTATATCTCGTAGAAGTCATTAATTGTTTGAGTCCCAGGATGGTGGTGTTGTCTTTATATCCTGTTAATGTCCCACAGAGATCAATGATTATTTTGGGAAGCTTAAAGAACTTGGGCCCCAGAGATACACACACACACACACTCGCACGCACACACAGACACACACACACAAACATAAAGCCTAAAACATTTTCTGTCAAAGCACCTTCAGAAACAGGGGAAGCAATGTCCATCCCACAGGTTGGTTGGTTGGACTACACTCTGTTTTTTTGGGAATGGACATGAATGATATTTTCTGGAATCTCGAAGCGTGTTATATTTTTTTTCTCATGGGAGTAATTTATTAGTGCCATGTGTAAGAGAAGGAGGAATTGTAAGTAAGGGCAGTGGTATTAGATATATATTTTAAAAATCTGTATTTAGCCTTCTCTTAGAGAGTGTTTTAAGAAATGCCATGCTTTGAGCACTCCCATTGTGAAAATATTTTCCCTTTCTATATTGAAAAACAAGCTTAATGGAAAATTGGAACAATTTAATCTGCAGAACCAAGTATCTTGTAACAGTTGTTAGTATACGAAGGAAAAGAGTGTAAACAAATTGGGAAGAATGCTTGATTTCTCTCTCCTTCCCTCTTCCTCCTCTCTCACACTAACTCCATCTATGGAACCTGGTAAACACTGCATAGAGATTTTCCTGACAGTCACTCTGATGCTAAGGATGGCAGAAAGGGGTCCTCAGGGACTGCTCATGTGGAAAAAAAGATGTGGGAATCACCTCTGAAGGAGAAAGAGGAGGAATTATTTTGGCCTTGTGCAAAATACTTTGAAATGTCTCTCCACAGTAGGTATCTCAACCTTGGTACTATTGACTTTTTGGGCCAGGTAATATTTTGGTGTTTGCATGTACTATGGTACATGTGGGGGGGTTGTCATGTGCATCCTAGAGTGTTAAGCAGCATCCCTAGTCTCTACCCACTAGATTCGGTAGCACCTCTCCCTGTTGTGACAACCAAAAATGTCTCCAGACATTGCCAAATGTCCCATGGGGATCAAAATAACTGGTTACAAACTACTGCTTTATGAGTAATAAACAGCCTCATTTTTCGTCCTTAGACTTGAAAGCAGGAAAAGGTTTTTAAAATGATGTACTACCTTGAATTCAGAAAAAGACAAATAACTCACTTTTACTGGCTGTTGAAGAGGAAAACCATATCATCAGAATAATTATTTGTTTTCAAACTGGGACTTCTTAATGCACATATCCTTCACCTCTGAAATCATTTGAAGAATGACAAAAATACCTGGCTGTGTTGAGTTTTAGTCTAGATTCTCTTTCCTCCAGGAATAACCAATCAGTGCGTCTACAGTCGTGTATATCCACCAAGGGTCAGGAGGAAGAGGATGAATGAAAATGTTCTCACCCTCTGTTGGCATTTTGCATATGTCAAAGTCCTTGAATGTGCCCTTCCCTTACTAAAAAATCACACTCTCCTTCCCCATTCTACTCCACACACCTTTTGTTTTGTGAGAACTCAGGAAAGTTTCTACATTGCTTTAAAAAAAATTGATTGGAATAAAGTATTTATGTGTCAGATGTTGTGAGGATTAAATATACAATGAAACTTATGTAAATATACATAATATTCTGTCTGTGCAATCTGGCTTACTTTTTTTGTTTGTTTTGTTTTGAGGAAGATTAGCCCTGAGCTAACATCTGTTGCCAATCTTCCTCCTTTTTTCCTTTTTTCCCCAAAGCCCCATTAGATAGTTGTATGTCATAGTTGTATATCCTTCCAGTTGCTCTATGTGGGACACTCCCTCTGCATGGTTTGGTGAGCGGTGCATAGGTCTGCGCCCAGGATTCCAACCGGCGAACCCCAGGCTGCCGAAGTGGAGCGCACAAACTTAACCACTACGCCACCAGGTGGCCCTGGGCTTACTATGTTTTAACTTGCCATTTTATCATAGTCATTTTGCAGGTCATTAAAAGTTCTTCAAAAATATCATTTTAACTGATGCAGAGTTTTCCATACTATGTATGTACCATAACTTTAGTTTTCCTCTTGTTTGACACTTTATTTCTAAGTTTTATTATCATAAATAATGCTGCAATGCAGCAGCAAGCTTTTGTGTTAATTACTTCATATTCATGTCTTTGATTAGTTCTAAAAATAGATTCAAAGCAGTGAATTCATTGGTCAAATAGGTCTTTTTAAAAAAAAATTTGGGTTTTTTTTTGTTAATTTGTTTGGTTTTGGTTTGTTTGTTTTGACGAAGATTAGCCCTGAGTTAACATCTGTTGCCAGTCTTCCTCCTTTTTTGCTTTTTTTCTCCTCAAAGCCCCAGTAGATAGTTGCACGTCATAGTTGTGCATCCTTCCAGTTGCTCTATGTGGGATGCCACCTCAGCATGACTTGATGAGCAGTGCATCACTCTGTGCCCGGGATCCAAACCGGCGAACCCCGGCCGCTGAAGCCGAGCACGAAATTAACCACTACACCACCGGGCCGGCGCCTGTCAAATAGGTCTTTATAATGCTTCAGAGTCAAAGTTACAGGAGGTTTGAATCCAAGTACCAAGTCCATGAACAATGATCGACATTGAATTGCATAAATAACAAAATCATTATGCTAATTTTATTAAAAATGCTAATACAGAGTATAAAAGCTACTTTCCCCATTTAAAACATATTGAAAAAAATTAACACATGGGTTAACAATTCTAAATAAGCGTATTTCTCATGGTTTCAGTGGAAAACAGAGAAGGGTACTATGTATTATAAAAGATTATTTCCTAGGATCCCAATATTTCCAGTACTGATTAAAGGGGAAAAGAGATTTGAATTTCATAAGATAATGTGGAAATTAAATCATACACTCCGTCTTTCTAATGATTCAGTTTCAAGCTCTAAATTACACAGGACTAGTTTAAGGAATCATATAGGCTCTTATAGATGCGAATGCTTTTGTGTGATCTGTGAGCTAAATTATGAGCTCTCTGCATTTGTATGCTACAATGTCTGAACTTTTCCTAAACTTCACAAAAGCAATGTCCTATTTCTTTGCTGAAAAATATTAACTATTCTACTTATTCTCATGTCTTTTTTAGGAGAAAGTCAAAACTGAATTTGGGATCATACAATGGAGAATAACCATTAATATTTTTCTCCAGTCCCAACAAAGTGGGCCATGGGCAGGGAGAACTGCACCGCTGTCGCAGGGGTCATCCTCCTTGGCTTAGCCCTGAGTTGAGGGCCTTCCTCTTCCTGGTGTTTCTTCTCATCCATGGAGTCACAGTTTTGGGAAACCTGGGCATGATTGCACTGATTCAGGTCAGCTCTTGACTTCACACCCCCATGTACATTTTCCTCAGCCACTTGCCCTTTGTGGATTTCTGTTACTCCATGATCATTGTGCCAAAGATGTTAGCTAACACCTTAAATGAAGACAAAGGCATTTCCTTCCTGGGATGTGCTGTGCAATTCTACTTGTTTTGCACATGTCTGGTAACTGAGGTCATCCTGCTGGCTGTGATGGCCTATGACAGTTTTGTGGCCATCTGTAACCCGCTGCTATACATGGTCACCATGTCCCTGAATCTCCGTGTGGAGCTGGTGTCTTGCTGAGATCTCTGTGGGAATGTGTGTTCTCTGATTCACTTGTGTTTAGCTCTTGAGATCCCATCCTACAGGTCAAATGTGATTAACCACTTCTTTTGTGATCTACCCCCTCTCTTATCTCTTGCCTGTTTTGATGTCACTATGAATGAACTGTTTCTCTACATTGTGGCCACTTTCAGTGAAATGATCACCATTATGATCATCTTCACCTTCTATTTGTTTATTCTCTTCACTGTCCTGAGGATGAACTCTGCAGAGGGAAGATGCAAAGCCCTTTCCACCTGTGCCTCCCACCTCACAGCCATCCTTGTCTTCCGTAGAACAATCCTTTTTATTTACTGCCGGCCCAGTTCTGGCAACACTATGGATACTGACAATGTGGCCACAGTCTTCTACACTGTAGTGATTCCCATGCTGAATCCCTTTATATATAGCTTGAGAAACAAAGATGTGAAAGAAAGTCTCAGAAAAGCAGTGGGCTCCAAAATATTTTCCTAGCAGGACTCAGAGTCCCAAAGCAGAGGCTGGTGGAGGGGTAAATCAATGGGCTTCAGTTTTGGAGTGGAGATAAGAGTCAAGAGGCAGGTAGTTATGAGTGAATCTTTTTGATTCACTTATCTTTGTGCCTTCTCCATTTACAGGGGTAGGATTGAACATATTTCAAAGTTCGCAGTCTATTTCTTTGCTTTTATTCAATCTAAAATGGTTTAAATAAGTATGGTTAATGGACTGTTAAGACACACACATTTAGTTTGCTGTAAACCTTCATCAGCTTAATGAAGAACTCAGGAGAGTTATATCTTATTTCAGTATCCATTATGGAAAATATGATTCAATTCAAAATTGAATTCCTGTTATTTTACTATGAAAAACTCACCTTTGTCAGTTTATGCACAGAATGAGATTCCCATATGTTTTATATCCTGCT
Source organism: Tapirus indicus (assembly GCA_031878705.1). Classification (NCBI taxonomy): domain Eukaryota; kingdom Metazoa; phylum Chordata; class Mammalia; order Perissodactyla; family Tapiridae; genus Tapirus; species Tapirus indicus. Next base: position 93,433,027 of record CM062925.1, on the reverse strand, counting down.
TATTGTTTATTTCATTTTCCTTAGTTATTTTTTGTTATTGTCATTGCAATGTCCAGTGTGTTGGGAACTTCAGATACGATCACATCTGAAAAATGGAGACATTAGTAATAATTATTTCACAGAAATCTTAGAAAAATTAAATTACATCTCATGTGCAAAGAGCTTAGAATAATTCCTGGCATGTAATTAGTTTTCTGTTACAGTCTGTCCATGTCTCTCTCTGCATCACTCTGTCTCTCTCATATAACATATTTTATTATATGTAGTATATTCATATATATTTGCAATCATTTAATAACCATTGTTATAAGTGGCAACATTTCTTACTTAGGCCTCTTGTTTCATTTTATCTTTCACTTCTTATCTTCATGCACATTTTACAATACTGTGGATCAAATGCTTACTGTGACTGACAAGTGGACTTTTAACCTCTGTTTATGTTCTTTGCTGTGTCTTTGCTCTTGATTTAATGACCTTTCCTCACCCTTCCTCCATGTGTCTAAACCACATTTCTTCATTCAATTCTGATTCACGTGCACCATTCAGATTTGGGGAAGGTGGTTAGGGAGAGGCATAAATTACTGAATTCCATTACATGAATTACTGAATCATAGACATGTAGATACAGTGTTAAATGTTACTTCTATATTTTGTCTTGGATGAAATAAAAATCATATAGTCAAAGTACATAAAACAACAAGGAAAAGTGTATAAAGAAACATTTTGTCTATAATATATATTTATGTATAATAGGATTTATAAAACATCCTAATGCTGATTTTATCCAAGAGATAACTTTATTTCTGTGTCAACCTAAAATTAGGGACAGAAGAGAAAAAAAAGAGGAGGAATTTGAAAAGTGGAAGGATTTAATGTTCAGTGGTTTTTAAACTCTTTTCTGTGAGGTGTCTGTTCATTTTACTCCTACTTCCACTGGATGTTAATGGTTTTCATAAAATTTACAAGACATTTTACATTTTAAAATCATTAACTTCTGAGGATAATATTTGCAAATATCATAATTTGGTAGTGCCATTTAATTTTATGTATTAGGCATGCTTTTTGATATGTAGTTTATATTTTTATGCACTTATATTCAATTTTTGGCAACTTAAAAATTAATGCAGTGAAAATAAATCCTGCTCCATTCTACATTTTATTTCATATTTGTATGAATTTTTAACTTAAATTTTAATAAGTATTAAATTCATTGGTTTTTATTTATTTCGTATATGTTTGCTGAATGAATGAATGCTTACAAAGTGATTGTCCAACTCCCCTTCCCAAACTATACAGTAATGTTTACATCACCATTTACTGAGAATCCTTTTATTCCCTGTTGGTATGTAATATATCCATTAACATACATTAAATTCTTTAAGAAATTATGTTCTTAGCATTAATCTTTCTGCCAGACCCCAGATAATATTCATAGTCCCTACTCCATTTTCTCTAATAAAGAGTAAAGGATATATAATTTTATAATGCCCTTTAACATTCAAAATACAAATTTTTCTCTGCAAGACCGATTGGTATTCTGCAGTACTGTAAAATATACTACTTCTCTTCTATTAGCTATTGCCATATTAACACATGGACAGAACTACATTGTGCCTCCAGCTGGGTATAACGATCCTTGGTGAGGGTAGGACACACTTCTTCTCTATGTCCATTACCATTCCACAGCTCAAGTGTTATAAGATTCACCATCACTAAACGTATGCCCAAGAAATAACACTTACTCATTCAATTATGAGATAATTACTTATGTACCATTAATTGTAAGATACATCCAACCTAAGAGATGTTATAGGGAAAATATATCTTAATAATAGATGAAACATAGTATGGATTCAAATGCCAATGCTTTTCTCTAGAATTCTGTCAGGAAAAACAAAACAAAATGAAATGCTTGAGTCCGTTTTGCATCACACATTTTAAATTTAGCTAAATCAAGGCTTTCCAATCCAGGACTATTTGATCCTTACATACAGTCCAAAGGTCAATGTAGTACAGAAGAGGGATCAAAAGACTAGAAGGTAAAACTGAGATCCAGGTTTGGCTGCAGCAATTAATACACGGACTTGAACAGTGAGCTCATTCTTAGTCCTGATGTGAAGAGCATCAGAGCTATCCCAAATATTTCAGATGAAGAAAATAAACCTAAGAGTTCTGCTTCAACAATACTTGTATACATATGCCTCCATTCTTGGGTAGACATAGAAATATCCAAGAATTATCCAAGAAGTGAAAGACAGATTGTTCATGACATCCAGGACCCCACACTGTAGCTGGGGAGAAAAATATGTAAATATATCAACTGATAACTACGTCACACTGTGGTCCAAGCAATAATTAAAGGAAGATTCACAGAAATTGTGGCTTTCAAAGAATAATGACTTCTGTCTGGACAAGTTAGAAAATGTTCCTTGGAAAGGTTCATGACTCAGCAGTGGTTTTTGGGTGAACAAGATAAGTGGTAAGTTAAGGGTATCTAGATTGATGAGACATTGCATAAATGTGCAGATATGTAAAACAGCAGATAGATACGTAGATAGATGATAGAGAGATAGATAGAGGTAGAGACAGAGATAGGTAGATATAGATATTTATGGAGACAGAAATTTGTACAGAAAGTGGACGAGGATAAGTCTAGTAGAGAAAACCTGGTAGGAAATTTTAAGAACTTGAATATGCACCAGTCAGTGACTCTGAGTCACTTAGATTTACAATCTGGGGAATGATTTACTCATTGTAGCTTTCATTTAGTTGTTTTAATTTAGCTTACACTTCTTGAATGTATTTATTTTGTGAATAAGTGGTATATTCCCATGATCCACTTCCTCTTCTTTTCTCTCCGCCATGTGAGAAATGCCTAATTCATACTTCCAGAGATAGTTTATGCATATTCAAACAAATATCTAAATATACGCTGATTGCTTTTGAAAAGAGTTGTTTTAGTGGCAGTGTGTCAGACATATACGAGAGGGTGAATCTATAGGCTTAAAGACCAACTTGGAGACTGTTGAACAGTACAAGTGTAAAATAATAAAAATATGATCTAAAGAAATGCTGATGGTGATAGAGAGGACAGAATCAAGAATTTTGTGGCAATGTGGTATTTTAAGGGACTGCAGATTTCTGGATGAAAGCTTTATGATAAATTAGAAAAAAAAGATAATATCATGCTGTAAATAGTATGCAATATGTTTGTTTATCAGGTATCCAGGAGGTTTGCAATAACTTTGAAACCTTAACATACTCATTCTAGCCAGATGTAGCTTCTTCTGGGGACAATGGGAAACCAAATTCCCGTTTGTAGTCCTATCATCGATATGTATGAGGAGACGCTCTACCCCTAATGCGACTAACAGGATCATAACGAAGTAGCTCAGGGACCTGAGCAGGATCTTCCCACTCCTCGGCGTGGTTAGTGTAACCAGGGGGCAGTTAAGCCTTACAGAGAGCAGGGACATGGTAGATACTTAAGAAATATTTCTTGAAAGACAAATACTATATGATCTCATTCATATGTGCAATCTAAAGCAATCAAACTTATGGAAGCAGAAAGTAGAATGGTGGATGTCAGGGGCTGAGAAGGGGGAAATGGAGAGATGTTGGTCAAGGAGTACAAAGTTTCAATTACGCAGGCTGAATAAGTTCTGAAGATCTAATGTACAGCAATGTGACTAAAGTTAACGATACTGTGTTGTATACTTGACACTTGCTAAGAGGGTAGAACTTAGGTGTTCTCACCATAAAAAAAAAAGAAAGAAAACAGTAATTTGATTGATGGATATGTTAATTAGCTTGATTGTGGTAATTATTTCACAATTTATGTGTATATCAGAACATCCAGTTGTACTCCTTAAATACATATAATTTTTATTTGTCAATTATACCTCTACAAAGCTGGAAAAAAATTTAAAAGAATAAAACAATGTCCTAAAAAGGAAAAAAATATTTGTTGGCTAAATGAAAAAGATAACCTGCTGTGACTTATTATACAAAAATTTGGGGAGACTGTTAGAATAATCATGGAGCATGAGGAGAAGACATTTAAACTTTCAGTTGACTTTTATATAAAATGTTTCATATCTGCTGCTGTTTTTCTTCAGGTTTTCCGAGAAACCAGAATTACATCAGAAAACAATCATTAATTTTAATTGCTCATTTTAAGTCCTCCGGAGAATAAGGCAACCAATTTCCTCTGGCGTCCTGGTGGCGCAGGGAGTGGAAGTAGATGTGAGAGTGTCAGCGTCTCCCCCAGACTAGCTCTCCAGAGGCAGGAGGGGGCTGCCTTTCCACCAGCAGGTTTGTCTGTAGCTCTGAGAAAATATGGATATCCTTTTCATGTAAGGTATGTACAAGAGGCTTTAGGTTCAGTCAGCTCCTCCTGGGAAAAGTAATCTGCGGAAACTTTGGAGCCACTATCACACATCAAATATCTGGAACGGGAAGTGCCCTCTTTCTAGAGCTTTGTGTGAGGCCTGGCTCGGCCGAGCTCCTCCACAGCAGTGTCTGGAACAACTCTTTCCCGGGAGCGGGAGAAGAGAAGGGCCCTGAGAGTTTTCAGGTGTATGTCTGCGAGTTTCTGTGACTTGTTTGCAAGAGTTGTGCAAGGGAGAATAGGCAGGTATTTAAATAACGTTGAATTCAAAGGAACAAAATGAACCTTCCGGAGAAATATAATGAACAGGACCTACTCTAAATAAGATTTTAGAGCATGGAAAAAATATAGTGGCTCACAAGGGAAAAAAGAGAAAAAAAAGGTAAGAAGGGATAAGGAAGAAGGTTTTAAATACCACACTTCCTAGACTCAAAAACAATACAAATTGCTTAATCCATGTAATAACATCATTTGGGAGGTAAAGAACCATGATATTTAATTAGCACATTAGTTTTAAGTTGAATCCAGACAGAAGAAATATGAAAATTGACCACTATCAAGGCAATAAATCAATAGTTCTCAACTACAGATGATTATGAACCCCTCTGTGCCCCCAAGGGGACATTTGACAATATCTGGAGACATTTTGGATTGTCATATTGGAGGGACTAGGGATGAGGGTGATACGGTCATGTAGTGGATAGAAGCCAGAGATGCTGCCATTCATGGTGCAATGCACAGGGTCGCTCCTCTTATCCAAAAAATAATCAAGCACTAAATGTCAAAAGTGCCAAGGCTGAGAAACCCTGAAAAAGGGAATTAAGAAAGAATTTTATAATAGTGATAATTGACTGGAAAACATTGCCTTCTGATTGATCTTTAAATCCTTAGATATCTGAACATATGGGGCCATTGAGGATTCTCAGTGTTCTTTGGGGCCTCTGACTTTAGTTCTGGAATGATCAGTTTCTAGGGCTGCAGAAACAGAGATGACCTCCCCAGAAATGATAGTCTGAGAAGAGAATCTTCATTATAAACAATTATAATTGAGGCATTTCCTGGTATGCTTGATTTACAGTACTAGAAAGAGGAAAGTTCCAGGAGAACTGGGATGTGTTCCTCACCATAACGTTCTGAGTATTCTGGATATAGGGTTGCCAGAATTAGCAAACAAAAATACAGAATGCTAAATTTGATATGAACTTCAGACAAACCAAGAATAACATTTTCATATAAGTATGTCCATGCAATATTTCAGACATACTTACAGCAAAAATTCATTGTCTATCTGATATTCAAATTTTACTGGGGGTCCCACCTTGGAACCAATTTGATAAATCCCACCATTCTCTCTGTGTTAAGAACCCCTTTATCGTTCTTTGAGAAGATAAATAAAATTGACAAACCCTTAGCCAGACTCACTAAGAAAAAAAGGGAGAAGACTCAAATAAATAAAATTAGAAATGAAAGAGGAGAAATTACAACAGACACCACAGAAATACAAGGGATTATTAGGGAATACTATGAAAAACTTTATGCCAACAAATTGGACAACCTAGAGGAAATGGACAAATTCTTGGACACGTACAACCTCCCAAAACTGAATCAAGAAGAAATAGAGAATCTGAACAGACCAATCACAAGTAAAGAGATTGAAACAGTCATCAAAAACCTCCCAAAAAATAAAAGCCCAGGACCAGATGGCTTCCCTGGAGAATTTTATCAAACGTTCAAAGAAGATTTAGCACCTATCCTTCTCAAACTATTCCAAAAAATAGAGGAAGATGGAATACTTCCCAACACATTCTATGAGGCCGACATCATGCTGATACCAAAGCCAGACAAGGACAATACAAGGAAGGAAAACTACAGGCCAATATCGCTGATGAACATAGACGCAAAGATCCTCAACAAAATATTGGCAAACCGAATACAGCAATACATCAAAAAGATCATACACCACAATCAAGTGGGATTTATACCAGGGACACAGGGATGGTTCAACATCCGCAAATCAATCAACGTGATACACCACATTAACAAAATGAAGAATAAAAACCACATGATCATCTCAATCGATGCAGAGAAGGCATTCGACAAGATCCAGCATCCATTTATGATAAAAACTCTCAACAAAATGGGTATAGAAGGAAAGTACCTCAACATAATAAGGGCCATATATGACAAACCTACAGCAAACATCCTACTCAATGGGGAAAAACTGAAAGCCATTCCTTTGAGGACAGGAACAAGACAAGGGTGCCCACTCTCACCGCTCTTATTCAACATAGTACTGGAAGTTCTGGCCAGAGCAATTAGGCAAGAAAAAGGAATAAAAGGACTCCAAATAGGCAATGAAGAAGTGAAACTCTCACTATTTGCAGACGACATGATACTATACATAGAAAACCCCAAATATTCCATCGGAAAGCTACTAGAAACAATCAACAACTACAGTAAAGTGGCAGGGTATAAAATCAACTTACAAAAATCAATTGCATTTCTATACACTAACGATGAAGCAACAGAAAGAGAACTCAGAAAGACAATCCCATTTACAATTGCAACAAAGAGAATAAAATATCTGGGAATAAATTTAACCAAGGAGGTCAAAGACCTATACAATGAAAACTATAAGACACTATTGAAAGAAATCGAGGAGGACATAAAGAAATAGAAAAATATTCCATGCACATGGATTGGAAGAATAAATATAGTTAAAATGTCCATTCTACCTAAAGCAATCTACAGATTCAATGCAATCCCAATCAGAATCCCAATGTCATTCTTCACGATAATAGAACAAAAACTACTGAAATTCGTATGGGGCAACAAAAGAGCCCGAATAGCTAAAGCAATTCTGAAAAAAAAGAACAAAGCTGGAGGCATCACAATCCCTGATTTCAAAATATACTATAAAGCTATAGTAATCAAAACAGCATGGTACTGGTACAAGAATAGACACACAGATCAATGGAACAGAATTGAAAGCCCAGAAATAAAACCACACATCTATGGACAGCTAATCTTCGACAAAGGAGCAAAGAACATACAATGGAGAGAGGGAAGTCTCTTCAATAAATGGTGCTGGGAAAATTGGACAGCCACATGCAAAAGAATGGAAGTAGACCATCTCCTATCGCCATATGCAAAAATCAATTCAAAATGGATCAAAGACCTGAAAGTGAGACCTGAAACTATAAAACTCCTGGAAGAAAATATAGGCAGTACACTAATTGAGATTGGACATAAAGGGATCCTTTCAGATTCCATGTCTACCCAGACAAGGGAAACAAAAGAAAAAATAAACAAGTGGGACCTCATCAGACTAAAGAGCTTCTACAAGGCAAATGAAACCAGGATCAAAATGAATAAACAACCCACCGGCTGGGAGAAAATATTCGCAAATCATTTGTCTGACAAGGGATTAATCTCAGTAATATATAAAGATCTCATACAACTGAGCAACAAAAAACAAACAACCCGATCAAAAAATGGGCAGAGGATATGAACAGACATTTTTCCAAGGAAGAGATACAGATGGCCAATAGACACATGAAAAGATGTTCAACATCACTAATCATCAGGGAAATGCAAATCAAAACTACACTGAGATATCACCTTACACCGGTTAGAATGGCTATAATCACAAAGACAAATAACAACAAATGCTGGAGAGGTTGTGGAGAAACGGGGACCCTCATTCACTGCTGGTGGGAATGCAAACTGGTGCAGCCTCTATGGAAAACAGTATGGAGAGTCCTCAAAAAATTAAAAATAGAAATACCATATGATCCAGCAATACCGCTCTTGGGCATCTACCCAATGGACGTGAAATCAACCATCACAAGAGGCGTATGCACCCCTATGTTCATTGCAGCATTATTCACTATAGCCAAGAAGTGGAAGCAACCCAAGTGTCCCTCAACTGAAGATTGGTTAAAGAAGATGTGGTATATACATACAATGGAATACTACTCAGCCATAAGAAAAGACACAATTGTCCCATTTGCAACAACATGGAAGGACCTAGAGGGTATTATGTTAAGTGAAATAAGCCAGAGAGAGAAGGACAGACACTGCATGAACTCACTCATATATGGAATATAAGTGAACACACGGACAGAGAGAACTGATTGGTGGTTACCAAGGGGAAGGGGGGTGGGGGGGGGGCACAAGGGGTGAAGGGTTACATCCACAAGGTGATGGACAAACAAAAATGTACAACTAAAACCCCACAGTGTTATAAACTAAGACATCAACAAAAAAAAAATGTTAAAATAAAAAAAAAGCATAAACCATTATTTACTTTGACATTAGACCTATATAGTTGAAAAGAGGGATGATTATTAAAGTACTAAACTGATATTTAAAATATGGATATCATAAAGTATATAGACCTTTCTTTATATCACAATATATGCACATATTTTATAGACATTCATTCTAATTATAGAAGTTATTTCAGATGCTTCACTTTTAATTAGTAATTGTAAGACAGAAAAAACATTTTTTTTATTTTGCTAGACCTTATTTTGCAGAATGCTTGAAATCAGTGAGATTAGAATGTCTTACATGAGGATTTGATTACATATTATCAGCTAAATTTCTTGAGTTCATAATTATTAAACTTGTGTTTAAAGTTATATTTCAGAACATGAACAGAATTAAGTTTTATAATTTTTGAGAAAGTAAAATTAACTTGTAATTCTTTTCTGAAACATTAGATATTCCTGTCTTGGATACTTAACTCCTATCAGGATTATAACACAGATCTATTTTGTCTCACCTTATGCTCTGCACAGGGGATAGTTAAGCACGCTTCATGTGTCAATCACTCTCCATAATGTATTATCTCCAAGACTGATTTTCAGATCCTACCATCACAAAACACGTTTCTGGCAGAGAAAAACATAACCACTGGGGCCACGTTCACCCTCTTGGGTTTCTCAGATTACCAAGAGCAGCAAACCCCCTCTTCTTGGTATTTCTGTCCATTTACAGCTTCAGTGTGGTAGGGAATCTTGGAAAGATTGAGATGATCAAAATCAACCCCAAACTACACACCCCCATGTACTTCTTTCTCAGCCACCTCATTTGTGGATTTCTGCTATTCTCCCATCATTGTTCCCAAGATGCTAGTGAACCTACTTGCAGAAGACAGAACCATTTCATTTTCAGGATGGATGGTGCAATTCTTTTTCTTTTGCACCCTTGTGCTGACTGAATTAATTCTATCTGCTGTGATGGCCAATGACTGCTTTGTGGCCATTTGCAACCCTCTGCTCTACACAGTTGCCATGTACCAGAAACTCTGTGCCGTGCTAGTGGTTGTATCACATGCATGGGGAGTAGCATGTCCTTTTCTACTCACATGTTCTGCTATCAAATTATCTTTCCAGGGTTTCGACATCATCAATCACTTCTGTGAGCTGTCCTCCCTGATTTCCCCTCTAGCTCTGACTCTTGTCTCAGTCAGTTGTGTCTTTTCATTGTTGCCTTTAATGAGGTGAGCACACTGCTCGTCATTCTCACGTCTTATGTGTTCATTGTTGTCACCACCCTAAAGATGCATTCAGCTGGCAGGCACCGCAAAGCCTTCTCCACCTGTGCCTCCCACCTGACCGCCATCACCATCTTCTGCGGCACCATCCTTTTCCTCTACTGTGTGCCCAACTCCAAAACCTCCAGGCACACAGTCACAGTGGCCTCTGTGTTTTACACAGTGGTGATCCCCGTGTTGAATCATCTGATCTACAGTCTGAGAAATAAGGATGTCAAGGATACAGTCAGCAAAATAATGAAAACAAATTTTCATACTGAACACATGCATTGGTAAATATTTACTTCAATTTTTGCAGAACACCTTTCTGATTTTTGAATAAACTGTGTATCGAGTTCATTTCCAAAAATTACTTTAGATTTTCAAAAAGAAAGCACATGAGATTTAGGTTAAAGAGACTATATCTGGCTCTGATTGTATAAACCAGAGAAGATCAATAACCTGACTCTGTCTTTATTTAGAACAATGATTTAATATGATTGAGTTCAAAAATTGGTGTGTGGAACAAATGAACATGTAGACAATATATCCAGTATATTGTATATGTGCAATAAATGCTGATTCTGTTATCCTTTCTTCCCTGATAACTGACAGATTGTAGGTGCTAAATTTTTTTTTCTTTTAAATTTAGTGAAATAGATGACAAGAAAAGATACAGTTTCACTTTCAAGAACCTCACAATCCAGGGTTGCTAGTAAATCTCATAATAGGGTTGGTGGAGAGAGACAATGCATAATCATTTGTGGCTATCAGAGGGATTGCTTCATAACTGCCTGCTTCTTTTACTTGGCCCTGAAGAATAGGCATGTTTTTAAGAGAAACAAAAGATAAAGACAGTAGTTTTATTCAGGAGTAAAAAGTATAAACAATGTTGAAGAGTTGAGTACATATAATTAAGTCAATGACTGAACAAATATTTTGAGCTACTATTAGCACAGTATGTGCACTACATGCACACAAAGTATCTTGTTAGGTGCTCAAGGGAATGAATATTTGCATAAATTGTAGCTATTATTCTAAATTACCTCAGGAAAGAGTTTCATTGTGTAGGATAAAAGGATTTACAAGAGCTTTGGGAATATTAGCATGCTTCTTGAAACAGTAAGAACAAAAAAAAGGATATGTTCATGTTCTATGTTTTATGCTTCCTATCACCAACCAATCTGTGTAAATATATTATTAATTCATATGGCAGGTTGACCAAGGGTATATCTCAATTTTCTTCATCAGGACTCTCTAGGCAGTCTTCATAAAAAAGTTGAATGGATTTGTTTTAAGTATTAAGAACCATTTGCTTTCCATGGACTTGAATGTTGCTTTAAATTAACTCTAATATTTAATTGTAATCTAAACAAAGAAAAAAGTCAAACCTAGATTATTGTGTATATGAAGGAGAATTAATTTTTCCTCTAACAATTGTAACATTTATTATAAGTTGCCCTCATAGACAGAGGTATCTAATTTAGAGATTTTGTAACATCATATTGGTTTTTTCTTTTACCTCATCTATCATTAATTTTGCTTGAATTGTTTATACATGTTTTCCCATTTATACTCTTTGTGTTGAAAGAAATTCCAAATTTAGTCAGTAAAACATTGAGAGAACAAATTCTGGCTGTTTCGTGAAGGTAAAATGAAAGCTGGGCTACAATTTTATATTGGTTCAATAAAATAAATTAAAATGATCATATGGTTTTAAACTTAAAATGATAAGTTATCACATTTTTTCTGGTTAATATTTGGATATGTAATGACAACCAACACCATTTTTATACATTCACACATAAACAATCTTCTTCTACACATTGTCATTTACTTAATAATTAACTGAACTAGAACAATTGTGAATTGTGTTTAAGTAGTAGAAAAGTTATATTGGCCTTGATTGGAATCGGTGATGACTAATCCATTCTCAGAGAATAAATCTTTATGTTTCTTTTCTGTTTTGGCAAAGGATGACTAAATTTTTGTGAAGTCAGAGACACAATCCCCTTACTTTTTATTCTCAGGAAATGGAGATACATATTGTTTAAGTGCTCTGATCATTGTTTTAAAATTAATGGATGACATAATCAAGACAATAATTTGAGACTTCAACCCTACAGGCCTCAAGACTTTTCATTAAAGACTGATGTATAATTTCATACTCTTTCATTTTCTAATTTTAGATTTCAAATTATCTCTGGTAACTTCTATAGCTGCTTTAGAGCATGATTTTTTGTTAGTGTTATTCAGTCTTCATTAACTCATGTGCTTCTTAAACAAATTAATTTTAAAAATCTGTAAGCTGTTAGAATTTTCAATTGACTTCAAAAATAACTCATCCCACATTTAATTGAAAAATAAAAATCTAATATCTAGTGCATACCATGGCTATCTTATGTTCATAATAATTAATTTGAAATATGTAAAGCATCCGATTTTATATCACTTCTTTTATCTCAGAACTTATATTTAAATTCACTTACTCTCAAGAATTATATTCCTTAATAATCATACTAGTATATTACTTTGCAACAAAATTATGTGTAAATTGGCCTTTTATTTCCTTTGTTAATAAAGTTCTAAGTGATTTTTATCTACAATGAATTATCATTATAGTGATCATTACCTTACTTCTATTCAATAATTTAAATGTTACAAAATTTTGTAAAAGTTTCAAAGATAACTATAAAATGTCATTATAAATGCATCTCTTAATGATATTGATTGAGATGAACTTTATTGCTTTTTATTTCAATTAGTAAAACTATCCATGGATGAATGTTTTGGATGCTAGAATAATACAGATTTTAGCATACTTAAATTCGATTGTGATTTTTTTGTAGTAGGAATGTCACTCAATATTTTTTAACATCACACACATATTAAGTCAAAAACCTCATGATCCCTTATAATTAATGATTATTTTAATAATTTACTAAATATAATTATATACATTTCATTTATTGTTTAAGGTGCATCTGCTAATCTAATTTTAAAATGAAATTGTGCAGTCATTGGAGAAATTCACTTTCTTTGTTTATTAGAAGTTTATTAAAAAAGGCTTTGCTATGATTTAAAGTGACAATTTTAAAATATATTCTATCATTTAACTTAGTTGAATCTTTCTGAAGCCAATATTATCCATCTTCTGGCTTAAGCATAGGAAGTAGCAAGCTAGAAAGAGATTTGCTACCAATTTTGTGGCACAAAAAGCTAAATATTCTGAAAACTTTAAACATTTTTGGAACCCAATGGATAGGTGGAGTCACTGGGCAACAAACTAACACAAGCACAGAGTTACCAGTAACAGCATTCCATGGGTACAGGAGGAGGAAGAATCAGGAGAGAGATCCTTCCCGGGGTACACATGCAAAGGGAAGACAAAGTTTAAAGTGGATTAGACACTGAAAATATGTTAAAAACCAACACCCATCCTAATTATAAGTTAACACTAGAGCAATTTGAAGCTTGTGGTGCACTGAGGTGGCCATAGTGTTAACAATACTGAAGCCCAGCTCAACTCCTGTACTTAATGTTAAAAAAGAAGTGAGTCAACTTCCAGGCAAAAATACCCTTTACTTCTGTCTCCGTTGTCCTACTGATGACATACATGCTTAAGCAAAAATTATATAGCAACACAAATAAGCAGAAGAAAACAATCCACTACAAAAAGACAAAGATATTAACAGAATTAAATTCAAGTATAACCTAGACATTAGAAACAGCAGACAGGCAATCTAAAATAAATATAATTCCCATGGGCTCTAATGGAAAAGATAGACAACATGAATGAATGATGGGGATTTCCTGGAAGTCATGGAAACTATAAAACTGAATCAGGGGGCCGCCCGGTGGCGCAGCGGTTTAGTCCGCGCTTGGCAGCCCAGGGTTCGCGAGTTCGGATCCCGAGCGCCCGCCGACTCACCGCCTGTCAGCCACGCCGTGGCGGCGTCCCGTATAAAGTAGAGGAAGATGGGCACGGATGTTAGCCCAGGGCCAGCCTTCCTCAGCAAAAAGGGGAGGATTGGCAACAGATGTTAGCTCAGGGCTGGTCTTCCCCACAAAAAAAAAAAAAAAAAAAAACTGAATCAAATAAAAATGCTAGAAAAATTTTTTAAATGATAGAGATAAAGAATATTTTAAAGGGCACAACAATAGGTTCAAAATAGATTAGGAAAGAGTTAGTGAAATTAAAGATAGATCAATAGGGAACACACAAAAAGAGCGTGAAGAAAACAAAAACATTTAAGTTGTGGGTAATGAAATCAAATAGTAAAAATAAGTATAATTTGAAACTCAGAAGGAAAAGAGAAGGAGGTCAGGACAAAGGGAGTATGTGTAGAGATAATGGCTAAGAAATTTCTGAAATTAACAAAAGACACCAAACTCAGATCCAAGAAGCTCAGAGAACACAAAGCAGAAATAAAACAAACACACACACACACACACAACATAGAAGAAAAGAAATTAAAAGATAAAATGTTGAGTTCAACAACCATTACATATTGAGCAAGGCTTTTCAACCTCAGGAATACTGACAGTTTGCACTGGATAACTTTTGTTGTGGGGCACAATCCTGTGCACTGTAGGCTGTTTAGTGGTATCCATGGCCTCTACACACTAGATTCCAACAGTACTTCCCTGCAGTTGTGACAATCAAAGATATTCTGTGTGTTGTCCAATGTCCCCTGTGCTGTTTGTTGGCGGGAGGGGGGCAGAATCAGGTACAAAACCAAATCTACTTTAGAAAAGCTGATCTAAAAGAAAAAACGGTGAGCATTACAACAGATTTCTTGTTAGAAAATGTGAAAATAAAAAAAATGGACAGAAAATTGACAATGTTAAAAGGGAAACAACAAAAAATCAGTCACTCCAGAATGGTATGCACATGAAAATATCTTTCAAAAGGGGAAGAAAAAACAACTTTTTTGGGAATAACAAAAACTGAGAGAATTTATTACCTGTAGGCATGTACTACCAGAAATGTCAAAATAAGTTATTCAGGGAGAAGGAAAATACTACCAGACAGAAAATTAAAGCTACACAAAGAAATGAACACTGGTAACTGCATAATGATTAAATGTATTTGGTTTTCTTTTTCATGTTTTTAATTGTTCTAAAAGACATCAGACTGCCTGAAGGAAAAAGAAAAAGCAATGAAATGGCATTTATAGAGTCTATAAAGGTAACATATGTAATAATACCATGGTGGATCAGAGAGAACTTAAAAGTTTACTGTTTTATGATCCGTAGAAGACCTATGATTTATTTTAAAAGTCTACTGTAAACTTCTAGAAAACCATTATAATTTTAAAAGAAGTAAAAATAAAAAGTCAATAGAGCAGGCAAAATAAATGGAATCATAAAAAATTATTTCAATGGAAGACCAAAAAGGAAAGATACAAGGGATAGAATAAACAAATAGAGATAAGGTATAAAGATAGTAGATTTAATTCAGCCATATAAGCAATTACATTAACTATAAATAGTCTAGACACCTTAATTAAAAATGGAGATTGTCATATATAGCATTGTCATATATAACAAAATAAATCTCTGCACTATCTAAAGAAATCTTAATTATAAAGACAGATTGACTAAAAGATAAAAAAAATAGAAAGTATCTCATGTGTGGGGGATCAGAATTGGCCACCTCAAGTTGTGTCTCTTTACCTTGCTCTGAAGGAGGCTTTGACCTTCACTCCCCACCCCCTGCCCCCCGCCGCCCCACAACTGTCTAAGGGGATTTGGGATGGAAGGCCTGTCTCTGGGATGGGCCTTCACCTTGGATGACTCTGGGTATTGATAGACTTCAAGGGTCTTTGCCATGCCCATTCCTATCAATGTTCTGTTTACCAAATAGAACATATGTA
The DNA here is from genome assembly GCA_031878705.1 of Tapirus indicus. NCBI lineage: Eukaryota > Metazoa > Chordata > Mammalia > Perissodactyla > Tapiridae > Tapirus > Tapirus indicus. Next base: position 93,417,216 of record CM062925.1, on the reverse strand, counting down.
AGGGAACTTTCCATTTGTAAAGGTATCACCCTTTCTGTACTGGGAAGAAAGGTGGATGACCTCATCTCTAGAAACTTGTCAGTGTGGAAGGTGAGGCTTAAATCTGCATAATAACCTTACTGTGCTTTTCTTGTAATCCCTTGTGGCTGACACACCCAAACCCCCAAAAATCCCTGTTTGTCTATATAGGAGGAGAATCTCTGCCATTTTGTCAAGAGAAACTCCTTGGTCTCTCCCATGTATACATGTCTTATAAAGCTTTGTTTGATTTTCTCCTGCTATTAGGCTTCATGTCAATTTAATTTGTAGCCCAGCCAGAAAGGACCCAAAGTGGGTAGAGAATGCTCTTTCTGTCCATCACATGCTTGGATATATTAACATAAAACAAAGTAGAAGAAAACAAAACAAAATCTCAACAAGATTTTTCAATTAATTGACAATCTGATTCTAAAATGTATCCAGTAGGAACTAGAAAAGACAATGTTGAAAGTCACAAAATAATTGGAAGAATCTCACTACCTGATTTCAATACTAACTATAAAGCTAAAGTAACTACGACAATGTGTATTAAAAATATAAACATATAGATCAATGGAACAGAGTAGAGGATCCAAACACACACCTAAATGATCAAATTATTTTACACAAAGATACAAAACTTGTGCAGTGAAGAAAAGATAGTCTTTTAACAGAAGATGCTAGATCATTTAAATGTCCATATGCAAAAATTGAACTTCAATCCATAAATCACATCATATAAAATAATTAACTCAAATGAGCAGAGAACTAAATGTAATATCAAATTTATAAAACTTCCAGAAGAAAACATAAGAAAAATTATTTGTAATTTCCCAGTGAACAAATATTTCTTAGATATGATTTCCAAATGATGATCAATAAAAGAAAACTGATGTGAGATGTCATCAAAATTAAATACTTTGCCCTTCAGAAGCCATTGTTGAAAGAGTGAAAAGATTACACACATAATGGAAGAAACTCTTTCCAAGCACACATCTGCTAGAGGATTTGTATCCAGGATATAGGCAAAACTCTCAAAATTAAACAGCACACTTCTAAATAAACCAAAGATTAAAGAAAAAAGCACAAGAGAAATTATAGACAATTTTGAATTGAAGGAAAATAAAAGCACAATCAATAAAATTTTAAAAGATGCTTCTAAAGTGCTTGGGGGAAATTTAGGGCTTTAGATGCCTACATTAGAAAACAAGAAATATCTCAAAACTAGAACCTTGGTTTCCACATTTAGAAACTAGAACAGAGAATGATGAACTAAAAACAAACAAAAATAAAAGGAAGGATATAATAAAAACTACAGTATACACCAATAAAAGATGGAAAACAATGGAGAAACTCAAAGGGTTTGAATTTTGAAAAATCTATAAAATTGACAAGATTTGATCTAAAATTACTAAAAAAATGGATAAGATAGAAATTAACATAATCAGGAGGGATATTGACCTCACAGAAATTAAAATGACTATAATGAATATTATAAACAACATATGTGAACAACATTAGTCAACTTAGGTCATATGGACAACTTCCTAAAAAAAACAGAGTTACCAAAACAGACAAAAGAAGAAATTGAAAATATGAAGGTAGCAAGTAAATAAATTGAACTTGTAATTAAAATATTCTGTCCTCCTACCAATATCTAGACACAGATGGCATCATTGGTTAATTTTACTAAACATCTATGTAAAAAAAAAGCCAATTGTTAATTAACTTACATCAAAAATAGAAGAGGAGATCCTCTTTCCAATTCATGTTATTAAGCCATAATCACCCTGATAACAAAGTCCAAAAAGAAACACAAGGAAAGAAAAAACTACACAATATCCCTCATGGTGGTAGATACAAAATTCTCAGCAAAAGTATTAGCAAAATAAATCCAATAATATGTGTAAAAGGATAATAAATTATGCCTAAGTGAGATCTATCCCAGGAATGCAAAGTGGGATAACATGAAAAGCAATTAATGTAACACATCATTTATAGAGAATAAAAGACAAAAACCATATGGCCACCTCAATAAATGCAGAAAAGTATTTGACACAATCCAACATCTATTTAAGATAAAAATTCTCAACAAAGTAGAAATACAGAAAATTACTTCAACCTACCAAACTTGCTTCTAGCATCACACTTAATGGTTAGGGAGTGAGCAATTTCCCCCTAAAGCAGAAAACAATGCAGATGTCCACTCTCAGTACTGATGACAGATAGATAGATAGATAGATAGATAGATTGATAGATTGATGATAGATGGATTAATAAATCAGTCAGTGTTCTGGATTTGAAGTAAAACTAATTTTATTCACAGACTATATGATCTTTTAAGTAGAAAATCCTAACCATTCCACATATACACACAAAAACCACTAGAGTAATTGAGTTCAGCACAGTCACAAGATAGAAAGTCAGTATACAAAAACAATTTTAGCTCTATATAGTAGCAACATAGTATCAGAACGTGGAATTAAGGAAAAATGTGATTCATGATAACATAAAAAAAAACTTACAAATGAATTTAATGAAAGAACAGTACTTAATACTGAAAATCACAAAACATGGTAATTGGTACTGGTGTAAAGTAGACATATGTATCAACATAATAGAATTGATGATCTAAAAATAAGCACATTAATGGTTGATTGATTTTTGACAGTTACCAAGACTACTTATTGTGGAAGGATAATATTTTCAATAAATGGTGAAGAGTAATTCACTATTCGTACACAAAAAAATGAACTAAAACCTAAACTTCACACCAAACACAAACATTAACTCAACATGGATCATAGATCTAAATTTAAGAACAAAAAGTACAAATTATATATCTGAGGAAAGTTTTATACCAATAGTATATACGAACTTACAACTGGAGTACAGTCATGTGCCACATAAGGATGTTTCAGTCAACAATGGGCGGGATGAACAGGGGTGGTCCCATAAGATTAGTACCACATAGCGTAGGTGTGTGGCAGACTATACCATCTAGGTTTGTGTAAGTACACTCTATGGTGTTTGTACAATGACAAAATCACTTAATGATGCCTCTCTCAGAATTTATCCCCATCGTTAAGCAACATATGACTGTATAGATAGTCAAATACAATTATTAAAAAAGTAAAAATATTCGAATAGACATTTCAACAAGGAAGATATAATCTAAAATGGTATTATGAGGTGGAAAGAGGTAGAAAAAATGCTATGAGTATAAAATGTCTTGTTTGAGGAATAAAAAAAACCAAAGACAGCCTTAAGAACAGCAATATTCCAAGTTGTTCCTTTTTCTGACCCACAGGTTTCTACTTATGGGGTTAAAACACCAAATATGGGTTGGTAAGAGCTTTTCTTTTCTTTTGTTAATTATGAAAGATGATGTGGAAATGCAGACCAGAATGTCTCCTCCTCCAATTTCTGGCACTTCAATTTTAGGGACATATTATATGGTGGTTGAGAATATAAACATAGATTTACTTGAAACTGCTTTTCCTTGAAAAGTCTTTGTGTACACCCAGTGATGCACAGAGACAAGGAGAACACTGTGGCCTGGACTGATGTTATAAAGTCAGAAGAAGAACACACCTCGAGATGTGTGACTTTGAGATGGGGCCTTTGCCTGCAATTTATTTTCACTTTGTCCAAGTTACAACTCAATGTCTGTACCTCCATCATTTCCTTTGCAAGATAAGCATAAAAACAGAATTCTTCTCTTGACTTGTTATTAGGAAAAATAAATGTTAGTATTTGTATAATATTTAGAATAAGTTGTATCACATAACAAGTGTCCAGTAAGTATAAACTATTCTATAGTTTTCTGACCAGTTGGTTTATTTTCTTCCTAGTGTTTGAAGGAATTATGCTGTGGTTTTAGTCACTGTGCTTGCAGGAATTTAGGGGATTTTTGTAATAGTATAAAAAAGGGAGAATTCATAAGAAACATTCATGATATTTCAGAATGGCAATATGAAATGCGACCCACATGACACCAGGATGCAATATCATGATGCACTATGAAATCTGGAAGAAGGCATGTTTGGTTCTAAACGATTGTTTTACAAATTAGGGCATTTAAAACAATTCCTGATGATATTCCATAGGGAGTATTATCTGTGTCTTACATCACATGTAGTATTAGTTTAATTTTTAACTTATTTTTATGCCATAGCCGTTAATAATTGACTTGGAACTTGAGGGACGCATTCCCCAAGAGCTTACATTACACTATAAATCTCTACTGTGCACTATACACGTCTTCAGGACCAGGGAGGGAATGTCTCTCTCGGGTACGTTAGCTAGGAGTAAGCCCTGGTTACTTGAAAATGAAAATAAATGTATTTTCCAAGTAAACAATTATCTTAAAGATGCATCTACCTCATCTGTCTTCTAATTAGAGAATATTTTTAACAGAACCCATACTTCTGTGCATTTACTATTTAAAATGCTTTTGTCTTTTAGTACTGAGAAACTGTTGATGGTGAAATTGGAACAATTTCCTCTGTAACATCAAACACTGATGTGTATGAAATACAGAGTAAACAAAATGGTAGTGTGTGTGTGTCTCTCGCCTTCTCTTTCTACCATTTTCCACACCAATTTCTGTCATGGAATCTAGAACTTATAACTGTGGAGAAGCTCCCTCATTGTCACCCTAATGCTGAGAGTTGAATTAATGCCTCTGAGCTGGTCGTGGGGAATCGGGACATGTGAACTCTCTCTGCTCAGTACATGAGGTGAATTCTTTTGGATTTGTTTTGGATTTGCCATAAACTAGGTTGTTACTATCAGCCAAGAACATGAGGAAGAAAATTCTGCAAGTTTATTTTTCTGTTTTAACTCTGAAGCAGGCAAATGACTCAGCTTTTTTTCTTCAGGTAATGAAAGAGCCATGACTTCAGGAAAGTGATGTTTCCACTTCTTTAAAATTAGTTCCAGATGTGGAGACAATATCAGACTGTGTTTCCAGTCCAGAATCCCTTCACTCGGTTTCACTGTACGTCTGATATGAAGGCACGGGTGTATTCCTCCAGCCCTCTAGGAAGGAGGGCAGAGAACAGAATTCCTCAACTCCATTCGCCTTTTCTCTAGACAGGACTGAGTGGTAGATCCCACTTATATGGGATACACAACGGAACCACGTCCCCCAACCAATCACTTGGGAAAGTTTTCACTTACCTCCTTTTTAATGTGGATAAAGGATTTATCTTTCTAGGGTTGTAGCCAAATCAAAGTGATAATATGTGATATCTCCATCATATGTATCCATACCTCTACATATGCATCTTCATTTACATCCACATGAATAGACCAAGTGTACTATTCAGTATCTTTTTTTAAAAAAACTAACCATCTCCAAAACGTAATTTCAAATAGTATGATAATTTCCTATCCTAGATGTGATGCACCATAGTGTAAAAATTGCTCTAATTTTGACAATTAATTTTCCCATTGTTTATATTATAAACAATGCTTCAGTGGAGCTTTGGGCACAGTTTTTCACAATTTTATCAATGTAATTAGATATTTATTATAATAGCTTATTAAGAACAAAATCTCATAAAAAATATTATATAGCTTTTACTGTTGTCAGGGTTAAGACTTTGGATATATGTTGTCTAACTGCCTTCCAGAGAAGTGTATACAAGAGTTACTTCTTTCTGAGTCATTATGGACATTGATCACTATTATTATAATTATTTAAATTACTTTAATTTGATATAAAAAATGATGATGGTTTTAGTATATGTTTTAATTCTCTCTTTTTCATTCTGCAAAATTCTAAATTTAAAGAATCCTTGTGAGGCACTAATCTCAAAAAAATTGGTCACACTCCCCAGCAAGGGAATCGTACAGGACCTCCACATCTGCTGCAAATTTATGCTACTGATAAACTGAGCTAAAAAAATAGTGTACACTATATAGGATCATAGTAACTGTTACCCTACTTGGACAGAAGTTATTATATTTTTCAGGGAACAGCAATTTATCTCCATGAGGCTTTAAAATCATTGAATCTATTTCAAATTCCAACAAAATACCTAATTTAATTCATCAACCCAATTTATTGTGGTGGATAACAGTTGGGAATCATACAGGTTTCTGCTGATACTTTAATTTTGATCAGTGGGATGCACTGAGACACTGAACATTTTGAATTATTTGACAATTGTGTTTTGAATACACGGTGTTTGATATCAATGTGATATTTTTCAAACGTTATTGTAAATGTGTTCTTTTCTCTCTTGTTCCCTTTTTAGAAGAAACACAAAACTTATCATTTGGTGTCCCATACTGACACCTGGTGGAAATGGGGGAGGAGAACTGCACCACTGTGACAGAGTTCATTCTTCTTGGATTATCAGATGCCCCTGAGCTGAGTCTTTCTCTCCCTTCTGTTCCTTCTCATATACAGAGTCATGGTTTGGGGCAACCTGGGCATGATTGCACTGATTCAGGTCAGCTCTCGACTTCACATGTGTTCCCATGTACTTTTTTCTCAGCCACTTGTCCTTTGTGGATTTTTGCTATTCCACGATCATCTTGACAAAGATGCTGTCCAATATCTTAAACGAGGGAAAAGCCATTTCCTTCCTGGGATGCATGGTGCAATTCTACGTGTTTTGCACATGTGCAGTCACTGAGGTCTTCCTGCTGGCTGTGATGGCTTATGACCGCTTCTTGGCCATCTGTAGCCCACTGCTGCACATGGTCTCCATGTCCCGGAAACTTTGTATGGTGCTGGTTTCTGGCTGCTACCTCTGTGCAGCTATGTGTTCTCTGATTCAGTTGTATTTAGCTCTTGAAATCCCATCCTATAGGTCAAGTGTAACCACTTCTTTTGTGATTCACCCCCTCTCTTTACTCTTGCTTGCTATGACATCTGTATTAATGAACTCCTGGTGTTCATTGTGGCCGCTTTCAATGAGATTGTCACCATCATGATCATCTTCACCCCTTACTTGTTTATTCTCGTTACTGTCCTGAGGACGCGCTCTACAGAGGGAAGACACAAAGCCTTTTCTACCTGTGCCTCCTACCTCACAGCCATTGTTGTCTTGCAGGGAACAATACTTTTCATTTATTGCCAGCCCAGCTTTGGCAACAGTATGGATACTGACAAAGTAGCCTCGGTGTTCTACACTGTAGTGATTCCCATGCTGAACCCCTGATCTATAGCCTGAGGAACAAGGTTGTGAAAGAAGCTGTCAAGAAACTGTTGGGATCCAAATTGCCTTTTGAAAAGCTATTTTCTTAGCTAGACTTGGGGTTTCATTAGAGACCTTTAATGAGGGGCTTGTTTTGAGTGGATGTGAATGAAAAGTAAAACAGGGAAATATTTTTTGACCTAGGGAAGAATGCATGCTTTTTTGTTTTCCAGTAGCCTATCTTATTAAGGCAAATCTTTTCCTCTTTATTGAAGAGTTCAAGTGCACCTGCCACCTTTGCTGCCCTTCTCTGATCTCTAATTTCCTTGAATGGATTTTTGGAGTGATATTGCCAGATTCAATTTCTTGGTTTGAGATAACATCAATATATTTCCAACAAAGTGCACATAAAGAGATATGCCTTTCCATCATCCTTAATGCATACAACCATTCCTATTAAATTGACTTCATTTTGTTACATGAAATGAGTACACACTTGTCTCATATTTTCCATTTTTCTGTGAACGTTTGAAGTGAATTTCCTATGTGTTTATATGTATTTCTGAGTATCATTTTTTAGTTCTTGGGTTATTTTCTCTTTTATTACTTTGTCAATTGCAAAGTAATAATTTTAGAACTCCTAAAATCTTCTCTTCTGCAAAGTAGTGATAATAATACTCTACTTTTCTAATAAAACTTTCACGACAATTAAGTGAGTTATCTTAAGTTCTTAGCACTATACATGGCATATTATAAATGATTAATAATCAGTTTAATATAATATAAATTATTGCTACTGTGTTTTTACTTTTATCCTTTGTTCTTTATTTTACCTTAATTCTTGATTAAACAAGTGGATCATATATTTGATGCCATACCTTTTTTAAGTTTCCATGTCCTTGTTAACATTTTGGGATCTGTCTGGTGCTATTTTAAGAGAATATTTTTAAGAGAATTAATTATTTAAGAGAATATTTTAATATATTCTCTATATTTTCTAAATCTATTATATTTTAAACCAATTGCATTAGTTTCCCATGGCTTCTGAAAAAATTACTACAAATTTGGTGGCTTAAAACACTAGGCCTTTGTTCTCTTAAAGTTCTGGAGGTCAGAAATTTGAAATCAGTGTCACTTGGCCAAAATCAAGGTGTCAGCAGGACCACACTCCCTCAAGGAGATTCTAGAGAACAAACCTTTCCTTCTCTTCCAACTTCTGGTGGCTGCAGGCATTTCTTGACTTGTGGTCATATTACTTCAGTCTTCAAGGCTAGCATCTTTAAACCTCACTCCTCTCCATCTTGACTACATTTTCTTGTGTGTGTGTGTAAAATAATTTTCTGTCTCTGTCTTATAAGGACACTTGTGATGGCATTCAGAGCACACCCAGATAATCCAGAATAATCTCCTCATCTCAAGATCTTTAACCTAATTACATCTGTAAGCAATCTTTTTCCAAATAAGATGACATTTACAGGTTTCAGGGATTAGAACTTGATATATATAAGGGTTCATTTTCAAGCTTAACACACCCATCTTTTAAAGGTCAAATCATAATTTACCTTTGCTATGTTCCTACAATGTTAATACTTCATTTGTTTTATTGCTTTCTTAAGATTTCATTTTGTATTTGTTATTGTCTACATTTTTACTGGAGTCACTTATTTAAATGCAACATCAGTCCTTGTTGCTTTAGTGAAGTAGGAAGAAGCTTGACTTGACATTAAACACCTGGGTCCAGGTTCAGATCCACATGAGAAATTTTGAGGAAGACACTTAAACTTGCTTGACCTCAATTCTCTCAAATATAAACTGGGGATAAGCTGCCAGCCTCAGAGAATTTTTTGTTGAGCTTTTTAAAATTTTTTAGAAGAACTTGATTGTTGGGCTTAAACACAATAACAAAACTGCAAAGACCTGTCCCATAAAATACACTCTTATTAATGATTCTTTAAAAGAAATCTTTGAGGGTATGGATCATTTAGAAATATTCTAGTACCCCTGGTGAAGACAGCTGTTCACTGTTTCCTTAAGTTAATGAAGAAGTAATGACTAAAAGAATGGAGTTATATTGTGCTTATGATGAAAATATGGCTCCATATTGTTTTTCAAATATTTTAAATGGAGTGAGATTTCCCATATCACCCATGAGTCTTTGCATTTTAAGATGAAGGTAAGAGAAACATCTTTCACCTTTGGTCCTCCAGTTAGAACAGGATTTCTCAGCCTTAGCACTGTTGACATTTTGAGCCAGAGAGTTCTGTGCTGTGGGTATCTGTCCTGTGTATTAAGAAATGTTTAGCAGCATCCCTGACCTCTCCCCATTAGATGTCAGGGCCACTCCTCCCCACATTTGTGACAAGCAAAAATGTCTCTAGACATTGTCAAATCTCCCCTGGAGAGCAATATCACCTGAGTTGGGAGTCACTGAACTAGAGAGCATCAATAGACTAGAGCTCTAGTCTCTTTAGTGAAAGCTTCGATATTAAACTTCCCTGTGTTTAAGAAGCCTTCTCAGCTACTCAGGTGCTCACATCTTATACAGTTATTAATTTGATCTCTCCAGAATCTGCAACGGCCCTTTCAGAGACCTTGGATATTAGGGCTTCAGGGACACAGAGTTACCCACACTTTACCATGGATAACTATTGGTCTCCATGTCCTACTAAGATATAGACACACTTTTCATATCTAAAGACTAATTGTTTCATTTTATTAGCAAAAAAGGACATCAGCTTTACATTCAGCTTCACAAAAACTTGAAACATTAGATTTTTCTTTCCCTCCCAATGTTACTTCATAGGTAACACCCCCAGTTGTTTGGGAATAATTGAGGTGCACTGAGTGCTCCTCAAGCATGTCTGAAAAGCAACCACATAGAAGTTGCTTTTGCACTTCTTTAAGGGGTTTTGTTTTACATATATAATCTGGTCACTCCCTTACTTTTAAACTATAGGGGTCAATATGTTTTTCTCATTTTCTTAATAGTAGCATCTCGGTTTTCTGGTGGGGACCCAGCCTTTCCTGTTCTTGGTGGGTCTCTGTCTTTGCAATTAGTGGGGTTTGGGGATGTATCAATGGCAAGACAGTGATTGTTTTCTGGGTGGACACTAGTAAGCTAGTGACTTAACTATGGGATTTTGCTGGAATTATTGGAAAAGAAGAGTTTCTTTCTGCTGAGATTAATCCTCTGGGCAGAGATAGAAAGTCAAAACTGCTCATATATCTCCTTGCCAATGTGTATATATTTATTTCAAGTATTATCTTTCTTCGGCAGGCAACGCATTCCCTATGAATCTTATTTCCAAGTCTCCAGTCATGCCATGGACTTTCCAATCTCCACATAATTGCTTATGTTGTTTCCTCCACTGTCTCTCATTCACTATTGTATAATTGACAAAATTCTTAACGTTGAGTTCAAATTATCCTCCTTTTCTCTGTTTTGTACCTAGAACACTGCGTGGCACAATATAGTCACAGAGTAAATGTATTTATTGAATGAAGGTTCTCTGATCTATTCTGGCATTCAATGGCCAGAATTCCTTTTGAACATAAATGCACATACAGCACATATCAGAATCATTAACTTCATTCATTCATCTACAGGTTTGCTTTCAAGATCTTCTAATTCTCAATAGCTAGATAGATACATTTTAGGTTTCCAGTTTATTCCACAATCCTATCACATAGAACATTCTGATAGTTTGACAAATTGTTTTGAGCTGGTTAAATCAAATTAGCAAATATCATAATCCAATTTTGTATAAAATAATCTACTATTTTGAGAGCCAAAATATATTTTTCTTTGAGACATTCTCAGGATGTGGAAAACCACATTACGTCATTTCAATTTTGTTTAATCAACTCCACAGTAGAACTGTTTAATTGCTCACATATCTTTTCCCACTAGGATTTGGATATTAGTGTGTGTGTTCTTGGGATCTGATGTGAGATTGGAAAGCTAATCTCAAAAGCCTCAAAGCAAAATGTAAAAGGTCTTGCATTATTCTAAGGAACCACAGCCTTCCAAATGGAGGCACAGATTTCTTCTATGAACACAGAATGCCTACTGTTATGGAAACTGTTGCAATGGGTCAATTTTTAAATCTTTAACAGCCAAAGTTGATTTTTCCCCAGTGAAAAATGAACTGATGCTGATAACAGTGTAGTAAATAAGTGAATGAGAGAACATTAGTGATCCAGTGAGTGTTCTTAACATAATCCTAGGATATTAGAGCTGGATAGGATTCTAAGTGCTCATCTTCTTATACTCACCTGTTTTACACGTAAGAAATTGATGTTTTGAGAATAAATATGTCTAGAATGACACTTTTTAAGTCTTCAAGGGATTTCCAACAGAAACAACAAGTGCAAAAAAGCACATTTAACACATAATATTCTTAAGACAATCCTCAGCATTGTTGGACTCGGACTTGGAATCTAAAAAAACACAATTCTCTGTATCTATTATTTCTTCTTAAAAGTTGAGCAGGCTTAGATATAAATTAAAGCCGACACAATTTGTATATTATGTTATTTATTTTATCCCATGGTAATGCATTGGTATCAATAGCTATCAAGACAAATAAGAGTACAAGGTGGGGCTAGGGGGTTGGATTTAAGAGCCCTAACCCTAACCCTAACCCTGACGCTGACCCAGACCCTGACCATAACCCTTACCCTTACCCTAACCCTAACCCCAACCCCAACCCCAACCCCAGGACCAGCTCCAACACTAAACCCTAACCCTAACACTAACCCCTAACCCCTAACCCCTAACCCTGACCCTAACCCTAACACTAACCCCTAACCCCTAACCCTGACCCTGACCCTAGCCCTAACCCTAGCCCTAACCCTAAACCTAATCCTAACCCTAAACCCTAACCCTAACCCCTAACCCTAACCCTTACCCTAACCCAACCCTAAGCCTAACCGTAACCCTAACCCTAAATTAAGGGAGATGTTATGTCACCCTTTAAGGCAAGGACCACTGCCCAACATGCTTTCCAGTGTCCTTGACATCACTAATCCTTACTGTTACTCACTGCATGGCTAGCATTACAGCATGTCATGCATCCCAAACAGATGCTCATGTTTAATTGTGATGTCCCAATGCAGAGATTCCTAGGCTGAGGATTATGAAGCTACAGGCAAAATTATGAATGCAATATGCATTTGTCTGGGAAGCTGTTTTGTTGCTCTCCTCATACTCTAAGGAGTCTGTGAGTCAAATTAAGAACCATTGCTAGGGGCCGGCCTGGTGGCGCAGCGGTTTAGTTTGCACTTGGCAGCCCGGGGTTCGCCAGTTCGGATCCCGTGCGCCCGCCGATGCACTGCTTGTCAGCCATGCCGTGGCGGCGTCCCATATAAAGTGGAGGAAGATGGGCACAGATGTTAGCCCAGGGCCAGTCTTCCTCAGCAAAAAGAGGAGGATTAGCTACAGATGTTAGCTCAGGGCTGGTCTTCCTCACAAAAAAAAAAAAGAACCATTGCTAAAAGGCAGGGAACCACAACCCCTCACGTCACAGGGTAAGTTTAATTAAGAGAGCGCAAAATCAATGTGGCTCTCAAATCCTGCTGGTAATGGCAATCCAGAACACTGAAAGCATAGAAGATAAACACCAGAGGTAATTTCTAACCTTCACTTTGGAAAAGTCTTTCAAGAGTGATTCGACTAAATGCCTAGTAGGCTAACTCATGTAGTAGGCCAACTTATGTTTCAGTTTCTTATCTTCTTGCCAATCGTTTTATAAAAGTAGGGCTGATAGATGGAATATGTAATCTCACCTAAGAGTGTTGAATGGCTACTGATTTGTTCCAGCATAAAATCTGGTTCCTTTGAAAGAACTCCATGGCGATATCATCCTCACCACCACGGCTTCACAGTGCCAGGCACTACAACACATTTTACATAGTAGTCTCTTACTTCTCATAACTGTCCTCTAAGGTGGGTGTTACCTTCACTTTTTGAGATCAGGAAACTGAGCTTCAGAGAAGTTAAGCAAATGGCTCAAGGCCACAACATTTGTCCATGGCAGAGACCCGAAATCCAGCTCTATCTCCTGCAGTTCAGTGTTTATTCAAATATATCACACTGCTGTCATCATTTTTCCACCAAATGGCTAATTCATGACATTTCCAACTTGGTTATTCTTGTGCAGAATTTTAACCTATGTACAGTTTAGTCACTAGTGCCTTCAAACTTTTACATTAGGCCTTCTGTTTCTAAACCACCAAAATTACTCTCCAGTTTTGTTTTTTTTTTTTTTGTTTTTTTTGCTGAGGAAGATTAGCCCTGAGCTAACATCTGTGCCCATCTTCCTCTATTTTATATGTGGGACGCCGCCACAGCATGGCTTGATAAGTGGTGCACAGGTCTGCGCCCAGGATCCAAACCTGCGAACCCCGGGCCGCCAAAGTGGAGCGTGAGAACTTAACCACTGTGCCACCAGGCCAGGCCCTATTCTTCACTTTTTAAATTTAAACTTTAAAATCACCTCTCCCAAAAAAAGACTCCCCTGACAAACCTCTTCTGGGTCCATCACTCTGTCCCTCCCATGGTGTGACAGAGCACTATTTAAAGCCAGAAAATTTTTTGTCTAGATCCTAGGTTTGCCTTGTATTAACAGTGTAACCTTCAGTGAGTCACAAAACTTCCCAAATGCATCAGTTGGGGAAAACAGGAGACTCGGAATTCAAAGGTTGGAAATTGTCAGTTGGCTACAAAATGTAGCCTACAGAAAAGTTTTATTTGGTCAGCAGCATTTTTTTCTTAATCCAATAAAATGCCTTTAGTTGAGGAATGCACTCTACTGACTGCCACAGGCCCTACCACTCTCTCCTTTTACATAAACCCCCTCTCCTGGTTCATTCGTTTCTCCTAGGTGTCTGGCATCTATATGCAATTAGGTTCCCAATTACTGAATTAGATGATCTGTAAGATTTTACATAGTCATCATGAGCATTTTTTATACCTTTTCTACTTAGTTTTTATATGGTCACTTCCCCATTACAAAGTCCAGAATGGGGATTCATAAAATTACATAACTTCAGAACTAGAAAGAGCCTCAGAGATTATCTAGCAAAATCCAACCCTTTTGTATTACACAGATGAAAAGACTGAAGCCAAACTGCTTACGTTACTTGCTCAGAGCTTCCCAGTATGTCAGTGCAAGACAATATAAATCAACAAAAATTAACAAAATATTCACTTTGCGCAAGACCCTGTGCTGGAGCTACAAAGAGAAACAAGGAGAAACATTGTCCCTATCTGTCCAGGGTACACAAGCTGGTAAAGGGCAGACACGTATGCGTGAAGCCATTATTCAAGGAACACATGTGGAAAGGAAGGAGAAATTAATTTCTTCCAGTTTTAGTGAGACCTAAGAAAGTCAGATCCTCTGCCCATTTTTTAATTGGATTGTTTGGTTTTTTGCCATCGAGTTATATTAGTTCTTTACGTATTTTGAATATTAACCCTTTATCAGATATAAGATTTGCAAATATTTTCTCCCATTTGGTCAGTTGCCTTTTCATCTTGATGATGGTTTCCTTTGCTGTACAGAAGCTTTTTAGTTTGATGTAGTCCCACTTGTTTATTTTTGCTTTTGTTTCCTTTGTTTTTCATGTCAAATCCAAAAAATCATCTGAGAGAGTCTTGTGAAGGGGAAACATTTAAACAGGGGTTTGAATAATGAGGACTGCTGTTATAGACAGGAAGTGAGGGCACAGCATGAAAAAGCCAAGACGTAAGTAAATGCACAGCATATTCAGAAAAAGTAAGTAAACCAGCATGGCTGGGGGTGCAGTGATAGAAGATAATCTAAGAAAGCAGAGTGAAGACAAGTTCTAAAGGCCAGTGCTTCCTATTTTTTCTTTAGCCCACCTCTTCATCCCCAATCCAAAAACCTAGGACAGGGCTAAATATAACGGGGACTCAATAATAATTTACAATGACAAAACCACTAATGGCAGCTAGGATTTGGAGTGGGCTTATTTTATGCCATACACTGTACAAAACACTTCATTTGCACTATCTCATTTAATCCCCATAAAAAATCTATGAGGTAGGTACTAATATTACTCTCATATAAAAGAAATGAAGCTTAGAAAGGATAAGTGGCTTTTCCAAAATTACAGAGTTATAAAGTGGATTCACATTCAACTTTTCTGTCTCCAAAGCCCACAAACTAAACCAAGATAAATGCTAACAAATGACCTGATCAGAATATCTACAATCAGATTATCAATCTCCAAATATCAATAGCTATACTGCAGAAGAGAAACAATGAGAAGGCAGCAGAGAAAGGCTTCTTTCCAGTACTGACTCAACTGCATTCCCAGCCCTTAAAGGATGCTTTTGTCCTGAGGTCAAAGAATGCTCTAGAGAGTATAGTATAAAGCTTCAAAACTTCCTATGACTGGGGGACCTTGGGCAACTTATTTTACTTTGGGGCTTCAATTTCCTTGTCTGAAAAAATGGGTATAGCAGTACCTACACTATGGAGGAAGTTATGAGAATGAGATAACGCATTAAAAGAGTTTAACTCAATGTGAGGCACGATGTAAATCACGGTTGTCTACAACACAGTCCCTGCTCACGTAAGCAAGTAACGAGAGTAGTAACTAGAAAAGTTGGATGCTCCCAACATGGTTGGGAGAGTCTAACCATGTCCAGAAAGATCAGAAGAGGCTGTTCAGAAAAAATATTTTCAACGTCCCTTGGATAACGGGTAATCCTGATCCCAGCAGTGTTATGCAATACGGCGGTGAAAAAATGGGTTGGCAAAGCAGAGACTGGCTGTCTTGTTTGCTACCCCAGAGCCTAAAGCAGAGCATGGCACACAAGCTCTCAGTAATGGACTGACAGACTAAAAGGTAGCCTTGGGCCCTCGGGCAACTCCGAGGCCGGAGATTTACACCAAGACCAGCTTCCCCCTCATATTCTATATCCATAACGAACCTGCAATACCAACACAAACCGTCACTTCAGACTCCCACCTCCACTCCCTTCTTCCACCCCTTAACTCATGAAGATCCTTAAGTGTCATGATTGAAAAGGTAATTTTCAAGAGGATCCTAAAAAGATACAAACAAGAGATTTCTCCACACTGCACCTTTATTTGATGGATATTGTAGATATTCTTTCATAGCTGGGCTGAACATTCCAATCCTCTTCTAGGAATATTTTCCTTACAGATATTGGCAGACCGTGTTATGCAATAGTGTTAATTGATGATATGCACGTGAGACCCTGAATGCAGGTTGAACTGCAGTGTATGAAAATCACTTATCAAGATCACCCTAAACAGCTACAAGCAGGACTTTTTCTCCGCACTCAACCATCGTGGAATGGATGTTAATGATAATCTGTGCCAGCTGTCGTGAAAAGTTTTAAAGCATTCAGAGGAGGAGGTTCCTTACAGCTAAGGGCGAGCTGGGTTCACCAAGAACACTCTTATTACATTTGAGAGAGAGCCTACTGAAGGACTTAACTGCACTACTCAAAGGCAATATTCAAGGTGATCTTAAACAGGTACAGGCAATAGACTTCCTCCACGCTGTCCTTCCTTTGCACACATGTCACAGTCTCTGCCAGCTGCTGTGACTATTTGAAACCCCTCTCTTGGAAGATGTTCCTAAACAGCTACTTCCAAGCTGAGTTTAGCAAGACTATTATTTCATTCCAGGTGGGAGATCCTGCGTGGAGTCTGTGACCTTCAGTGTTTGAAAGGACTTGTTTCAAGATGATCCTATACAGCAACAAGGAAGAGTTCTCCTCCATAGTGCGTGGTCTTTGAATGACGTTCTAGACATCCTCTCTTAGCTGCCCTGGGATTATAAGTCCTGTCACAGGAAGATGTTACAGCTGCCGGAACCTGTGTTCAGTAACAGATTTCTTTCACGATATGCTGGTGAGAGCCTGAATGTCGGTTGAACTGCAGTGTGAACTCTCACACTTAAAGATGATCCAAAAAAACTACAGGCAAAAGGTTTCCTCCACACTGTGCTTTCATTCAATGGACGTTATAGATATTCTCTCCTACCTGTAGGGAAGGGATTAAAGGCTCTCATAGGAAGATGTAACTTACAGCTAATGGCATGCTGAGTTCAGCACTAGTGTTCTTTCATGATGTGCTTGTGAGAGACTGTATGTAGGTCTGACCTGCAGTGAATGAAAAGTCACTTATCAAGATGATCCGAATCAGCTGCAAGCAGACATTTTTCTCCATTGTTGACTTTCATGGGATGGATGATCCAGTCAATCTGAGCCAGTGATACATAAAACGGCAAGCAATAGGATATGTTGGAGTATACGAGGAAGCCATTTGGTGTAAAACTAACTCGGCCAGACCTTATCTTTCCAAAAGGGCCTGACCGGCCTTTGAACATGTATTGTATATCTGCTTTGAGCGTTTACCATGTCCCAGAGACAAGAACAAATGCCCTTAAGATAAGGATGCAACTTCCCCCACATTGGCATTTCCTTAAAGATAGGCATTTCTCCCTAGGCTAGGATTTGATTGCTATGCTCATCCTGTGACCACCCAAATCGAGACAACAGACCTGATTGATACCTGCAGTGTCCATCAAAGGGCAATCTCGTGACTGCTGTAAAAAGGACATTCCAATCATATGTGATATATGCTCTTTGAGGGTATATAACTACTCGGTATGCCCCAATTCTTTAGTGCCCTTCCTTCCTTGGGGAAGGCAGGCCTCGGGCTATATGGTCCTCAAATTTGGCTCATAATAAACTCACCCCAATTTTGACTTATAGATTGACTATGGATTATTTGTGTCAACATTTCTTGGCATAGTCACAGCAGGATTTCAGAGAAACTCACCAGAGACCACCTAGAATCTACACTGAACCGGCATTCGGTACCAGTAGGGGCCCATTGAGCCCCCCCGATCACTGCCTTCTTCAGGTGACCCCAGTGAGTTTTCCTGAATCTCAGACATCCTTATTTTTAGTCAATGATCCAGAGTTTATTTGAGCTGGTTCAAGCCTTAAGACTAGGTGTCTTAAGGAGGTTCCAGTATGTACCCTAGTAAAAGGAACCTAGGGGGTAATTCCTAGGAAAAAGAAATCCTAGGGGGAATTTCCTAGACTTAAAATCATTAAGTCAATTAATTAAAATTAAAATATGAACAACTCAAGGGCTTGTCTAAGTCTGTGAAATTGAAACATCCAACTGAAGGTGCATGTGAGAGACTTCATAGTCAATCTCTTGAGTTCCGCTTCTTTTTTAGAAGTAAAGCATGATAAAATGAGTGGACCTACATCCCAGCATCTGTACAGGAGATCCAGGATATTAAAGGCCTGGTTATGAGCCACACAGACCTGGTTCAAGCCCTGGTTGCATCATTTACTCACTGTACGACCATAGGAACATCACTTCCTCTCTCCAGGCTTCGCTTTCCTGTCTTATGAGGTGGAGACAAGCTGACAAGATGGCAGATAGCACAAGCCAGCCCCAGGCAGGTCAGGGATACCTGAGAGTCAAAGGGAAGTAGGCAGATCTGAGGAACCACCCCTGTGGCGACCAGAAGAGAGCTGGGCATGGGTGTGGACAGTGGCAGCCCAGAGCAGAAGAGGACAGAGCTCCAAGAAGGGAATCAGGCCCTGCTGGAGTTTTCAGGTAGATGTAGCCTTTCTTCTTCCCACCTCAGCCAGCCCTGTCACTGTCACCACATGATTACTGCAGGCTTAGAAGGCACTGGCTGGGTGGAGGTAGCTTAGAGCCTCTGGTTGGGGGCGTCAATAACAAACTGCAGGGCAGTGAACGGGCCTGCACCTTGGCAGCCTCTCTTCCACCACTCCTCTTCCCCCTCCTGATACCCTAGGCACTAGGTTATGGCAACCGTGGGTGGCAGCTTCTAGTAAATGTCTTACCTGGGCAGACAGAGGTACAGGGAGGTTCTCCAGGGATGCAGTTGGCTGCTCAGGACAGTACAAACCGGGGGTGTAGACTGTACACCAGAGAGTCTCCTTCCCAACTCACCAGGAAAAGTTCAAGCTACACTTGAGCTCTGCCCCCCCTCCCCCAGGCACTCCGTCCTGGCCCCAAGGAAATAGGGGCTCACAGGGGCAGATAAGAGAGGCCTGAAGGACACACACCCTACAAGAGAAAGACAATAAACAAGACTACCTTATCTAGACACAGCAGAGTTAATGGACTAGGCAGGTCAAGAAGTGAAAATTAACATTTTAAGTATTATTCTAAAAAAGAAAAGAGGATTTTGGAAATATGAAGGGGAACAAGAAATTATAAAGAACTATAGAACCAGGTAAGAAAAATGTTGTAGATGAAATAAAGACCTCAAAGGCTGGGGTGAATAGCAGAGTGGATACAGCCAAAGACCGAATAAGCAAGTATGAAGATCAGGGTCAGGTAATCTCCTAAAAAGCATGAAAAGGGTATATAGATAACTGAAAAGCAGAAGGCTGAGCCAGTGTTGTCTGAGGTGGGCTACCTCTGGATGGTATGGTACATGATATAACCAGGGGACCCCTTGGTCAGGGAACCACTCCTGCACCTCTTCACTGTAAAGGGGGTCCCCTCATCAGATGCTGTGTTGTTTGTGGCTACATCCTTTGGATTGGGCATTCTGTAACCCCCCCCAGAGAGTGGTGAAAGAAAGGAAAGGAGGGAGGGAGGAAGAAAGTTATAAAAGGGTTGAACAAAAATAAACCCTGAACAACTTAGGAACAAGTGTATCCAAGGATGCAAATGCACATTCTGTCTTTGTTTTTCCTGCTCGACCTCAGTCTCTTTGATCTCAAACCTTCTTTATAGGTGGGGGAAACAGCTGCCTAAGGCTGGTAAATTTTACATCTTAATCCACGAGAGGAAGATTGATCTCAAGATTCTGGTTACCAAATTTAAGAATCTCATGGAAGGGTCTTCTTGGTTCAGCCTTAGACTAGTTACTTGTGCAGTGTCATATAAAACCATGGCAGGTCTTTGATTAAGTCATTAGGGAACAGTTCTCAGGAGATGAAGACAGACACATTTGTATAGCAGTCAACTACATGTAGTACTTGTCCTGGTAGAGATATGGAACCACTGAGAAATTTTAAGCTGAAAATGACATTGTCAGCTTTTCTTTTAGAAACACTGCTCTGAAGCAATATGGAAGTTGCACTGTAGAAGGAAAGTTGGCAGTGCTCATTATTATAATTTAATCTTTAATTGTAGAATATCAAGGTGGGGTTATGACTGAAGAAGAATTCACATCACCCAGAGATGGATATATTGACTGATGGGACTTTGTCTCCCCTTTTGTTCAGAAGAAGGTAAAGAGTGACTTCGATTTTACGATGGATATTACAAGTGTTAAGTGGAAGCGTAAAGTTAAAAATGGATGCAAAGGGGTGGACTGTGCTAGTCATTTGCCTGTTTACTCATGGCTCCCTCACCTTTCACCTGCTCTGCTCTGTATCACAGCAGGCTAACTCTTGCCAATTCCACTTCCAAAGTTCCCTTGCCAACTGCATCCAGTTAGTCTGGGGTGATAGCAGCCAATAGCAGGCAAAAGGAGACCAGAAAAGATTGGTCTTAAAAGAGGGAGAAGATCAAGAAAAAAATGTGTTGTACACCCAAAATTATACAATGTTATATAAATCTTTATGATTTCAATAAAATAATTGGAAAAAAAAAAGAAAAGAATGTGTCATAGAAGCCAAGGGAGGAGCAAGTGCAATTGATTCAACTAAGCAAACATTTGCTAAGCATGAACTCTGGGCCCTCAGTCTTATACTAAGCACATTGGACTCCAAGATGAAAGTCTCGGGCACCACCCTCAAGGGGGGGTGAGCAGGGACAGAGAGACAGTCACAGGCAGGGACTATGACCACACAGGGTGACTGGATTCCAGCTGAGAGACACAAGAGGATGGTCACCCACTGTGTCTCAGGAGCCAGGAAAGATAAGGCAAGGCCAAATTAGACCTTGAGGAGTCTTCAGCTCTCAAGGGATTAAGGTGCTCTCTTTTGAAATGACATAAAATTTACGTGATTGCCAAGATTAAATCCCTTAAAAAAATTTTTTTTTCTGACTGCAAAGTTCTGGATAAATGCACTGGTGCCAACTTTGCTCTTTGGGAGCCTTGTTCTCCTGGCTCGCCAGTGAGGTGATCCCTCAAGAAGTGTTCTGGTGCCCTGGCCAGGTTTTGAAAGGCCTCTAGGAACTTCCCAGGTGTACAGGTGGTAGAAACAAGTTTTGAGAAGGACTGGCCAGGGTGTGTATGGGGGGAGGAGGGACCTGCACAACTTCCCCAATTCCAGTTTCTTCTTGGAGGTATTTACGGGGACTTAAACTATTTTTTATTACCACATGCCACAGTAAGAAATATTTTTTACATGGTGCCCCAGTACACACACACACACACACTTAAAACAATTATGAAATTTTTTTCCCTATCTTTTTCTATTTCATTTTATAGTAACAAATATATATACAGTTGCTACCCAGTAAACTGATTTCACAATTCACTAATGGTCTTGAACCACAGTTTGAAACACAGGACTGAAGTCATACGCTGAGGCTCTCTCCCCAACCCTCACTCACTTCCCTCCAGAGGAGTGATTTGTTTGAATGGGGAGTCTGAGAGAAGGCAGTAGGCATGCTCTAGGCTCTCTTCCTGGCCCTGCCCATGTGGAGAGAGGGTGGGTCAGGATGCTCCCTGCCTCCTGGGGAAGGCCCTGGCCCTGTAAGGTCATCAGGTGCCCACTAAGCAGTTTCTGTTCTGATTTTAGTACCTACCCCTTTCTGACTGGTGCTTGTGCCCTACTGACTCTTAAAATTCTTATCACTCCTGCCCTTGCTTGATTTGTTGTATCACTGACCCGATGGGTAGTCTGTTTCAGGGGAAAGTATCAGCAAGTCTATTTTGGCCCCACAGCTAAGCCACTTTCTCTAATCCAGCATTTATTGACAAGAAAGATGACATTTTTTTCTCCATTTGGTTGTCTCCTTTGCCTTACTTCTCCATTAGTTCTACACTTGGGGAGAGGAAGAGTTATTTATTAACCTGCTGTTATGCACTGAATGGTTGCATCCTCCCCAAATTCATATATTGAAGCCCTAACCCCAATGTGATAGTATTGGAGGTGGGGCCTTTGGGAGGTGATTAAGTTGAGATGAGGTCATGAGGGTGGGGACCCATTATGGGATTAGTGTCCTTATAAGATGAGGCAGGGAGACCAGATCCCTCTCCCCCTCCCCCCACCATGTGACGACACAGAAAGAAGGCGGCTGTCTGCAAGCCAGCAGGAGGGCCGCTATCGGGGACCTTAATCAGCCAGCACCTTGATCTTGGCCTTTCTAGTCTCCAGAACTGTGAGCAATAAATTCCTGTTGTTTTTCACCCAGTCTGTGGTATTTTGTTATGGCAGCCCAAGAGGACTAACACCTGCGAAGCCCCCAACATTTAACAGTGTTAAATGGTACCAAGAGGTCAAGCAAGATAAGAACTAAGATGTTACAAACGGATTTACCAGCAAGGGTTTGTTCGAGACCCAGGTGAGAGCAATTTCGCTGGGTGGGTGGAGGAGTTGGAAATGCACATTATCTAGAAGTGGGGCAGAAATGGAAAGGAGAGAAAGGGAGTAACCAGGGAGGAAGGCCAGTTTTCTGGAAGGGGAGAGATCTGAGCATACCTGTGGGTGACTAGAAAAGAGCCCACCGAGTGCCCCTGGTCTACAAGATGGCTTGGGGCGGCTTACAGTGAAACACACCCATTCACCCCAGAGCCCCTCAAGGCTCCTCCTCAGAAGTACCTCAGGCCGTTTCTCCTGCTCCTCCTTGTGCTACACCTGGAAACCTTGGGAGTCACTGGGGGTCACAGAAGACGGGTAGTCAGGACTAGCCACTCTGACTCCTGGCCCTGCTGCTTCCTCAGGACCCCAGAACCCCGAGAGAGCAGAAGCCCTGGGGTCCAGGAAGCAGCCCACGGAGGGGAGAGAGTACTGGAGTCAGGGACTCCGGGTTCCAGTCTCGCCTCTGCCGCTCCATAACCCACCACCCCATAGGCGTGTGATCCCGCGTGTCTTGCCTCAGTTTCCTCCCCGAGGTCTTGAGGGATGCCCGGGAAACAGATCGCTTGATTTCGAATGCAGGCCACACCAACGCACCACGGTGCGATCCGGGCCTCAGTTTTCCCTTCGACCGGGCACTGTTTTACGGGGTAACGGGAGAGCCGGGAGCTAACCCCTCGGCACACTGCAGGTGCTCGGCAGCCGCCACTTCCCGGTCTCCCGTCCCGCCCAGACACAGCCCCCGCTGCGCGCCGCACCCCGCAGGCGGGCGGGCGCCCCTCTCCCGCCGCAGGGCGCGGGCGGCCAGTCGCGACGGCGGCGGTGCATTGTGGGGCGCGCAGGGTGGGCGCGGCCGCGGCACGCGCAGCGGGGCCGTCTCCGGCGGGCCGCTGGCGCGGGTGTGCAGCCCGCAGCCGCCCGGCCCGATGGCGCCTCGGCCGCTGAGCCCCTTGGTGCTGGCGCTGGGCGGCGCCGCGGCCATTCTGGGCTCGCTGCTCGTCATCCTCTGGAAGGCCTACTTCGGCCGCGGCCGCGAGCGGCGCCGGGACCGGGACGAGGCGCGGTGGGGCGCGGAGCCTGCCCGCCTCCCCGAGTGGGACGAGTGGGACGTGAGTGCGGCGCCGGGGCTCTGCCAGCGCCGGGAGCCGCAGAGCGTTCGGGCGGGGGAGGGACCGGGCCTCCCGGAGGGCGCGGCCCCGGAGCGATGTCGGGCCCGCGCCCGCCCGGCGCCTGCGCAGTGCGCGCGGCCCGGGGCATGCCGGGAGGGCCCTCCGCCCCTCCGCCGGGCGGGCGGCCGGGGGCGCGTGCTGCTAGAGGCCTCTGCGGCCCTGGGGCGCGGGTCTCGTCCGTCTGAGGAGGCGGAGGCTCCGCCCAGGGAAGGAGTTTGCCCGAGGTCACTCAGGGGAAGCCAGAGAACGGGGCTTGGGATTCAGGACTCCGAGGCACGCTCGTCCCACTGCACCAGCCGTGCCTGCCTGCCCCTTGACGGTGGAGGGCGGGGATGGGCGCTTCAGTGCCTTCGGTCTTCCCTCGGGCAGGGTCGGGCGGGAGGTGCCGGCCGCAGCCTGACCTGTGCCCCGCAGCCCGAGGACGAGGAGGACGAGGAGCCGGCGCTGGAGGAGTTGGAGCAGCGCGAGGTGCTGGTGCTGGGGCTGGATGGCTCCGGGAAGAGCACGTTCCTGCGCCTGCTGTCCGGGAAGCCACCGCTGGAAGACCACATCCCCACCTGGGGCTTCAACTCCGTGCGGCTGCCCACCAAGGACTTCGAGGTGGACCTGCTAGAGAGTGAGCAGCCCCCCCCCCACAGATTTCACCTCCCCGTCATCTCAGTTGGACCCAAGCTAGGGCTCTTTGCCTGGGGGTGGCTCCAGAATGCATATCTAAGCAGGACACGCCCCTATATGAAATCTCAGGCCTCCCTGGGGCACTGGATTCAGCCCACGCTCTGTATTCTGACCTGGAGGGCCCTTCATGATCAGGCAGCTCCAGCTTGGTTGCCACCCATCTCACCCCCACAAGCCTAACACTGAGATACTAATAGCTCAGGTTTCCTGTATGCCAAGCACCTGACAGTCGTTACTTAATGAAATCCTCCTAACGACTCCATAAAACTGGATATAGTTATTGCCCTCATTATATACATGAGGAAACTGAGGCCCAGGAAGTTAAATAATTTATCCAAGCTCAGCCAGCTTGCCAGTCTGCTAATGCAGACCCTCTGGCTGTAGGCTCTCAGTGTTAAGCACCGCGCTACACTGCTTGTGTCTGAAGGGTGCTTGCTCTTTTCTTTCTTATCTCCTGCTCTTTGTACGCACTCTTCTCTCAGTCTGGAAAGCCCTTCTTCCCTTGGTAAACTGCTACTCACCCTTTAAGATTTAGGTCAAACATGATCTCACCGTGAATACTTCTCTGCCCCCCAGCCTAGGTTAAGGGCTCCTCCTCTGGGCTCCCCTTCTGCTGCAGTGTTTGCCACATACCAGTCTATGTCCCTGACTAGGTGTCTGGGGCACAGACAGAGCTGATCCAGCTAGTGCCCAGCCCCTAGCAGGTCCCTGGGAGAGCTTGTTGAGTGAGTGATTAGAGAGGGTCTAAGCAGCCCCCTGCCCTCAGTATTAGGCTTCCTGGAATCCTGGGAGAGGATGGCAGAGGGTATGAGAGGGCAGCAGTGCTTAGCCACCTGTGTTCAGCCGTGGCCTCGGTGGGAAGATACAGGTGGGCTTCCTGCCAGCCAGAGGTCTCCGACCATAAAGATGGTGCATTTAGTTAAGTGCTAGGTGGTTGGATCAGACTCTGAGAGCCCAGCTTTTGGCCTAAATGGGCCTAGTTCCTCTGGTCTCAGGCACTTGCCTGCTGGCCTGTGCTGGCTACATTGTTCCTCTCTGATTGTAGCAAACATTGATGTTCACCTGGGATTCTGTCCTTTCAACAAGCTTTCCGTGTCTCTCTTGTGCCAGAGACAGAGAAAGGTCAAGTAGGGGTTCTGCACTTGAGACCCACTCTGTCTGGCAGATAACACCTCCCCTCTCCCAACCCTGAGAGAAGGAGTTTGGTATTTTTGTGTTACCCAAGACCAGTAACAATCCAGGCTCAATAGGGTCACTCAGCCAGGATTCAAACCCACATCTCCCATTCAAGTCCATGGGCTTTCCCCTCCCACAACACTCACTTGGCTGTGGTCTCCTACAATGCCTGGCCTGAGGAGCTGAGAATGGGCCCTTTGTGGATCTTTGATGACTCTTCCCTTCCCCCCACCTCCTAGTCCATTTTATTAGCTAGTTCTGTCAGTTTTATCCTCCAGTAGAATCTGAGTCTGTCCACTTCTCCCCACCTCCACCACTGCCTGTGTGGTCCATGCCACCGTCATCTCTTAGTACTACAACAGCCTCCTTGCTGGTCTTCCTGCTTCCACTTCTGTCCCCGATGTCAGCCTGTGGTATCTTTCAGAAACCCATGTCAGATCATGTCACTCTTGCTCAAAACCCTTGACGGGCTCCCCACAGCCTGACTGTGGCCGTACAGGCCCTGTGTGGTCCAGCCCTGGCCAGCCTTGCCATTTGTGGCTTCCTCCTCTCTCTCTCTGGCGGTGCCTCAGCCACCCTGGCCACCTTGTTTCTCAAACACATCGAGCTTGCTCTTCACTCTGCCTATAATGCTTTTCTCTGCCTCTTCCCATGGCTAGCCCCATCTCGTCATCCCAGACTCAGCTCATATGCCACCTCCTTGGGGAGATCTTCTAGACCACCCAGTCCAAAGCTGCCCCCCCCCAGCCACTTTCTCCTTTTCTGTTTTATTTCTGTCCTTTCTGAAATGTGTTTGTGTTGTTGCTGTCCTCTCAGTTACAGAGGGAGCTCCCTGAGAGCAGGATCCCTGCCTGCCTTCTCACCTCTATATGCCCAGGTCAGCACTTGGCACCTCGTAAGCACTCAGTAGATACTTGTTGAGTGCCTGCTGTGTGCCAGGCATTGTGCTGAGGCCTTTGGGGGTATCTAGAGGTAAATGGCTGTAACTCTCAAAGAGCTTGTAGTCTACAGTGTCAAAGTATCACCAGAAACGCTAGGATGCAGAGTGACCAATGGGGACTGTGCGGAGGAACAGGAAGGCAACCCAGGTTGGGGGTCCTACGTGGGCAGCCATGTGGTGGTAGGATTGAGTATGGCATTTCCAAGGAAAGAAAATGGGGTGACCAGACTGAACAGGAGAAACTGAACAGAGAATGGCTGTGCACAGGCAGGGCAGGGAGTCCTGGCTTCTGACCACAGCCCCACTGACCTGGGAAGAAGCTGGGCATTGGCAGGAGGCAAGGTAGCCCAGGAGAAAGAACTGGAGAGTACTGTTTATTGAGCACCTGCCTTACGCCAGTCCTATGAAAGGTGCGTTCCATATGGTACCTTTTTGTTGCAACCTGTTAGGTAAGTTCAGTGAGGAGAACGATGCTCAAAGTAGCAACTTGCCCAGGGAGACCCAGCATTAGAGCTAGAGCTAAACCCAGGTCTGATTGGCTCTGGAACCTGTGGTCTTTCCCTTGCCCTGGCTGTGGAGCCTTGGCATGCTGGAAGTGGGGTGGGGTTGGGGCTATGTGTAGAGAGCCAGGGCCCGGGGAGGCTCTGAGCTGGCCCCTGGCCTCTCCTCAGTCGGTGGCAGCCAGAACCTGCGCTTCTACTGGAAGGAGTTTGTGAATGAAGTGGACGTGCTGGTGTTCATGGTGGACTCAGCTGACCGGCTGCGGCTGCCCTGGGCCCGGCAGGAGCTGCACAAGCTGCTAGACAAGGACCCTGACCTGCCTGTCATCGTGGTGGCCAACAAGCAGGTGAGGGCCGCGGGAGGCTGACTCAGGCCAGTGGGGCTTGATCCACAGATGCCTGGGCAGGGGCGGGGAGCACTGGAAAGGGATTCCGGCCCAGGCCCATGACCAGGAGCACTTGGCTTAGATACTATACCCCACCTCTTCTACCTGTGCTCTTCCCTTACCCCTAATCCTCATTCTCTGTCTGTCTTCCTCTGTCTCCCTGTCATCTGTCATCCTGGAGAAATTAGAAAAATAATTGTGAAGTATCCACTATGTGCCAGGTTTATACAAGATGAATGACATCTTGTATTATGCTTCTGTTGACCCTCCAAGGTATGGGATACTACTCGCGTTTTACAGGTGGGGAATCTGAAGCTCAGAGAGATGTTGCAGTCTACCCAAGGTTGACCACCTTGAAAATAGTGGAATTGGGATGTCTAACTCCAAAACCCACGCTTTTTCCACTCTGCTATGTCTTTGTGACTTCTGGCTCTAGATAAGAGAGCTACAGCTGGGAAGCGATGAGAAGTTGAACAGATTAAATGATAAGTAACATTTATTGTGTGCTTACAGTGTGCCAGGCACAGTGCCAAGCACCTGACAATCATGACCTCACTTCAGTTCTCCAGAAACCCCATGATAGGCTTTGCCATTATTCCGAAATGCCCAAAGTTTGAGCTGGTATGTGGCAAAGCCAGGACTTGAGCTCAGATCTTCTTCCAAGTTCCTGCTGCTAACCATTGCCCTGTACCTGCATCCACTCTCCCTCTACCTGTTTCTGTCCCTCTCCTGGGTGCCAGAGAGCTGTCTTGGGCCCAGCAGCCCTCGGCATCACAGACCTGAGGTGCCCTTCTCAATACCAAGTGAAACTCTGCCACAGTACAGAGTCCTGTCATATTTCCTGTGACCTGTGCCCATGTCCCTGAGAGCCATGGGACATGTTTCCAACCTGGCTTGGAGAGAAGCTGTATGTCTTTGACCTTAGGTTCCCTCTGCCTATCAGGAAATACTTGACAGTCATTTATAAATGGGTGACCATGTGTCCTGGTCTGCTTGAGACCGTCCCTAGTGATGCCTGTTGTTCTGGTATAATTATTACTAGTGCCCACTTTGAGTCTCAGAAGTACCCTGGTTTGGACAATGAATTACACCATCTTACTTATAAACTATAGCAATTTTGATCCTACTGGAGACAACACATAAGGTCCCAGCATTCTGTGCACTGCTCCAAGAAGAATCATTTTAATCTTGGGCCAGAGTTGACATTAGAAGGTACCCTCACCAGCCATGTGCTGTGGTGGCCTTTTTCCCTTCATCCAGTGTCTAGTAGTCCGGGGGAGCTCAGGCCATGTCTGGAAGTGACCCTACTGTAGGAGCTCTCCACTATTGAGTGACACTCAATTGAAACTGAGCTAGGATTCCTAGAAGGGTCATAAGCTTGGTCTTCAAACCAACCTGAGTTTGAAACCTGGCTTTGCCACTTACCACTGTTTTCTTGGCTAAATGACTTCACCTCCCTGAGCCAGTTTCTTCCTCAGTTCAGGATAGACTGTGAGAATTGAATAAGACTAAGTGCCCGTCACCATGCCTGACTTGGGGAAGTGCTGTTTCTTACCACAGTGGCTGATGATGGGTGAAACAGGGTGGTCCAAAGAAAAGTCAGAGATGAGGAAGAGAGTTTAGACAAGGGGCTCAGAGGCCACTTCTGGGAACTTAGGCCCCCGTGTTCCCCGGGCTAGCCAAAGAACCATTTATTTCATGGATGACAAGGGTGGGTGTTGGAAACACTGTCGGCTCTGTTCTGACTGGCTTCTCTGTTTCACCCCAGGACCTGAGTGAGGCCGTGAGTATGGTGGAGCTGCAGCAGGAGCTGGGCCTGCAGGCCATCGATAGCCAGCGGGAGCTCTTCCTCTTGGCAGCCAGCATTGCCCCTGCAGGACCCAGCTTTGAAGACCCTGGCACTGTGCACATCTGGAGACTGCTCTTGGAGCTTCTCTCCTAGGCCGGCGCCCACCTGCTCACTGCCTGGCCCTGGAACCCCAGTTCTGCTGCTCCTGCTTCTTCATTGCCAGCCTGGGCCTGAGGCACGAGCCACGTGGCAGCACTCCCCCTCTCCCCTCCTTGCCCTCTCAAGAGCAGGGCCTGGGCAATGCCAGGAACTGCACAGAAGCCTTCCTGGTAAGGTGGCTGTGAGGCTGAAGCAGGGAGGTGGGTGAGGCAGAGGGTGGGAGAAGATAGTGTCTGGCTCATTCAGGGCTGGAAGTGGATCCAGCTTTGACCGGTGAAGGCGCCGTCTTTCTCTGACCTGTGCAGTGAGATGCTCGGTAGCTCAGTTCTCCCCTCCCTGCACGTCCGGGTGGTTAAGGACCAGTGTAGGTGTCAGAAGTAGTCCCAGTCTAGATGAATCCCTCCTGGTGACTTCACGCCCCTCTCATGCAGGCAGGTTCTGGGCAGCATGCAGTGAGCCCTGGCTCCCAGTCCCACATTGCCCTCCAGCCCCAGCTCTGCCCAGCTGGCTCTTGGCCTTGTGCAGTCTCTGCCTCCTTGGCCCCAGGAGATGATTTTTAAAGGGAAGTGATTTCTATGGTTTTTTCTACTTTGGAGATGCATTTCCCAGCCGTGAAGATAGGAAGTGCTAGGACAAACCTGGAGATCCTAGCAAGGAGCTTTCTGAAACCTCCCTGCTTCCCCCTAAGCCAAGGCCTGCCCTGCTAGCCTCTCTTGACTACAGAATAAGTGGTATTCACTCCCTAATCAGAAAAACTAAGGGCTTTTTTTCCCCTAATCTGGAGACAGAAGCTGCTGTTCTTGCACTAACTGTGCCAATGCCCCTGTTTACATAAGTCTGGGAAAGGAAGGAGCCCATGTCACTGGGAAGAAGACTGTCAACCTGAGCTGGGCGTGGCCTCAGAACTGCATTTTAATTATTTATTTATTTGTAAAAGGAACAGGCAAGAGTTTTAGGTTCTGTTTCTAGGTGCTGTTATCAAAACCCCAGATGACTGTCATTGAAAATGTGGATCTTTGAGGAAAACAGCTGGAATCATGAATGAAATGTGATGACCTGCACGTGTCAGTGGAGACAAAGACCTGGCTTCCCCCACCCTCTGTGGCTGTAATTGATGTCGTAGTACTTCCCACTGATCCACATGAACTTAAACTCCAGCCCTTGGCCCAGTGTGTCGAAGGGACACAAACCCCTCTTTGTCGATAACAAATGACTGGAAGAAGAAATTTCAATCATGTAAATTCAGGTACAAAGAAATGGGAATTAGCAGACCAGCCAACAGGGTGGCCTTGGGTACATCACTCCTGACCCGTTGATTCCCCAGTAAAGCAAAGTTGGACAGAATCACTAGTGTTCTCTCCAGTGCACATTCCACGATTCTCCTGTGTCCAGTGACCAGCCAGTTTAAGGACTGTCTCTGTATTGACACTTCTCAAGTACAGGCAAAAGAAGGAGCCATTTGTCTGTCAGAGGGCCACTGAATAATCAACAGCTACATAGGGACTTCTTTTAGAGGAGATACCCAACTCAGTTTGCTTTTTCATCGAGAACAGACACTATGTGCCTTTGTCTCCTTTGACATTTACTCAGTGTGCTTCAGATCTCTGGTGCGAGAAGAGGCACAGGAAGGGAAGGTCGGGGAGGACGCTCCCGAGTCCAGAAGTGAGCCGGATATTTGGAAGAGTAGCCTGCTGGGCTCTTGGGCTGTGGGTGTATCAGAATAGATTCACTTTCTTTGAAATTCTAACTTTCTGCATTAAGAAGTGATTTGTCTGCTTTTATTTTAAATATTTAAGGAATGATTTGGGTTTTAGAGTAGACTTTGAAACTTTGCTGACAACTCTTCATTTTGCCTTTGGAAGGTTGAGACTTTCCATCTGTGCTCTATGAACCACCCTTGTTCTCCATGCTGGAAAGTTACCTTTGGGACCAGCACGGTGAAGGGGATCCTTTTCTTCTCATTAAGATCTGTCTTTGGTCTAATGAGTATCATTATGTAGTACAGTTTTTAATGTCCCCGGGGGGGAGGTGAATTTGAATAAAGAGTTTAACTATCTACTTGAGCCACTTTTAAAGTCCACTCAGAACCGACAGTCCCAGTGGCACACCAGGAGGCACACACGGATGAGGAGCGCTGACGGTCCAGAGTGCCACTGCTCTGATGCTTGTACGCAATCTCGACATTCTACTAGCCTGTGGCGTGCCTCACATCTGTGGCTGACAGCTGCACTCCTCTGTGGGGCTGCTTGCCTGTCCTCCAGGCAGTGCCAAACAGTGCTCATCTGCTCTGATTTCTACTAGGCCCAGGCTGGGCAAAGCAGGGAACAGCCTTCCTTTTTTTTTTTTTAATTTTTATTGATGTCTTAATAGTTCCTAACATTGTGGAGTTTGGGGGGAACAGCCTTTCTTAAGAACAGCTAACTGCCTGGCCTTGTGGTGCTCTTACCCAGTTGCTCCTGAATATGACTGATTCAGGAGCCCAGATAAATGCCTTTGTGAACCAGCAGTACCTGGAGCTATTCATCTGAAAGTGAGGTTCCTGAGCTAGCCTAGGGTGACCCTGTATCCCCTGCTGCCCTGACTCGACAGCTCCAACCTACCTGAGCCTGGGAACAGGGAGTGAATGTCTGGGCAGCTCTCATATTCTAATGAAGACAGCAGAGAGAAAGCTCTGGATCTGAGAGAACAGGTGGGCCACGTGGCAGGGAAGCCTCTGCTTCTACTTGACTGTTGAACCTGCGCCTGGATCACTCACCCTGGCACTGGGGGAGTCTGTTCTCAAGAACTATTTAAATGAAACCATGGCTTCTGATTTTCCATTCTCTGACCTTCTGCCATCCCTTTGAGAGGCCAACCTGGCCCAGAGCTTGGACACGTGGATGGTCTGGGCAAGAGGGCTCTTGAGGCTGCTGGGACCGCCTTGGACTGGCTGCCCATCCCAAGAAGCCTCCTCTGGCACCTGCTAGTGCCCAGAACTGCCCATAGTAAGCTTGCACTGATGCAGTGGTATCCAGCTGTGAGGACTGGGGAGGGGTGAAGTCGGTCCATCACGGCCTCCTGACCCTCCAGGGAGGTGCTAATGAAAATCTCACAACTCTGACCCGTCTGCTTGAATGAAACACCAGATTCTCCAAAACAACTTTTCTACTTGCCTTTGGAGAACATTTTGTTCTTATGCCAGTTTAGTAGCAACTGCCAGCATTTTGAACCAGCTACTGAAACTTGCCTGTGGTGTCCATTCTCGTACAGCTGCCCCAGACCTCAGACCTGGGATAGTCTGAGCAGTCTGCCCCTCACGTCTGCTGTCAGCTCACACATCCTCAAGTCCTTTCTAGTAGCTATGAAAAGAACCTCCAACCTTTCCTCGTCTGCTGCCTCCAGATGGGCCCATTAAGGGACAAGGGGAGGATTCTGGAAGTAAAGGGGCCTTGCTGTCCCAGCCCATGCCCTGCAAACCTAGACCCACAGAGTTGCCAAGGACAAACTGCAAAAATGGAGTGTTGGCAGCTGTCCAAGGTACACAATAAATGCCAAAAACTCGGATGTGGTTTCATTTGAATTCTGATTTTGAGGATATGTGCTGGATGCTTACAGTCCCAGTGAGGGGCAGCTATGGAGGGTGGTCCCAGAACACTTTCTGTGACACAATTAGTCCAACAGCAAGCCCCAGTCCCCTGACCCTTCAGCCCACATTGGGGTGGGGTGGTAAGGAACATCGGCTTTGGCCTAACTCAGTACCTTTGGGGAGGTATCCAAACTCTTCGCCCTCTCCTTGGGAAGATTTCTCACCGACGGGGCAGAGCTAAGGTATGGAAATGGGAGCAAGGACTCCTGGCAGCCTCCACGCCAGAAGCCAGGATGGAGGCCACAGGGCCGTGCAGTCAGCTGTTCCACAAGCACCCCCAGCACCTGCCTCCTAGGCAAGGTCCCTGCTCAAACCCGGGCTGGTGGGGGATGTCAAGCAGAATAAAAGGCCATTATGACTGATAGGAATTGCTACAGTAAGTCTGGGGCGCAGGGACTACGGGACACTTAAAGAGCCTGAGGGCAGGGGACAGTGGCAGGGAAGGCTTCCTAAAATTGGCACCTGAACTAAGTGGCCAGCCTAGTCAAAGGCCTGAATTTGGGATGCTGTTAGGAGAGAAGTGAGGAGGCCAAGTAACGCAGGCCCTCAGGAGCTCTGCTGCAGACTAGATCCTGAAGGCTGTGCTCACGGTGCTTACAGTGGCCAGGCCCTGCTGGAGTCTCAACAGGCTGGGTCCACCAGGGGAGGGTTTCTGGGAGCCTCCCAGCCTGTCCGGTTTTCAGCCTGCCTTGATGGTGTGGGATGGATGGCTGCCTTCAGGGGCCATAGGCAAGACAGCAAGTGAATGCCTAGGCTTAGTTATTGGGCAGACTTGACTTCCAACCCCCCATTAACACCTCCCAAGCCTCAGTTTCCTTACCTGTAAGATCAGGATAAAACCACACACCTTACAAGGTTTTATGTGAAGATCTATGTAAAAACACTAAACCCTTCTTTTCAAAAGCAGTGAGAAGAGACATTTTAGTAGCAACTAGGAGAAGTCTTAGGAACAAGAGGGATTTTGTATTATTAATAGCCGAGGATAAAGTATCAAAACTTAGGAAAATGCCCAGTGCCCACTGTACACCCTGCCTGTGATCATGCTACGTAACAGTCATCCCCTCCTCCTCACATGCCACCATTCAGGCAGGCCTGGCCCCAGAGAATGGCCGGGCAGTGTGTAGCCCAGTGCCTGGCACACAGTACAGTGATATTCAGCAGTCCACCAGACAGTCTCAGAAAGCAGGTTTGGGGGCCTGGGGCTCCATTCAGAGCAAGGCCAACACAAGCAACCTGAAGACGAGCAGTGAAGGCAGGTCACTTGAAGGCAGACCGGGAGGCAGCCGTACAGCTCCTTACCCCCTGGCACTCAAGCCACAGCTGACTTTAGGGCCATGGAGAACCAGTCCACCAGCCTCCAGTCTAGGGGTGGGGCTAGCACTGGCAAGGCAGGCCCCTCCCTTCCAAGCAGCCCAGCGTTCCCGGCAGGCCTCTGGAGAAGGGTTAATGGAACTGCTGTGCAGGAAACCAAGGCAGAGAGCAAAGGAACCAGAACGGGGGAGAAGAGGGAGGCTGCACCCAGGGCACGTGAAAGATGGCCTCCCTGGCTGAGTGAGTTGGTTTTTGCAGGGACAGCCCCAGCACCTGGCTGGGAGGGGCAAATACCAAACCATCAGAGAAATAAAACTGCCTTGTTTTATCATGTACAAACTACAGTTAAACAAACCATCCACTCTGGAAACAGCAGGTTCTGGCTTTTCCCAGTGCCCCCAGAAGAAAATAAATTGGAGCCTCTAGGAGACAGTTGCTTCCCCAGAGAGGGGAGTATAAGAGAGTGTGTGTATAACCTTTTCCTTCCATGGGGTTTGGCCAGCCTCATCTGTAGCCACACACCCCTCCTTGCCTTAAACTCGGCTCCAGCTTCTCTGGTCCAAGAGGAGGCCTCAGCCTGGGGCAGGCGAAAACCAGTCACTCAACCTCCATCTTCTTCTGCAAAGAATCGACAAAGGCTTGCCACTCTGCTGGGTAAAAACGCTTATAGACGTTGATCTTATTCCGAATCTGTTTCGGGGTATCTTGATAGTAATTCTTCTCATCCCGGGCCATAGCCTAAGAAAGGAGAAGGGCCACTTGAATAAGGCTGGACAGGCAAAGGTTCAAATCCTAGCTTTGCCTTAGTTGGGCAAGCCACTTCCTGTCCCTAAGGCTCAGATTCCTGACTTCAAAAGCCATAGAGTAAGTGGGAAAATGGGTGTAAATGCCCTCAGGGACCAGGTAGGGGCCAGCTGAGCAGCTCATGCTCCACCCACAGCCACCTGATCCTACCTGAGCGCAGGGTTCTAGTGTCGCCAGATCTTTGATTTTTTTTTTTTTTTTTTTGTGGGGAAGACCAGTCCTGAGCTAACATCTGTTGCCAATCCTCCTCTTTTTGCTGAGGAAGACTAGCCCTGGGCTAACATCCGTGCCCATCTTCCTCTACTTTATATGGGACGCCACCATGGCATGGCTGACAGGCAGTGCGTCGGCGGGCGCCCGGGACCTGAACTCGCGAACCCCGGGCTGCCAAGCGTGAACTAAACCGCTGCGCCACCGGGCGGCCCCCACCAGATCTTTGATTTTTAAGAGAAGCCAAAAATACAGACTTTTATTTGAAACTTCCCATAACTAAAATGGCAACTAGTTCAAGTTCTTTAAAAATGTCATACAAGCAAAACGTCATCTGTGAGTGGAGAAGAACCACAGGCCAGGCAGTCTATCCCAGCTATAAGCATTCTGTCCACGGGATCCAGTTCCTGATCTTTCTTTCCTCCCTTTGTTTCCACTCAGTCTCAGGACACAGGCACTAGGCAAGCAGATCAGATCCCGAATGGTCCCGGGTGCCTTCTCAATGGGTCTGCCAGGCCTGAGACACTCACCTTATAGTCCTCCCCATAGTTCTCCACCATGTAGCGTACATAGTCAATCAGGTCCCGAGACAGCGTATTTCCTTTCTTTTCTGGGAGGCTGGCTTCTGCCTCCAGGTCTGGGGTGAGAAGCCAGGAGACAGGAAATAAGGCATTGCTTTCTGCACTATTTGAGCTGCCCAGTCACCCCTTTGCCCAATCCCAAGCCACAAGAGTTGCTACACCATCTGATGGCCTTTGCCTCTCCATCCTCAAATTCAGTGCTAGAACCTTCCTTTTCAACTCCTCAGATCCCAGGCTCTGCCTATGACACAAGCATGTGGCAACTACCTGAAAGGCAGTCATCTCACTGGGCCTCAGATGAGTCAAAGGAAGGCACCAAACAATCTCTATTTAGTGCTAGGGCCTGGGGACAGAGATGAAGATACACTGCCCACAGAGCAGGGCTCTCTTCCAGCTCTAAAACTCTCGGAGAACGTATTTTCTTAGGGTGTTACAATAAGTGACATGGAAAGGCCTAAATAAATGAGAATTAGAGCTGCAGGAACCAGGGCCTGCGCCTGGGCCTAAGCACCTCTCTGCTCCATGTGAGGGGAATAGCCAAGCTGTGGAGCCAATAATGGCTTCACTTTCAAAACAGCTAAGCAAATACTCCCCATTTCTCATTATGAAGGGAGAAACAAGGTAGTCAAACCTTATCCAAATACATGCTAAAAACGCTTAGAGTCAAAATTACCTTTGACTTGGTTGCCAAGGGCTGGGGGAAGGGGACATGAGGAGTTGTTGTTTAATGGGTATAGAGTTGTAGTTTGTCTGTTTGTTTTTGTTTTGGTGAGGAAGACTGGCCCCGAGCTAACATCCGTGTTAGCTAACATCTTCCTCTATTTTGTATGTGGGTCGCTGCCACAGCATGGCTTGACAAGCAGTGTGTAAGTCTGCACCCAGGATCAGAACCTGCAAACCCAGGCCACCGGAGCGGAGTGCACCAGATGTAACCACTATGCCATGAGGCTGGCTCTATGTTTCAGTTTTGAAGATGAAAGTTCTGGAGATCTGTTGCAATGACAACGTGAATATACTTAACACTACTGAGCTATACATTTAAATGTGATTAAGACAGTAAATTTTATGTAATGTGTTTTTTACCACAATATTTTAAAAATTAAAGAATTAAAAGTAAAACTTTTAAAAATTAGCTTTGCCTACAATAAGTACACATGATTTTGTGTATGCAATCCTGTACAGTAATTCTTATGAGAATCACTGAGATAGACTAAAGACAGGAACTCACGGAATGCTGCATCAAAAGTCTGGCCATTCAAATCCTTTAACCTTCAGGAGAACTGTTAAAAATCTCAGACAGGTAAGAGGAAGAATGAGTGGAGAATTCCAGAGTATTCCTGCTTCCCTGCAGAATTTACTCTCTTCCATTTTAATATTCAGTCTCTACAGCCTTAATATACATGAAATTGATTTGTCATTGGGAAGATTAAACGGGATGGTGGAATCCCTAAAATTCTGTTCTTCCTTAAATTCATGAGAAGCTAAACGCATGCCTGAGACTTAACGGTTTCTTTTCTATCCTCTCAGGCACCCGGCTACATCCTCCATGAACATCTCTGACCTCACTTCACACTTGAGTTTAATCAGCAGACTGAAACTATCCCAGCTAGGGACACAGTCCCAACTCTGTGAGCCCTGGACCAGCTCACTTCTTCCCTCTGAACCTCAGTTTCTCCATCTGTAAAATGAGGACATCTAAGGGCCCTTTCCAGCCCTGACTGTGCAGGATGGTGACCTAGAGGAATGTGGCCAGCACCCACCATTTAGCACATAGGGCTTCCGCACAAGCTCCTTAGGCCTCTCCTCTACGTCCACCTCCATGGCCTTCACCTGCAGAGAAGAGAGCCTGTGAGACCAGTAGACAAAGGAAGGATCCTGGATAAGCAAAAATTCAAGAGGCTCCTGCCCATCCCAACACAACTGTATTACCCATAAGAATCCTTACATAAGGTCAGGCAGCAATAGATGACAAGGGGAGAGCCAATGCCCTGGAAACTTTGTGGTTTCCAAGAGACTCAAGCAAGCAATTCATCTTTGTGTGCTTAGCTATAAATGGGCATAATACCCCTTGCCTGCCTCACTTTGTCGTGTGATAATCGAATGAAACAATGCACGTGAAAGTGTTTTATAACTTACAATGAGGGGGAGATGTCAGATTTCTTCTCTATGGGGAGGAGCAACCTGATAGTGCTTGGCTCCAGCTTGACGTTTGTTCAAGAAACAGTAATGCCATTTTCCTCTGGCATGAGGGATAAAACGAAAGTTGCCAAAGGCAATGGGACAAATTCAATCAGCAAACCCATTCATTAGTTAACTACCTATAGAGCACTAGTTACATTCTAAGCACCACTGGGGATTTAGTAGTGAGCAAAACACAAAGTCCTTGTCCCCAATATTATGTTGGGGGAATGAGGCACAGACAATAAACAGATAAGCCGATAAATATATAAGATACCATCAAGTATTTACAAGTGCTATGAATTACAATAAAGCAGGGAAGCAGTTACCGAATGAAAAGGGTGCTATTTTTGAGAGGGTGGTCCAGAAAAAGACCTATTCGGGAGAAACTAGCCCTACGGAAGCCTCAGAACAAGGATGATTGCATGACTAGGGGAAGGTGTAAGGAAGAGTTAAAAGGATCCCAAACTCTGGGGAGTCCTTATTAGGAAAATTAAGGGCAGAAAAACATAAATTCTGGAAAATTCCACTGAGATACCAACAGACCCAAACAAGTTAATTTCAGAGTTAAAAAAAAAAAAAAGAGTGGAGAAGGAAAGGAGAAGCTCCAACCCAGGTCAGCGTGTGCCGCGGAGGAAGTATGAGAGGGGTCGTAAAGGGACCCTCGACCCCAGTGCAGGCTGGGGGAGTGGGCTGGGGAGAGGTCGCAAACCCAGGAAGGGCGTGAGGGAGGTAAAGGACAGGACCCAGTTCCGAAACCCAGCTAAATATGGCGGGGGGAGGGGACAAAGGCCGGAACTCTACCATGTCAGTACCTTTCTCTTACGGAGGGGCACCGCCTTGTTGGGGTCCATGGCCAACCCCATCTCGGCCAGGTTCTGCTGCACCGACTTGGAGTGGTCCCAGGCATGTCGGATGTGGGAGCTACAGGCAAAGACGGAGATCATGGAACCGTCGTCTCGCCGGCCGCCCCGGCCGAGGCCCCCGCCTCCCGAACCCCGGGCCCTCACCACTCGATCCGCGGCGCTGCCTTCCGTCGAGCATTCCGGTTCAGACGCTTGCGGTTAACATTGTAACCGAACTTCTGCCTCCGGGTCTTCCCCTTGGCCTTGGGCATAGCGCCGACCACCGCACGGACAACTCAGACTCAGCGTCTCTCTCAGCACCTCGTGCAGCAGGCTCCTTCCGGCCAGTGCGCGCATGGCTTCGCAGGCTTTTTGGGAAATGTAGTTCTCCCGGTAGCGATACCATGCTGAGTACTACAACTCCCAGAATGCAGTGGGCGATTGCGCCTGCGTATAACGCTCAGCATGTTCATTTACCCCGCCCCCTCCATGACCTCATCAGGAGGCGGAGTTCGGCGTCCCAACTTTCTCCTACAGCCCTGCTCTGGCCATGGCGGCTCCTGGCCCTGTGACTCCGCAAGCACCGTTTGAGCCGACGCAGCCCCCAGTCATTGAGGGCTTTACCCCCAGTGTCTACAGCACTCCGGAAAGCTTCAAGGAAAAGTTCCTTCGCAAGACCCGCGAGAACCCGATGGTACCCATAGGTAAGAAGCGCCGTAGAAACCGTAGACGGAGAGGACGGTGCTGTGGGGAAAAGAGTTAGGGGAGGACCGGGGACGCAGGGGGACCGGAATGAGAGCGGACCAGAGATGTGGCGAAGGGCCGGGCGGTGAGAGTGGACCTGATTGGAGCAGGAGCGGGGCGGGACTGGGGGCCGGAGCGGGCTCTGCCTCGACCGACCCTCCCCGTCGGCCCGCTCCGTCGTCCTCCCC
Organism: Tapirus indicus; assembly: GCA_031878705.1. NCBI lineage: Eukaryota > Metazoa > Chordata > Mammalia > Perissodactyla > Tapiridae > Tapirus > Tapirus indicus. Next base: position 93,377,220 of record CM062925.1, on the reverse strand, counting down.
TCAGCTGCTGGTCGGAGGTCCTGACCCTGGGGAAGGGAGACCCAGAGCGAGAGCCTCCGGGGCCGGGCTGCCGCTCCCACCTGCTTTGTCCCCGCAGGCTGCCTGGGCACGGCGGCCGCCCTCACCTACGGCCTCTACTGCTTCCACCGGGGCCAGAGCCAGCGCTCCCAGCTCATGATGCGCACCCGGATCGCCGCCCAGGGCTTCACGGTCGCGGCCATCCTGCTGGGTCTGGCCGCATCCGCTATGAAGTCTCGACCCTGAGCCCGCGGCCCGGGCCTGAAAGCTCCGCGGAGATTATTCCCAGCCCCGGGAGCGACCGCCGGTCCTGCCACTGAACTTCCCTCATCTCCCCTGACTCAGTGGGGGAGGAAGTGGCCAACCGTGTAACCGACAGGTTTTCCAGGGCTCTCAGGTTCGGTTCACTTCGGGTGTTGCATGCTTCTGTTTGCACCGCACCTTCTCCACTCCCTACTTAATAAACTCTGATCCGCTTGTAGCTTGGTGAGTGCATTCTGTCTCACCCTCCAGGTTGGTCTTTGGTTTCAGGAGGAAACACACTAAAGACTGCAGGGGCCTTTAGAAGTCATAGAGTCTAGTGACTCCCACACGTTTTTGGTAATAATCCCTAGAGTGATGCTATTTGGAAAGAAACTGATCTTTCCAACAATTTTCTAACTTTCAGTAGGAAAGCCTTCACGAGGCCTGCCATGGTCCTGTCAGAGGCCGGAGGTTCTGCCCTCCACTGTGCTGCTCCTCAGCCCACTCCCACCTCCTGAGAGCACCTGAGGCTCTGCTGATCCAGACCATCCCCCCTTGGTTCTTGATGCATCTTACAGAACAGGAAACTGAGGCTCTGAGAAGCAGCCTGGTGTAGTGGAAAGAGCACAGTCCCAAAGCTTGCCAGTGGTTTGTGTACCTAGTGTTTTAGGGTTAAGGAAGAAAGGAGGCTGGGGACCTGAGGAAACTCTAGAAGACAAGCAACCTGTGAGTTTCTCCTTCATGGAAACTCTCAAACAGGTGTTCTTGGTCTGTGGTCAGCTCTAAAGTATTGATTCGGACCCAGGTTCCTTCCATGTGTGACTCCATTAGTTTCAGCACCAGCTGCAAGCCCCCACAAGGGAAAAGAGTGAAGACAACACACCCACTTCTTGAGCCCCCTGACACAGTCTAGATTTCTAAGTGGAGTGTATGACTAGGGCCAGCTAAGTTTCCTGCCCCCCCCCACCCCCGCCATGGTCTCTCAGCTGTAAGGCAGAGATTACAAATGCAGAGCAGTCCATTGTGGTGACTGACCCTTGGCCTCAGGATTCAAGGAGCAGATACAGAGTGCCGAGGACTACAGCACTTCTAAAGAGGAGGGGACTATTTTTAACTGTTGGCATTATTGCATCCCCCCAAAAGATATGTTGAAGTTCTAACCTCAGTACCTCAAAATGTGACCTTATTTGGAAATAGTCATGCACAGCATAACGATGTTTCAGTCAATGATGAACGGTGTATACAACAGTGATCCCATAGATTAGTACCATACAGCCTAGGTGTACAGAAGGCTCTACTGGCTAGGTTTGTGTAAGTACACACTATATGTTTGCACAATGAGGAAATCGCCTAACAAGGCATTTCTCAGAACGTATCCCATCTTAAATGACACATAACTATAGAGTCTTTACAGAGGTAATCAAGTTAAAATAAGGTCATTAGAGTGAGCCCTAATCCAATATGACTGGTGTCCTTATAAAAGGTAAATTTGGACACAAAGACGTAGAGGGCAGGTGACGTGAAGATGAAGTCAGGATTGTAGTGATGCATCTACGAGAGCCAAGGAACGCCTGAGGCTGCCAGAAGCTGGAAGAGAAGCTGCAACACATCCCTAGAGCCTGCAGAGGGAGCATGGCCCTGCCAACACCTTGGTTTTGGACTCTGACCTCCAGAACGGTGAGACAATCAATTGATGCTGTTCTAAGCCAGACCCTGTGGTCCTTTGTTACGGCAGCTCTAGGAATCTAATACAGTTAGCAATTACTCAAATCTTTTTCAACCCTGTGCAGCTCACATGGCTTGAACACAGCCTGTTTGCAACCTCTGTTGAAGGGGAAGAAGGTGTGGTCACTGTTTTTTTATCCCAAATCCACAGAGGGGCACAGGTAAAGGATGGAGAGAAATTTGCAGAGCAGTGGGCCTTCCACATCCAGAGGGTCCTGGCCAAGCCTAAGGAGGGGGTCTGGCAAAGGGCACCTTCACCAGCCTCTCACCCAGACCTAGAGGGAGCCACCACCGGGAACCTCTGGTCTTGCCTCTTCCCTCCCACTTGAACCCTTTCCCTCTGGGAGCCTTGGTGTTATTGGCTATATGATGAGAACAACAATCCCTATCACAGGCTTGCTCAAGGATCAGAAAGAATCAAGACTGCAAAAGCATTCTGTGAGAGGTTGTCTTTTCTCCTGGGGGTAGGGGCAGCAACATAGACAGGTTGGACGCCCGCTTCCAGCTGGCAGCTCCTGGGTTTCAGAGGAATAGCCTGACCTTCTCTCAAAGCCATGAAGCCGGGAAAGTGCTGAGCACAAACTGAGCCCTGACACCAGCTGTGGCTTCCAGAGAAATGAGAATGATAATAAATAAGTGTAAAAAGAGTTAACAACACACCCTTTAAGCCAAGAAGAAAAAAATACATCAAGAGGAACAGTCACAATTCTGTGGACTGAGAGGAGGTGTGAGGGGCTGGACCACAGGGCCAGGAGGAAATGAGGGGTGAGAGGGGTGAGGGTTCCCCTTCCCAGCTCGGGAGGCGGGGAGGAACGGAATAGGCTGTGTGTAGCAGCTGCTGGAGGCAGTTTCCACCCTGGCTGAAGCAGCTGCTCCGCCTGTGCCCAGCCCAGCCCGTGCTTTGTGGCCATGCTTTGTGGCAGGCACCTAGCGGGACAGTGGTGTCTGCTTCAGGGACATGAGCACCGAGCGCAGGCGGGACACGTCTTTGCACTGCTTGCTGCTCTTGGGGTTGAAGTCACACAGCTGGGCCACCTTCTCCCACTCTGTGCCTGGGGTCTCCTCCTTGGATTCCTTCACAAAAGCCTCCTCAGATGCCCTGCGGGTGGAGATAGGACAGAGGTTTCATAGCTGCCCGCCTTTCCCGTGAATCAGTGGTGCTCTGCCCCTACTGAGCAAGGCTGCTTTTCCCATCCTACTCTGGGGTACTTCGTCCAGAGGTCATCCCCCCAGCCCTATGCCCTCTGATCTCAGGCCCCCAGAAACAGCTTTGGCCTCAGAGGAAGCCTAGTTTGGTCCTGCCCTAGGGCATTTGTACTTGCTGTCACCTCTTCCTGGAATGCTCTTCCCCCAGACTTGCTCATGGCTTGTTGCTTCTTGTCATTCAGGTCAGAGTGCAGGCCTCACCTGCTCAGAAAGGTCTGCCTTTGCCACCCTAGCTAAAGTAGCCTCCTCCCTCTCCCTGCCCCTGCCCCAGCCTAGGCACGCTCTGCTCATTACCTCTCCATCCAGAGTTCCCCACCCGGGGCTCCTGACCCCTAAGGCCCTTGGAGGAACTAATGGAAGTAACTCAGCTATTTTCAGTATTTCCAAAAACGGTAGAGAGAAGATGCTGACTGGCCACCTAACTAACTGAAGTACCAGGTTCAGCATTGCTCAGTGCTCCATGGACATTTACAAGTGTTTGCCAGAAAAGGGTTGTGGTCAAGTATGGAAAGCTCAGTTAAAGAGGATCTTCAAAGCCGTTTAATGTGCTAATGGGCTTCACAAACCTCCAGGTGGAGCATGAGATGGTGAGCATCTACCACATCCCAAGCACATTCGACTACAGAGCTCCTTCCAGCCCAGAATGACTATTATCTCTATGGAGCCACAGCTGGGGATGCTCCACTGGAGTCTTTGCTTTTGGTTGAAATCAAGTTAGGATGAAAACTCGTGGTTTCTTCATCAGAAGTTCTGGTTGACAGTTATAGAAGCCACTGATTAAGGAGCAATGGAGAAACAAAGTGTAGTCAATACAGTGTAGTGGACAAAACCTAAATGTGGGAGTCATTAAGAGGAAGACAATCAAGGACTCTTGAGGAGGGCTGCATCTGTGTCCTGTTTGGCCAGCAAGGGTGTCTGGGAAGCCCGTTTCTCCTTGGAAGCCCCCTCTGCATCTCGAGCAGGACCAGTTCTGCCACGTGCCAGGCACTGGCTGATGGTGGGGAGCTCTCCAGGTGATCCCCTGGCACGGGCTGTGCCAAGGATGAGGTGGCCTAGGATCAGGTGATCTTGCTTACCTGCTGTGTGTTCATTTCCTAACCTGTAAAGTGAGGATCAGAGCTCCACCTTGCTGGTCTGTCTCACGGGCCTAAGGATCTAACGAAGTGGCAGGTGTGTGCAGGCTTGGAAAGATGCAAGCTGCTGTGTGGAGTTGGATGTGAGGGGGCCAAGGGGAGCTATCCTAGGAGCTGTCCCTTCAGGGTCAAGAGGCTCCCCTCTAACCTTGCTGCTTAACGTGTGGTGCATGGTCCAGCAGCATCGGCATCACCAGGGAGCTTGTTGGAAACGCAGAATCACGGCCTCACCTCAGTCCTACTGAATCAGAATCTCTTTTAACAAGATCCCCTGGTGATTCACAGCCACACGAAAGTCTAAGAAGTGCTGGTCTGGACTCCCCCTCTTCAGGACTCCCTTGAGTGCTCCTTGGGCCATTTCCTCAGACACAACAGGAGCACTGGACTCCCTGTGGTATTCCCCAGCACCGATGCCCCTCTGCCATCTCCTCTCTCCACTCGAAGGCTCCTATGGCTCCCCACTGCCTTCAGGATCAAGTCCAAGCTCCTTAGCCTGGCACAGCAGGTATTTTGCAACTGGCCCCAAGCTGCCCCTCTCCCAGCCTCGGCTCCCACCCACGCCCACCACCCCAGCCGCTGCAGGCAGCTGGGTATCTCCTGTCTCATTGCCCTCGCCCCAGCTGCTTCTCCCACCGAGGATGCCCTTCTCTTCTCACCCTCCCCACCCAGCACATTCCTTCTCACACTTGAAGGTCCAGCTGAAGGTCCCACATCTCTGAAGCCTGTCCTGACTCCCCCAGCAGGGGATGGCTCCCAGAGCTCAGTGTGTCCTTCCACGTGGCTCTTATCACAAGATCCTCCCAACCATGAGCAACTTGGGGGCATGGACTGTGTGTCATTCCTGTTTGACCAGAGACTGGCATTGGGTAAGTACCAATAAGGACTGGACTGCTGGGAGGGCGGATGGAGGGAAGGAGCAGAGGGCTGTTACTCTGGTGTGTCCTGTGCTCAGTGAGAGAAGGGTCCGGCTGGACAGTGTCGGAGGCCGCCGCGGCCGTACCCGGAGCAAGGAACAGCAAACACTTGGCACCTGCGCACGTGGCAGACATCACACCTTCATCACTGCCCAACACACCCTCCAGGCTGTCCCTATCAATAAACTGGGGCAGCATGAGAGGATACCTCTGCCATCTCAGATCTAGACCCCAAACCAGGGGCCACTGTGGTCTGAGCAGGGGCTCATGGCCAAACTCATGCTGGAGCTCCAAGAAGGAGCAGTGCAGCTGGGGCAGGAGGAGGGGATGGGTGTGCACAGGGAAGCGTCTCTTCTTTATACCTCCACCGCCAGCACTCAGTGTTTGTTTGGTTCAACAGAAGACCCCTTCACCCCATCCCCCATCCCCAAGAAGCATCTCAGAGGGAGGGAGTCAGGCTACTTGGCCATTTGCTCCTCCCACCTGGGGATGGCCAGTGCATTCTTTCCTTTTCTCTGCCTTGATTTAGCAAAGCTGCCTCCAGGCAGAGTAGATGCTCGTGAACATTTGCTGGAGGGATGGAGGTGAAAGTTGTTGCCTGCACCTGTCCTGAGGGGGTCACCTCCTGCTCTGATCACCTCCTGCTTGCCCTCAGCCAGGCCACACTCATTGACACCCCACAGCAAGAGACTCAAGAAACTATGCCAGCCACACACAGGGACCCTTGCCCTCTCCAGCTCCCCCTACAGAGGTGCAAAGGGGACACGTACACGTAGCCGATGATATCAGCATCTGGCTGCTGGTAGAATGCTTTGTCAGCGATCCTTGAGGAGAAGGGTTAGGAGGGGAAGACAGGATGGCAGACAGACAGGCAGAGGGTTAAAGAGAGAGAGAGCGTTAGTACCTCCAGTTGGAGAGGTGTTAGGAAGCACAGTTCTAGAAGGCTTGGCAACTCTCCAAAGCCCAGCAAGGAGAACAGGGGCCCTCCACCCGCAGGAGTGCCTTTTCTAAAACTCAGCCCTGATCATACTACTCCTCCTGTTCACAAACCTTCAGTGGCTCCCCATCGCTCGAGTCTGCGCAACAGTGGCATCGGAGGCCCCGTACATGTGACCCCTGGTTCCTGCTCTCTCCCCTACCACTCCCTGACTCCCTGGTGCCCAAGACACAACGGCCTTTCTTTCATATCATGCTGTTCCCTGGTCTGGAATACCCTGCCCAACCCTGCCCTCTTTCTCATGATGAACTCCTAGTCATCCTCCAAAGCCCGGGTCCCAGACACAGAGGTCCTTCCCCACCACACATCCCTTGCTTCACACGGCCTTCCTGCAGATGGCCCTACTGTTGAGTTCAGCTGTACCTGTTTGTTTCTCTCCTCTGAGCTCTCTGCGGACACAGACTGGGTACTGGGTCCTTTCATCTCTGTCTCCCCAGTGCCCAGCCCAGAGTCTGGCATGAGTGAGAGAGAGAGAGAGAGAGAGAGAGAGAGAGAGAGAGAGAGACAGAGAGAGAGACAGAGAGAGAGAGAGAGAGAGAGAGAGAGAGTGAGAGAGAGAGTGAGAGAGAGAGAGAGTGTGTGTGTGTGTGTGTGTGTGTGTGTGTGTGTAAGATTAGCCCTGAGCTAACATCCATCGCCAATCCTCCTCTTTTTGCTGAGGAAGACTGGCCCTGGGCTAACATCCATGCCCATCTTCCTCTACTTTATATGTGGATGCCGCCACAGCGTGGCTGACGAGCTGCGCGTCGGCAGGCGCCTGGGATCTGAACCTGCAAACCCTGGGCCACTGAAGCGGAGCGTGCAAACTTAACCACTACACCACTGGGCCGGCCCCATGCAGCAGCTTCTTGAACAGAAGTATGGTGGCTTCCCAGAGCCAGCCTTTCCCTTCCTGGCAGGCCTAGTACCTTGAAGAGCACAGCCTCAGAGGCAGGGGCTGCTGGGTCACATCTAGTCTGAGACCATTTCTGCAAAGGTGTTCTCTGGTGGGCATCCGCCATCTTTGCCTGCCCAGCATCTATCCCCCTTCTTCTAGGAAGGGCACCCTGATCGTCCTTTGAAGGATCAGGCTGCCCCCACTCAGTCTTGGTGGTTTGGGTGGGACTGGACCTCACGCACAACCCAAGGAATGGGATCGTTGCCCAGGCTGGGTCCATCGGAGGAGAGGCCCTCCCTCTGGGACAGTCACTGGGCTTGGAATGGACACATGACCCATGCCAGACCAAGGAGGGTCAGGTCGAGGACTTTGGCTGGAGCTGTTGGGAGCAAAAGGCTATTTTCACTGAGGTTGCCAAGAGAACAGAGCAGAAGCCTGCGGCTGCTGGTGGCCATCTTTGCCCCCCATCCCAGGGACACCATAGAGGAAAGCAGCTGAGAGACAGTAAAAGGGAGTGCCAACTGAGTTCATTTCACCCCTGAGCACACTGTGCCTGCAGTCCTACCCCTGGCCTTTTCAGCTATACAGGCCACTAATTTCCTTTTATTCTCTAGCCACCCTGGGTCGAAGGGTTGTCATTTCTACAGGCAATAGAATCCTGTACACAGGTTGGTTCTTCACTCCCAGCCAAGCCTGTGCTCTCTGTGACACTAACCGTGGCCTAGCTGTTCACCACTGTGCCCTAGGACGGTCTGGCTCACATTTCAGTAGGTCCTGGAACCTCTTCTGCTGACTGACAACTTGCTTTGCTCTGTCATGGTGAGGAGGTGAGAGCTTAACCGTGTTCCAGCTCTTCAGAGTTCAGGGCTCTGAACTCCACAGGCAGCTGAGGAGGCAGCCCTGGGAGTTTCAGCTTCTCCTCCCTCCATGTTCTTGCCACCAAATCACCCTTCCTCGAGACAGTCCCCATACTGTAGTTCCTCTCACTATCCCAATGGCTTCAAGTCCCCATAGCCCTCTCACGTCCCCACAGACTCACGTCCACACAGCCTCCTCACGTCCACACAGACTCCTCACGTCCCCACAGCCTCCTCACGTCCACACAGCCTCATGTCCCCACAGCCCCCTCACGTCCACACAGCCCTCATGTCCACACAGCCTCATGTCCCCACAGCCCCCTCACCTCCACACAGCCTCATGTCCACACAGCCTCCTCACGTCCACACAGACTCCTCACGTCCACACAGCCTCATGTCCACACAGCCCCCTCACGTCCACACAGCCCCCTCACGTCCACACAGACTCCTCACGTCCACACAGCCTCACGTCCCCACAGCCTCCTCACGTCCCCACAGCCTCATGTCCCCACAGCCTCATGTCCACACAGCCTCATGTCCCCACAGCCTCATGTCCACACAGCCTCATGTCCCCACAGCCTCATGTCCACACAGCCTCCTCACGTCCACACAGCCTCCTCACGTCCACACAGCCTCATGTCCCCACAGCCTCCTCTCCTCACGTCCACACAGCCCCCTCACGTCCCCACAGACTCCTCACGTCCACACAGCCTCACGTCCACACAGCCTCATGTCCACACAGCCTCATGTCCCCACAGCCTCACGTCCACACAGCCTCCTCACGTCCACACAGCCTCCTCACGTCCACACAGCCTCATGTCCCCACAGCCTCCTCTCCTCACGTCCACACAGCCCCCTCACGTCCCCACAGACTCCTCACGTCCACACAGCCTCACGTCCACACAGCCTCATGTCCACACAGACTCCTCATGTCCACACAGCCTCATGTCCCCACAGCCTCCCCTCCTCACGTCCACACAGCCTCATGTCCCCACAGCCCCCTCACGTCCACACAGCCTCACGTCCCCACAGCCCCCTCACGTCCACACAGCCCCCTCACGTCCACACAGCCTCACGTCCACACAGCCCCCACGTCCACACAGCCTCACGTCCCCACAGCCTCCTCACGTCCACACAGCCTCATGTCCCCACAGCCTCCTCACGTCCACACAGCCTCACGTCCACACAGCCTCATGTCCACACAGCCCCCTCACGTCCACACAGCCCCCTCACGTCCACACAGCCTCACGTCCACACAGCCCTCACGTCCACACAGCCTCACGTCCACACAGCCTCACGTCCACACAGCCTCATGTCCACACAGCCTCCTCACGTCCACACAGCCTCACGTCCCCACAGCCTCATGTCCCCACAGCCTCCTCACGTCCACACAGCCCTCACGTCCACACAGCCTCATGTCCCCACAGCCTCCTCACGTCCACACAGCCCTCACGTCCACACAGCCCTCACGTCCACACAGCCCTCATGTCCACACAGCCTCCTCACGTCCACACAGCCTCATGTCCCCACAGCCTCCTCACGTCCACACAGCCTCATGTCCCCACAGCCTCCTCACGTCCACACAGCCTCATGTCCCCACAGCCTCCTCACGTCCACACAGCCTCCTCACGTCCACACAGCCTCCTCACGTCCACACAGCCCTCACGTCCACACAGCCTCATGTCCCCACAGCCTCCTCATGTCCCCACAGCCTCATGTCCCCACAGCCTCCTCACGTCCACACAGCCCTCACGTCCACACAGCCCTCACGTCCACACAGCCTCATGTCCCCACAGGCTCCTCACGCCCACACAGGCTCCTCACGTCCACACAGCCCCCTCACGTCCCCACTACCCCCTCACGTCCCCACAGCCCCCTCACGTCCCCACAGCCCCCTCACGTCCCCACCGCCCCCTCACGTCCCCACCGCCCCCTCATGTCCACACCGCTCCCTCCTGTCTCCACTGCCCCCTCATGTCCCCATAGCTCCCTCATGTCCCTACAGCCCCCTCATGTGCCCACAGCTCCTCTCACCGGTTGTTGATCTTGTTCTTTTCGACTTGTTCACTCTGGCGCTGGTTCCACTCCTCCAGGTCCTTCTTGGCCTTCTCCCGCCACTCCTGTTCCATCACCTTGGAGGCAGCATCTGTGACCCCGACAGGAGAATGAGTGGCAGCTTTCCAGTAGGGATGTGAGGGCGCAGCTGCCCTGGCTGCTTCTCCCCTCGGCCCCGGCAGGCAGCCCCAGGGCCCATCCTCACCCAAGTCCTACATTAAGACAGTGCGGGCCCCACATAACCTAAGGCTTCCCGACCCCCCACCATGTCCCAAAGTCAACCTAGCTGGGAGCCCAGGGGAGTTGGGGGTACCCCAGCCAGCTCCAAGCCCCTGCCCTGCCCTCACCCAGCTCTTGCAGCCGTTTCTTCTGCTCCTCTCTCCATTTGCGGATGCTCTCAGGTTCCTGTGTCAGCCTGTCGGCCTGGGCGATTGCAGCGTAGCCGTCAGCTGGACCATTAGCCTCCTAGGGTACAAACACACAGCCATGTGCCCTGCTGTCCACCTGCCCTGCTGTTTCTGATGCTCAAGCACCAGGACACCCTTCGCATCTCAGACAGCCTCACACCCACCGTCTCCTGTAACGGTACCCTGCCTTTGCACTTCTGTGCCCTCTGCCAACAACTCTTCCCCCATGTGACCCTGGGCAAGTTACTCAACCTCTCTGAGCCTCACTTCCCTCATCATGAAATGGGTTAAATAATAGTATCCATTCAGAGAGTTAACATAAGGATGAAATTAGTTTTAAAAAATGTAAAAAACTTCAAACACTTCTTGGCACCAGTGAGTCCCTTGTGTTACTATCATTAAAGTCAGTCTCTATTACAGTTTTATTTACCCAATAACACTTACACAGTCCGAAAGACCTCACTTTATGTTTACTTATCCATTGTCTGTCTCCTTATAGAATGTCACCCTCATGACAGCAGGGACTTTGTCTGTCCTGCTCACTGCAGTGTCCCCAGCGCCCAGCACAGTGCCTGGCACACAGCAGATGCTCAATAAATCCTTGCTGAGTGAACCCGCAGCCCTGAGACAGGCAGGACAGCCGTCGCGGGGACTGTGCAGCCAAGCTGTCTGGGTTCAAATCCCATCTCTACTGCTTACTGTAATGTGTGTGGCCAGGGCAAGTTGCTTAACCTTGCTGGGCCTCACTTTTCTCATCTGAAAATGGGATTAATAATAAAACTGCGTCTAAGAGCTGTTGTGAGCATTTGATGCAACCATATTTGTAAGACATGTAGAAGAGTGCCCGGCATAGAGTGATGCTCAATGAATGGCAGCTGGAATTATTATTGTTTCGTTCCCATTTTGTGGAGGAGGAACCTGAGGCCAGGAGAGATGGCATGACATAGTGGCAGAGCCAGGGCCACAGTCCAGGCCTCTGCCTTCCAGGCCAGGGCTCTGCCCACTTCTCCACACCACCTGCCAGAGCCGGGGACCTGAGGTGCTGGGCTGAGGGTCAGCCCAGCAAGGATGCAGCTCCCCTCTGGTCTCACAAAGCCAGAGACCTTCAACGATTCAGCCCCATCTGCTGCCACGCCCGCTCTGGCCCTCGGCACGCCCTAGCATTCCTGTCTGCACACATCCTACACCCTCACACTGCCCGGCCTCTGTCTCCTGCTTTCAGCTGCATTGTCTCCCCTCCCTTCTCCAGCTGATGAAGTCTTTTTCCATCCCACGAGTTTCCAGCTCAAAAGTTACCAGCTCTGGGATACTTCCCAACCCCCAAGCAGATTCCACACCCCTTCCTCTTTGTGTCCTTGTCACAGCCTTCACCTTCTACTGTGTGAGTCTTCCCACTGGACCACGAGCTCACAGGGGCAGGGCAGGGCCTGGTCTATGCCTCTGAACCTGGTTCCATCCTTCCACTGTTCCTTGTGCTCCTCCTTCAGCACTCATCAAAACTGTCACGAATACCGGTGTCTTAATGTTCTCTCCCCATGGGACAGTGCCTGGTGTACCCTCTATCCAGTGGTGCCCCCCACTGTCCTTGGCACACCGTCAGTGCTCAATAAGCAATGGCTGCATGGATAAAGATCCCCGGAGCCAGCATGTGCCCAGGTCAGAGGAGGCACTGGTAAGCGTTTGCCCAAATGGGTGTGAGCAGCAGGGTGACACAGATGGAGCATCGGAGCTGCAGGCTCCAGCTGTCTGCAGGGAGAGGCAAGGGCAGGCCCAGGGCGGGGTGGTGTACCCTGGCACCTCGGATCAGGCCCACCCTTGGGTGGGGCAGTTGGAGGGCTGCCCTTATTCCTCTTTCCTGCACTGCGTTCCACTTCAATTTAGAGCATCTCTCAGGACACCCGAGGGGCCCTTCCAGGGCCCTAGTCTGGAAAACACAAGTTGATCGCTGCTGTTGGGTGAGGTCAATCCTGTCCACTTCTGGCAACAATGCTGTCCTGGGACCTGGCTTCCAGGACCCCTGCGCAATCCTATAGAAGTCCCATCTGCAGACAGCTGCAGTAACTTTTGTGTACGTGTGTTGATCCAGGTGCTACACTGTATGTTCTTCGTGACACTTATCACTACCTGAAGTGACTGGTTTGTTGACGTGTTTACTACCTGTCTCCTCCCTCCAAGTAAGTGAGCTCCATGAGGACAGAGACTGCCTGTCTGTGGGAGGATTTCAACATTTACTGAATGAATTAACAGACGTTCAGGCTTGAGGACAGGGATGAACAAGACAGCACATCATCGGGGAGCTTGGCAGGGGGAGTCCCTCACAAATGAGGATCGTGGCTGGGGCACGAGCTGTAATGCAGGTGAGGGAAAGAGGGGGGGACAAGGGAGGGCACAACCACTCTAGCCTGGGGGCAGAGTAGGATGGGAAGAAGTGGGGAAACGGCATTTCACATCAAGAGCTGGCAGCATAAGGGCCATGTGGGGCGGTGCCTTCAGAAAACTCTACATACAGAGATGCTACCAGGTGAGAGGAGATGGGGTGGGAGAGGTGGGCTGGAGAAGGGTCCTCTGGGCAGGAGTCTCACTCCATGGTGTCCTTTAGGCCCCACCATCTGCAGAAAGCCTGCCCTAAAATTAAGACTCATGAGTTATAGTGCTTTAAAACTTGCAGAGAAGTTGCAATTGAATGGTTCTCTTTGATCTTTACAACCCTACATGGCAGGTTTTACTATCTTTGTTTTACAGGTAGGGAAAGTCTAGCTCCAAAGTCCCAAGGTCACCCAGCCAGGAACTGGCTGAGCCAGGACTCCAGCGGAATTTCTGAGTGTGAACATACAGGCCACAGAGTAGCCAATAGGGACCAAAGTCACTTCTGTGTCACATGATTTGGGCGCTGACATTTTCCCTCCCTGATGAGTCTACCTTCCCAAGATTAGAGACTGTGCCCCCCACCACCCCACACCCCGTCCCCCGTCTCTCTCACACCCACACACATACCACCCCTCAGCTCACTTCGTGGCTAGGTCAGGACTTTATAAGAAGCTTCCCAGGCTGCAGAGCACTTTTCTCAACAGACCCGTGGGGCAGCAGGGCAGGGCCTCCAATCCCCATTTGTCAAATGAGAAATCCGGCTCAAAGCAGTGACTAGCCCAGGGTCATCTGGCCGGCCAAAGCCAGCAACAAAACCCAGGTTGTCTGACTCCATCCAAACTCTTCCGCCGCAGCCCGCCACAGCGCCCCAGTCTGTGTAGGAGCAGCCTTGAGGAATCTCTCAGACCCCCGGTGCTTCTCTTGGCCCTGGAGCAGCCGCACTGCACATCCAGGGGCACCACTCAGTGTGGTCCAAGCACACTGTGCCGGGAGGTGGCCGTGGCCCAGGCCCAAGGCCCTGGCTAAGCTGGGCCCACCTCCTCCACCACTTGTCCACCAGCAGCTCGGCCCACTAACATGCTCTGGCTGGGAGCTGTGCCCACCCCCATCCCGCCTGCAGACACCAGCCCTGCACCTTAGGCCCCTCCGGCCTCCCCAGCTCAGCTCTCTCTGCAGCAGGCCTCAGGCTCCAGGCAAGAACCAGACTGAGTGCCTCACCCTCGGTGCCTTTGCACACGCTGCCCCCTCAGCCAAGAAACCCCACATCCCCTGGGCAGCCTGGAAACCCACTTCCAGCATCCCTCCCTGTTGCACTCCCCTTCAGTGCAGCGTCTGGCACCTGAGCCTGGTCCAAGCCCCGGCTCTCCCCAGCCGTGTAACCAACGCGAGCTATCGAACCTCCCTCTGGGTCCTCCTCCTGGCCTGTAAAATGGGGATAATGACAGAACCTACATCACAGGGGTGTTGGGAGGATGAAATGAGCTAATACGTGTAAAGCTCTTGGGTGGCGCCTGACACATAGTGAGACCTCAGGCTCCCAGCTCTTAAAACTCCCCCACATCTGAGCCTCACCAGCCTGCTACCATCACTTTTTTTTTTTTTGGTGAGGAAGATCGGCCCTGAGCTAACATCTGTTGCCAATCCTCCTCTTTTTGCTGAGGAAGACTGGCCCTGGGCTGACATCCGTGCCCACCTTCCTCTACTTTATACGGAACGCCACGACAGCACGGCTTGACGAGCGATGCGTAGGTCTGTACCCAGGATCTGAACCTGCAAACGCTGTGTTGCCGAAGCAGAGCAGGTGAACCCAACTGCTATGCCGAGGGGCCAGCCCCCGCCATCACTTCTTTCCAGGTCTCTGTCCTCTATTAGAAGTGCCTCTACCTCCACCGCCCCAAGCCCCGTGCATGGAGCTCAGAGAATGTGAGTTGACTGAATGAAGGAAAGTGTGGCTGTCTGCAAAGTGATGTGCAGGGCGCAGGGACAGCTTTGGACACAGGGACTGGCCTTTGAGTCCCCTTCTGCCACTCACTGGATGTGTGACCTTTGAGAAGTCCTCTCCCTGGGCTCCTGTTAAGTGGGAGTGACAACATCCCTCTCGGGGAGTGAAGTGGGGCCCACATGCGCTAACTGCGGTGGAACCCCGGTAGCCTGCAGAGGACGCGCACAGGGGCGGGCCGGCTGGGCGGGTGGCTCACTGTTGCCGCGTGGCAGGCCCCATGCGCGCCGGCCCGTGCTGCACCGCAACCAGGAAGGGCACAGCAGTGTTGCTGGCGTGCTGAGCCTGAGAATCAGTTTGCTGGCTCCTCTCCCCTGGCCACTCTGGACTTATTTCCCTGCCCCTGCCAGTGAGGAGTAGAGTTGGGGGCCACAGCAGGGCTCCTCTTTAATCACAGTGTCCCAGTGAGAAAATCAGGTCAGCTGCCAGGAGGGCAGGCAGCCCGGGAGGGCTTACCAGCAGCTGCAGGAGCGCTCTGAGCTCCTGCCAAGCTACAGAGGAAGGGTCAGGAATGGTCGGGACCAAAAGGCAGGAGGCTGCAGTCAGGGCCAGGCTTAGGTTGGTCCAGCTCCCCGGCAGCCCTCTCCTGTGGGACCCCTCTGCTGGACAGCACCATGAGGCCCCCCATGGGCCAAGCTGGCCGAGCAGCTGCTGTGACTCCGGGGACAGCCAAGAGGATGAGACATATCCCTCTTTGGGACTGACCAGCTAAAGCTAAGCTAAGCTGAGCCATTGATTCCTCTAAGTAGCTCAAAGGGGGATGAGGGGGTGCGTGGAGGAGGGAGAGAGAGTTTGTGCAGAGGGAGGGAGTCCTGCAGGGGCCTCCTATCCCTGCCCCTGGCTGTGCCAGATGGAACTGGAATAGATGTGAGCAGGCTTATCCTTAGGCCTTGGGGGGGATCAGGTTCCTAGCTGGACCCCCTAGTGGCCCACGGGCTTCCAGAAAAAGAGTAAGAAATGTAGCAAGAAAGCTCTGCCCAGAACCCTTGAAAGTGTTGGTCCTGCACAAAGGAGGCTTCTCCTCCCCTGCAGCGCAAGCCAGAGCCCACTCCATGTTTAGTCCTAAAGGAAGTCTGGGGGAGAGCCCACTCCACGTTTAGTCCTAAAGGGAGTCTGGGGGAGAGCCCACTCCACGTTTAGTCCTAAAGGGAGTCTGGGGGAGAGCCCACTCCACGTTTAGTCCTAAAGGGAGTCTGGGGGAGAGCCCACTCCACGTTTAGTCCTAAAGGGAGTCTGGGGGAGAGCCCACTCCACGTTTAGTCCTAAAGGAAGTCTGGGGGGCCTTCCACCTGCGACCCAGCCAGCCGAGCCCAGCCACAAGCGGGCGGTACAAAGGGCACCAGGTCAGGGGCAGGAGATCGAGGTGAGCCCAGCTTTGCCACTAAGCTTCTGAGTGACTCGCCTCATCTGTGACCTTCCCCTGCCTGTAGGGATTCTAGGATGGCACAGATGTGAAATGATTTACAAATAAACGTACCTGGAGTTTTTATTCGTCGCGGTGAGAATAAGAGTTCCCACTGAGATTAGCAAGGAGGCCCAGGGCTCCTCACACTCACCATACACACAGCGAGGCTGGGGGTTGAGGAGGGAGGCCTCAAGACCCTAGTCTACAGGAAGGGAGATGACCCCGCTCCTAGTCTGACAGGTACTTTCACGGTCCCGAGTACACCTCTAGCTCCAGGTCCACGTTAGTACGCAGACCTTTCGGGTCAAGCGAAGTCCTTCTGAGTGTGCCCGGGGCAGGGGCAGCCTGAGTCTCGATGATTTACCAGACTGTACAGGAATAAATGCTGCTTGTTTGGCACTGTCAGGCCCAAGTAGATACGAAGCTCTTAAAAGTCCTGGGGACTGAGTTTTCTAGCTTGCTAATAGTTGAGTAATTTTCCAGAAATGGGACTTGGCCAGTTTCCCCGTGTAAGGTACCAGCCCAACCCTCTTACATAAGAAAGTATTGTTTATTCTCCTCAAGGATTCAGGAGGTCAGCTCCTCAACGGGGGAGCTCAGGAGATTGCGGCCAGCGGTCAAGGGTCTCTGACTGAGTACAGGGGGAACTAAGGCTCATCCAGTGAAGACTTTGCCCACCCAGGCATCTAGGGGTGGGATGGTGAGGACTGTTGCATCTGTGGGGTCCTGGGGATGCCACTTGTGGTCCAAGTTCTCTCGGTGTAAGTACTTTGAAACCAATTTGTGTATATGAGGGGAGAGGGGTTAGGTGGGGGCAGAGAGAGGTAGTTTTTAACCAGAAATATCTTGACGGGTGCTTTTCTGGTTTCTGGGGGTATGTGTGTGTGTGTGTGTGTGTGTGTGTGTCTGTGTGTGTGTGTGTGTGTGTGTGTGTCTGTGTCTGTGTGTGTGTGTGTGTGTCTGTGTCTGTGGGGGGGGGGGTGTAAGGTCACGATAAAGAATTGTAAAGCAATCCAGTGAAAGTGAAAGCCCCATTCTCATCCCCCCACCCCACTGCAGGGTTAACTGTTAACAGTTGGTGCACATCCTCTCAGATATTTATATTTCTAAAATAAAAAACAGGGCCATACTGTGCATATTATTCTGCAAGCTGCTTTTCCACTTAATATACCGTGGGCATCTTTTCACGTCAATACAGAAACCTCTGATTGATCTTTTCAACAACAGTATGGTTTTCTAATTTACCTATCCAGGCCCCCGATGCTGGACACTTAGGTTGTTTCCAGTTTGCTTGCTGTTATAAATTATCCTGCAAAGAATTGGGGTGTCCTTGTCCAGTTATCTCCTTAGGGAAAATTCCAAGACGTGGAATCTCTGGATCAAAGGCCTGCCCAGTTAAAATGCTCATACGTGTCAGAGATGGCCACTCAGTTCAGCCTCCTGCCAGTGGCACACATGTGTGCAGGGCCACGTGTTTCCTCCAGCCCATGCCACTGTGGGCCACTTTCTCTCTCCCTCCTGAAGCTGGACATCACCATGGGCAACCTGAGGCCACACCCCATCAATCCCTGTCCTTGGTAGTCCTTATTCTTCATCCCCTTCTCCTACATGACAAAAAAACCATGTCAGAACCTTTCTCCATGTTCCTCCCAATGCACAGACATGAGCAGAAGAACCTGGAGCCTAATCCTCCCGACGATGGGGCCATCGGTTACAGGGACCCACGCCGTCGGTCCCTACCACCACTAAGACAGCACCGTGCTTACCTGAAACACGTCTCCATTGATCGTGGTCCCCATGTCATCAGAACCGCCTAGAAAGAACAAGGAGACAGCATTACTCATTGCTCAGCTTATAGCGAGCACATACTGGTCCTACATTAGCTCCCCAAGAAAACCTTTGTATATGCCCGTGTGTGTGTATTGACCCCACACACATAGACAGATGGGTACATAAATAACTCTACCCTTAACTGTTCACAAAGCCTTCTACAGCCATTGTCACATTTAATTTTCACCACAGCCTTGTGATGAAGCTGTTATCAACCCATTTTTCAGATTCTCAAACAGGCTCACAGAGGCTATGTGACTGCCCAAGATCACCCAGCCAGTAATAGCTCCTCACCTACCTGAACTTCATTTACCCTCCGCTGCAGCTGGGAATGGCCTGCTCGTCTGTGCAGCCTGTGCCTGCTGTGCAGGCTCAGGGCGGGGTCTGTGAGGGCTAAGGACGAGGGGCCTGCGCGTCTCTGCCTGTCCCTGTGGCGCCTGGAGCAACTGCTCCATCTGGGAGAGCAGGAACCTCAACCCCCACCAGGCAGCACCTGGCCTCTTTTTCCTCCCTCTGCCCCTCCCAGAAGGGTTTTATTTTGCCCGCAACGATGGCACCTCTCAGTCCCTTCCCTGACATCTATTAGTAACAAATTCCTGTGGCTTCTGCTGTGACAGTGACCCTCAAAGGTGCCCTCCGCTCTCTGCCCCCTGCCCTGCCCCGGACCCAGCTCCCCACCCCTGCTTTTCTCCATCTGCCTGCTAGTGGCAAACACCTGGAGGGGCACACCTGTGTCCTTCCTCTCACCACTGTCCTCCCAGAGCCCTGCACGGTACCTGCGACTTAGTAAGAGCTAGAAACTCTGTATTGAATAAACAAATGAATAAATGCATTAAAGAAAGAAGGAATGAGTGAACGGCTTTTGTCCACTCATAGGCCTCTCTGGCTGCAGCTTCACCCTCGCCCAACCCTCTTTTGAACCCACTGCCAGGGCTGACATTTTGGAAAGCATACACTTACCTATGTCACTCCTCTGATTAAAAATATAATGAAAACAAACCAAAAAGAGATCCACTTCCCATGGACTACAGTGGCCTACAGGGCCTGCTCTTACCTCGGGGACTCGGCAGGCGCTGTTCCCTCTGCCTGGAAGGCCCTCCGACCCATTTCCATGTGGGCTGCTCCCATACTCCCTTCAGCCTCTGCTCAAACGCCACCTTATTAGAGGCCTTCCTGGGCCCCGACATTCTCCTCTCGCACCCCTTCCTTCCCCATGTAACCCCCCACAGCCTGATGTGTTCATTTGCACACGTGTTTGTGATCTGTCCTCCCCACTTGAACGGACCCTCCATGAGGGCAGGGACTGTCTGGTCCACTGCTGGGGCCCAGCACCCAGAACAGTGCCCGGCACGCAACAGGAACTGAATATTCGCCAACTCAGTACATCAAACCCCAGAGCACAGCACCTAAGGATCTTTACCATCTGGCCCTGCCCGTTTTTCCACCTCCTGGCCCACCAGTCCCTCCCACAAACCCCAAATTCTAGTCTCCTCCTTCCCCAAACACACCACGCCGCACCCCATGCCTTTCTTCCTGCTTCCCTCTCTGAAGAAGGCTCTTTGGGTCCAGTTGTTCTCCAAGGCCCCATCCACAAGTCACCTCCTCTGGGAAGCCCTCCATTACTTCCCCTACTTCCCAAGGTGCTGATGGAAGGTCTCACCTCTGGGGTATCCCAGAATATCGTAGAGCAGCTCCCACCCTCTTATGCAACTACTTGTGACCTCCCAGGGGTCCTGCGCCCCCTTACCAGACTCCGTATCCCATGCAGTTCCTAAGGGCTCCTGCACAGAATGGGTGAGCAGCAAGTGTGGGCTAAATGGAAGTTAAATTGCTCTTTGGGGACCCACCGTTATCTGCAAGGCCTAAGGCCTCTCAGAAACTGCAATGCCTCCTAGCAAAGAGCCACAGGAGGTCACAGGAGATCACCACAGATGGACACCCCTTTACCATCCAGACAGAGCTGTGAGCAGCAGTGACAGTGCTTGCAGCCTGAGGACTGAAGGGAGGGATGCTTAATTCCACAGAAATAATCCCATGTTGATATAAATTACAATCGGCTTTGTTTTCAGAGTCAAACGGTGATCGAGTCTGACCATGTCAGCTGTCATCCCTACTCATTCAGATAGGGCTTCTGCTGCATAGGGGGCCTGGTCCCTAAATCAGTGTGAGGCTCGTGGGGTTTCAGTGACAGCATCTTTTGCAAAGGGGCTTCTTCTCCTGGGCATCTCCTCTACCAAGGCCTGACGTTACCAGGGCCCGTTCACGATGATGCTAGTCTGCACACAGAGCCTTTCTGGAGCAGAAGTTGCACCCCCCCACTCCACCCTGGCCAGTCCCGGTCTCAGGCCCCTTGTCCACAGGCAGCTGCCCAATGCCTACCCTGGCCTTTGGAAAGTCTCTCTGCCCCAGCCTCTCAGCCCCGTGAGTGTTCCTCTGGGGATGAAGTTTCAGCCCGTGGCAATCCACACACACCCCCACACAGCATCATGAGGCTGTGTCCGCACAGTGCTCTCCGATTAGGCTATCGCACACCTATAATCATGTCCACAGCCAGAGGCCGGCAGAACCGGCACACAGCAGACATGAGTCCCAGGGATAACTCCAGGGGTGTTGCGTCCCTCCGACTCCTGACCCCTTTTGAAACGGGGCAGATAGGATACAGAACATTCCTGGGAGCTTACTGAGGCCGAGCAGGGCAAATGGGCTTGCCGGGAACTGACTGGGCAAGTCAGGGGCAGAGCCAGGCAGCACACTCAGCAATCTGGGTGTGAAAATGTAAACTTTCTGGGCCCTGCCCGCAGCTGATGAACGGAAACAAAGTGTCTGTTGCTCAGGCTGGTTGCAGATCCAGCTCCGGAGGGAGAGGCTCCGCGGCTCAGGCTCAGGCCTGCACCAGACACCTCCCTCCCCAGGAGTACCGGGGGCCCAGCGCCAGGGCCCCCAGCTCAGGGGCCTCATCTCAGAGGGAGACTCAGAGGTGTTGATTGCAGCGGCAGCGAGAGCAGCTCCCGCCCAGCTCCCAGCAGGCCTAGGCGCTTTTCTCCACCCACCCGGGCTTCCGGCACTCATGGCTGGTCTGGGGGACACTTACTCAGCACCATCTAAGCCTAGGAGGGTCAGATCAATTCCGTCCCGTGTGGCCGCCAGTTGAGCTGCCCTCCCACAGTTCCTCTCCGCTCTGTGTGCCCCACTTAGGGGGGCAGCCAAGCATGTGCAGCTTCAGTGGGTGTGAGTCTGCGAGACCCTGCTTCTCCTCCTGCCACCTCAGGTGTGGGGCCAATCCGTGCCCCACCCCTGCCAGAGAGGGAGCCCTGCATCCAGGCTGTCAGCCCCTGGAGCCCCACCGTCCTGGGAGAGGCCACAACCTGCTTAACTCCCAGATGCTTCTGAGTCCTACCTGCCCTTCTCTCTCAAAGGGTTCTGACTTGGGCTTTTCTCAGCAGGGCCTCCCCCAGGCCAAGCTGGATTGGGGACGCTAGTGGTCTCAAGCAGGAGGTGTGGACAAATTAATACTGGTGCACGAACATGGGCAAGCATTTCCTAGGAATTCCCTGGGATGCGTGAGGGTCTGTGCTGAGGGGCTAGGAGCTGCTTCTTCAGAAGACCTCTACTGCTGGCTGGGTGGGTAGCAAAAGACCCCCCCCTCACCTCCAATATCCATCACCTCCCAGAGTGACTGCAACAGCATTTGAAAGAGCATGGAGCCCAGAGTTGAGAGGTCTGGGATCAAGTCCCACATCTATCCCTCGTGGCTGTGTGACTTTGGGTAAGTTATTCAGGTTCTCTGGGCCTCTAGTTCCTTATATGTTACAAAAGACTCGTTACATGTCTCATATCAAGGGGAAACAGAGATGCTTCCAATTCCTCAAGCCATAGGAACTGTCTTACTCATCTCCGTATCCCCAGGGCCTGGCACACAGTAGGTGCTCAGTCACAGTTGAATGACTACAAACATGACTATAGGAGCCTTACTTATAAATATTTTTAAATATGTGTAAGCTACCACCTATTCCAACAGGCCCACAACCCCCCAGCAAAACGGCAACGTTGGCGGGAAGCAAGGGCTGCTTTGGATGTACCCATGAAGGTGATTTCTACTTTTTTACTAAATATCTTAAGAAATTGTTCTTTCAGGGCAGAACCAGAGCAGGAACGTCACTGATAAACATGCTATCGCAGGGACGAGGCCCTGAACCCTGAGTCTGAAGCCAACCACAATAGCCCTGGACCACCTCTGGGAAACCATTCATGAACAGTTACAGACCTGGGAGGGCAGGACCACATCGGCCTGAAGCCCTGTGTGGCCCTGCCCCCACCCTGGCATGGAACACAGAGCCAGGCAGATGGAAGACAGTGTGGTCAGGTGGAGAGGGCTAAGTGTCTGACGGAAACAGGTTTAAATCCTCACTCTACCACTTACTGGTCGTTTCAATGGTGTACCTTTTGAGCCTCAATTTTGCCATCCCTGAAATGGGTTTAATAATGCGTATGAAATGATTAAAAGTAAGTAAAGTGCCTGGCCCAGTGGCTGCAGGATGGCAGGCGGTCCCCAGGAAAGGTCTGTGAGTTCTTGGAGCACCCAGTGACCTCTGCTTTCCCAGCTGTAGGAGGGAGCTACGCCTGAGGGGCCAGGAGGTCTGCATTTGCGCCCACACCTGCATGCTCAGCTGGGAGCCGGGGACAGCCAGGCAACCCAGAGGCTCAGGACACCGGCCTGGGGATGAAATGTCAGATGAATTCCTGTTCCGGGAGCCTCCAGAGCCACGGTGCCAGGCGCAGCCTCAGACGGGGCTCTCCGGGCGGCTCCTCCCGCCTCCCCCAGACCCCTCAGGTACCGCAGGGCCGGGCTCCGGGGACCCAGGCCCTCCTCTCGCGGCGCGGGCCCGGCCCCAGTCGGCCGCGCGCTGACTCACCACTCGCGGGGCCCGGCTGCGCCAGGGCCGCGAAGCCCTCGTCGCTCTCGATGCCCGCGATCTCGCTCTCCTGCTGCGCCAGGAAGGCGGCCGCCGGGTCCTCCTCGGCCGCCTCGGGGGCCGCGCTCTCCGGCGGCGAGAAGAAGCCAAAGTCATCGGCCATTTTCCGCGTCTCCGCCGACGCGCGCGCCTGGCGCTCGGTTCCGCCCGGCTCTGCCCGCGGCCGCGACCCTGTCACCGAGCCGCCCGGGCGCCGGCCTCGCGGGGACGGACTCGGCTGGCCGTCACTGCGGCTGCCGGCGGGGGACCGGACCGGGGCGCGGCGACGTCAGCGGCCGGGGGCGGGGCCCGCGGGACGGCCGGACGCGCCTCGCGGCGGCCACGGGGGGGAGTGGCCACGGGGGGGAGTGGCCACGGGGGGAGTGGCGGCCACGGGGGGTCACGGGGGAGGGGCGGCCACGGGGGGAGGGGCGCCCACGGGGGGTGGCCACGGGGGGAGGGGCGGCCACGGGGGGAGGGGCCACGGGGGGAGGGGCGGCCACGGGGGGGAGTGGCCACGGGGGAGTGGCGGCCACGGGGGGTCACGGGGGAGGGGCGGCCACGGGGGGAGGGGCGCCCACGGGGGGTGGCCACGGGGGGAGGGGCGGCCACGGGGGGAGAGTGGCCACGGGGGGAGGGCGGCACGGGGGGGCCGGTCACAGGAGGTAGGAGGATAGCCACGGGGGGGTGGCCTCAGGGGGCAGACGGGTGGCCACGGGGCGGGTTGGGGGGAACAGCGGCGGCCACGGGGCCGGGAGGCCAGGGCCGCGCTCCTCGCTCCTCACCAGCAGCGCTCGGTCCCGGGGCGCGGCTGGTCCGGGGGGAAGCGCACTGCACTAAGTGGCCAGAGAGCGCATGGGGCCACGGCGGGCAAGCGGCCCGGCCTCGGTCGCTGCGCAGACCTTGCTCCTGATTTATTCGGCACAAGTTTCTTCACCCAAACTGGGCAGATGTTATAAATCCCATTATTAGGAGTTTCCTCCTCTGTAAGAAGAGGAAAACGAGGCTCGGAGAGGCGACGTGAAGTGCCACGGCTTCTTTGCATCTTTCCTGCAAGTCCAGCGCCCTTCCCACTAGGCCCTGTTGCTTTAGTGCATTTTTCATGCATTTCTGTCATTGGGAGGCTTCAGTTCAGGCCAACCAGAGTTTGTATGACCTGACTGGGCCCCTACTTAGAGGCTGGACCCCTTAAATGTCCCTTAAGTATGACCCGGCCTGAGAAACGCAGACCTAGTTTCTCCAGGCAGCCAGTGTCCTCAGTGAACAATCTCTGAACGCCCCCTCCCTGCCCAGGCTTCGCCAAGCGTCAGGACAACAAAATCTGGTGAAACCCAGCCTTGGCCATCGGAGGTTAAAATCTGTGAGACCAACAGATGGCAAATGGCCAGTCACAGCTCGGGGTGCAAGGCGCTTACGTGTAAGCACAGGGCACTGGGAAACCCGGGAACCACCAGATCTGAACTTGGGATTTTCTCCTTCTGATTTGAGATTCCAAGGTCAGCTATAAACTGGAAGAGAGGAAGGAAAGCTGCGGCCAAGCTGTGGGTAGTGTGTCCCTTGGGGCAGGGAGTGGAAGTAGAGTTGGGGTGGAGAGAAATTTCAGTTTTGCTCAGGAATAACTTCGATTTAGGTTTCACTCTTGTGAAGAGAATATAGTCATTTATTAGTACGGTAAAAAAAAAAAAAAGGAAAGAAATTTAAGGCCCTGCAAACCTGGTCCAAGCACACCGCTCCACCATCATCTCACACCTCTTCCTCATTTCCAAATCCGCAGGCTCGGGGGCTGAAAAGACCTAGAAAGTTTGCTAGTACAACAAACCAGCCGTCAATGTGGCTAGTTGTGTGGAGACAGAAGGACTAGTGAACGTGCTATGCCCCCATTGTGACCTCTGAGGGACGAGGGACATCCTTATTTGACTCCCCTGGAGTAACTCAGGTGACACTGCACTGTGTATACACATGCAAATCCCCCAGACACTCTTCCCAACTACTTCCTCCTTTCTTCCTGCTCCTTCCTAATTTAGCCATCAGCAGAATTTAGCTCCATGCTTAATTTATACAAGTTACTGCTCCAGATAATTCTGCAGCCATGCTTGCTCTTGTACATTACTCTTACTCTCAAGCATTCGTATTAAAAATTATTATTAAAGTTATATTTTGAACCATGTAGCACTTCTTTGTGCTGGAGATTCCCAGTTTCTTTTTTAAAATTTTTTTTCAGGTGTTTTTTTAATTGAGGTAAAATTGGTATATAACATTATGTTAGTTTCAGATGTACAACATTACAATTCAATATTTGCATACACTACAAAGCAATCACCACCATAAATCTAGTTACCATCCATCACCATACAGTTGACTCCCTTCACCTTTTTAGTCCACCCACTTCCCCTCTGGTAACCACCAATCTATTCTCTGTATCTATGAGTTTGTTTTGTTTTGTTTTTTAGATTCCACATATAAGTCAAATAATATGGTGTCTGGCTTACTTTACTTAGTATAATACCCTAAAGGTCCATCCATGTTGTCACAGATGGCAAGATTTCCCTCTTTTCTATGGCTGAATAGTATTCCATTGTATGTATGTATGTATGTGTGTGTGTGCGTGTGTGTGTGTGTACACACATACATGTCATCTTCTTTATCCATTCATTGATGGATGTACACTTAGGTTGTTTCCATATCTTGGCTATTGTAAATAATGCTGCAGTGAACATAGGGGTGCATATATCTTTTTGAATTAGTGTTTTCATATTTTTTGGATAAATACTCAGAAGTGGAATAGCTGAATCATACGGTAGTTCTATTTTTAATTTCTTGAGGAATTGGAGATTCCCAGCTTCTTGACACCTCTGTAAATATTTTTGGAGATCTCTACACACAGTTCTAGTTTTCTAATTCTCCATTTCATTCAGTAGTGGTCAAAAGATATCAATAAATAAAGTTGAGTAAAGATTTGTGGCAATCTCACAGAATCTAAATTTCATTTTATGAAGTCTGAAGTGGAGAAATATTTTAAATGTTTTTAATGGAAAATCTCAAGCATATATAAGAGTAGAAAGAATGATATAATGCAATGCCACATACCAACCCCAAACCTATTACCAACGTATAGGCAGTCTTGTTTCATCTATAGCCTTTATTCCTCCCCATACATTATATAATTTCATCTGTAAATAATTCACTATGTTAACCTCTTTTTTAAAGGGGGAGAGCTTTTTAAAAAAATTATGGTAAAAAACATAAAATTTACCACCTTTACCATTTTTAAGTGTACAGTTCAGTAGGATTAAGTACATCCACATTGTTGTGCAACAGATGTCCAGAACTTTTTCATCTTGCAAAATAAAAATTTTACACCCATTAAAGAGCTCTTGATTCCCCCCAAAGCTCCTGGCAACCATCGGTGTACCTTCTATTAATATGGGTCGGACTGCTCTAGACACATCACACAAGTGGAATCACACAGTACTTGTCTTTTTGTGACTGGTTTATTTCACTCAGCATAATGTCCTCAAGGTTCACCATATTCTGAGAGATGTTGTAGCATGTGTCAGAATTTCCTTCCTTTTTAAGGCTGAATAATATTTCATTCTAGGATGTATATGCCACATTTTCTTTATCCATTCACCCGTCCATGGACATTTGGGTTGCTTCTACCTCTTAGCTACTATGAATAATGCTGCTGTTAACACGGGTGTGCAAATATCTCTTTGAGATCATGCTTTCAGTTCTTTTAGATATATTCCCAGGAATGGAATTGCTGGATCATATGGTAATTCAATTTTTAATTTTTTGAAAAGTCGCCATACTGATTTCTATAGCAGCTATACCATTTTCCACTCCCACTAATAACCTCCTTTCCTTGGGGAGGGAGGGGATTGGTTGATTTTACTCTCAAGGTTGGTTTTTTTTTTTTTTCCACTTCTTTTCAACTTTTTATTTTGACATAATTTCAGACTTTCAGAAAATTGCAAATAATTCCCATATGCCTCTGACCAAGATTCCCCAAATGATAGCATTTCATCATATTGGCTTTATTCTTTTTTCTTCTCTCTTTTTCCTAAACCATTGGAGAGTAAGTTGCAGATATGATGCCTCTTCATCTCTAAATATTTCACTGTGTGCTTTCCTAAAAATAAAGACACTCATTTAGATAGCCACTATACAATTACCAAAGTCAGGGTGTTAGTATTGATTCATTACCACCGTCTAACCAACATAACTTACTCAGATTTCACCAAATATCCCAATAATAGAGGAACGTGAAATCCCAGATTATGTGTCGCATTCAGTTATCATATCTGTTTGACCTCCTTCAGTCTAGAAGAGTTCCTCTCCTTCTCTGTCTCTCGTGACATCGATGCCTTGAGCATCACTAGCCAGTTATTTCATTTTTCAGTTCGAGTTGTCTTATGTCTCCTCATGGTTGAATTCAGGTTAAACACTTTAGGCAGGAACAGCACAAATTGATGCTCGGTTCTTCCCGTGCGCCATATCAGGAGGCACACGGTGTCAGTTTCCCAGTTACTGATGATGTCAACGTTGATTGTTTGGCTAAGGTGGTGTCTGTCAGGTTTAAATGGCTACTTTTTCCCTTTCTAATTAATAAATGTCTTGTGGAGAGATGCATCAAGACTACGTAAATTCTATGTCACCCCTCAAACTTTCACCTATGCGTTCATTACGGCATCTATCAACTTGTGCATGATTCAAGTATTATAATGATCGTTGTCAAATGGTAATTTTCCAATACCATCATTCCTCATACATTTATTAGTTGGTTTTCCACTATAAGGAAAATATTTATTTGTTTGTTTGTCTGCATGGATTCATGGACTCTTATTTTATCCAGTGGGTTGTAATACTTTGCTATCATTATTTTAGTGCTCAAATTGTCCAAGATTGGATCAGTGGGAGTCCGTTCAAGCTGGCTCCTGTGTTTTTGTTATGTCTGCATCATCTTTGAGCGCTTCCTTGCTTTCTGGCACAACAAAATGTTCCAGGCGTAAGAATCAGCCATTTCTACAAGGACTCCTGCTACCTTCGAGTGGAAAATGAAGAAACCCAGGTCTGTGTGCCGGGTGTGGTCATTGCTGCAGCTGCCGTTTCCCCTTCTCCTCCTCCTCCTCCATCTTTATCTCCATCTTCTTTTTTACATAACCACAGAACTATTATAACATCAAAAAGTTCCTCCTCCAAATTCCTTAATGTCACCCATTATCTAATCAGTATGCAAATTTCCCCTGTGGTCCCATAAATATCTTTTGATTGTTGGTTTGCTCACTTAGGATTCAGACAAGGTCAACACATTGCATTTGGTTGATATGACTTCTAAATTTTAAAAAAATTTTTTTTATTATGGACAATTTCAAACACATACGAATGTAGAGATAAAATTAATCTAATAATATATAATATAATAATGAAATTATAATTAAAATAATATTATATGATATACCCCAAAGTGCCCATCACCCAGCTTCAATGATTATCAATATTTGGCCAAACTTGTTTCATCTACACCCCACCACTGTCCTATGCTTTAATTCTCTTAAAGCAAATCCCACATGCTATATCAATTCACCCATAAATACTTCACTGGAAGTATTTCTAGTGAAGGACACATAGAAGGACTTCTTACCTTCTTTTAAGATAACCACACTATAATTATCACAGATAAAAATTTTTAACAATATCAGTATCATTAAATATTCAGTCGGTATTCAAATTTTCATGAGTGCCTTATAATTTTTTTTGCATTTGGTTTGTTAGAATCAGGATCTACACCATGCCTCCACAATGTATTTATTTATGTCTCTTAAGTCTTTTTGAAAAAAATCAACTTTATGAGGGGCCGCCCAGTGGTGCAGCGGTTCAGTTCGCGCTTGGCAGCTCGGGGTTCGCAGGTTCGGATCCCAGGCGCCCGCCGACACACTGCTCGTCAGCCATGCCGTGGCGGCGTCCCATATAAAGTAGAGGAAGATGGGCACGGATGTTAGCCCAGGGCCAGTCTTCCTCAGCAGAAAGAGGAGGATTGGCGATGGATGTTAGCTCAGGGCTGGTCTTCCTCACAAAAAAGAAAAAAAATCAACTTTATGAGGTAAAATTATAATCAATAAAGCACGCCCATTTTAAGTGTACAATTCCATGAGTCTTGACAAACGTGTATACCTGTGTAACTACCAGCACACTCAAGATGTGAAACATATCTCTTACCCTAAAAAGTTCTCTTGTGCCCCTTCTCAGTCAGCTCCCTCTACCACACACAACCCCCAGCCCCAGGCAACCACTGCCTTCTGGTACTACAGGTTACTTTCTGTTCATTCATTCAGTGTTGCATGTATCAATGTTTTATCGCTGTGTAGAATTCTGTAGTATGAATATAGCATGAATTGTGTATCTTTTCACCTGTTGATGGACATTAGAATTATTTCCAAGTTTTTGCTATGATGCCTAAAGCTGCTATGAAAGTTCATGTACAATCTTTGTGTGGACATATTTTCATTTCTCTTGGGTAAACATCTAGGAATGGAGTTGCTGGGTTGTACAGAAGGTGTATGTTTAACTTTATAGGGAACAGCCAAACTGTTTTCCAAAGTGGTTACATTCCCACCAGTAAATGTGACAGTTTCTGTGGCTCATCCCCACCAGCACTTGGTCTCTTCAATTTTAGCCTTCCTATGTGTGCAGTGGTATCTCATTATGGTTTTAATTTTATTTCCCTGATAACTAGTAATGTTGAGCATTTTTTCATTTACTTATTAGCCATTTGTATATCTCCTCTTACGAGGTATCTGTTCAAATCTTTTGTCCATTTTATTATTGGTTCGTTTTATTATTGTTGAGTTATAAGAATTGCTTATATACTCTAGATTCAAATCCTTCAACAGATGTACATGTTATGAATATTTTTCCCAAATACGCTTCGCCGTTTCATTTTGGTAACTGTATCTTTTAGAGACCAGAAGTTTTTAATTTTTATGAAGTCCAATTTATCAGTGTTTTTTCTTCTGTGGTTCATGCTTTTTGTAACCTATCTTTAAAAATCTCTTCCTGTATCAAGGTTACAAAATTTTTCCTCTGTTTTCTTCTGGAAGTTTTATAGTTCTAGCTTTTATGTTTAAGTCTATGATCCTTTTCAAGATAATTTTTATACATGGTGGGAGGTAAAGATTGAGGTTCATTTTTTCCATATGATGTCAAGCTGTCCCAGCTTCATTTGTTGAAAAGACTATGTGTTTTCCCCCACTTTGCCTCTTTGTTGAACATTAGCTGACCATATATAAGTGGGTCTATTTCTGGATTCTCTATTTGTTCCATTAATCTATGTGTCTGTCTTTATGCCTATACTACACAGTCTTGATTACCTATAGAGCTATAAGTAGATTTTGTAGTCAGATAGTGCATGTCTTCCACCTATGTTTTTCTTTTTCAAAATTCTTTGGTTCTTCTTGATCCTTTGCATTTCCATATAAGTTTTAGAATAAGCTTATCAAGTTCTACCAAAAAAAAAAAAGTTGTGATTTTGATTGAAAGGAACTAAATCTGTAGATCAACTTCCAGAGAATTGACACTTTGACAATATTGTGTCTTCAGATAAATGAACATGGTATATCTCTTCATTTATCTCTTCTTCAATTTCTTTGAGCAGTGTTTGTAGCTTTCAAAGTATAGGTCTTGGCCATCTAAGTGTTTCATGGTTTTTGGTGCTATTGTAAATGACATCTTTAAAAATTTCGCTTTCTGATTATTCCTTGCTAGTATACAGAAAGTCAATAGGGGTTTTCCCCAGTTTTATTGAGATGTAATTGACATATACATTGTATAAGTTTAAGGTATACAACAGTCATTTGATATACAGGTTTCCCCCAGGATCCAAAAGTAGAGGATTCACATGAAACCCTTCCTAAGCAGAAACAGCATAAAGCAAAGAAGCAATAACCTTAATTTATGTGGAAAAAAATTTTGAGCATTCCCAGACCCAAAAAATAGCCTAACAGATTATACCAAATAACACATAAACCCTAAAATAACACTAACGTATAGTAAAAGCAGGTACGATTAACACAGCCTACAGAAAGTAGAAATAATGTATAAACAGTGTAGTTTCCCTTACCACAATCGGGAAGACAGCGGGCACACAGGAAGTCTGCAAGGTGGTGATGGTGATGGTGGTGTGTTAGGCTGAGTCGTCGGAGGTTGGCGTGATGGGAGGTACAGGAGACTGGGGTGTAGGAGTGAGAGACAGAGGGTCATCTGTTAACATCTCATCATCGTCTGAACCCATCAGGGCAGGCAGGTCACTGACATTTACACTTTCTGTGTCTACCTGCCTCGATGTCACAGGTTGACATTCACTGTCTGCTGTAGCTGATGTGGGAGGCTTGAAATATGACAGTGTGCTTGACTGCTTAGCCTCTCTAATGGCTCTCAGCAGAATAAATCCTGAACACTGTTTTCACTTTTCATAAAAGCAAAAATCCTCTTTGGATTTTTTTCAGTTAGCAAAAACAGGTACTAATGTAGGTCTTTCATAAAAGCAAAGTGGCCTATAGCGAACGTTCAGATATCAGGGGAAACTTGTTTGTATGTATTGTGAAATGATTATCACAATGAGTTTGGTTAACATCTGAAGGGGAGAAAGAGCATTCTCTACCCACTCTGGGTCCTTTCTGGCTGGGCTACAAATTAATTGACATGAGGCCGAATAGCAGGAGAACATCAAACAAAGCTTTATAACATGTATACATGGGAGAGACTTGGGGAAACAGTATCGCTCACTAGAATGGCAGAGGTTCTCCTCTTATATAGATTCTCAGGGGGGTTGGGAGTGTCAGCCATGAGGGATTACAAGAAAAGCACAGTAAACAAGAGTATGCAGGTTTAAGTTTTCGCCTTCCCCACCGACAAGATCTCTAGAGATAAAGTCATCTCCCCTTCTTCCTGGCACAGAGGAGATACCTTTACAAATGGAGGTTTTGCTTACAAATGCAAACGTCTGGTAAACAGAACTTTGATAAGAATGGACCCAGCAAAGGCCCTCCCAGTCTATCAATACCCAGAGTTACCCATGGTGATGGCCTGTCCCAGGGACAGGCCTTCCATCCCAAATCCCTTCAGACAGTTAGTGGGGGCGGGGAAGGTCAAAGCCTCCGTCATTGCTTGAGGCGGCCAATTCGGATCCCCACAATAGTATCTGATTTATGTCTCCTCTTTAATTCTTAACATTGGTAGTTTGTTTCTTCTTTTTTCCTTGAGTAAATAAAACCAGAAGTTGATCAATTTTATTTAAGAGAAAGCAGTTCTTGGTTCCATTGATGTTCTCCATTATTTATCAGCCTTCCATTTCATTGATTTCCACTTTTATTTTTACCGCTCCATTTCCTGTGCTTCGAGTTTAAATGTGGTCTTCTTTTCTACCTTCTTAAAGCTTAGTTTACTCATTTTAAACCTTTCTTATTTTCTAATATAAATATGTAAGCTATAAATTTCCTTCTAAGCACTGCTTTAGCTGCATCCACAAATATTTATACATTGAAGGGGAGAAAGAGCATTCTCTACCCACTCTGGGTCCTTTCTGGCTGGGCTACAAGTTAAATTGACATGAGGCCGAATAGCAGGAGAACATCAAACAAAGCTTTATAACATGTATACATGGGAGAGACTCGTGAAAACTGAGTATCTCTCAAAAAAATGGTGGAGGTTCGCCTCTTAAATAGACAAAGGAAAATATTGGGGGTTGGGTCAGTTATGGGAGATTACCAGAAAAGCACAGTAAGGTTATTATGCAGATTTAAGGCCTCACCTTCCACACTGACAAGCTTCTAGAGATGAGGCCATCCTCCCCTTTTCCCAGTACAGAGAAGGAGATACCTTTACAAATGGAGATTTCCCTTACAAATGTAAATGTCTGGTAAACAGAACTTTGATAAGAATGGGCATAGCAAAGACCCTCCCAGTCTATTGATACCCAGAGTTATCCAAGGTGGTGGCCTGTCCAGGGACAGGCCTTCATCCCAAATCCCTTTAGACAGTTGGGGGCGGGGGGGGGGGGGGGGACGGTGAAAGTCAAAGCCTCCTTCAGAGCAAGATAAAGAGACACATCTTGAGGTGGGCAATTCTGATCCCCCACAATATTGTATTTTAATTGTCATTTAATTTGAATATTTTCTAGTTTCCCTCCTGATTTCTTCATTGACTTTTCAGTCATTTCACTGACTTTTCAGTGTGTTGTTTAATTTACAAATAGTTGGGGGTTTTGCAGTGAATATATTCTATATGATTTCAATAATTTGAAATCTTATGAGGCTTGTTTTGTGACCCAGCATATAGTCTATCACGTGCTCTTGAAAAACATATGTATTCTGCAGTATCGGGGCGAAGTATTTTATGTCAGTTAAGCCAAGTTGGTGGGTCACATTGTTTGCCTTCTATTCCCTACTGATTTACCTTATACTGGTTCTGTCAGTTACTGACAGGAGTGTTCAGATCTCCAACTCTAATTGTGGATTTGTCTTTTCCTCCTTTTAGTTCTGTGAGTTTTTGCTTCTCAGTATTTTGAGGTTCTGTTATTAGGTGCATACACATTTTGGATCGTAAGGTCTTCTGATAACTTTAACCCTTTAGCATGAGAAGATCCTTTTTATCCTTGGTAATATTCCTTGTTCTGAAATCTATTTTGTCTGATATTAATACAGGCATTCCAGATTTCTTATGATTAGTGTAGGCATCGTATATTTTTTCTCATCCTTTCCTGTTAGCCTACCTGTGTCTTTACATTTAAAGTGATTTTCTTGTTGAACTTATAGTTGAGTCTGCTTTTTTAGTCCAGTTTGATATTCTCTGCTTTTTAATTGGAGTGTTTAGACGTGTATTTATAATCAATCTGAGTGGGTTTAAATCTACTCACTTGCTGTTGGTTTTCTCTCCTCCCTCCTGCTGTTTGTTCCTTGTTTCCCTTTTATTGCCTGGATACGTGTCAGGATTCAGTTTTGCTTTCATTGTTGGCTTGTTAGCTATGCCGCCTTGGGTAGGTTTCTTGTTGTTGCTCATTTGTTAGTGGTTGCTCTAGGTTTCATGACACACATCTTTAACTTATCAGAGTTAATCTTCAAATAATGTAATACTATTTCATGTATAAAACCTTTACAACAGTATACTTCCATTTCTTCTCTCCCATTTTTTGTGCAATTGTTATTCTGCATCTTATTTCTACGTATGGTTTAAACCACATAATATATTATTGACATTTTTGCTTTAAACAGCCAATTGTCTTTTTTCCTAATTTTTAAATTATGTTAAATACACATAACATAAAATTTACTATCTTAACCTTTTTTAAGTGTGCAGTTCAGGACATTAAGTGTATTCATATTCTTGTGCAACCATCACCACCACCCATCTCCAGAACTCTCTTTATCTTATAAAATGGAAAGTCTATACCCATTGAGCAATAACTTCCCATTCTCCCCTCCCCCAGCCCCTGACAACCACCATTCTACTTTCTGTCTCTATGACTTTGACTACTCTAAGTACTTCGTGTAAGTGGAATCATAAAATATTTATCTTTTTATGACTGGTTTATTTCACTTAGGATAATGTTCTCGAGGATCATCCATGTTGTAGCATATGTCAGAATTTCCTTCCTTTTTAAAGTGGAATAATGTTCCATTGTATGGATACACCACATTTTGCTTATCTGTTTAACCATTGATAGACACTACGGTTGCTTCCACATTTTAGCTGTTGTGAATAATGCTGCTATGAACATGGGTGTGCAAATATCTCTTCAAGACCCTACATCCAATTCTTTTGAGAATATACCCGAAGTGGAATTGCTGTATCATATGGTAATTCTATTTTTAATTTTTTGAGGAATTGCCATACTGTTTTCCACAGCAGCTGTACCATTTTACATCCCCACCAACAGTGCACAAGGGGTCCCAATTTCTCTACATCCTTGCCAATATTTATTTTCTATTTTGTTTTGTTTTTATAATAGCCATCTTAATGGATGTGAAGTGGTACCTTACTGTGGCTTTGATTTGCATTTCCCTAATGATTACTGATGTTGAGCATCTTTTCATGTGCTTATTGGCCATTTGTGTATCTTCTTTAGAGAAATGTCTGTTCAAGTCCTTTGCCCATTTTTTAATTGGCTTGTTTGTATTTTGTTGTTGACTCTTAGGATTTCTTTATATAGTCTGGATGTTAATTTCTTATCAGATATATGATTTGCAAATATTTTCTCCCATTCTGTGGGTTGCCTTTCTACTCTGTTGATAGTGTCTTTTGATGCACAAATTTTAAAAATTTGCATGAAGTCCAATTTGTCTATCTTTTCTTTTGTTGCCCATGCCTTTGGTGTCATATCCAAGAAATCATTGCCAAATCCAATGTTGGGAAGCTTTTGTCCTATATTTTCCTCTAAGAGGTTTATTGTTTTAGGTCTTACATTTAGGTCATGGATCCATTTTGAGTTAAATTTTGTATATGGTGTTAGGTAAATGTCCAACTTTATTCTTTTGCATGTGGATATCCAGTTCTCCCAACACAATTTGTTGGAAAGACTGTCCTATCTTCACTGAATGGTCTTAGCACCCTTATCAGAAATCATTTGACCATGTATGTAAAGGTTTATTTCTGGGCTGTCTGTTCCATTCTGTCTGCCAGTGTCTATCTGTCTGCCTTTATGATGGTACCACTCTGTTTTTGTTTTTGTGAGAAAGACCAGCTCTGAGCTAACATCCGTTGCTAATCCTCCTCTTTTTGCTGAGGAAGACTGGCCCTGGGCTAAGGTCTGTGCCCGTCTTCCTCTACTTTATATGGGACGGCACTACAGCATGGCTGACAAGCAGTGCGTCGGCAGGCACCTGCAAATCCCGGGCTGCCAAGCGCTAACTAAACCGCTGTGCCACCGGGCCGGCCCCGTACCACTCTGTTTTGATTATTGTAGCTTTGTAGTAAGTTTTGAAAAAAGGAAGTGTGCGTCCTCCAGTTTTTCAAGATTGTTTTGGCTACTTGAGATCCCTTGAGAGTCCATATGAATTTCAGGAATTTTTTTTTTATGATGGGTTTTTTTTTTTTCTGCCAAAAATGTCATTGGGATTTTGTTAGGGATTACATTGAATCTGTAGATCGCTTTTAGTATTGTCATTTTAATCATTAAGTTTTCCAATCCATGAACACTGGACGTCTTTCCATTTATATAGGTCTTCTTTAATCACTTTCAGCTATGTTTTGCAGTTTTCAGTGTACTGCAGATGCAAAATAATGCATAACCATTCTATAGATAAGAGACATAGGTAAATTTTACTTGAGCCAGAGTGAGGCCTTTTCTAGAAAGGAAGAAAGCCTTCAGGAGAAGCATGGTTTTCAGTACAGTCTTATATCCTTTTAGAACAAAGAACATACATTAAACACACCCGGGATACATATTCACCAAAGTTTCAAAGAGGTATTGAGTTGCAAATTAGCAGGTCAACATGACCCTGATGTTGGGAAAGGGACTAATACCGGCATTACCAATAGAGCATTACTAACTGGGTGTAGGAGGGGAGGTATCTTATCTTAAGTCTTATCTTAAGAGAGTGCATTCTTTACTTTAATGGCTATAGCAGTTATACAATGTATGTTTGATAGGCCTTAAGTCAGACTTCTTTAGTTCAAGCTGAATCAGTTTTTGAACCCGAATAGTTACCCCCATAAACCTCAATATGTGAAAATCTCTTGTCAGTACACGTCTTTCACCTCCTTGGTTAAGTTAATTCCCAAGTATTTTATTCTTTTTGATGCTATTATAAGTGGAATTGTTTTCTTAATTTCCTTTTCAGATTGTTCACTGTTAGTGTAGAGAAATGCAACTGAAACTTGTGTGTTGACTTTGCATCCTGCTACTTTGTTGAATTCATCGTTTAGTTCTAACAGTTTTTTTGTGGAATCTTTAGGGTTTCCTACATGCAAGATCATATCATTATATGCAGATTGTCGTTTGGCCAAAAAATCAAGGGCAACTGCTATGCATATTTCTGGAATACTTGCTCTGCCTAGCTCCCTCCCCTCCAGCACTCTGCCTGTAAATCTGTCCACTTCAGCCTCCCCAACTCCCATCGGCCTCTGACTCTTGAGACCACCTGTCTCTGTTTGGTTCCCCTTTCACATTCAGCATCTTAGAAGTTCCTTCAGGTAGAAAGCCTGGGAAGTCACAGGGCTTACTTGTTTGTTTCTCTTCTCTTGGGGAACACAGTTCGGTGCTGCCTATGGTCAATGTCTAAAAACAATTCTATCACGTATTTTGTGCAGTTTTCTAATTGTTTACAGTGGGAGAGTAATTTTCAACCCTGTTACATCTTCATAGCCAGCCCTGGTGGTCTAGTGGTTAAGACTTGGCGCTCTCACCCCCGCAGCCCGGGTTCATTTCTAGGTCAGGGAATCACACCACCCGTCTGTCGGTTGTCATGTTGATACCAGCTCAACACCAGGTTGACATAAGGGAAGCCATACTGTAGAAAAGAAACCATATTGTAACTTTGAATGACCTCTAAGTGGCCCAGACATGCTCTGTAGCTTTTATGGCCCCTCCTATAAGGGGTCGCTATAAGTTGATAACTTTGTTCTTTTGAGTTCCTTAGGATGACCCCCCAGCAGAGAGTCTATGCTGACAGCCATCATCATGACAACTGAAAGATCAGGATGTAGGGCGTTGCTCTGGTCTCTGATGCATGTCCAGTAGAACCAAAGACTATCAGGAACTAAGACCAGATGTCTGCCCCACCTGGAGGTCAGATGGATGCCCCCACCCTGAGACCAGATGCCTCCCCGACCCGTAGACCAGCCCCCTATATAACTGGCCTGTAATCTTTGTTCTGTAAGATGATTCTTTTGGACATGAGTTGGCCATCTTCCCTCCTGCTAGCAAGTGGTAATAAAAAGTCTTTTCTCTCCTACCACCTGGCGTCTTGACTAATGGCATGTCTTGCGGTAGGCAGACGATGCCTTTTTTGGGCGGTAACAATATTGTGGCAGCTGCGTGTTGCTGTGATGCTGAAAGCTATGTCACCGGTATTTCAAACACCAGCAGGGTCACCCATGGTGCACAGGTTTCAATAGAGCTTCCAGACTAAGACAGGCTAGGAAGAAGGACC
Organism: Tapirus indicus; assembly: GCA_031878705.1. Lineage (NCBI taxonomy): Eukaryota > Metazoa > Chordata > Mammalia > Perissodactyla > Tapiridae > Tapirus > Tapirus indicus. The sequence continues at coordinate 93,339,089 of CM062925.1, read as the reverse complement.
TGGCCACTGGCTTCTGGAAAAATGGGCCATGAAAACCCTATGGATAGCAGTGGAGTGTTGTCTGATACAGTGCCGGAAGGTGAGGGGATGATGCAGAAAGAGCAGGCAGGGTTCCACTCTATTGTATACAGGGTCACTAGGAGTCAGAATCTACCCGATGGCATTAACAACAAAAAGTACTCCTTGTAATTTTTTTTTTTTTTTTTAGAGAAAACAAATGTGCTTGTGAAGGATAAATATCATTGCTTACGAAGAGCAGAGTTAATCTTCATTAGAAAGTGTGCCCCTGTGAGAGTTAGTGGAGTTCCTGAAACTGGACAGAGACATTTCTCAGAACAAAATTTTCTTCTCTGAAGGTGTTGGAGGAGGACTTTCTGGTTGACAATGAAATACACATTCCCAAAGATGGAGGTGGCATCCTGAGGTTCCTGGCACTCTTGGTGCATCCTGGCCAGCACTGGGTGTGGCACAGGGTCCCTGTGGGCATGAGGGAGGGTGCCTCCACCACTGTTGTTGATCTTGGGATTTCACCATTTTCCTGGGGTGTCTGTCTCTGAACTGCTTGTCTCCACCTAGAAAATTCAGGCCCTCAGAGGCCACTGAAAGCTGCAGGGACATCCGACTAAAGGACCTGCCTGTGCTGAGACTCTCTCCTGAGGCCCAAGCATGAAGCTGACATCTTCTCTAAGATCTGCCCAACGCTTTTCTTGTTCTCCCAACTTTCAGCTTCCTTACTATCGACAAATGTAGTCCTGCTTCCCCCTGGGCCTGGGCCGACAGGCCATGTTCAGGACACGGTCCTGCCCTCTGCCTTTTCTCCGGGGTAAAAACTAGTGAAACAAATCCTGAGTCCTAGCTCTTTTTTTTTTTTTTTTTAATTGGGGTATAACTGACATGTAACATTGTGTTAGATTCAGACTACAGCATAATGATTCAATATTTGTATACGTTGTGAAATGATCATCACAATAAGTCTAGGTAACATCCATCACCATACATAGTTACAGAATTTTTTCTTGTGATGAGACCTTTTCAGATCTACTCTTTTAGCAACTTTCAAATACTCAACATAGTATTATTAATGGCTGTCACCATGTTGTATATTACATCCCCAAGACTTATTTATTTTATAACTGGAAGTTTGTACCTTTTGACCTTTTCACCTATTTCACCCACCCCACACTCCCACCTGCTCTCTGTACCTCAGTCCTGTTGTAAATTAGCATTTTGAAGGAGGCTTTCCCTTCTGTGGTGTGAACTGGAGTGTTTCTGTCATGGTAGTCTCTGTGAATCCCCAGTCCTGGGCAAAGAGCTGGTCTCTATGGTATGGGAAGTTCATATCCTACTTCTCCTTAAAGTTCTCCTGGTTTTGGGTCTCTTGGAGCCTCACTCTCTGCATATGTGGTGAAACTTAACTTTGGAGAGCTTCCCAGCTCACTGGCTTTACGGATGTTTCTTAAATTGTTTTGTGTGTGTGTGAGGAAGACCAGCCCTGAGCTAACAGCTGTTGCCAATCCTCCTCTTTTTGCTGAGGAGGACTGGCTCTGGGCTAACATCCGTGCCCATCTTCCTCTACTTTATATGGGACGCCGCCACGGCATGGCTGACAAGTGGTGCATTGGTCCGCCCCCAGGATCTGAACCTGCGAACCCCGGCTGCCAGAAGCGGAGCGCCCGAACCTAATCACTAGACCACCGGGCTGGCTCCCTTAAATCTTTCCAAATTGACACGTTCCCCTTTCTTCCCTTTTCCTGCAATTTATCATTGTTGAAGAAACCCTATTGTTTTGTAGAGTTTATCTCGGTGTGGATGTTTCTGTTTGCATTCCTGTGGTGGCATTTAATGTGCTCTTTGGAACCTTCATTATTTCCCATAAATTGGTAATGAAATCTAGAGTATTGGTTCTCAACCAGGGTTGATTTTGTGCCCCGCCCCCCCTGGGGACAATTTGGCAAAATTGTGCATCATCACAACTTGCAGGAGTGCCACTAACATCTAGTGGGTAGTCACCAGGGATGCTGCTAAACATCTCACAATGCACAGGACAGCCCCTCACAAAAAAGAATTATCCAGACCAAAATATCAGTAATGCCCAAGTTGAGAAAACCTGATCTGGAGGCTTGAGCAGATTCCAGATGAATTTTTTTGCAAGGCTCTTTCATACATGGTGTTTGGAAATTCCCATGGCATCACATCGGATATTATATCACATCTAGTTGCCTCATAGTGACGTTAGCCCAATCAGCAGGTTTAGGTGTTGTCAGCCTGATTCACCAATAATAAAGTTTCAGATCAGCTTTCTGCCTCAGGTTTTAGCAGCTTTTGTGATCTTTATCTAAATCAATTACTTTATTTGGGGTTGAAAAATTGTGGTGATTCTATTTCTCTAAAATATTCCTGCATTAGCCAGAAATTCTTAAAGAACTTTCACCCACTGTCAACTTGGTTGCTCACAGGTGGAGTTCATAGACGACAAGTAAGACAAATGCTTGATTTTTCCTCTTGATTTACCAGCTTTCAGAAAAATGAATTGACATGCTGGCCATCTCCAAAAGTGATTAATGAGCTATTTGTTTGTGGGTTGTTTTCTTTTTGGTATCATAATGAATTCCTGGATTTATACATATTTGATGTGTTTCAATTAATTGTAGGCATTATACTTTTTAAGGACCTTTATTTAGGTATAGTTGACATATAATAAACTGTACATATTTAAAGTTTACAGTTTGATAAGTTTTGACAAGTCTGTACACCTAGGAAACCCTCACCACCACAAAGATAATGAACTTACCCACTACCTTGAAAAATTCTTTGTGCTCTTTGTAATTCCTCTCTTCCTTACCCCCCTGCCTCCCTCCAATCCCCAGGCAACCATGTGCTTTATGTATTGTCTTGAGTTTCATATAAATAGAATCATACAATATTCACTTTTTTTAATCTGGCTTCTTTTACTCTGCATAATTCTTTTGAGATTCTTCTGTGTTGTTCCATGTATTGATAGTTCATTCCTTTATATTGTGTGAGTACAATTTGTTCATCCATTCAACTGCTGATAGACAATCAAGTTGCTTCCAGTTTCTGGGTATTACATGTAAAGTTGTTATGAATATTTGTGTGCAAGTCTTTATGTGGATATATGTTTCCCTTTTTCTTGGGTAAATATCTAGAAATGGAATGGCTGGATCATAGAGTAGGAGGAGTAGTTTTAATTTTTATCATTTAGAAACATTTACTTTTCAAAGAGATTTAGATTTACAGAAAAATTGTGAAGGTTGTACAGAGAGTTCCCATATATCCCGGGCCCAGTTTTCCCCATTAACATTTTGCATTAATAAGGTATATTTGTCATAATTAATGAACCTATATTGATACATGATTAACTGAAGGTAGTATAATATGATAATATATCTTGATTGGTAAAGTTTCTATTTAAATCTTTTACCTAATTTTTGTTTGATTGTTTTCTTATTATTGAGTTTTTATAGTTCTCTGTATTTTCTTACTAAAGTCTCTCACCAGATATATAAGTTGTGACTATTTTCTTCCAGTCTGTCTTTTTATTTTCTTAACAGTGTCTTTCAAAGAGCAGAAGTTTTAAATTTTGATGAATTATAATTTATCAGTTTGTTCTTTTATGGATCATACTTTTGTGTCATATCCAACAAATCTTTGCCTAACCTAAGGTCACAAAGATTTTTGCCTAATGTTTTCTTCTAGAAGTTTTATAGTTTTACATTTTACATTTTGGTCTATGATCTGTTTTCCTTGAGAGATCAAACTACCTGAATGCCCACATATCTTTTAAAGAAATAGAATTTGTAGTTTAAAACCCTCCTACACAAGAATGCTCATTTTTGCCACTTCTATTCAACATCATACTGGAAGTTCTAATCAGAGCAATTAAGCAAGAAAAAGAAATAAAAAGAATCCAAATTGGAAAGGAAGAAGTAGAAGAAGTAAAATTATCTCTATTCACAGATGAAGTGATTTTATATATAGAAAATCCTCAAGGATATATGCAAAAAACTATGAGAGCTAATAAATGAATTTAGCAAAGTTTCAGGATAGAGGATCAACAAGCAAAAATCAGTCGCATTGCCATACGCCAGCAATGAAAACTCTGGAAATGAAATTAAGAAAAATTCTCATCTAGTGATGTCAGCATCATGGCAGAGTGAGATTCCCTCTTTGAATCTCTGCCCCCTAACACACAATGAAAACATCATTCACATCCAACAGAGGTCAATCAAACACTACAAAGGACTTTTAAGAAACCCCTGCTGCCATACATCGGACGGTGGAGGCTCAAGAAGCCCCAAAGGACGCGAGGAGAGGTAAGAAGCTTTACTCCCCCTCCCCAATCGATCGGCAAAGACAGCACGGCTCGCAGACAGAGGGGGGAGGGGCGGCCCACAGCGGGGAAAACTATCACCATCCAGGTGCTCTCACAGACTGTCAAGAGATCCCCACCAGGAAGCGATCATGGACTGTTTCGGGGGTGTGGCAAACGCCCCAAGAGAGCCAGAAAGGAAACTCCTGGGTTGAGCAGGAGAAAGAGAGGACCCCTCCCCCCACACACCCTGCGCTTCAGCATAATCCCTCCCGGGACTGCAGTGGGCTCAGAGCACTCCGCTGGCAATCTCCACCCAGTGGCAGCAGGTGGAAACTGCAGGACCAACTTCAAGATGAGAGGAAAAAGGAAGGCTGTGAGATCCATGCAAAGGTTTGTTATGTCTACAGACCAAAAGGAAAATGACAAACACCCAGAAACCAACCCTGAAGGCACAGAATTCAATAACCTAAATGACAGAGAATTCAAAATAGCTATCATAAACAAACTCAACAAAATACAAGAGAACACACAGAAACAAATCAACGAATTCAGGGGTTTCATCACAAAAGAGATTGAAACCATAAAGAAAAACCAATCAGAATTATTGGAGATGAAAAATAAAGTGAATGAGATAGTGGAAAAAATGGAGTCTTTAAAGAGCAGAACTGACAATATGGAGGAATGAATTAGCATTATTGAGGATAGCCACGCAGAAATGCTCCAGATAGATGAGGAGAGAGAGCTAAGACTAAAAAGAAATGAAGAAATTCTTCGAGAAATATCAGACTCAATGAGGAAAAGCAACATAAGGATGACAGGTATTCCAGAAGGAGAAGAAAAAGAAAAAGGAGCAGAGAGTTTGTTCAAAGAAATAATAGCTGAGAACTTCCCCAACCTAGGGAATGGAGAGGGAAATAACAGTGAATGAAATCAATAGATCACCTAAATATATAAACAGGAATAAACAATCATCACGACACATAGTAGCAAATTTGATAAGATTCCATAACAAGGAAATAATATTAAGGGCAGCTAAACAAAAAAACAAAATAACATACAATGGAAACCCCATCAGGCTCTCAGCTGATTTCTCAACAGAAACTCTACAGGCTAGGAGAGACTGGAATGATATATTCAAAATCATGAAAGACCTTCATGAAAACCTTCAGCCAAGAATACTTTATCCAGCAAAAATATCCTTCAAATATGAAGGAGAAATAATAACTCTCCCTGATAAACAAAAGCTAAGAGAGTTCGTCACCACAAGACCCCCACTACAAGAAATGCTCAAGAAGGCCCTTAGGCCTGAAAAAAAAACAAATGAGAAAGGGGATACAGAAATTTCAGCAAGGAAAAAAGCAAGGAGACTAAACCAGAACAAACTACAGTTGGATAACATCAAAAATTAATTCAAGCTCATCACTGTAAACACACACTCATGACACAAGATGGAATAAGTAGTGACAACAACAAATAAGGAGGGGAGGAGGAAAGGGATTGAATCAACTCAGCCTAAGGAAACAGGAGGCATCTGAAAATGTACTATCTTATCCAGGAGATCTTTTATATAAACCTCACAGTAACCACTAAACAAATAACCAGAAGAGAGCCACACATGACAAATAAAGAGAAAACTAAGAGAATGAGCATGCAGAAATACCAAACTGAATTTGCAGTCTGAAACACATGCGATGAGAAGTGAAGGAAATGCAGAAGAACCAGAAAATGAACAATAAAATAGCAACATTAAACCCTCATATATCAATAATCACTCTAAATGTAAATGGATTGAATTCTCCAATCAAAAGACACAGAGTGGTGGGATGGATTAAAAACCAACATCCAACGATCTGCTGCCTCCAGGAAACACATCTCAGCTCTAAAGACAAACACAGACTCAAAATAAAAGGATGGAAAACAATACTCCAAGCTGGCAAACAAAAGAAAGCAGGAGTAGCCATACTTATATCAGACAAAGTAGACTTCAAGATTAAAAAGGTAATGAGAGACAAAGAAGGGCAATATATAATGATAAAAGGGACACTTCACCAAGAAGACATACAATTATAAGTATCTATGCACCCAACACAGGAGCACCAAAGTACATAAAACAACTGCTAAAAAACCTAAAAGGAGATATTAACGATAACACAATAATAGTAAGGGATCTTAACACCCCCCTTACATCAATGGATAGATCATCCAGACAAAAAGTCAATAAGGAAATAATGGATTTAAATGAAAAACTAGACGCGATGGACTTGATAGATATATACAGAGCACTCCACCCAAAAAAAGCAGAGTACACATTCTTCTCAAGTGCACATGGAACATTCTCAAGGATAGACCATATATTAGGAAACAAGGCAAACCTCTATAAATTTAAGAAGATTGAAATCATTACAAGCATCTTTTCTGATCATAATGCTGTGAAACTAGAAATCAACTGCAAGGAAAAAACTAGGAAAGGGACAAAGATGTGGAGACTAAACAACATGATACTGAACAACCAATGGGTCATTGATAAAATTAAAGGAGAAATCAAAAGCTATCTGGAGACAAATGAAAAAGAAAAAATCTCATCTACAATAGCATCAAAAAGAATAAAATACTTAGGAATAAACTGAACAAAAGATGTGCAAGATTTGAAAACTACAAAACATTGCTGAAAGAAATTAAAGAAGATCTACATAATTGGAAAGACATGCAATGTTCAGTGGATCATAAGATTTAATATTAAGGTGGCAACATGACCCAAAGTGATCCATAGATTCGATGTATCCTCTATCAAAATCCTAATGATTGTTTTTGCAGAAATGGGAAAGTTGATCCTAAAATTCACATGGACTCTCAAGAAACTCTGAATACCCAAGACAATCTTGAAAACAGAAGACAAAATTGGAGGATTCTCACTCCCCAGTTTCAAAACTTACTACAAAGCTACAGTAATGAAGAGGGTGTGGTATTGGCACGAAGATAGAGATCAACGGAGAAACAATTGAGAGTCCAGGAATAAGTCCACAAATCTAAGGTCGACTGATTTTCAACAAGAGTGCCAAGACCATTCAATGAGCAAAGAATAGCCTCTTCAACAAATGGTGCTGGGACAACTGGATACGCACGTGCAGAAGAAGGAAGTTGGACATTTGCCTCACACCTCATACAAAAACTAACTCGAAATGGATGAAAGGCTTAAATGTGAGACCTAAAACCAAAAAACTCTTAGAACATAAGTTCAAATCTTCATGACCTTGGATTTGGCAATAGATTCTTAGAGATGACACTAAAGTACAAACAACAAAAGAAAAAAATAGATAAATTGGACTTCATCAAAATTAAAAACTTTCATGCATCAAAGAACACTATCAAGAAAGTGAAAAGATGGTCTACAGAATGGGAGAAAATATTTGCAAATCATATATCTGACAAGAGTCTAGTATTCCGAATATATAAAGAACTCTTACAACTCAACAAGCAAAAGACAAGCAATCCAATAAATACAGCAAGCAAAGGACCTAAGTGGACATTTCTCCAAAGATACACAAATATCCAGCAATCACATGAAAAGATGTTCAACATTGTTAGTCATTAGGGAAACACAAATTGAAACCACAATGAGATGCCACTTCCCACCCACTAGGATGGCTACAATATTTTTAAAAAGGAAAATAAGTTTCGGCCAGGATGTTGCAAAACTGAAACCCTCTCACACTGCTGGTGGAATGCAAAACGGTGCAGCCTTTATGGAAAATGGTTTGGTGGTTCTTCGAAAAGTTAAACGTAGAATTACCATATGACCCAGCAAGTCTACTCCTAGGTATATAGCCAAAAGAGTCGAAAATAGGTATTCAAACCAAAAGTTGTCCACAAATGTTCATAGCAGCACTATTAACAATAGCCAAAATGTGGAAACAACCCAAATGTCCATCAGCTGACAAATGGATAAAAAATGTGGCATATCTATACAATAGAATACTATTCAACTATAAAAAGGACTGAAGTACATGCTACAACATAAATAAACCTTAAAAACATTATGCTAAGTGAAAGAAGCCAGTCACAAAGGCTACATATTGTATGATTCCATTTATATTAGATATCCAGAATAGGCAAATTCATAGAAATAGATGTAGATTAGTGGTTGCCAGGGTTTGGGGGAGGGAGAAACGGGGAGTGACTTCTTAATAGGTATGGAGTTTCCTTTTGGGGTGCTGAAAATGTTTTTCAACTAGATAGTGGTGATGGTTGCACAGCACTGTACTTGATGCCACTGAATTGTACACTACAAAATGATTGAAATGTTAAATTTTGTTATGTATATTTTACCACAATTTTTAAAGAATCGATCAATGTAATTCACCATATTAACAAACCAAAAGAGAAAAACCATATAATTATCTCAACACAGAAAAAGGCTTTGACTAAATCCAACATCGATTCCTAATAAAAACTCTCAACAAACTAAGGATTGAAGGGAACTTCCTCAACCTGATAAAGGACAGCTGTGAAAAATCTTCAGCTAGTATTAAATTTAATGTTGAAAGACTGAACACTTTTCCTCTAAGATCAGGAATAAGACAGGACGTCCACTTTCACCACTTCCAGACGACATTGTACTGGAGGTTCCAGGCACTGCAATAAAGAAAAAGACAGAGAAAGAAAAGGGGAGCTGGCCCTGTGGCATCGTGGTTAAGTTCAATATGCTCCATTTCGGTGGCCTGAGTGATCTGGGGCGCCGCCCTACACCATTCGTCAGCCATGTTGTGGTGGCAACCCACATGTAAAATAGAGGAAGATTGGCAACACATGTTGGCTCAGGGCAAATCTTCCTCAGCAAAATTAATTAATTAAAATTGATTATTATTTAAAAAAAATAAAAGGAATCCAGATTTAAAAGGAATAAGTAAAACCATGCACACAACATGATTGTCTTACGTAGAAAAATGGATTCTACAAAAACGCTACTAGACCCAATATGTGTGTTTAGCAAGGCTGCAGGATACAAGATGAACATACAAAAATGAATTGTATTTTTATATACTAACAATGACCAAGAGGAAATTGAAATTTTAAAATGCCATTTATAATAGCATCAAAAATATCAAATATTCAGAGGTAAATCTAACAAATAATATGAAAGACCTGTACACTAAAAATGGCAAAATATTGCTGAGGGAAGTTAAAGAAGATCTAAATAAACGGAGAGATATACCCTGTTCATTGATGAGAAGGCTCAACATTAAGATGTAAATTCTCCTCATATTCATCTGTAGAGTCAATGCAATCACAATAAAAATCCCAGCAGGACCTGAAATAGCCAGAATAACTTAGAAAGGAACAAAGTTGGAGGACTAACACTATCTGATTTCAGGATTTATTACACAGGTGCGGTAGTCAAAACAGTGCGTTACTGGCATCAAGATGAGCAAATAGATCAACGGAAGAAAGTAGACTCTAGCAAAAGACTTACATATGTTTAGAAAACTGATTTCTGATAAAATTGCAAAGGCAATTCTGTGGAGAAGAGATAGTCATTATACCTTTTGATGCTTACATTTTCCCATCTTTGGACCCTTGTAACAATTTATTGGCTTCTTTGCTTTCTGGTACAGCAAGGCATTCCTGGTTCATCCTGTACATTTCCTGCCCCGGACTGGAATCAGTCATTTCTTCAAAGAGTTCTCTAACCTTTTAGTGGGAAGTAATATTTAGAAACCACTGTCTGGGCCTCTCAGTGGTTAGTTATTTCTTATAGATCTCTTCAGTCAACAGAACTAGGAAATACATTTTCTGTTTGAAAGAGAAAAATGTATTGTTCTTACTAATATTTCTAATTCAAATTTAATATTACAATATTTTTTACTTAATCTCTTTGTTTCTAGATATATATTTTTTCTTTTTCACTGAAAATCTAGGTTCTAACGCATAACACAATGACTTTTTTTGCTCTATCTATCTACATGTATATGTAGTTTTAAAATAATGTCTGGGGCCGGCCTGGCGGCATAGTGGTTGAGTTCAGGTGCTCCGCTTTGGCAGCCCGCAGTTTGCAGGTTCGGATCCTGGGTGTGGACCTACGCACCACTTATCAAGCCCTGCTGTGGCGGCGTCCCATATAAAGTAGAGGAAGATGGGCACGGATGTTAGCCCAGGGCCAGTCTTCCTCAGCAAAAAGAGGATTGGCAACGGATGTTAGCTCAGGGCTGGTCTTCCTCACCAAATAAATTAATTTAATTTAATTTAATAATAATATTATTACTGACACTATGATTACTGCATGTCATTTAAAATTTCTTTGCTGTTTTTTCTTTTCTTAAGACATAACTTATAGGGAATATATAGGCAAGTTACTATATTTAAGTTCACTTGATATTGTTGTTTTCTCTGTGGTTGAGCCACTAACTTGATATCAGTGTCATAGCCCAGGTTCCACAGAAAACATAGCCTGAATCAAAAGCTTACGTGTTTATACTTTATTGGGGAGCGCAATCCCAGGGCCCCAGGCATGAGGGAACAGGGGCGTGAGGCACCCGGAGTTGCCCCAGTGAATCCGCTGGGCCCCAGATGTACTCCTGACTCCACTGTAACAGCAACCCTGGCCCCTCACTGTCATCGGGGGCATTACCCTGCCAGCATGGAAAGTCCTTTATCTCCAGGTTCACAGACATAAGGGCCCCAAAGTGTCCAGACAGTCACTGCAGCACCCAGGTCAGTGGAACCCACACTGTGTCCCCTGGGAACCAGAGTCTAAGGTTGTGGGGACAATTTAAATGCATCTGGGTTATCCAAACCAACTGTAAATAGGTCTCTTGTTTTCCCTCCCTTTCCCATCCTGTCAACTGAGGTGTTGTTTGAACTTGTTCATAGTTCACAAATGACGTAATTTTTCATGAACATGGGGGTTTTAAAAGACCAATAAAATAGCTCTGCTTTAAAGGTCACCTGTTATCAGTATTCTCTCCCCTTGAGCCAAAATTGAGGTGGTCCTTTTGTCTTCTGATTTGAGAGGCTCTAAGTAAAGACCATCCCTCCATTTCCCCCAGGCAGTAGCTTTGTTTCCCAATTCAGTCCCCATGGCTTTACTCCCAGAGGCCAACTCACATTCGTGAGTCCCTTCCTCTAAGGATCTAGCCTGGGCCACATGTTTATAGGCCTTGTTCTCTGTGCCCCGTGCCGTTCTCAGTACCAGGGACTCAAGCTAACCTGGCCTCTGTTTCCCTCGTGGAATCCAGAGCTGGGAGATGAACAATAAACAGGTAAACAAGATAACTTCATCTAGTGATAAGTGCTTTGAGGAACACATAACAAGTTTAGGTCTTCTCTGAGGATGCAGCACACATGTGCTGAGATCTGAATGTCAAAATGGGCCAGCCCTGTGAGGACTCAGGGAAAGTTCCAGGCAGAGGGTAGTGTAAATGCAAAGTCCCTGAGGTATGAATGAGAATAATCAGGTGGAGGTTTGAGAGTAACGAGTTCCCAGTCAGGAGGTCAAAGAAGCAGTAGGGCCAGATCACGCAGGCCCCTGTGGGCCAGGGTTGGGAGCTTGGATTCTATTCTAAGCACAATGGGAAGCCAATAGAAGTTTTTGAGCCGGGAATGATAGGATCCGATTTGCTTTTTAAAGATGTTCTCTGGCAGCTGTGATGAGACTGAATTAGAGAGGGCGAGGGTGAAATCAAGGAGACCAGTTAGGAGGTAACTGCAGTGACAGGTGAGAGATGACATGCGGAGCTAAGCTGGCCTATGTTACCCACCGTCCATTACCAGCTACATCCTTTCCGCCTGATCCTGCTGGACTAGGAGGTTCCTGAGGCTAGGTCACCCCCAGAACTAAGTCAGTGGTGGACACATGTTGAATCAATCTATGGCAAAATCTAACTTCTGCAAAGGGCCTTAGCAATGACAAAGCCTTTTCTTAACCCGTTATTTCATTCCATCCTCTCACCAAGTCTGCAAGGGAGCTATGATTTGGCCATGAACTTCACGTCCTCCCTGATTTAATCCTTGCCACGACCCTGTGAGGTAGGGACTATTAGTGTGTTTCCAGCTGAGAGATAAGCAAACTGAGGCTTAGAGAGGTTGACTTGCCAAAGTCACACAGTCAATTAACGGTGGCATCAGTTTGCACTCGGGTCTCCCTGCAGAGCATGAGATGCACTTTGTGACCCACGTAAGGTGAAACTTCACCTCCAAGCCTTAATTTGTTTCATCAGTCCCAATGCCCCTAGCAGAAGTCTGAGGATCTATACCTTTCTCACTCCTCTTAGTTTTCGGATGAATCTAGTTGAGTCACCTTAATTCCTCCTGGCTCCACTTAACCTATAATGAGGAATTTGATGGGGCAGGAGACCAAAGAAACAAACAGAAAACTGTTGCTGACATCTCAACGGTCTGCTTTACTCAGCAATCAAGACGCTGTGTCCCCAACTGATAGAAAATATCTTATGTTCCAGCTCCTCAGAAATCGAGGGCTTGTTCTAGGATTCCCACGACTCAGTAGAACAGAATTCGTCCTTCACCAATAACAAAATGGTAGGGCGTCAGCAAAGCCTTATTACTGGGATTGGAGAAACAAATATTTCTTAGATTCTCTGAGATAGCTCTCAGTCACAAATCCCAGCATATTATAGGCATAAAACTGGGACTCACTGGGGCCGGCCCAGTGGCACAGTGGTTAAGTTCACACACTCTGCTCTGGTGGCCCGGGGTTCACAGGTTTGGATCCTGGGTGTGGACAGATGCACCGCTTGTCAAGCCATGTTTTGGCAGGTGTCCCACATATAAAGTAGAGGAAGATGGGCATGGATGTTAGCTCAGGGCCAATCTTCCTCAGCAAAAAAAAAAAAAAGAGGATTGGCGGCAGATGTGCGCTCAGGGCTAGTCTTTCTCACCAAAATAAACAAAACAAAAACACCAAAAAATATCTGGGACTCACAAACCTGTCTCACGCACAAATCCTTCCAGAGAGACGAAATTCATTTACTTTTCCATTAAACTGTGTGTTCCTAGAGGGCAGCGGCTGGGTTCCGTTGATCTTTATAGCACCTGATCCAGAGCCTGGCTCGGAATAAGCACTCAATAAATATTTGTTGAATGAATTCCTAAAACCTGTAGATGAATATAATTAATAAATCCATTAAAAAGATCATCAGAATGCTCTAGAAATGCGCTGTCCAATACAGTAGTCACTATCCCCATGTGGCAATTGAGTGCTTGATATGTGGCTAGTTCAAACAGAGATGTGAGATAAGTGTCAAATATACACCAGATTTTGAAAAAGACAATATTTTGGATATATTGGGTTAAATCAAATATATTACTAAATTTAATTTCACCTGTGTTAAACGTGGCTCCTGGAGGATCTAAAATTACACGTGGCTAACATTAAGCTTGATTGGACAGCACTACTCTAAACTGCAAAGTAAAGGTCAGGAAAAAAACCTGTTCTTAAAGGAGAGGGCAAGCCAATAACTTATGACACTTTCCAGACTCTTCATCTTGAACTTATCAAAAAATCTTAGGTTTCTTCTAGGGCCAGCTTCTCTTGTGGTAAATGGAGGCCATGAGGATTCTGTTTAGGTCAGACGGGCAGACTGGCAGCTCATGGGCTGAAATGTGGCTTGCCATTATGGTTGACTGATAGTAATTTTCTTAAAAATTGAATTAGTTATCACCATTTTAAAATGGAGAGATTTTATATGCAGATCCAAATTTGTAGATGCTTTTAAAAAAAGGGGAAATTCTGGCAATATATTGGTCTTACACGGAAGACAGCTACAGCTAAAACGCAGAAAACCACCTCTGGCCAGGGAATGGACTCTCCAGTTCGCCATATCGTACCCCCCACACTGAGGCAAATTGCTATGGTAGAGTTAAAAAAAAAAGTAAAATATTTCTTGTAACTATGCCTTTACTCAAAGAAAAGAGAAATGTAGACCAAAAAGGTGTATGTGTCTTTGAGGAAGTGAGGAACATTCAGTGGTGTTTAATATAACTACAGAGTATGCCTGTGGAAAGAACACAGCTCAAATTAGCATTACACAACTTCAGAGGGCATCCGACTTCGCGATGCCTCATCTAGTTCCTCCGGATCCAACATGACTGGAGATGGTGAACAGTATTGCGCCTCTTTTGAGCTTTGAATGGATGTAATAGTTCTCTCAAGTCACAGCTGTTTGCTTCCAGTTTTACCTTAAAGGTCTAAGAAAGATTCCAGGGCACTGTGATGAAGTTTGTGCAGACCTGTAAGACCTGATACAGGCCTGCAGGAAGAAGTAGCCAAAACGTAAGCCCTTCAGTCCTCAAGCATACACAGAACTTCAGCGTCCAGAGCACCTCCTGTGCTGCCCCACCTCACCAGCCCTGCGAAGTGGGCAGCGTGGGACTCCACAGGTGGGGAGTCACAGGCACCAGACCCACACCCCTCTGCCTCCCCAAGGACTTCTGGAGGGTGGACAGAGGAGACCGAGGGCAGCAGAAAAGAAGTGGAAAGGGAAAAGGGAGATCTAAAGAGAGGTGACAGGTTGGAAGGTGCCGAGGGAGGCAGGCATTGGAGGGTGGGATGAAGCAGTGGAAGGGGCGAAGGGCTGCCTCCAAGGAAAACGCACTGAGGCAGCATGTCGGGGACTCTCGGGGAACCCCATTCGACCAACGGCAAAACGGAGCCCAGAGGGGAGGTGGTTTGCCCAAGGCCGTCCGGCACTTCGCAGGGTGGGCACTACGACCCGACCCCGGGTGTCCCGGTCCCCGTCGCAGCGCGGGTGAAGGACAGCTCTGCCCAAGGCCGGCAGCGCCAGTAACCGTCAAGGACCCGAGCAGCCGAGCCCACGAGATCCTCGCGAGCGACTTGGAGGCCGCGGTTTTCAAGCGGCTAAAGCCTTTCACAGCTTCCGGCTCGAAGGCGGCCGTCGGAAATGCCCGATCAGTAATCGGAGACGTTCGGAACCTCCCGAGAGATGGTCAGGAGCTTTTAGACACGTCAGGGCAGGAATCAAACGTCAAACGGCCAATATTTTGGAACGGCCACAATCTCCTGAAAAATGCTCAGGAATATTGGAGATTACGGGAAAATGGTTAGACAGCGGCCGAAATCAGCCGAGTGGCATTCGGGAATTTCCGGAGCTTCTCGTGGCGCATTCGGAACCTCTCAGCTCTCTGCGATCGACGCACGGGTCTTAGGTCCCTACAGCAGACCTGTTCGTCGCTTAAATCGTGAGGGCGACTGGCGGCAACAGTCCCTCGGCAACTTCCGGAACTGTTCGCGATCGGCCCGAGCGGGGCGCCCTCTGGCGGCGGGAACTGTCACCACCACCACCGACCCCGCAGTGGGCCAGCATGCGCAGCCGCAGTTGCGCGCCGGCGGCCGTTCAGACCGGACGTGGTTGCCGCTGAGGTCAGTTCCGGCGGTGACGGTGCGGACGGGTCAGGAGCGTAGAGGCGGCGGCAAAATGGCGGCGCCTGAGGATCGGGATCTAACCCAGGAGCAGACAGAGAAGCTGCTGCAGTTTCAGGTGAGCGCGTACGCCGCGCCGCGGGGGCGGCGGCGGGCCCCTGGAGGAGCCGAGAAGCTTCTCCGGTTGGCCCGAGGTGCTTCCAGACCAGCAGGCGGCCCCTCCCCCCGGACGCCAACTGCCCAGCCGCCCCCGGCCCGGGCCCTGCTCCCCGCCCCGCGTCTCTCGGAGGGTCAGCTTCCCTGGCTTCCCTTGGCGGCGCCGGTCCTCAGCCATCTTCCCGGCCCGACGAGGCTGCCGCTGGGACCCTGTCCGCCCAGCGACTCTGGCCCTCCCGAGATGTTTGGTCCCCGGCGCGGGCTGGCCTCGTTTCGGGTCTGGAAGCCCTCCTGCCAGCATCGCATGCCATTTCCACAGACGTTGGCTGGAGGCCTCTGGGTGCTTGGTCGCTCTGGTGGGAGAGGGCGAGGTGACCCGCGCCCTCAAGGTGTGGGAGGACACCGCGTTAGGAAGCAGTGCAGCGCTGCAAGTGTCATCCGTGGCTTCCGACAGGGTTTATTACCCTGGGCTTGTTCCTGGAATCACGTGCTTGACTGTGCTTGAGGAGGTTGGGAACTTGGCAGGAATCTGCCTCCTTTTAGTGGATGTTGGGTTAGGAACTTTGGGCACTAAGCCTTTATCTCTGAGCTGGAGAATCTGGATGGAGGAGACCAGTAAGCCTTGGTAACCTTGGCACTTTGTTGCCCTGATGAATACCACATTTCTTATTTCTAGACTGTACGTCTTAAAAATGTTTACCCCATAAGAATGTGGTGGAGATCAGATGAGTTGATGGATGTCTGAAGGGCTTTGTAAACTGTAAAATGCTCCCAAACAGTATTGCTATTGTTAGTCATTATTTAACTGTGGATAGAATTGAAGTTAGTGGTACATTTATTTTCTAGTATAAAATGTGCTGTATATTCATTAATTCAGCAATATTTACCAAGAACCTTAGTTTTCAGTCACTGCTAGTTAGAATACCATTTATTGAGTGTGATGTTGTAAATACTTTACTGAACACTTAGCGTACATTTATTGCATTTAATACAACAGCCCTATGAGATTCGTACTGTCACAATCCCTATTTTTCAAATGAAGGATATGAAGCTTAAGAAGTAACATGCTTAGATTACACAGCTAGTGAGTGGTAGTCAGATTTAAAGCCAGGTCTGTCTGTCCAGACCCTTTCCTGAGCTCTTTATGTGTGTGCTGTACAGCCTGTGTAAGTGTCTATACAACTGAGAGTGAAATGCAAGTGCTGTGATATTCTTTTTTTTTCTTTGCAAGTTCTCATTTTTTGGTAATTTCCTTGATTAGATTTCACTGTAGTTAATTTTGAAGTGTTTTCTTCCTCGTAAATTGAGCAGTGAGTTGGAAGAGTGTAAATGGGAAAATACTATCGTAGAAGTAGTTGATATTTGATTGGAGTTTTGAGTAGAGAAATTGATGACACAGCAAATTAGAATCAGAATGAATAAAGCGCACACAACTAGCTTTCACTTCTGGTAGATCACTAATTTCAAAGTTTTGTTTAACTTTGGCAGAACATTTTACCCCTTACAGCTCTTCGGGAGTAAGCCCCCATGTTGTTTAAGTGTGACATGAGTTATAAGTTGTGATGTACTTAGTCTGGTACTGGAAGAATATGAATATGTGGTAGCATTTCTGAGGTGAAGTGCATAGGAACCTCCATTTTTGTCTTCATGGGACGTCTCTATCAGTAAGAGAGGTGAGTAGCAGGTTACAGTTGTGTTAAGATTGCTTTATGATATTGGATATAATAAGGCAAATGCATTTTACATTTACGTGTTCTTTTCAGCAGTTGCTGGATCAGGTTCCTCATCCAGATTGCCATTAAACATTCTTTGAAATTTACCAGGTGTCAGGCATTATACCCAGTATTTGATGTACATTAACTCTTTTAAACCTCTTAACACTGTAAGGTTTTAACCCCAATTCAGTTTATTAATGAAGAAACGGGTTCTGAGAGGTCAAATAGCTTGAACAAGTAGTAAGAGGCGGAGATTTAGAAATCCATACCCATAACCATCTTGTCTATAAGCGAATGGAGAAGCCACATGCATACATGAATAATGAGTATCCTGCAGTACATTAGTGCTCGTAGTGTAATATGGTACAGACACAGTGCTGTGGGAACTCAAGGAAGGATAGGAGTACTGGTGGGGATAGGAGGGGGAGAGGATGGCTTAGTAGTTAGCTTTTATTAGGTATCCACTGTACCTTAGGCATAGTGGTAGATGGTTTATAACCATTATGTTTAATCTTCACAGTAGCCTTGTAAAGTGCCGTAGGTGATACGCTTGCTCCTCCTAGATGAGAAAACAGATCTGTTGAAGTATTGGCTCAAGGCCGTTAAGCTATTCAGTAGTGGAGATAGAATTAGAAGTCTAGTGGGTCTGGATCTGGACTTCAAGGCTGAGCTCTTTCCAGTATACGTTGCTACTTTGAAGGAGAAATAGAATTTCAACAGGTGGTGGGCAGGAGGACCCTGAAAGCTGAGGAAACAACTCAAGCGAGGTATGGAGATGGAGTAGTGTGCAGTGTGTTTGTTGTGATGGATTTAGAGAGTTGGAACTGGAAAATAAGACTGGAAAGGTAAGTTAGACCAAGATTTTTGGAGGGCTTTCAAAGCTGTGCACAATGGTTTGAACTTGAATCTGTAAGCGTGGGGAGCTGTCGAAGGTTCTTCAACCTGGGAGTGACATAACACCAGGTTTGAGGTTTGCTTCACTGACTGTGGAGCGCGAGCTTGGCATCTCCACCGGATCAGGACAGAACCTAGAACATAGAAATTGCTATGTGGCGGTTTTAAGAAAGAGAACATAGCAAAGGAAGTCCAAAAGTGTGATTCTAATGCTGTGCATCATCACTAAGGTAATTCTCTTAATCTCCTCTACATGAAGATGCACTTTTTAAGGAGAAGGGAAGAGGAATCTCCAAAGGTGGGAATGAACAAGAAGGACAGTTCTCTCACTTCCATACTGGGAGGTGTGAGAGAGAAAATGGGAGAGGGAGGGCTTCAGGGGGAGTATCTTCAGGGGAAAGCCAAGTTTCAATTAGAACCTGAAGGTGAAAGAACTGTTCAAGGAAGTTAAGGATATAGGGGTTGTTGCTGATAGAGCAGGGCTTTTATTTCTGTAGAACAGAATCCTAAAAATGTGGTGTTACTGGGTCAAAACGAATGTACTTTGCTGCTAGGGCTAGTTTCCGGGGAGTTTTGGCAGCTCGCTCTCCCACCAAGAGGATGTGATAGGCCTGTTTCCCCATGTACTTGCCAGCGTTGAATGGTACTTTTTCAGTTTTTGTCGATTGGATTAAATTTGAAAAGTCTCGTTTTGATTTGCATTTCTAGTGGTGGTGGTGGTTTTTGGTTTTGTTTTGCAATCAGTTGAGTTTGGATAGCTATTGCAAACGCTTGTTTTAAGCTATTTCAAATAGGAAAGAGTAGGGATTGGTTTCTCAGCCTCTGTGTTTTAGGAAATAATGCAGATGTCACCTGGTGTATAGAAGGTTTGCTTTCTGACCAAGTTGGTTGCAGAACAAAAGTGCTGATTTTAAGATGGAATCCGATTGTTCCATAAACTCCTGATTATAGGTGAGATTGAGCTTCTTGTGGCTATTTACAGTTAGTTGTGTAAAATGCCTATCTATTCTTTGTTCATTTTCTTTTGGATTACTTGACATTTTCTTATCAATTTGTAGAGTTTGTTATATAAAAAAGGATAATGGTCATAGATAGCAAATTTTTTTTCTTTTTTAAGGTCCTAATAGTTTATAACGTTGTGAAATTTCAGTTGTACATTATTATTTGTCAGTCACCATATAAATGCTCCCCTTCACTCCTTGTGCCCACCCTCCTTCCCCCTCCTAATCAGCAAACTGTTGTCTCTGTCCATGTGTTAGTTTATCTTCTACATACGAGTGAAATGGTGTTCGTCTTTCTCTCTCTGGCTTATTTCACTTAGCATAATACCCACAAGGTCCATCCATGTTGTTGTGAATGGGACGATTTTGTCTTTTTTTGTGGCTGAGTAGTAATCCACTGTATATATACCACATCTTTTTTATCCAGTCATCAGTCGAGGGACACTTGGGTTGCTTCCTCTTCTTGGCTATAGTGAATAATGCTGCAATGAACGTAGGGGTGCATAAGCCTCTTTGGATTGTTGATTTCAGGTTCTTTGGATAAATACCCAGTAGTGGGATAGCTGGATCATAAGGTATTTCTGTTTTTAATTTTTTAAGGAATCTCCATACTGTTTTCCATAGAGGCTGCACCAGTTTGCATTCCCACCAGCGGTGTATGAGGGTTCTCTTTTCTCCACAACCTCTCCAACATTTGTTGTTTTTTGTCTTGGTGATTATAGCCATTCTAACGGGTGTAAGTTGCTATCTTAGTGTAATTTTGATTTGCATTTCCCTGATGATTAGTGATGTTGAACATCTTTTCATGTGCCTATTGGCCATCTGTATCTCTTCTTTGGAAAAATGTCTGTTCATATCCTCTGCCCATTTTTTGATTGGGTTGTTTGTTTTTTTGTTGTTCCGTAGTGTGAGTTCTTTATATATTATGTAGATTAACCCCTTGTTGGATATATGATTTACAGATATTTTCTCCCAACTGGTGGGTTGTCTTTTCATTTTGATCCTGGTTTCCTTTGCCTTGCAAAAGCTCTTTAGTCTGATGAAGTCCCACTTGTTTATTTTTTCTTTTGTTTCCTTAGTCTGAGTAGACATGGAATTTGAAAAGATCCCGCTAAGACTGGTGTCAATTAGTGTACTGCCTATATTTTCCTCTAGAAGTTTTACAGTTTCAGGTCTAACCTTCAAGTCTTTGATCCATTTTGAGTTAAGGAAATATTTTCTTTTATGACATGATTTGTCTTTGATTTTATCTTTTCACTTACATTTGTTTAAACTTGTTATGTCATCAAATTGGCGTTTTTTTTCCTTCTGACTTTTGGATTTTCTGTTTTGTCTAAGAATGCTTTCCACTTAGGTTATATGAATGTTCTCTTCGTTTTGTAGTTTTTTAAATCAGATCTTTAATCCATGTGGATTTTATTTTTTGTATGTGTGAGATAAGAATCTAACTTCACTTTTTTCCAGAAGAGACTATAGCTTAGCCAAATAATCCATCCCTTCCCCCACTGATTTGAGTACAGTCATCCCTCAGTATCCACAAAGGATTGGTTCCAGGTCCCCTACGGATACCAAAATCCAAGGATGCTCAAGTGCCTTCTATAAAATGGCATATTATTTACGTATAACCTAGGCACACCCTCCCATATACTTTAAATCTTCTCTAGATTACTTATAATAACCTAATACAGTGTAAATGCTACGTAAATAGTTGTTATACTGTATTGTTTGGGGAATAATGACAAGGAAAAAAGTCTGTACGTGTTCGGTACAGACACAGCCATCATAGGCCTTTTTATCCCAGGTTGGTTGAATCCATGGATGGGGAACCCACAGATGTGGAGGGCTGACTGTGGTCCTCTTTATGGTACTGCATTGTGTTTCACCAACCTTTCTTCTGGTACCATTACTGAGTTAATAACAATAGCTTTATACTAAGTTTTAATATCTGATAGGACAGGAATCCTTCTTTATTATTATTATTTTTTTGGAAAAATTGTTGGTAATCCTTACAAGTTCTTGCATATACCTTTAAAAATCATTTTGTGCAGTTGTGGGATTATTGGAATTGAGTAAAATATATATATTAATTTGGGACTGGTTGACATTCAGGAATATGTACATCTCTTTATTCAGATATCACATATGTGTTAAAATATGTTTTGTAACTTTCTTCATCTAGATTTTGTACATTCCTTGTTAAGCTTATTCCTAGGTGTTTGTAGTTTTGGTCACCCTTTTAAATGGGATATTTCTTTATTTCTAAATGGTTACAAATAGGAAGAAATGGTGTTGAATTTTGTACATTTATCTTGATTTTTTTGGATCTTTATCTTCCATCTAGCCAGTCCTGGTAGTCTAGTGGTTAAGATTTGGTGCTGTCACTGCCACAGCCCAGGTTTGTTTCCCAGTCAGGGAACCACACCACCCGCCTGTCGGTTGTCATACTGTGGCAGCTGCATGTTGCTGTGATGCCAAAAGCTATGCCACCAGGATTTCAAATACCAGCAGGGTCACCCATGGTGGACAGGTTTCAGCAGAGCTTTCAGACTAAAACAGGCTAGGAAGAAGGAGCTGGCCACCCACTTCCAAAAAACTGGCCATGAAAATCCTATGCGTGGCAGTGGAGCGTTGTCTGATACAGTGCTGGAGGGTGAGAGGATGGTGCGGAAACCGGGCAGGGCTCCACTCTGCTGTGCACAGGGTCACTAGGAGTCGGAGTTGACTCCGGCACTAACAACGACAATCTTCTGTCCAGTTTCTTGTTATGTTTTCTGATCATTACTGATGGTCTCTTGGGTTCTTTTTTTTTTAATAATTTTATTGAGATATCATTCATATACCATAAATTAACTCTTTTAAAATATACAATTCAGTGGTTTTTAGTATATTTACAGAGTTGTGCAACCATCAACACTATTTCGTTCCAGAACATTTTCATTACCCCAAAAAGAAACCTGTGCCCATTGGCAGTCACTCCCCATTCTCCTCTTTTTCTAATCCTTGACAACCACTAATCTATATTCTGTCTGTGTGGATTTGCCTATTCTGGGCATTTCATATAAATGAAGTCATACACTATACAGCCTTTTGTGTCTGGCTCCTTTCACTTAGCATAATGTTTTCAAGGTTCATCTGTGTTGTAGTCTGTATCAGTAATTCATTCCTTTTTATGGATGAATAATATTCCATTGTGTAGATAAACCACATTTTGTTTATCATTCATCAGTTGGTGGCCATTTGGATTGCTTCCACTTTTCGGCTATTACAGTCGTATGCCGCGTAACGTTTTGGTCAGCAGTGGACTGCATATATGATGTTGGTCTCATAAGATTATAACGGAGCTGAAAATTCCTGTCACCTAGTACATCTGGAAGAAGACACTCAAGAGAGGGTCATCCGTGGCTTCAAGGGATTTGCCAAGGATGAGGAGGTTGCAAAAATCAACAAGACTGCGGTTGAGATGGCAAACAACTTGAACCTGGGTGTGGATGAGGGTGACGTTGAGGAGCTCCTAGAGGTGCTTCCTGAGGAACTGACTGATGAGGAGTTGTTGGAACTGAAACAGGAACACAGAGCTGAAGAAGAGGCAAGAGAAAAGGAAACTGCAGGAGAAGAAAAAGAAGAATCTTCAAGAAAATTCACAGTGAAGGGTGTAGCAGAAGCTTTTGCAGACCTCAACAAGCTCCTTAAAAAGTTTGAAAACATGGACCCCAACACTGAAAGGTTTTTATTAATAGAGAGTAATGTTCATGGTGCCTTACAGTCTGTGATGAAGAAAAAACAAACCAAGCAAATCACCATGGACGTATTTCTGAAAAGAGTGACCCCTCCTCAAGAAGAGCCTCGGGCAGGTCCTTCAGGAGGTGTCCCAGAAGAAGGCGTTGTTATCATGGGCGATGACAGCTCCATGCATGTGATTGCCCCTGAAGACCTTGCAGTGGGACAAGATGAGGAGGTGGAAGACAGTGATATTGATGATCCTGACCCTGTGTAGGCCTAGGCTAATGTGTGTGTTTGTATTTTAGTTTTTAACAAAAAAGTTTAAAAAGTAAAACAAATTAAAATGTTTAAAAGTAGAAAAAAGCTTATAGAATAAGGATATAAAGAAAGCAAATATTTTTGTACAGGTGTACAGTGTGTTTGTATTTTAAGCTAAGTGTTATTACAAGAGTCAAAAAGTTAAAAAATTAAAAAGTTTGTGAAGTAAGTTACAATAAGCTAAGGTTAATTTATTATTAGAGAAGAATTTTTAAAATAAATTTAGTGTAGTCTAAGTGTGCAGTGTTTATAAAGTCTACAGTAGTGTACAGTATTGTCCTAGGCCTTCACATTCACTCACCACTCACTCACCCAGAGCACCTTCTTGTCCTGCAGGCTCCATTCAAAGCAAGGACCCTGTACAGGTGTACTATTTTTTATCTTTTATACTGTATTTTTTTTATTGATGTCTTAATAGTTTATAACACTGTGGGGTTTTAGTTGTACATTTTAGTTTGTCCGTCACCATGTGGATGTAACCCTTCACCCCTTGTGCCCACCCCCCACCCCCCTTCCCCTTGGTAACCACCAATCAGTTATCTCCGTGTGTTCATTTATATTCCATATATGAGTGAGTTCATGCAGTGTCTGGCCTTCTCTCTCTGGCTTATTTCACTTAACATAATACTCTCTAGGTCCATCCATGTTGTTGCAAATGGGACAATTATGTCTTTTCTTATGGCTGAGTAGTATTCCATTGTATGTATATACCACATCTTCTTTAACCAATCTTCAGTCGAGGGACGCTTGGGCTGCTTCCACTTCTTGGCTATCGTGAATAATGCTGCAGTGAACATAGGGGTGCATAAGCCTCTTGTGATGGTCGATTTCATGTCCACTGGGTAGATGCCCAAGAGTGGGATTGCTGGATCATACGGTATTTCTACTTTTAATTTTTTGAGGACTCTCCATACTGTTTTCTATAGAGGCTGCACCAGTTTGCATTCCCACCAGCAGTGAATGAGGGTCCCCATTTCTCCACAACCTCTCCAGCATTTGTTGTTTTTTTGTCTTGGTGATTATAGCCATTCTAACGGGTGTCAGGTGATATCTTGGTGTAGTTTTGATTTGCATTTCCCTGATGATTAGTGATGTTGAACATCTTTTCATGTGTCTATTGGCCATCTGTATCTCTTCCTTGGAAAAATGTCTGTTCATATCCTCTGCCCATTTTTTGATCGGGTTGTTTGTTTTTTGTTGCTCAGTTGTATGAGATCTTTATATATTACTGAGATTAATCCCTTGTCAGACAAATGATTTGCGAATATTTTCTCCCAGCCGGTGGGTTGTTTATTCATTTTGATCCTGGTTTCATTTGCCTTGTAGAAGCTCTTTAGTCTGATGAGGTCCCACTTGTTTATTTTTTCTTTTGTTTCCCTTGTCCCAGTAGACATGGAATCTGAAAGGATCCCCTTATGTCCAATCTCAATTAGTGTACTGCCTATGTTTTCTTCCAGGAGTTTTATAGTTTCAGGTCTCACTTTCAGGTCCTTGATCCATTTTGAGTTGATTTTTGTATATGGCGATAGGAGATGATCTACTTTCATTCTTTTGCATGTTGCTGTCCAATTTTCCCAGCACCATTTATTGAAGAGACTTCCCTCTCTCCAATTTATGTTCTTTGCTCCTTTGTCGAAGATCAGCTGTCCATAGGTGTGTGGTTTTATTTCTGGGCTTTCAGTTCTGTTCCATTGATCTGTGTGTCTATTCTTGTACCAGTACCATGCTGTTTTGATTACTATAGCTTTATAGTATATTTTGAAATCAGGGATTGTGATGCCTCCAGCTTTGTTCTTTTTTTTCAGAATTGCTTTAGCTATTCGGGGTCTTTTGTTGCCCCATATGAATTTCAGTAGTTTTTGTAATAGAACCGTGAAGAATGACATTGGCATTCTGATCGGGATTGCATTGAATCTGTAGATTGCTTTAGGTAGAATGGACATTTTAACTATATTTATTCTTCCAATCCATGTGCTTGGAATATTTTTCCGTTTCTTTATGTCCTCCTCAATTTCTTTCAATAGTGTCTTATAGTTTTCCTTGTATAGGTCTTTGACCTCCTTGGTTAAATTTATTCCCAGATATTTTATTCTTTTTGTTGCAATTGTAAATGGGATTGTCTTTTTGAGTTCTCTTTCTGTTGGTTTGTTAGTGTTGTATAGAAATGCAATTGATTTTTGTAAGTTGATTTTATACCCTGCCACTTTACTGTAGTTGTTGATTATTTCTAGTAGTTTTCCGATGGAATTTTTGGGGTTTTCTATGTATAAGATCATGTCATCTGCAAATAGTGAGAGTTTCACTTCTTCATTGCCTATTTGGAGTCCTTTTTATTCCCTTTTCTGGCCTAATTGCTCTGGCCAGAACTTCCAGTACTATGTTGAATAAGAGCGGTGAGAGTGGGCACCCTTGTCTTGTTCCTGTCCTCAAAGGAATGGCTTTCAGTTTTTCCCCGTTGAGTAGGATGTTTGCTGTAGGTTTGTCATATATGGCCCTTATTATGTTGAGGTACTTTCCTTCTATACCCATTTTGTTGAGAGTTTTTATCATAAATGGATGCTGGATCTTGTCGAATGCCTTCTCTGCATCGATTGAGATGATCATGTGGTTTTTATTCTTCATTTTGTTAATGTGGTGTATCACGTTGATTGATTTGCGGATGTTGAACCATCCCTGTGTCCCTGGTTTAAATCCCACTTGATCGTGGTGTGTGATCTTTTTGATGTATTGCTGTATTTGGTTTGCCAATATTTTGTTGAGGATTTTTGCGTCTATGTTCATCAGTGATGTTGGCCTGTAGTTTTCCTTCTTTGTATTGTCCTTGTTTGGCTTTGGTATCAGGATGATGTTGGCCTCATAGAATGTGTTGGGAAGTATTCCATCTTTCTCTATTTTTTGGAATAGTTTGAGAAGGATAGGTGCTAAATCTTCTTTGAATGTTTGATAAAATTCTCCAGGGAAGCCATCTGGTCCTGTGCTTTTAGTTTTTGGAAGGTTTTTGATTACTGTTTCAATCTCTTTACTTGTGATTGGTCTGTTCAGATTCTCTATTTCTTCTTGATTCAGTTTTGGGAGGTTGTACGCGTCCAAGAATTTGTCCATTTTCTTTAGGTTGTCCAATTTGTGGGCGTAAAGTTTTTCGTAGTATTCCCTAATAATCCCTTGTATTTCTGTGGTGTCTGTTGTAATTTCTCCTCTTTCATTTCTAATTTTATTTATTTGAGTCTTCTCCCTTTTTTTCTTAGTGAGTCTGGCTAAGGGTTTGTCAGTTTTATTTGTCTTCTCAAAGAACCAGCTCTTTGTTTCATTGATCCTTTCTACTGTTCTTTTTTGTTTTTGGGTTTTTTTTTTTTTTTTTTTGGTTTCAATTTCATTTATTTCTGCTCTGATTTTTATTATTTCCCTCCTTCTGCTGATTCGGGGCTTTGTCTGTTGTTTTTCTAATTCTGTTAGGTGCAATTTAAGGTTATTTATTTGGGATCTTTCTTTGTTAAGGTGAGCTTCTATTGCTATGAATTTCCCTCTCAGGACTGCTTTTGCTGCATCCCATATGAGTTGATATGGTGTATTTTCCTTTTTATTTGTCTCCACGTGCCTTTTGATTTCTCCTTTAATTTCATCAATGACCTATTGGTTGTTCAGTAGCATGTTGTTTAGTCTCCACATCTTTGTCCCTTTCCTAGTTTTTTCCTTGCAGTTGATTTCTAGTTTCACAGCGTTATGATCAGAAAAGATGCTTGTAATGATTTCAATCTTCTTAAATTTATAGAGGTTTGCCTTGTTTCCTAATATATGGTCTATCCTTGAGAATGTTCCATGTGCACTTGAGAAGAATGTGTACTCTGCTTTTTTTGGGTGGAGTGCTCTGTATATATCTATCAAGTCCATCGCGTCTAGTTTTTCATTTAAGTCCATTATTTCCTTATTGACTTTTTGTCTGGATGATCTATCCATTGATGTAAGGGGGGGGGTGTTAAGATCCCCTATTATTATTGTGTTATCGTTAATATCTCCTTTTAGGTTTTTTAGCAGTTGTTTTATGTACTTTGGTGCTCCTGTGTTGGATGCATAGATATTTATGATTGTTATGTCTTCTTGGTGAAGTGTCCCTTTCATCACTACATATTGCCTTTCTTTGTCTCTCATTACCTTTTTTATCTTGAAGTCTATTTTGTCTGATATAAGTATGGCAACTCCTGCTTTCTTTTGTTTGCCATTAGCTTGGAATATTGTTTTCCATCCTTTTATTTTGAGTCTGTGTTTGTCTTTAGAGCTGAGATGTGTTTCCTGGAGGCAGCAGATTGTTGGATGTTGGTTTTTAATCCATCCCACCATTCTGTGTCTTTTGATTGGAGAATTCAATCCATTTACATTTAGAGTGATTATTGATATATGAGGGTTTAATGTTGCTATTTTATTGTTCACTTTCTGGTTCTTTTGCATTTCCTTCATGTCTTGTCACTTGTGTTTCAGACTGCAAATTCAATTTGGTATTTCTGCATACTCATTCTCTTAGTTTTCTCTTTATTTGTCATGTGTGGTTCTCTTCTGGTTATTTGTTTAGTGGTTACCGTGAGGTTTATATAAAAGATCTCCAGGATAAGAGAGTACATTTTCAGATGCCTCCTTTTTCCTGAGGCTGGGTTGATTCAATCCCTTGCCTCTTCCCCTCCTTAATTTGTTATCTCTTTATTCCATCTTGCGTCGTGAATGTGTGTTTCCAGTGATGAGCTTGAATTAATTTTTCTGTTAATTATCCAACTGTAGTTTGTTCTGGTTTAGTCTCCTTGCTTTTCTCCTTGCTGAAATCTTTGTATCTTCCCATTTGTTTTTTTTCAGGCCTAAGGGCCTTCTTGAGCATTTCTTGTAGTGGGGGTCTTGTGGTGACGAACTCTTTTAGCTTTTGTTTATCAGGGAGAGTTATTTCTCCATCATATTTGAAGGATATTTTTGCTGGATAAAGTATTCTTGGCTGAAGGTTTTTGTCTTTCATGATTTGGAATATATCATTCCAGTCTCTCCTAGCCTGTAGAGTTTCTGTCAAGAAATCAGCTGAGAGCCTGATGGGGTTTCCTTTGTATGTTATTTTGTTTTTTTGTTTAGCTGCCCTTAATATTATTTCCTTGTCACGGATATTTTTCAAGTTTGCTCCTATGTGTCGTGATGATTTTTTATTCCTGTTTATATATTTAGGTGATCTATTGATTTCATTCACTGTTGTTTCCCTCTCCATTCCGTAGGTTGGGGAAGTTCTCAGCGATTATTTCTTTGAACAAACTCTCTGCTTCTTTTTCTCTTTCTTCTCCTTCTGGAATACCTATTATCCTTATGTTGCTTTTCCTCATTGAGTCTGATATTTCTCGAAGAATTTCTTCATTTCTTTTTAATCTTAGCTCTCTCTCCTCCTCTATCTGGAGCGTTTTTGTGTGGTTGTCCTCCATGATGCTAATTCGTTCCTCCATATTGTCAGTTCTGCTCTTTAAAGACTCCATTTTTTCCACTATCTCGTTCATTTTGTTTTTCATCTCCAATAATTCTGATTGGTTTTTCTTTATGGTTTCAATCTCTTTTGTGAGAAAATCCCTGAATTTGTTGATTTGTTTCTGTGTGTTCTCTTGTATTTTGTTAAGTTTGTTTATGATAGCTATTTTGAATTCTCTGTCATTTAGATTGTAAATTTCTGTGACTTCAGGAATGGTTTCTGGAGACTTGGCATTTTTCTTCTGCTCTGAAGTGTTAATGCAGTTCTTCATGGTGTTTGATGAAGTAATTCTTTGGCACATTTGTGGTAGTATCAGGTCACAGATTCCACATGCCACTGCTGGTGGGGGGGCAGGAGCTGTGTGTTCTGATCCCTCCCCATCTACTGGAAGTTGTGCTGGTAGGACTTCCCTGCGTTTGCACACTGGCTGCAGCTGCTTGGGAGGTCATGCCCTCATGCACAGTGGTGCCCCTGTGCTCCCTCAGTGGGTTGCTCTCATGTGGGACCGTTGTGCTCCGCAGGGTACCGGCCAAGGCACTGTGCTAGGTGGGAGGGGAGGGGTGCTTTCTTGTTCACCTGGGCCGGGTCTGTGCTCACAAGCAGTTCGGCTGAGCTGCTGTGCTTAGTGGGCTCTCCCGCAGGCCAGGCTACCATTCTGAAAGCCTTAGCACAGGCCAGGCTGCCCCAGCCTCCTCTTAGAGTCACACTGGCTCCTGTGTGAGGACCTGTGACCTGGATTGCTGCCACTGGGGATGGGGAGGGTGCCCTCACCTAGTTCCACTGCCTTCCAGGGCTCCAGTCCACCCACCTTCAGATGCATGGCTGCATGGACCTCATGTTGTGCTGTGTAGAGAATCCTGTGCTGGTTAATGAATGTCCATTTAGTTGTAACTTAGAGGGGAGAGACAAAAGGAATAACTCACTGTGCCATGATGCTGACGTGACTCCTCCTGGAATTGTTCTCTTAATTTCCTTTTTAGATTGCTTATTGTTAGTGTAAAGAAATGCAACTGACACTTGTTTGTTGACTTTGTATTCTACTTTTTTGAATTCATTTATTCTAACAAGTTTTTGTGTGTGTGTGTGTGGAATCTTTTTGGTGTTCTACATATAAGAAATTAAGTCTCAAGAGATTTAAAAAGATGTCTTACAGAGACTGGCCTGGTGGCATAGTCATTAAGTTCACACACTCTGCTTTGGTGGCCCGGGGTTCACAGTTTCGGATTCCGAGTGCAGACCTATGCACCGCTTATCAAGCCATGCTGTGGCAGGCGTCCCACATATAAAGTAGAGGAAGATGGGCACAGATGTTAGTCCAGGGCCAATCTTCCTCAGCGAAAAGAGGAGGATTGGCAACAGATGTTAGCTCAGGGCTAATCTTCCTCACCAAAAAATAAGTAATAAAAAGATATCATACAAAGTATCTTCTCTGACCACGAGGTGACATTAAAAGTGAAGAACAGAAATAAACCTGAAAGATTCACAAATTTGTGTAGATTAAACAGTGCACTCTTAACCAGTGGATCAAAAAGTAATCACAAGGGAAATTTAAATATGTAGAGATGAATGAAAGTGAAAATACAACATGCCAGAACTTAAGGGACGTAGCAAGAAGTGCTAAGGAGGGGAATTTATAGCTATTAAACACTTACATTAAAAAACATGAAAGATCTCAAATCAACAACCTATGTTTATAACTTAAGGAACCAGAGGAAGAACAAACAAAACCCAGAGCTAGCAGAAGGAAGGAATAAAAAAGATTAGAGCCTAGATAAACAAAATAGAGAAAATCAATGAAACCAGAAGTTAGTTTTTTGAAAAGATAACAAAATTGACAAACCTTTAGCTAGATGGACTAAGAAAAAAAGAGAAGATTCAAACTCGTCACAAAAGAGATTGAAACCATAAAGAAAAACCAATCAGAATTATTGGAGATGAAAAACAAAATGAACGAGATAGTGGAAAAAATGGAGTCTTTAAAGAGCAGAACTGACAATATGGAGTAACGAATTAGCATCATGGAGGACAGCCACACAAAAACGCTCCAGATAGAGGAGGAGAGAGAGCTAAGACTAAAAAGAAATGAAGAAATGAAATCAGAAATGAAAATGGAGACACTACCAATTCTACAGAAATTGAAATGTTTAGAAGAAAGTAATGTGAGCAATTGTATACCCACAAATTGGATAACCTAGATGAGATGGACGAATTCCTAGAAACACAAAACCTACCAGAATGAAATCACAAAACAGAAAATCTGAATAGACTTGTAACTGTAAGGAGATTGAATCTGTAGTCAAAAATCTCCCAACAAAGAAAAGCCTTGGACCTGATGGCTTCACTGGTGAATTCTACCAAACATTTAGAGAACTGATTCCAGTCCTCTCAAACTTTTCCAAAAAGTTGAAGAGGAGGGAGCACTTCCCAACTCATTGGATGAGACCAGCGTTACCGTGATACCAGATAAAGACACTGCAAGAAAAATACGTACTAGTAGCCGTTATGAACATTGATGCAGAAATCTTCAGCATAGTACTAGTAAACTGAATTCAGCGGCATAGTAAAAGGATTACACACCATGACTGAGTGTGATTTATTCTTGTAATACAGGATGGTTGAACATATGTAAATCTGTCAGTGTAATACACCACATGTATTAATAGAATGAAAAGAAAAAATCCACATGATCATTCAATTGATGTACAAATGTCTTTTTCTTGCCCACCTGAAACTAAAGTTTTATAACATTCTCATTTTTAATGTTTCTTTCATGTTTCTTAATAATAATAGCTAAATTGAGCATTGTACACTTAATCTTTACAGCCCAGTGGGTTAATCACTATTTTCATTTACATTTTACCAGTAAAGAAACTAAACCTCAGAAAGATGCCTAAGGTTACCAAGCTAATGAGTGGTAGAGTTGGAGTGAGCTATTATTGAAGATTCTGGTGTCTAACTTTTCAACAAAGCTCAACCACTTATTTCACCTACTCTTAATTGCTTGGATAAAGAGTATGGTTGGTTTCTTTTGGGAAATGTTCATCAATGTGGTATTTTAATGTAGATTTATTTGCACATAAAACATTCACATTTGTGTACTGTCATTGTGTCAAATCAGTTATCCAATATAAGAATTATGTGGGTATGGTTATCTCTTGATTCAATATGGACCATTGGTTTAACATCCACTGATGGTCTAAGTCTGTGATTCCCAAGCCAATTCTATGTGAAAATTCTTCAGTGGATATTAATAGTGTTCTCTAAAAAATGAACTTCTCCTATGAGAAGTTGTAAAATTAAATTTTCTTTTCTTTTAAACTAAAGGCAGGACCTTGCAAAGCCATTAAAAGATGTATTGGGAATTTCCATAAAGGACGTTTGGTATGTAGCATTTTCCAGTCTTATTTGACGCCAAACTCTGTGTCCGTACAACAAAACTATACCAACAAATTGTTGACCCTGGGTGTAAAGGAGAACAATTTTATATACATCTATGAGTTGATATTTAGTACCGGTAGGTACAGTGAAGAAAGAAGAGAGTATGAATATGAAGAGTGGACAATTCTGCCACCCTGATGCTCTGTGACTTGGGAAAGCTTGTGTACTTCGCTAAGCCTCAGTTTCCTTTTGTGACAAATGAGGGGTTGAATTAATGTCCTCACTTTATCTTTACTCTTTAATGTGAAAATTAGAAAAACTCCAGTTATTCTCAATTGAACAAAAATTTTGTTGAAATTTTCTGAATTGAGAATTTATTGAAACTTGTTTACTAACATGAATGAATCAAACAATAATGGAAGGCAGTGTGGTATAGGAGACAACCTGGACTTTGGAGGTAGTTATTCTAGGTTTCAGTCTTAGCTCCACCACTTATCATTATTCTTAGACAAGGATATTCTTAGACAGGTCCATAACCTCTTGAATCCTTGGCTTTCTCAGTGGTGAAAATGAGGACTTTATTACTTATAGTGCCTTTTACATAGTAATAGGTGCTTAGTAAATGGAACCTGCTAGTATTTACTTTGGGAAGTCAGTAATTAAATGTGAATAATAAAGATCTGAGTATAAGAGTTTTAGTTATAGATCAGAGCCTGCGTGTGATCACTTCACTTACTGAAGGGACTTCAAATTCTGTTTCTCCTGCCACTACCAGAGAGGGCATACTGCTTATTGCATAAAGCAAAGCTATCTGTGTAGTAGAAAGGAGAGAACAAAAATTCCTGGTTTTTGCCAAGTTTCTTTCTGGGAATAACTGAAAATGTTAAAATATGCATCCTCAACAAGTGAGGGCCAACAAGCTGACTGGAATTTAGAGAGTACTTGGATTTCAGCTGAGATTTCACACCAACCTCCTACATTGTTCGTGTAAACGGATGACATGATTACTCTAATTACCCAATACCTATCCAGATAGTTGAATGAGGCATCTGGTTAAAACACTACACTATCTATTGTTTGTGACACCTCCCTGGAATCATACTTAAGCAAGAGATAGATCAGGGATCACAATATTTTGAAAGTCAGTTGCCAGGTGGTGTTGACATCCTCTTGTCTTTTGACTTGGGAGAGGAGGAAGTTAGACCAAGGCTGGAGTAGGAGAAGGGTATAGAATAGTTCACACACTTTTTTCCAATCTCCTATGTGTTTTACTAGTTAGGGATTGATTGGGGTTCAGGGTATTTTTTGCCCTAAAGATAAATACTGCTCTACTCTTTTATTTTTTTAATACTGCTCTACTCTTACTAATGCTTTCAGTCATTTACACTTTTGTGTAAATTTCTGTAACTAAATGTAGTATTATCCTAAATCCTTGAGAGTGTAATTCATGGAAGGGGAGTTAGCTCTGAGGGGAGGAGGAAGGAGGAAAAGATCTTCCTGGAGCAAGGGGTATTTCTCAGTAAGACAGACCTGGATGCGCCTGCCCAATAGGGGATTTGTGGTAGCAGTCGACATTAGACACTGGCCCTGAGAGGTTAGAAGGAGAAGGAGGTGCCAAAGTTAACCTTTGTGGCTGTTGCACCTATTCTGTCTAGTGCCGTCTCTAGTCACCTCAGTTGTCAGAGCTGAATGTAAACCAGAGTTCTGAAGTGCACAAGCCAGCTAGGAGAGATTGCAGATTTAGCTAACCTTTATTGAGCACTTACTGTGTACCTGAATTGGTGTGGGGTGCTTCCACGTAATTCTTTTTGGAGTCTCAATATTCTCATCTGATAATGGGCATGATGGCGATATCTTATCTTGTAAGATTGTTGAGGAAAATGTAATGAAGATGGCTAGAATAGTTCCTGACACAAAGTAGGAATAAATGAGTGGTAATGAGAGCAGTGGTTAAAAACTAGAGAGAAAGAAACGAAAGTTGATTATTAGCGTGAGGTAGGATTCATTCATTTATTCATCAGACATTTTCAACTGTATGCTAAGGCACTGCACTGGGTCTTGGGGATATAGAGATAAATAGTTTCTCTCCTCAAAAAAAAGTTCCTTTTGAAAGAGAATTACAGGGGCTGGCCCGGTGGTACAGCAGTTAAGTTCGCACGTTCTGCTTCTTCAGCCTGGAATTTGCTGGTTCGGATCCTGGGCGCGGACCTACTCACCACTCAGCAAGCCATGCTGAGGTGGCGTCACATATAGAAGAGCTACAGCTCTACAACTATGATACACAACTATGCACTGGGGCTTAGGGGAATAGGAAAAAGGAAGATTGGTAACAGACGTTATCTCAGGCCCGATCTTCCTCAAAAAAAAAAAAAAGAGGTTTTTATGGAGGGAGAAATAAGCTCTATCTCTCAAAAAAAGGAGAATTACAACCTATTCAGTTCTAAAGAACTTTATTTGGGAGGAGCTTGAAACCAGTGATTGAGGTTATTAATCTAACATTCCCTTGACTTGTTTCACTTCTCTTCCATGAGTGCTTATAACCAAACGTTACATAATTGCTGAGGAAAGAATTGGTAGCAAAGCTAATGCAGTGTCTCTGGCCAGAACTGCAGTATTCTTTCTTCCTGAACAAAGCTGGCATTGCAGAACTCACATTGGCACTGAAATGGGAATGTATATTGGCTTGAGACATATTTCGCTTTTGACTCACATTGAAACCAGCCCTATCCAGTATAAATTGGAATCGTCCTTTCAAAGTGCATTTTGGCAATATGTATCACGAACTTTAAAAATATGCATATTCCTTGGCCCATAATTTTAATTGGATCCTAGGGAAAAAATTCTAAATACAGAGAAACTTTATAGACAGAAACGTTCATCAAAGAGCTATTTTAATAGTGGAAAATCAGAAGCATTTGTAACATCTAGGTGTGAATTATTTTAGCCAATTGGAGTATTATATAACGATTAAGTGGTTATGAAGGCTAATGCATAAAGGAGTACTTGATATAATAAGAGTGCTCAAAGTTATACGTATCTTGGAGAGAGGAGAGAAGAGAAGGTACAGAAAGCTCATCAAACGTTGAGTTTATGCAGTGATATGGGAGGTGGAACTGGTTAGTGGAAAGAGTGGGGTGGAGAGATGGGTTCCCAAGCCAGGAAGGAAAACACCAGAAGAGTCCTATGAAGATCAAAAGGCAAAGGTGAATGAATTCTTCTCAAGATCCTTACAGTCTAGAAAGGAGAAGCAAAGCCTATTAACGACTTCTCCCTATAATTAAAAAAGAAAATGGGAAAGGAGGTTGAATCAGAACCCTAAATCCTCTTCTTAGAGTTCAGGGAACTAGAAGGAAATATAATAAAACGTAGACCAGTTGTATTAACAGTGGTTGGGACCACAGGGAAACCTGCCCCTTCCCCATCTTTCTCTAGTATTTAAACTTTCTTTCCCTGTTGGTAGTGTCATCGAGTTGATTCTGACTCCTAGTCACCTGGTGTACAGCAGTGTGGACCCTGTGAGGTCTTCTGCACCATCCTCTCACCTCCCAGTGGGACTATATCAGATAGTGCTCCGCTGCTATCCATAGGGTTTTCATGGCCAATTTTTTGGAAGTGGGTGGCCAGGTCCTTTTTCCTAGTCTGTCTTAGTCTGATCTCTGTTGAAACCTGTCCACCACGGGTGATCCTGCTGGTGTTTGAAATACTCGTGGCATAGCTTTCAGCATCCCAGCAACACACAGCTATCACAGTGTGACAACCAGCAGACGGGTGGTGTGGTTCCCTGACCAGAAAGTGAACCCGGGCTGTGGTTGTAAGAGCGCTGCATCTTAACCACTACACCAGCAACCTAACTTACACTAGGTTTAGAAAATACACAAAAGAGAAAACGCAGGTAGTCAACCCTATCCAGGTGACAAGTGCAGCAGTTTTCAGACAGAGTGCCAGATGAGACCAGCATGTTAGCTCGTTTGACCCTTGGGTAGATCACTAGCCATCCTGCTGGCTAATGTGGAGGTCAGGCATTCCGTTCCCACACTGTCGTGGGATCAAGATGTAATAAATAGGAGTTCATTTATCTTTGTCTGGCAGTCTGTTTCCACTTTTCCCCCTAATCTTTTTAAACATCTTCCTTTGCCAGGAATAAGTTTTTCTCACAGAGATAAGCAAAATTATTTCAACAGTTTTCCTCATTCTTAGTAAACGACACTGTCATCCTATTTGCTTAAGCCTATGGGACTATCTTAATAATTCTCTTCTACCCCCACATATTTAATTTATTATCCAGTTTTTTTGCCTCTCTCTTTACAAAATATCCCAAATCTATCCTCTTCTTTCCCTCTTCATTACCATCCTACTCTAAACCACCATTCTCTTTCCTTGGACTTCTATACAGTCTCCTTGCTGGTGTCTTGCTGTCTTTCATGCCTTCTACAATTAATTCTTCACATGGCAGCCAGAATAACTTTTTAAAAAATCTATATATGATCTTGACACTCTTGCTAAACTTAGCATTAAGGTTCTGGGTTAGTGATTCTCAACCCTAGTTGTACATTAGAATCACCTGGAAGCTCTCCCTCCCCTAAGAAAAAGCTTACCTATGCCTAGGCTGCACATTCAGAGAATCTGATTAAATTGCTTAAGGGTGGGGGTCTGGGCAGCTATAGATTCCCTTCAGGCGCTTCTGAAATGCAAGTGAGGTTGAGAAACACTGCCTGAGATGAATGTCTCTCCCTTGCCTACTGCTCAGACCTTATCTGCCAACTTGCCAAGACTGTTCTGTCTCAGAAGTCCTCCCTCCCAAGTTTTGTTTTGCTTTTTCACTTTTTAAATAAACTTTTTATTTTTAGAATAGATTTAGATTTACATAAAAGTTGCAAAAATAGTACACAGACTTCCCATATACCCTGCACTCAGTGTTCTCTATTAACATCTTACATTTATTAGTTTGGTACATTTGTCACAATTAATGAACCAATATTGATACATTATTATTAACCAAAGTCCATTCTTCATTCAGATTTCCTTAGTTTTTACCTGATGTCCTTTTTCTGCTCCAGGATCCCATCTAAGAAACCATGTTACATTTAGTAGTCTCCTTAGGCTTCTCTTGGCTGTGATAGTTTCTCAGGCTTTCCTTGTTTTTAATGACTTTGACAGTTTTCAGGAATACTGGTCAGGTATTTTGTGGAATGTCTTTCAATTGGGATTTATCTGATGTTTTTCTCATAATTAGGCTGGGGTTATGGGTTTTGAGGAGGAAGACCGTGGGGCTAAAGTGCCTTTTCATTAGATCTTACCAAGGGTACATACTGTCAACATGATTTATCACTGTTGATGTTGACCTTGACCACCTGGCTGAGGTAGTGTTTGTCAGGTTTCTCCACTATAAAGTTAATCTTTTCCTCCTTTCCCATACTGTACTCTTTGGAAGGAAGTCACTGTGCACAACCCACACCTACGGAATGGAGAGTTATATTCCACCTTGTCAAGGTTCAGGAATAGCCAAAATAAAACCAATGAATCACCAGAATAGTAGCTAGTAAAAGTTTATCGTGCATACACCAAAAAGTTTGCAAACAGGGAGCGTTCAAACCAAAACATGGAATGAGGCTCAGAGGTATATTGTTACAAAACGGCGTATATAGTGAGGAGGCAATGTCTTCATCGTGATGGGTAATTAAGCTCAATTAATGACTAAACTGGTTTTGTCTGCTCAGAGAACCTTCAAGGCTGGTCTCCATTTGCCTTTGATTTTAACAGTTCTCCCCTTTTGGTCATTCTCTCAGCAGGCTGAGGGCATGACCAACCTTTATCGCGTTATTTTTGGTTACCACCATTGATATAGTCAGGCTGAAGGATCCCACATTTGCTGTTTCCATTAGTTGAGTCATCGGGCTCGAGGGCCATGTACTCACCATGTTCATCCTTTACATGATTATTGTTGGTTTCATCCAGTTGTCTAATCCTTGTGCATACCATTTGTTGTGTGAATGGCTGCCAACAGGCATTTAAAGCCCTTGAGGGTGTATGTGCTCTAGAGAGGTTAATGTAACGACTATAAGGAGAATAATAGCCAAGGAACAGAGATTCCCAGGAACCAATTAAATATTAGCAATCATCATAGTTCGAACAAATTATAAATTTAGTTTTTGAGTTTGGGGAGCAGCCAGTTGAGGAAATAGGTCAAGTTGAAAGCATCTTCACATGGAGTTAAAGGCAAGCACTGGCAATCTGAAGATTTTCTTGGTTTGCAGTCTGAATGTCTCTGATGATCTTTCTGAGTGACCACACAGCAACAGACATGAAGATTTTCCACATGTGAGCTGTCATGATTTCTCTGAAGTTTACATCCAGCTTTAGCTTGCATGGCTTTGGGAAAAGAGTAGTTTTAGTTTCATAGTGAATCCAAGTCAAAAGAGTGGGTGGGAGAAAATTGGAGAATTCTAGCCAAATATTGGAGGCAAAGACAGTGAACAGTAAATATAATTCTTCTCTCTAAAATCACCCTCATTTCTAGCAAGATAGCCAAATTGACTAATTTGTTTGCAAAATAAGTCAAATCTCAATAAACTTTGCCTGATTGTTTACATAAGTGCAGCAAGGATAGCAGTTGACCATATATATCTGCTCTGCTGGAACTTTTCACAAGGAATCTCAGATTGAACTTAAAAGCCTCTTGAGGGGCCGCCCAGTGGCGCAGCGGTTTAGTTCGCGCTTGGCGGCCCGGGGTTCGCCGGTTCGGATCCCAGGCGCCTGCCGACGCACTGCTTGTCAGCCGTGCCGTGGCGGCGTCCATATTAAGTAGAGGAAGATGGGCACGGATGTTAGCCCAAGGTTGGTCTTCCTCAGCAAAAAAGAGGAAGATTAGCTACGGATGTTAGCTCAGGGCTGGGGGTCTTCCTCACACACACACACACAAAAAAAGCCTCTTGAGGCCAGAAAGCCAAGCCAAGGACTTGCCTTCAGTCTCTGTAGATTCAGGTGAATTCCTCTCTTCTCAAGATCCCCAAAGTATCCTGAGGTTCCTGAGCGTGCCAGGAAGTGTCTTTCCTTACTCATGTGGTAAGGCTGTTGGGAACCCTGTAAGCAAGGTACCAGGCCAATATTTCCAAGGGGCTTTATTGGCTCCACAAAGCCAACTTTTGTTCCCCAAAGCTGTCTGGTCATATCTGGGGCTATACACATCTCTCCCAAATATGACATTCCAGTCAAAGTCTTGGTATGAGAAGAACAGATTCTTGTTGAACTTATACAAGTAACTATATTGCCATAAAGAGTATTCACTAAGTTTCCAAATTCTGAAGTGATCAGGTAGGGAGAAAAAGTAATTGTTTCAACTCTGCTTACAAAGATTTGTGGAGAATTTCCATAATTTCTGGAATACCTGTACACAACATAAAGAAGGCACTTTTTTTGTGTGAGGAAGATTAGCCCTGGGCTAACATCTGTTGCCCATCCTCCTCTACTTTATATGGGACACCACCACGGCGTGGCTGACGAGCAGTGTGTCGGTCTGCGCCTGGGATCCAAACCCACAAACCCCAGGCCACTGAAGTGAAGCACATGAACTAACCACTACGCCACCGGGCCAGCCCTTTCTTCCAGCTTTTTAAAGTATTTGTAATCTTTGCTTTCCAGTAAAATCTAGGAAGCAGGCGTTTGTAAACTGCCTATCATACATTAGCATCCTGTAATAAGTTAGCAAATTTATCAAAATTTTTAAAAGTATATTCTTCCTCATAGTAAAATGTTTTAATGTGGCATAAAACATGTTCATCAGGGGCCGGCCTGGTGATGTAGTGGTTGGGTTTGCATGCTCCACTTTGGCAGCCCGGGGTTCATAGGTTCAGATCCAGGGCATGGACCTATGCACCACTTATCAAGCCATGCTGTGGCAGGCGTCCCACATAAAGTAGAGGAAGATGGCCACAGATGTTAGCTCAGGGCCGGTATTCCTCAGCAAAAAGAGCGGGATTGGCAATGGATGTTAGCTCAGGGCTAATCTTCCTCACCAAAAACAAAAAAAACCACGTGTTTGTCAACAGACCTGAACATCCTTTGTTTCTTGGCAAAAAGATTAAAAAAGCCAAAACTAGATAAATCCTTGTCCAGCAATGTCCCAATACATTATCTTATATGGCTTGTTGACAGATTCTGCTTAAATTACTTATTCTTAACAGTTATGCTTAGGGGCCAGCCCAGTGGCATAGTGGTTAAGTTCGCCTGCTCTGCTGCAGCGGCCCAGGTTTCGCAGGTTCAGATCCCGGGCGTGGACCTACACGCCACTTATCAAGCCATTGTTGTGGCAGGCATCCCACATAAAGGAAGACGGGCACAGATGTTAGCTCAGGGCCGGTATTCCTCAGCAAAAAGAGCAGGATTGGCAGCGGGTGTTAGCTCAGGGCTAATCTATTACACACACACACACACACACACACACACAGTTATGCTTAGATTAAACAGCTATCACCTTAAATTATTTTTCTTGTTGACAAAATTTTGTAACATAGAGATAGCGTGAGCTTATTTGATTAGTTTGCATTGCATTCAATATTGACAACTCTGAAGACATGTCTCCTTTCACCAAACCAACAAACGTAAGATAGCTTTTATTTATCAAAGATTATCCCAGATCACGTGAACCTGAAAAACACCTGGGCCAGTCTCCATACCTCTGAGAGTAAACTTAATTTATATAGCAGTTGTTTGTCTTCAGCCAATTGAATACAGCTCTACAAATTAATTTGGTAATACCATCTGGAGGTAGGAAAACACCACACATCTACAACATACATACTTAGTCTTACAGACTCCACCCATTTCCAGAGTTACTTAGATCAGCATCTTTTTCCCCCACCCCCTTCAGTGAAGTTGTTTCATATATTTGTAATCCAGTTAGATTCTTTTGTCCCAGTCTGTCTGTGTTCCATCCGGGGATCCTCTGACCTAAATAATTTCTTAAACTTACGTACACTAAGATTCACTGTGCTGTAGAGTTCTGTGGGTTTTGACAAATGTGTGGTTTCATAGTGCTTGCATTTGTTGTCCTTCTGCCTGGAATACTCTTCCCTCATATTTTCCCGTGGATGGTCCCTTATATTTCATTAGATCTCTGCTATCTCCTTGGAAAGGCCTTCCTTGAGCACCCAATCCAAAGGAATCCCCTAGCCTAAAATTTTGTTCATTTCTTTGCTCTGTGTGTGTGGGTTGTTTTGGTCAGTCTCCCTCTAGTAGGATACAGATTTAATAAGAGCAGGGACTGTATCTGTATCCTGGATGTCTAGAATACTGGGTCAGTGTGTATTTGTTGATATATGAATGAATAGTCCTGTCCTAGTTGTATGCTGCACTGCTTATTCCTAGTGCATGTTTCTAACACTCATCAGTAGTGATTGAAAGCAGGCTTGTTCAGTTGGGCTGCCAGTTTACCCTGATTTACTACTAACAAAAGAGTTTTGCATGCAAGTTAGGTTAAGTATTTCGGCATACTGAAGATGTGCAATTACCCTGATGGTTCTCTCCTACAATGTTTATAACCCCTTTTTAAAAAAGTTATTTTAATAAGTGACTTATAATCTCTGATCTTATGTAGAATTGTATAATACTTTGGGTTTCCCAGCTTGGCTGTGCATTAGAACCAGCTGAGGAGGTTTAAAAAAACACTGATTCGCCAGCTCCATCCCTGACTTATTGATCTCCAGGAAGATTTTGCAAATTTGTAATTTTAATAGCCAGTTTAGCATCTAGTCAGAACATTTGGAGTTAAAAAAACCCCAAGGTATTAACATACAATGAAATTTGGTGAAAATGTCTAGAGGATTTCAGTTTATAGCTACGATTATCAAAGCTTATACAAAAAGGTCTTTTTAACTTGGACTAAGTTTTTCTGCAACTTTTTAAGCCCTTGCTGTGTGCTAGGTACTGGGAGCATTATATGTAGATGAATCACAGGCACTGCTTTCTAGGAACCTACATCCTCTGATAAGGCAGTAGAATGAATGTAGATAATCATAATAGAAGGTAGAAAATAATAGGTGCACAAGAGAGAGAGAAAATAATTTTGATATTTGAAGACGGAAGGGTCATTCACACCCTGAGAAGAAAGTAAAAGCCGAGTCCAATTCTTAAAGAGAATGTGCAGGGAGGAGGTGGAACCCTGGACATCCTAGCCTTCTGCAGTGGGCTGTAAGGAAATTGGAAGTTAAAGGGGAGCCTAATATAAGCCAGAAGGCAATAACCAAACTGATAAGAGGCCTGGAATGGTCAGGAACGAAAGTCCAGACTGTCAGAGCTGTCAAAGCCAGTGGTTCTACTAAAGCTCTAGAGTTCTTAACAGAGCTTTTGAATTTCAGTATTGAAATTTTTACTGTACTTTGAACATACTACTTGTGTAATTTTTTAAGATAAACAATTGCATATCTAAAGAATTCAAACTTCAGTTTTTATTTTTTTAGCTCTGGAAAGGATATCCAGTCCAGATTAAATCCCTCACGTTGCACATAAAGGAAGCTAACGTCCAGAGTTAAAAATGTGACTGGCTCACAGGGCGCAGAATCAGTGCAGGACCCTCAGGCTCCCGACTCATCACTGCATGTCACTTACCACATTCTTGTCCAGTTGAGATCAGTCTCTCTCTCCTGTTGCTTGCTGACTGTTAAGAGGAATTTCTTGGGGATAGAGACTATATTGTATTCATTTCTGTTTCCCTTGGACATAGTTAACGTAATACACAGAATAGACATTTGTTGCATGAAAGGTTGGATGGGTGGATTTGGCTTTTCTATTAGACCTTGAAGGATGGCTAGGATTTAGTTTTGTGGAAATTCTGCTTATTTATCGTACACGTGAACTGTTAGATATGTTAAGTATTGGACTTCTAAAGGGAAATAGAAAATAATCTAGAAAGCAAGGCTGGGCCACATTATAGGAACACTTGAATGCCAAGCTTAAGGATTTTGGAATTTATTGTCCAGTCAACTGAGAAGTTTTGAGCAGAGGAGTAAGTCACTCACACACACACACAAAACAAAGGGTTAGAAGGAGGGAGAGAAATTAATTATTTGGACATTTCACGTGAGGTGTTATTAAAGCTTGATTAAAGATGCTGGCTGTGGGAATGGAAATGTGCTTACAGGTGTGCTATAGAAAATGGTTGGAACTGGATTACTGATGAAATGTGGAGTGCAAGGAACAGAGTGCTCAACAATGAGGCTGAGGTTCCAGATGTCGTCTTTGCCAGTGTATTTTGGAGGGTGGTTGGTGATACTGACTCATACACTGTTTTAAGTGATGCGTTTGAGGTACTGGTGCCACATCTAGGTGGAAGTGTTGCGTTAGGCTGTTGGAAATGTGCTGCTGGACTTCAGAAGAGTTGGCGGGTCCAGAAATTCAAGGAGGAGT
This sequence comes from Tapirus indicus, assembly GCA_031878705.1. Classification (NCBI taxonomy): domain Eukaryota; kingdom Metazoa; phylum Chordata; class Mammalia; order Perissodactyla; family Tapiridae; genus Tapirus; species Tapirus indicus. The sequence goes on along the minus strand of CM062925.1, from coordinate 93,295,300 downwards.
CATCCGAGTAGACAGAGTGGTTGAAGACTGAGGATTAAATGAGATTGCCAGGGAGGGAGGGGTAGACTAAAACCAAGGACACGTCCTTAGGGAAATGCTTGCATTTAGAGGAAGGGAAGAAGGAGCTGGAGAAGGAGCTGTGATCAGAAACCAGGTGAAACCTGAGAACAGTCCAAGGGGAAAGAGGGTAGGGAAAATACTTCATCGTGAGGAAGTATCAGCATTACAGAGTCTCTTTAGTAAAAAGTTTTACACAGTTCATGTTCTAATCCAATAGGTGAAATGACATAAGTTAATGAAAGGCATTACATTTTGCAGGAAACTTGCATTATTGTATCATTATGTATTGTAAACAGAATAGCTGGTTAGCATTAAAGAATATTTTGCTGGATTCCAGAGGGTGAAGAAATCTTTAACTTTTTAAAATTGAATTTGAGAGAATATTGATTTTAATCAGTAGTCTTCTTAATTGAAAGCCTTGAGGTTTTAAAAGACAAATTTTCATTTTTGTGTTCTGTGGGAGTAAATAGAAAAAAACAGTCTGCTGTAACTGACTGGATGAATTCTGAATAGTGATGTTTAACCATACTGGAATATTTACCTGCAACCATTTTTAGTGTATTGTCCTAGCAGTATTTGTAAGAATTCTATTAGTGGTAGCAATCCACACATACACTATTGGTTTTTCCCTAAGTAACATTTTGTTTTTGTCCTTCTTTTCAGGATCTGACTGGCATAGAATCTATGGATCAGTGTCGCCATACCTTGGAACAGCATAACTGGAACATAGAGGTATAATAGGATTCATTCTGAGCTTATTTTTTTTTCCCCTGGTCTGCTAACAAATCAAAGACATGTATTTTTCTACAGCAGGAATCTTTTCTCTCAACAGATTTTTTTCAAATTTACAACTCTTTGGTCTTTAAAAATAAATGTGTGAGGGGCCGGCCCAGTGGTGCGGCAGGTTAGTTCATGCTTGGCAGCCCGGGGTTCATGGGTTCGGGGGTTCAGATCCCAGGCACCGGCGGACACACTGCTTGTCAAGCCATCCTGTGGCGGCGTCCCATATAAAGTAGAAGAAGATGGGCACGGATGTTAGCCCAGGGCCAGTCTTCCTCACAATAAAATAAAGAGTAGATGTTGAATTTAATGAAACACCCTTTTGATCTCTGTTGAAGTTACTGTTTTAATTATGATATGTTATTTGAATAGGGTGCTGCATTTCTGAAAATATATTCCTAAGTGTTATTTATTCAACACACATTTTTGAGCAATTAAATTCTAGACTCTGGCAGCGAACAAGACTAAGTCCCTAGTCTCATGGAGCTTAATTCCAGATAATTTCAGTTTGTAATAAATGTTATGAATAAGATGAGTGTAGGAAATGTCCCAGAGAGGATCTGGGAAGTTATTTTAAATAGGGTGATCAAGTAGGGCCTTTCTGAGGAGGTTATATTTGAGCTGACACCTGAATGATAAAAAGGAAGACGAATGTGAAAATTGGGGGGGACACGCATTTTAGGCAGAGGGAATGATGTTGCTCTCTGTGATACTCTCATACTATTTCCTTGTTAGATTTTGATTTCAAGTGTGTGCTGGCTTTGTACAATGACTGACTTGATAAAAGGAGTAGAGAAGTGTTAATAGCACAGATGTGAAGGAAAACACTTGAAAGCTTGTTTCTGCCTGTTCTCTATGAACTTTTCATGTTTTCCCCCATCATTCATAATTTATTTCCTATATCTTTCTTGATAAACTTTCTTAGAAAATGCTTTTTTCTTAGAGATTTTCAAGTTTTTAAGTATAAACTATACAAAGTAGCATATCCTTTACTCTCATGTATCTGTTCTGTTATCCCCTCTTCTTATTGTTTTTATGTTTTCTTTTTTAAAAAAATTGAGACTTGCTGGAGACTGGTTTATTTTATTATTTGTTTTGTTTATAAATAGCTCTTGTATTTATCAATTCTTTTTTTCTGTTTTTTTATTAAGAAAAATCTATCTTTAATATATTTTTACACTTTTGTAGGTTTATGTTTTCTTTAGCATCTTGACTTTTTTTTTTTTGGTGAGGAAGACCAGCCCTGAGCTACCATCTGTTGCTAATCCTCCTCTTTTTGCTGAGGAAGACTGGCCCTGGCCTAACATCGTGCCCATCTTCCTCTACTTTATATGGGACGCCGCCACGGCATGGCTGACAGGCAGTGGGTCCGCGGGCGCCCGGGATCCGAACCCGCGAACCCCGGGCTGCCAAGCGCGGACGAAACCGCTGCGCCACCGAGCCGGCCCCCTAGCATCTTGACTTTTTTACAGCTTGGTTAATTTATTTGTACTCTTTCCTGCGTTTAATTTAAAGCTGTGAATTTTCTTCTGAAAATATATTTTTAAAGTTCTGATTTTCTTCTTTGGCCCAAGAGTTATTTAGGAACGTATTTGGAATTCCTGGTAGCTTGTTTTTTTTTTTGTTTAACCTTTTCATATTAATCTTTCATGTTATTTTATATAGGTATCTATTGAGGTCCTTGTGTTTTAATAATCTCATTAACATCTGAAATATATATACATATATTTTAAATTAAATATTTCAAACTTAGAGAAAAATGTAGAGATAAAGGGAAGAACCATGTACCTACCATCCAGCTCCTGAAAGCCAGACATTTTGCAGTACTTGTTTCAAATTTCTTTTAAACAAATACGGATAAAATTGAAGCCCCATGTAAGTTGCTTGCACGTTGTCGCTGCGCCTGCCTTTCCTTCTTTCCTAGAAGTAACCACTGTTGACAACTAGGTGTTCATCAAGGATTGTATTTTTTGTGGGATAAAGGTTTGGTGTCTGTATTCAATTAAGCTTATTAAATGTGTAATTAAAATCTATTTCCTTTGTTTTCTGTTTACTTAATGAAACTACTTGACAGGATGAACTTGAATGTGGTTTTAGAAACTTGTTTATTTCCCACTGGAAATGTGTTTGTTTTTTCCTAATTACAAAAACAATGCATGTCTACAGAAACTTTTAAACACAGAGTTTATGAAGTTGAAAATGAAAGTTCTTGATAATCATACTTGAGATAACCACATTTGATGTTTTAGCATATGTTCTTCCAGACTTTCTTATATATATAACTCTGCTTAGTGTGCTGATAGTATGTATATACTTGTCCAGTGTTAATAACAAATACATCAAAGAGAATGCTTACTTTTGTATGTGCTTTGGAAAGGCAGTACATGGTACAAATAAAATACATAAATAAATGCTATGTCTGTTTGGGGGGAGACACTTTCTGACTTTTATATAGTTTTGACACAAAGACGTGGCTGTTAGAACTTTCTTGTAATATCTTTTGTTAATATCAGGTGATGCTTTTTGCTTTAAATTCTGGTTTGATTTATTAATACTGCCGCTCCTGCTTTATATTTATCTGGTATAGTGTCGAGCATCTTTTAATATGTAATGACTTACAGAAATATTAAAAGCTTGTTGCAAAAATACCTGTGAAGGGGCCGGCCTGGTGGCATGGCAGTTAGATTCACACATTCCGCTCCAGTGGCCCGGCGTTCTCTGGTTTGGATCCTGGGTGCAGACCTGCTCACCGCTCATCAAGCCATCATGAGGTGGTGTCCCACATAGAACTAGAAGGACCTACAACTAGGATATACAACTATGTACTGGGGTTTTGCGGAGAAAAAAGAAAAGAAAAAAACCTGTGCACATGTGCGTACCCATGCAGGCAAAGAATTCCAAAAAACATAAAGAAGATGCTGACCCTTAACTGCTTCATAGATAGCTAGTGTATCTTTACTAAATTTTAGTGTATATCCTTTTAGACTTTTCATGTTCATTTATATGGCTGTATAGGTTTTTATACAATTTTCTTGTTACACAAATGGGATTATGCTGTATTTATAGCTTTTTTCACTTTAGTCTATTTTAGTAACTCATAAAAATAATACATCAAGTACATAAAAATAATTTTAGTTTTAAAAGTTCAGTCAAAGCCTGAGGTGACCTATGAAACAAATTCCCCTCAAATCACTTCCCTACCACTATTTCTCAGTCCTGCACCCCCGAATGTACCAATATTAACAATTTCTTTAGATTTCTTTCCCAGATATTTTTATGCCTATCTGAAAATATATATGCATATTTTTCTCCAAATAAACCAGAGGTTCTCAAACTTTTTGGTGTGAACCTCCAAAGAGCTTCTGTTTATCTGGGTTATAGCTATTGATTATTTATTACCATATTACAAATTAAAACTGAGAAACTTCTTAAAATTTATTAATTCATTAAAAAAATAAACTCATTACATGTTAACATAAATTTTTGCAAATCTCTTTAATAAATAACAGCTGGATTTTCATATGTGCTTCTGCCTTTAATCTGTTGTGATTGGGGCCGGCCTGGTGGCGTAGTGGTTAAGTTCTCATGCGCCGCCTAGGCGGCCCGTGGTTTGTAGGTTTGGATCCCAGGCGCGGACCTACCCACCACTCATCAAGCCATGCTGTGGTGGCATCCCATATATAAAAAAAAATAGAGGAAGATTGGCACAGATTTTAGCTCAGGGCCAATCTTCCTTAGCAAAAAAAGAGGAAGATTGGCACAGATGTTAGCTCATGGCCAATCTCCCTCACCCCCCCCCCCCAAAAAAAATCTGATGTGATATGTAGTTTTAGTTGAAGTGTGTGAAGAAAATCTGTCTTCCCCCCCGGTATGTAGTTGGAAATGAGAGGAGTATGTTAATAGCCTTTTCCAATAACTGGACATACCGTGTTACTGTGATAGTTTCTTAAAGGTTAGTTGAAATACGGAATTTGAAACCATATTGAGGAACTTTTCATCCTCTTACATTGGAATCTATTGGTCTGTCTGCACTTTGAAAGGATCTTTTACCAATGCATGATTTTGTAACTTCACGCACTGGTTCTCTGGAAAATGTTGGTTCACTGAATTAAGACCGATCTTCCACATGTTGATACATTTTACTATGTAATGTCATTCGTTAACAGCACCACCAAACTCATCAGAAAAGCTTTCAAAAGGTATTAGGAAATGGTCAAGCTTACAGTGGCAACTGCATGTTTTCCAAAATTCTGATTTTTGCCTGAAAGCTCTTAATTTTGTAATTGACAGCAAATGCTATCAGTTGTGGTTTTTAAATAGCAGCTTTATTGATATGTAATTCACATGCGTAGCAACCCAAACAATTCACCCATTTAAAATGTGAAATTCGGTAGTTTTTAGTGTATTCACAGAGTTCTGCAGCCATTACCACAGTCAATTTTAAAACATTTTCCCCAAAATGTTTTAGAATATTGAGAACATTAAGAAACCTCACATCCTTTAGCTATTACCTTCCAATCCCTCTCCCTCACACACCACTCTCCGGTCCCTCAGCAACTACTAATCTTCTACTTTTTGTCTATAGATTTCCCTCTTCTGGACTTTCACATGAATGGAATCATAGTATGTGGTCTTTTGTAACTGGCTTCTTTCACTTAACATAATGTTTTTAAGGTTTATCCATGTTGTAGCATGTATCTGTACTTCATTCCTTTTTTGTCTTAAGGTAAAATGTATGTAACATAAAGTTTACCATTTTAACCTTTTTTAAGTGTAAATTTAGTGACATTAAGTACATTTACATTGTTGTGCAACCATTACCAGTATCCATCTTCAGAACTTTTTCATCATCCCAAATTGAAACTCTATACCCATTAAACATTTACTTCCCTATACCCCCTCCCCCCAGCCTCTGGTAACCCCAGTTCTGTTTTTAGTCTTTATAAAATTTGACTGTTCTAGATACCTTATATAAGTGGAATAGAACAATATTTGTCTTTTTGTGTCTGGCTTATTTCATTTGGCATAATGTTTTCAAAATTTATCTATATCATAGTATGTATCAGTACTTCATTCCTTTTTGTTGTCAAATAATATTCCCTTGTATGAATATACCACAATATCTTTATTCATTCATCAGTTGATAGACATTTGGGTTGTTTCCACTTTTTGGCTGTTATCATTAATGTTGCAGTGAACTTTAGTGTACAAGTTTTTATGTGGATATATATTTTCATTCCCCTTGGATATATATGTAGGAGTGGAATTGCTGAGTCATATGGTAACTCTGTGTTTAACTTTTTGAAGAACTGCCAGACTGTTTCCAAAGAGGCTGCACTATTTTGTTTTTTGGTGAGGAAGATTAGCCCTGAGCTAACATCTGTTGCCAATCCTCCTCTTTTTGCTGAGGAAGATTGGCCCTGGCCTAACATCTGTGCCCATCTTCCTCTATTTTATGTGGGATGCCTGCCACAGCATGGCTTTATAAGCGGTGTGTAGGTCCGTGCCTGGGATCCAAACTGGGTCGGCCCTGAGGCTCCATTGTTTTACCCTCCCAACAATAGTGTGTGAGGGTTTCAATTTCTTCACATCCTCACAAACACTTGTTAATATCTTTTATATTATAGCCACTCTGGTGGGTGTGAAGTAGTATCTCATGATGCTGATTTGCATTTTTCTGGTGGCCAATGATGTGTAGAGCATCTTTTCATGTGCTTCTTGGTTATTTGTATATCTTCTTTGGAGAAATGTCTATTCAAATCCTTTGCCCATTTTTAAATTGAGTTGTTTGTCTTTTTGATGATGAGTTGTAAGAGTTCTTTATATATTCTAGGTACTAGACCCTTATCAGATATGTGATTTGTAAATATTTTCTCTCATTCTGCAGATTGTCTTTTGACTCTCTTGATAGTGTCCTTTGATGCACAAAAGTTTTCAGTTTGATGAAGTCCAGTTTATCAATTTTTTTTCTTCTGTTGCTTGTGTTCTCAGTGTCATATCTAAGAAACCATTGCCTAATCCAAGGTCACAAAGATTTTCACCTATGTTTTCTTTTAAGAGTTTTGTAATTTCAGCTCTTATATTTAGATCTTTAATGTATTTTGAGTTAATTTTTGTATATGATGTGATTTACGGGTTCAGCTTCATTCTTTTATATGTGCATATCCAGTTGTCCCAGCACCGTTTGTTGATAGACTGTTCTTTCCCCATTGAATTGTGCCTTAATTCTCGAAAACATGAGAACTAGAGAACTATTTGGAGTTAGCCACACTGCAAAGTTTAAAGTCACCCATCAAGGTTAGAGGGCATGCAGGTCCTCCGAGGGACCACCCTCCCTTCTTATAGTAACTGCAAGTTCAGGGGGTTCCAAAAGTACCCTCAGGTTTGATAATTCACTAGAAGAGCTCACTGAAAGCTGTTATACTCACGGTTACAGTTTATTACAGGGAAAGGATACAGATTAAAATCAACTAAAGGGCAGAGACTTGAGTTCTAAGCACAGAGCTTCCATACTCCTCTCGTGGAATCAGGACATTCCCCTCCTGGCGTAGATGTCCAACAACATGCATGAGGTGTTGCCAACCAGGGACGTTTACCTCAGCTTCAGTGTGCAGAGTTCTCACTGGGGCTTCATTACGTAGGCATGATTGATTTGATTGGTTGCCTGTGTGCTTGAACTCAGTCTTCAGGTCAGCTGAGTCTGCGTTGCCCACAGTCCCCACCCTGATCACATGGTTGGTCTTTCTGGGTGGCCAGCCCCGCCCTAAGATCCAGTAACAAAGACGCCCCCATCAGGTATGACATAGACTATCTCCCAGGAGCCGAAAGCAAAGACCAGACCAGAACTCTCTGCGTAATGCCAAATTTTTCAGTACACTGGGACAAAAATCCATTTTCAGGGGCAAAGTTAAGAAGGAATGAGATTTTTTTTTTTTTTTTTTTAGTGAATATCGTCTGTCTGCCAGGAATTGTATTAGGATCTTTATGTATGTCATCTCATTAAATTTTCAAATTAACCCTGAGAAATATCGTTCCTTCATTTTGCACATGAGGAAACGGAGGCTCATAAGTCAAGCAGCTTTTCTGAGTGGTGGAGCTAGGACCGAGACCTAAGTTTCTGGACTCCCAAGCCAAGCCCTCCATCAAATACCTCCATTGCACAGCTCTAGGGGCACTGTCTGCATTGTCTTCTCTATGGATGGCTTTCCTTAGGCTTGTAGCAGTGAAGCACCTTGTATCCCAGCCACCCTGAGTAACACATACCATCTGAGTAAAAGCAGTACGCTTGCTGCAGAAATGGAGCTTCCAGACAAGTTCTTTGGACTCCTCTACTGTGTGTGAATTGTGGAGCCATCCCACACGTTGCCTCCTACCATAGCAAGTCGAAGGTCTGTGAAGATGCACTTCTCAGGTTACCTGTTTTGAAACACCAAGCACTGGTTGCCTCGTCTCTTCCTCTGGGTTGATTTGAGCATCACTGAAACTCTTGCTCCTCTTTTTTCCTTCTCAGGCTGCTGTACAGGACAGATTAAATGAGCAAGAGGGTGTACCAAGTGTTTTCAACCCACCTCCATCCCGACCCCTGCAGGTTAATACAGCTGACCAGAGGATCTACAGCTATGTTGTCTCAAGACCACAACCAAGGGCAAGTTACTTCATAGCTGGAATGTCCTCCTTTGTCATTTTATAAATCCATTCACTTGGTTATATTGATCTCTCTGTGGTAGAAGCAGAAGAAATACTCAGAATGTAAACTTGTTAGCTAGACCTGGCTTCTTGGTAGATTTATTGGGTTTATCATTTTTCCTTGATTCCTTAATGAATTGATATAGTAACTACTTTTTTCCCCAGTCTTTGCCAGTTATTTGAAGAGTTTTCTGCACAGTAAGAAAACTCTTAAATGGTACATAGTAGTTTTATTTACATGTCTAAAAATGTTTTCTATATGTTTAATAGATCTTCCACTTCTAAGTTGGAATGTTTTCTGAGTTCTTTGTTGCTTCATTTTACTTAATTTTAAGTTACTTCTAGGGAAGTACTTGGAGTCTTTGTGGAGGCCTTTGCCATATGTTTGAAATAAGTCTTGAAGGGCTGGTAGCAAGGAGGTGGCTAGTTAAATTGAACAGGCACTAGCGAGTGCTCCAGTGTACTGGTATCTTGCCGTTGGGGACCCAGCGATGAAGAAGGAGCCAGTCTCGTTGGAGAGGTCAGGTGTGTGCTGATAATGAACTCCAGAGGGCTTTTTGGAGTCTCTCTTGCTTACTCTTAGACTTGGATTTAGAATTCCAAAACAGCACACTCCCTTTAACCTTGCAGCAGTTAGAATTTACTCCATCGCCATATTTTTTTGTGTAGTACTTGACAACGTTTTAAAAATGGAGCTTCCAAGTAGTCATTTTGGGATATTCTGAAGTAGAAGAGCGCAGATTTCTGGAGCAATTCTGTGACTCAAGGAGTAGTTCTCTGTATGCCCATTGTTTCCTCAGTTTGTGTTGGGCTTGACTCGGTGTTTGGGACCCTAATGTCAGCCATGGTGCTCCAGAGCTCCCTGGCCACAGACGTAGGGAGGGTCTCAGGCAAACACAATATGACATCTGAGAAATGCTTTGTAAACTATGGAGCCCTATATATATTTGCTAGTTAATAATAGCAATAATCAACATTGTTAAAAAAATAATTAGCATTATTACTAAGATTTGCAGCTATATGGGAATTTATAATTGTGGTGAATATAATTATTTGTCATTTATGTACAAATGTCCAGGGTAGTAATAGTGGTTATCTTTCTTGCTATTTCTTTATATTTTATTTTAATGTGTAAATCTAAAAAGGAAAGAATGAACATTTATGGTTGGGATGGAAAACTTGCAATTGAATTTAACTAATATAAGCAGCTGCACAAAAAATGTTGAAGCAGATTTAATACAAAAATTATGTGATAAAAGAAAAATATGATAGTATTAGATGACATGAGATCAAAGGCAGTGAATCTTGAAGAAGGATGAGGTGGCCTGGAAGAGGGAGCCTTACTGCAGAGGGAGCAACACGGGAAAGGATAAAAAAGAGTGAAAATCTGAACTAGCCATTTTATGAGGTATTAGGGATTGAGAGAATGCTGTCTAACTTTGTTTTTGGAATTTCAGGGGCTGCTTGGATGGGGTTATTACTTGATAATGCTTCCATTCCGATTTACCTATTACACGATACTTGACATATTTAGGTACGTACCTTTACGTTTACCTGTTAGTAGCAGCAGGGTAGACTTTGGAGCTGAAACGTAGACCAGAATAAGATGTATGCTTTAATCGATTTTGACTTGCCAGTCTGTCATCAGATCGAACACTCTTCCTGGACAATCTTTTAATATAGTATGAAAATATTTTAAATTGTTCAAACATAACAACAGATGTTGTGAAATGGAATTGTTTTAAAGTAGTCTTCCCTATCGTTTTCAAGAATCAGTCTACCTACATTTATCGTTTTCCTCCCTCCTCCCACCATGTTTGTCACCTCTACGTTCCCGAGTTAATCACACCCTTTCCTTCCTAACCACCATTGTCTACTAGCTTCATACTCCTTTTAACTTTTACCCTAAACCACCTAACTTCATCTGACTACTCATAATCCCAACAAATTCTCTTGCTGTGAGATTACCCACTTTTCTCTAGATTCCTCCCACAACAGTTTCACCTCTCAAGACTCTCCTGTACATTCCCCTCTGTCCTGGCATCCCACAGGTTGCTGACACTGGAACCCCCTTGCTTCACACCTTCACCTTTCTTCTCACTTCCCTCATGTACCGTTCCGAGAGCTCAGCACTGGAAGCTACAGAGGGGCCAGGGCTGGAAAATGTCAAGGGGGCCCGAGCTGCTGGCACATCAGGCTTGGGGTGTCTGGTCTAGAGCTGAGTGGTAGGTGAACCCCTATCTAGGCTCTGTGAGGAACTGAAATATTTGTGGGCATCCAGGCCGACAGATGGCGCTGGAACATGTGGTCTGGGCCTTGCGTATAGGGCAGCCTGTACCTCCCTGCACATATGGGATAGCCTGTGCCTTGCTTTAGGGAGCAGAGGCTGGAGGTGAGGACCCCGCAGCTGCGGAGGTACAAGGATCGAGACACTACTTGTACCTCGGCCACTTGGTGTTTTAGGGGACCGCCCACTGAATGGCTTCCTTGCTTTAGCAAGGTTCTGATTGGTTACCAATTAACCAATTAGTGCTCTTTCCATCCCTGCTTTATTTAAGAATGGGCACGTAAAAATCTTTAAAATCATAATGAAGACTGAGTTGACATCTTTATTTTTTTAAAAAACTGATTTTCCTAAATTATGTAGGCCATAGGAATATATTGTAATGAGAAACAAAAAAGTTAAAGCCTTTATGAATTCATTCATCAAAATTTGAAAACTTAGAGTAATGAGATAATCCTAAAATACTTAATTTCAGAGAAAGTTATCAAAACATCAACCTTCTAAAGGATTTCTAACCACTCCCCCACATATACAGCCTCTTACATTTGTTTTAAATTTGCTCTGGGATGTTTGTGTCAATGGATTTGATTTAATTACTCAGGAGACAGTCCAAGTGAAATTGTATACACATGGGGAATTTGTTGAGGGGATAAGGAATTGGCTCAGGATTTGGTCAGGAAAGTGTCATAGTTTAGTCACCTTTTCTGTGCTGAGAATTCCTCAAGAATATGAATACTGTTTGCTTTCCTCGGGAAAAAATATGCATGGCATGTGTTACTAACTTTAATGCAACTGTATCATCCAAGCAACTTGTATAACGTTATCACACTGACTTATGAAGACTCTACCCCACTGCCTTCCATAGAAACCCACAGGATAAATAAATGGTGCTATACCAATGTGATAATGTGGGCTTTTTAAAAACAAATGTGTGGGGGCCGCCCGGTGGCGCAGCGGTTTAGTCCGCGCTTGGCAGCCCGGGGTTCGCGAGTTCGGATCCCAGGCGCCCGCGGACGCGCACTGCCTGTCAGCCATGCCGTGGTGGCGTCCCATATAAAGTGGAGGAAGATGGGCACGGATGTTAGCTCAGGGCCAGTCTTCCTCAGCAAAAAGGGGAAGATTGGCAACAGATGTTAGCTCAGGGCTGGTCTTCCCCACCAAAAAAAAAAAAAAAAAATGTGTGTGGTGCCATCCTTAACCTTATAGTAGCTGCCAGGTCTCCAAATCTACCAGCGTCCTCGAGATTGGTCTTATAGCTTAGTCCGTGGATGCCATCAACCATAAATCATCAAACAGAATTTACTTGCCCCTTTGAAGAGCAGGTAAATCCTGACTGCAACTTCGAGTTTGAAGTTCCTGTTCATAGTTTGAATAGCTTGGGAGTATGCACTAAAGATTCAAAATCCCAGGAGAACAGAAAGGAGAGGGAGAGGCAAGTAGGGCAACCAGAAAGAGACAGAGCTCTGTTCAGGAGCAGGGCTGTCCATTGGAACTTTCCGTGATGATGGAGACGTCCTCTGTCTGCACTGTCCAGTGTGGAAGCCACTCAGCACATGTGGCTTTCGAGCACTTAGTGTGGCTAGAGTGACTGAGGAGCTGCACTCTTTATTGTATCTCATTTAGTTAGCTTCAATCAGTAGACGGCCACGTGCGGCCGGCGGCCGCTGTGTTAGGCAGCGAGCGCCCTCCCAGAGAGCCTGGGACTCAGCCTGGCTCGCGACCTTTTGGGTAGTGTCCCCCTTTCCAGTTCTTCTGCGAAAAGCACTGCGAATTGCTTTAGACCAGCGTTGGAGTCTGTAATCCCGGCAGTTTGCATGCTTCCTGAATAGGCGGTGGAACAGTACTTGCTGCCCTGCAGCTTTTGAGCCAGACTGTACTCTCAGGCTTGACGGCCCCTCACAGACCATTCCCCTCCCTTTGCTGCCATGTCTCTGGCTCCGTTATAGGGTCCTTACAAACTGGCCCGCTCCATATGTACTGCAGTAAGCCGATTCATGTGATATTTATTCCTTCCTCCCCAGGTTTGCGCTTCGTTTTATACGGCCTGACCCTCGCAGCCGGGTCACTGACCCTGTGGGGGACATTGTTTCATTTATGCACTCTTTTGAAGAGAAATATGGGAGGGCACACCCTGTCTTCTACCAGGGAACGTACAGCCAGGTCAGTGCCACAAACCATATAGATGCCAATTTATTGATATGATTCTATCTATCCACAGAGGAAAGCATAGTCCACCACTGATCGTGTTATTCTTTTACTCAAAACCTTAAATAGCTCTTCACTGCTTACAGAAAACAAGACCAAACCTTTCAGCTGGGCCCTCCTTGATCTAATCCCAACCTCCTTTTGAGGTCTTTCTTACATAACTTGTCTCCCTATACCCTAGGTTCCAGTTAAACCATTCCCTGGACACAGTCTGTACTTGCCCAACTCTGTGCCTTTGCTTTTGCCGTTCCCTCCACCTGGAATGCCTTCCTCACGTTTTTGCTAATTGGAGTCTTGCCCATCCTTCAGCCGGCTCATGTCACTCCCTTCCTATACCCTTTCCTGATTGTCGTGCCCTACCCTGGCCTACCTTGCAATCTAAAATAGTAATCTTTCCTTTTGTGCTTTCATAGCTTTTTTTAAAAACTTATGGCAGTTTCACATTTTTTCTTATATTGTAGTTGTTGTGTTTATGTCTTATGTCCTATGCCAGACTATAAGCCCCTTGAAGGCAAAGCCTAAGTCTTCTTTGATCCCTCACAGAATTGAATAAGGGCACAGACCATAGACCCGAGGCAGCACATCTCATTCAACCCAAGCCACACAGACTTTTGACTGTTATCTCTCAGGGGGCAAAAATTAAGACTTCTGTGGATGTTAGGCATATCACTAATTTGCCAGAGAAATATTAGAAATAATACTGAGGGCAGAGGTCAGAGGGTAATTCTGCAGCCTCCAGGATTCCTGACTCTGTCTGGAGAAAAAGAAAATGCTTACTGTTCCTTCCTGCTTTGATGCTTCCACATCTGCCTTTCCTCAGCCGGTCTCACCGGCTGCTCCCACTCCACTCAGCAAGCGTTAAACACCTACTAGATGCCAGGCACTGTGCTCAGTGCTCAAGATACAGGCGTGAATGAAGTGGGCACCTCTCATGCACCCTCTGCTATGATCCTGAGGGTAGGTCACCGTTGGCCATTCAGGAAATCTTAACTGAACCGTCACATGCTCAGGATTACGCACATGCGGAAGCGCACGCAAGAATCCTGGACACCAGCCTTGTCTTTGAGGGTCCTTTAACCCCCTGCTCTTTAGAACACCTCTGAGTCCCACAGCCCCTCATCCCTGCTGGGTATGTGGCCTGGGATCGGGCTCATCTTCCTGGTATTTTTTATTTACAGGGATGTTGTAGCTGTAAAGTGGCAAAATTCGCACGTCCCTTTTCACGTGGTCACATTCTCCTGTTGTATCTTCCTTTAGGCTGTGGGAACAGCTGACTTGTGTGTGATTTGTCGGGGGCCTTTATTTGTCAGCCCGTCTACTGTCGTGTGCCTGGATACAGTTTAGATCCCAACAACTCTAAAACTTTCCATGAAAGCTCGTTAGCACGGACTTTCTATAGGGAGAAAAGTGCCAGGGGTGTGAAGGTCGGAGCCCAGGGACCTGATTGCTTGCTCACCTTTTTTCCTCATTCCTCCTTTTGTTCCTCGATACGTAGCTGTATCCATTAGGACCCTTAGCCGAATTAAAAGCTCTAGGCACAGTCATCCTCATCATTAATGATTTTCTGTTTCCACAGGCACTTAACGATGCCAAGCGGGAGCTTCGCTTTCTTTTGGTTTATCTTCATGGAGATGATCACCAGGACTCGGATGAGTTCTGTCGGTAAGTGGGTTGATCGTTTTCTTTCTCTTTTCTGACCTTATGTACTGATAGTTTGTAGTAAACAAGTTCTTCTCATATCCTTTTCATCCCTCCACAGCAACACACTCTGTGCACCTGAAGTTATTTCACTAATAAACACTAGGATGCTCTTCTGGGCATGCTCCACAAACAAACCTGAGGGATACAGGGGTAAGTTGTATTTCCTTTGCCTCGTTGAGATTGTTGGGATATCTTTGGAATAATCTGGAAAGACATGCCATTTATTGCATGATTATTCTGTGATAGACACAATGCTAATTGCTATTTATACATTATCTCATTTAATCCTCTCAGCAGTCCTGAGAGATGGAGGTTATATTACCTCTACTTTATGATTTAGGCAACAGGCTCAGAGAGTTTAAGCCACTGGGCAAAGATCACACAGCAAGTTTGGGAGCAAGCTCTGATCTGTCAGACTCTAGCCCATTCTTGATAGTTAACCATTTCCAGAGCCTGTTTTATTTTTAAAAACATCCAGACCTGGCTGGCATCTTACCTTTAATTTTAATGAGCTTTTTACTCAAGAGTTTAGTCTCATTATCAGCAATTTTAACAGAGCTTCTTACACATGAGTTAGTTGTTCTTGAGTGCGGATAGGCATTCAGAGAGTTCAGATCTTTCCTGATGATAACTCGTAACTGGAGGTGAGTGTTTTTAGGCGTCACTACAAGGTATAAAGGCATCTAGTGAAGAAGAATGTTGTTACTTTGCAGCTGCTTCTGTTGAGCGAATCCCGAGTGTAACCTAACATACCAGACCCTGTGCTGGGTCCTGAGAACAAAGATGTGCAGAGCTTCTGCCTGCGTCCTGGCATCTGAATCTTTCCTCCTAATTGGTTTTTAAATACCTGATAGGGTCCTGCAGCGTGCGTTATACTATTCTAATATGGCTTTGAGGGTGAGGGTGGTGGATAGAAGGAACTAAGGATATTTTTTATAGAAGCTTATAAAAATCTCTTCTTTCAAACCATGAGGAAAACAGGTAAAACTCTGTTATAGTAACAATCTTGGTTATTTGGAAGACCAACTTTCTAAACTCCTTTGGAACAGAAAAGCTAGCCTTTTTGGAGGGGAGAAAATAAAGACATAGGAGAAGGAGTGAGGAAGGGCTTGGATAAGAGGAAGAAAAGACAGAAGAAGATGATCATCACAAGTGGCATAATGCTGAGACTTGCAGCCTTGTCACCTGTAGGCCTGACCCCTGACACAGGGGAATAGTTACGCTAAGCAGTAGCCAGTCTTTGTAGATCCTGTTCCTACCCTCAAATAGACATTGTCCTTGAACTCCACAGCCTTCCCCAGCATCATCATTTCAACCCCACCCCCACCAGAAAAGCCTGTGCTACTGCAGTCAGATTACCTGGGAATTAGGGACACAAATACATAACAAAAACAGAAAGATTAAGAAACTAGGAGGAAGAAAAGGTTGGCAGAGAATAAATGACACTTCCATTCTTTCCCAACTGAGACTAGAGCAGTTCTCTCTGGCTCGCTGTGGAAAGTCTAAGAGTTGGTCTGTTTCATCCCTAAGTCCTGCCCTTGATCTGTTGGGTCTTCTTTCTGTCAGTCTCACAGGCTTTACGAGAGAACACCTATCCATTCCTGGCCATGATCATGCTGAAGGATCGGAGGATGACTGTGGTGGGACGGCTAGAAGGCCTCATTCAGCCTGATGACCTCATTAACCAGCTGACGTTTATCATGGATGCAAACCAGACTTACCTGATGTCAGAACGCCTGGAAAGGTACAGGGCAGTTCCTCTCTGGAGTTGAGAAAGAGACCAGCTGTGTATTTGGATGGCTGACCCAGGGCTCCACAAATCCTGACTTCTCTGTCTTAGGCAACTTTAAAAGCCTTGTCCAGTTGGGGTTAAAATACTTATGTACTTTGACGTAAATAACTCTTCGTCAGATCTTCTGTTCTTGGAGATGTGATTCGAAATAAAAACAGGGTTCTGTGCTCAAGACTGTATATCGTGTTATTCAGAATAGCTGAAAAAGATATAAATAACTTAAATGTCTCTCCATTACATAAGGCAGTGCTCACGGTCTAGCGGTTGAGACTTGCCATGCTCACCTTTGCGGCCCAGGTTCATTTCCCAATCAGGGAACCACACCACCTGTCTGTCATTTGTTACACTGCCGTGGCTGCGTGTTGCTGTGATGCTGAAAGCTGTGCCACTGAAATTTCAAATACCAGCAGGGTCACCCATGGTGGACAGGTTTCAACAGAGCTTCCAGACTAGGACAGACTAGGAAGAAGGATCTGGCCACCCACCTCCAACAAAACTGGCCATGAGAACCCTATAAATAGCAGCAGAGAGTTGTCTGATACAGCGCGGGAAGGTGAGAGGATGGTGCAGAAAGACCGAGCAGGGTTTTGCTCTGCTCTACACAGGGTCACTAGAAGTCAGAATCGACTCAACGGCACTAGCAGCACCATTACATAAGTAATGTACACTAATTGTAGAAGATTTGGAAAACACAGAAAAGCACAAAGAAGAAATTTAAGACCATGTGTAATCCTACCACCACTTTTAGCCACTTTTTAACATTTGGGTATATTTTCTTTTAATGTTACAGCCACAGCCACAGCCACACACACACACACACACACACACACACACACACTCACACACTCTCTCTCTCTCTCTCTCTCTCTCTCCCCCCCCCTCCCTCCCCCTCCCCCTTCCTCTCATAGTACATACATGATTTTCTGGAGAGAAGATAGGAATTACACCAGAATGTTACAGTCTTTTCTCTTTGGTTAGATGAATAAGATGTTTCTACATTTTTCAAATTTTCTAGGATGTATATATGTGAGTTTTGGTTTTAAGAAAGCAACATATACAAAAATACAATAACCCAAAACAATATTTACCTGTAAAATAAGGTCTTGATGATCGTGTTATAACAATAGTACTGTGTTAGTTTTGTTACAATTAGGGAAAAAGATAGCTTTACTTGAAAAGTTAAAGGGGGAAGGAAAAGCTTGCCATTTCTTTTTCTGCCAAATTAAACTAGGAAAAGAGATGGCTCATTCAGATTCTGCCGTGCTCTGCTTTGTAATCCCTTATGGTGGTGTGAGATAGTCATCTGCCAAGATCGTCAACTTTTTTACCCCCAAAAAATTTCAGTTTAAGGAAACACAGAGCTTTGTAAGATCGCTGTTTTCCTTTTATGATTCTGATCTGTCTGCAGGGAAGAACGAAACCAGACCCAGGTGCTGAGACAACAGCAGGATGAGGCCTACCTGGCCTCTCTCAGGGCTGACCAGGAGAAAGAAAGAAGGAAGCGGGAGGAGCGGGAGCGGAAGCGGCGGAAGGAGGAGGAGGTGCAGCAGCAGAAGCTGGCGGAGGAGAGGCGGCGGCGGGTAATGAGCCTGTCTCGACTCCTGTGACTCCCAGGCTGGTCTCTTCTTTTCTGCTTTGGTTTTGTTTTTTATTTTCATTTGCAAATACTTTTTTTTTTTATTGCATTAACATTGGTTTATAACATTGTATAGATTTCAGGTGTACATCATTATACTTCTGTTTCTGCGTAGATTGCATCGTGTTCACCACCCAAAGACTAATTACAGTCCATCACCCCACACATGTGACCAGTCATCCCTTTCTCTCCCCTGCCTCCCCCCTCCTCCTCTGGTAACCACCAATCCAGTCTCCGACTCTGTGATTGTTGTTGTTTTTGTCTTCTACTTATGAGTGAGATCATATGGTATTTGACTTTCTCCCCCTGACTTATTTTGCTTAGCATAATACCCTCAGGGTCCATCCGTGTTGTCACAAATGGCCAGATTTCATCCTTTTTTATGGCTGAGTAGTATTCCATTGTGTATATATACCACATCTTCTTTATCCATTCGTCCCTTGATGGGCACCTAGGTTGCTTCCAAGCCTTGGCTATTGTGAATAATGCTGCGGTGAACACATGGGTGCATGTATCTTTATGGATTCTTGTTTTCATGTTCTTTGGATAAATACCCAGCAGTGGAATAGCTGGATTGTATGGTAGTTCTATTCTTAATTTTTTGAGAAATCTCCGTACTGTTTTCCATGGTTTCTTCTTAAGTGTGAAAGGAAACAACTAGAAGATGATGGGATTGTGGGTGGTTTAAATTCTCCTTGCTATTTTTATATTTACTACATTTTCACACAAAAAAAATTTTAATTAAAAGTTTGTTAAAACAAATACAATAGTGAATAAGAGGCAGAACGGCTCTGTTCCATGAAAAGTAAATATAAACAGATAATAAGCAGTTCAAAATGCTGTTAATTCGGGGCCAGCCCAGTGGCGCAGTGGTTTAGTTTGCGCTTGGCAGCTCAGGGTTCGCAGGTTCGGATCCCGGGTGACCGCCGATGCACTGCTTGTCATCCATGCTGTGGCGGCGTCCCATATAAAGTAGAGGAAGATGGGCACGGATGTTAGCCCAGGGCCAGTCTTCCTCACCGAAAAAAAAAAAAATGCTGTTAATTTGCAGCAGTAGTTTTTAAGTAATCATTCTTAGTACTGGTGTTAGCTAATTTGGCATTTCATTCATGATCTTATTTCTTCATTTATTACCAGTTGATTGTAGACAGTGTCTTTTAGTCATTCCCATTTCTTCAGACACTTAATTACCTTAACATAGTCAATAAACAATACGTATGGTGCAGTAGTACTTTGAATTAGGGTGTTTCTGACTCTTGACAAGCAGTGTTCTGTATGGTAATGTCATTCATTTTTCTTGTGACTGCACAGTGAACCTACATGTGACAGTGTTTCTTGTTTCCTGTTTCCCTGTGGGAGCCTAGCTTCACCTTTGCTTTGTGTCTCCACAGAATTTGCAGGAGGAAAAGGAAAGGAAGTTGGAGTGCCTGCCCCCAGAGCCTTCCCCCGATGACCCTGAAAGTGTCAAGATCATTTTCAAATTACCCAATGATTCTCGAGTAGAGAGGCGATTCCACTTCTCACAGTCTCTGACGGTAAGGGCCGCCTGAGTTGTGTGAGGTGGATGTGGTCTGGGCTCTAGGTGTGGAAGCTTTTAAGGACTCTTGAGAGTGTTGCTGGTGTGTATCTGCTGCTCTGATGAACAGGGGCGGAGAAAGAGAGAACAGTGCAGTGAACTGTGAGGTTGCTTCAGTTCTAGCTGCCAGCTTGGAGCAGTTACTAAGGTTTTCTTTCATCGTGTTTGAGCTCTGCTAAGAAAAAAAGGTACCTTACCAAGAAGTCCCATAAAGACTTGTGCATCTGAGGTGGGAGACTCTTCCGTGCTGCTCGGCTTGCATTGGCTTTTGAATCCCACCAGAACCCCTTGCTCGACAGAGAACGTGCTGTCTCCACTGACCTAGACACACCGGAATTACAGATGTGAACACAAGTGCACTTGTGGTTTGCATGCAGTTGTCACTCGTTTTCTACCCATTTAGCCCATAAGAAGCCCCACTTTGTGGGGCTACCTTGTATATTTGGTGTTTGTAGCTAAACAGTGTTTGTCGTTCCATAAGGAAGTAGTTAAAAGCAGAGACTATTAGAGTCTCACAGAATGAGGATCAAATTCTCATTCTTCAGGGTTAATAGATGTGTTTCCTTGGCCAGTTTACTTAAGTGACTCAATTTCTTCATCTGTAAAATGGATATAAGGGGCCCTCTCGAATAGGATTGTCATTAGGATTAAGTTCATGTGTAAAGTGCTCAGCACTGTGCCTGGCTCGCAGTACGCACTTCAGTGCTAACTACTGGTTTTGGTATTTATAACCAAAAGGAAGTTTCTGTTTCTGTTAAGAGTTTGTATGTCACCTTTCCAAATTTGCAACTGTAGCAGATTCTGCCATTTCCCTGATCACCTGGAAAAGCTGAGAGTAAACTGCATAATAGAATTGAGAGGATGCACTGTCATCAGTAGAGGGTAGCACATTCATCACTTCTCCTTGTTGAACCAGAGAACTGGACGAGTTACAGAATCTCCTACAGGGCCTCAGATATCCCATCTGTAGAATGGAAGTATAATCTGCCGTCTGATATCTGAACTGAAGATCTGTCGGGCACTGTGCTTGGCACTCTAGAGGTTAGACAGATGAGTGAGACATGATTCTAGAATTTGTGGAGCTTATTGGCCAGTAGGGAATGTGAGACTCGAAGAGCTAATACAGAGTAAAAAGTTGTGAGGCATCCTGATAAGAGAAGGAAATAGCTTCCTTGTTTTATTTGTTTCTCTCTCATTTATGCATTTATTTATAGTGGAAGGTGCTCTCGTCGCTAACTCTGGATTCTTAAGTTGGGGGCGCACAGATGAAGCTCACACAGGACCTGCCGTGTTAGTCGGTGGTTATTAAGCATCCGTTCCCTTCCTCTGGTGTGTTTCCTGTTTCCTGGTTTACATGTGGATTTGAGCTTGCAACCGTGTTCACTAATAGTTTTGCTGTAGTACGCTGGAGCTTCATGGAGCTTCTGCTCCCCGAACTCTCATTGTGTATGTGAAAGACCTAACCAAAATTTAGTCTCTTGAAAGTTTTGGAGGAAAATCGATTAGAATTGTGGAAGAGAATAGGCTTGTGGCGAAAGGGGAACCAATCCATTTGTTAACTACTTAATCCTTGAAGACTCTTAAGTAGGTCCTCGCTAAAAGTTACTGAAAAAACAAACTTAGACCGAGAAAAATACTTGGTTGTAAACGGGACGAGGCTCAGAGGTGGGAAAGAAGTGTAAAGGAAGAGAAGTGTAGTGGCAGCACTGGCCTTGCATCTAGCATTCAGAGAGTTAGTAACGTATAGCTGAATCATGATTTACAGTTGTTTAGTGCTCTTGCAGACTTTGTGTCATCTTCGGTGAGCTCTGCCCTGCATAAATAATCTCGAAGAGTGAATGGTCAGTGAAACACTCAGTTTTGCACATGATGCTCCGCTCTTCATAGTAGTAAAATGCTAAAATAGAAAAGGATAAACTGTAGAAAAATCTCCAGGTCCCATGAGTGGGCAAAAAATGGCAGCTGACTTTCTCTTAAATGAATGCATGTTAGAATCCAAATTATATTCAGCCCAGAACTCATTTTTCTATCCATTAGGAACCAAAAGGAACCTCTGGAGGTGATGTTATTAGCCCATTGTCAGTGGTAAACCAAAAATGCCAGTGTTGTAGCAGTGTTGACTATTTTCAAGCAATGATTGAAAAGGAAACAAAATGTTATTTCACCCTTATCTAAAACCGACGTTGGGTTCATACCAAGAATACTTGGTGCAGATCTAATTGATGCGTCTCAAGAAAAGAAAGAGTGAATGTTAATGGAAAAGGAGAAAAAGGAACTGAAAATGATTGAGGTTGAGGGGCCGGCCCGGTGGCATAGAGGTTAAATTCGCGCGCTCCACTTCAATGGCCCCGGGTTTGCAGGTTTGGATCCCAGGCGCAGACAGACGCACTGCTTGTCAAGCCATGCTGTGGCGGCGTCCCATATAAGGTGGAGGAGGATGTTAGCCCAGGGCCAGTCTACCTCAGCAAAAAGGTGGAGGATTGGCAACCTTTGTTAGCTCAGGGCAAGTGTTCCTCACATAAAAAAAAATTGATTGAAGTCGATAGACTAAAATATGAAACTTTATAAAATCATAAGCATCTTAGATAAGAGCATAGATTGACTTCTTAAATTCTGGGGTTGTAGCCCCTTAACAGCTTTAAAGAGATAAGTTTAAGACAAATGAAGAAAACACTGCTTCACACAGAAGAGAATAAATATATGAGAGGTGGAACAAAAAGAAAATAGATTCCCTCAAAACATAAGGGTAACTTGGTGTTTCCTAATCTTTGGGATTGACCTGAAGGAGGTTAGCTATGCCCTTCACAACACATGCCTTAGACTCTTCATGAGACGTCGAGTGTGGAGGAAGAGGGCCACTGAGTGGAGCCAGTGTGCCTGTTCTTCACGTGTAGCATGAAGAGACAGGGGAGATGAAGGTGGCCTGTTCCACACGTATCTCACATTTCAAGTTTTAGCCATGTGGGTTTTTCTGATGTTGCCTTACTTGTCAGGAATTTACATGAAACTTGTCAGAGCCAGAGTGGGGTGAGGAGGGCATTCCCACAGAGGAGAGGCTTACAGAGAGGGTGTCAGATCTTGGTCAGTTACAGAGGGTGTCCACTTGTGGGGCTGCCCAGTCCAGGGAAGTCAGAGCCCAAGCGGCCTGGGATGGGGTAGGGTGTTAAAGCCAGAACTGGGTGGGGGGATGAACTCGTGGTTTTTAATATACATGTATGTATGTGTGTGTACAGAAATGTAGATGTGTATATGTATGTACACATATTCTCTAGTTTTCTCTGCAGAGAATGCTTGGGAGCAGCAGCCCTAATAGCAGTGAACATACCTAGTACCTAGAGAGTCACTTTTAAATACCGTTGTCCATTAAGAAGAACTGAGGCTCCTTGGAGAAATGGCTGAGTCCAGGGCCGGGGCAGGGAAACAGATCAGCCTGGAACACCTTGTGTGAGAAAGCAAGGAATTATTCAAAGAACGATGGAGACAGGTCAGAAAGACACAGAAGCTGGCTTGAATGGGCTCCTTCGACTCCATCTGGAACAATTTGAACTTGAAAATAAATAGTGATTGTAACATTATAACCTATTGAATAAAGTAGGAAATCGTGACTCTATATAAATATAAATAAATAAATTGGAATTTTGAGGAACATCGTGTCTTCATAGTTTCAAAGCCCCTCCACACAAAATACTCTTTAATTACAAAGAGGAGAAGAAGAACTTACAGGGAGAGGCCTGGCAGTCACCACCTTAATCAGGTGATCAAGGTGAACATCGCAGGTAATTGAACAAATTGAAATTGTGCTCCACCTGAGTAGGATGCGTTGAGTAAAACGCAGCATCATTTCTGTACTGCTGCCAAAGACACATAACTGGAGCCTAATCTTGAGTGAACATCAGACAGACAAATCGAGAGACCTTGTATATAATAACTGACTGGTAATCTGTAGAAGTGTCAAGGTCGTGAAAGTCAAGGAAATATTAAGGATTTGTTCCAGACTAAAGGAGGAGACTTAGGAGACGTGATCGCTAAATGCAGCACATGATTCTAAACTGGATCCTTTGCTGTAAAAGGCAACTGGCAAAACTTGAACGGGGCCTGAATAATAATTTCATATATATTCTCATTTTACAGTAATAATGTATCAGTTAAATGTTCTGATTGTGAGGGCTGTGTTATGGCTATGTAGGAGATCGTCCTGTTTGTAAGACATACACAGGTATTCTGGGGTGATGGGACATCAGGTTGGCAGCTCGCTCTCAACTGATTCAAAGAAAAAAGTTCTGTCCTATACTTCCAACTTTTCTGTGATTATTTCTAAGTAAAAGTTTTTTAGCTTTATATCAGACAAGCTGTCAAAGAAGAAACGGATGAGTCAATTTAGAATAGAAGTAGCATTGGGCTGTGTAATAAATCTCTTAAAAGAGCTGCCCTACGTATAGCTCTGTGATATAAAGGACCTCAAAATAGAATTCCAGTGTAATGTGATTACTTCATATCTCAGAGTCATCCTAGGGAGAGCTGGGGGATATTTGATTTCATAGGGGGTGTGTCTGTCTGTCTGTCTTTGTCTTTTTCTCACTGCCCTTCTTTTTCTATATGATTTCCATAGGTAATCCACGACTTCTTATTCTCCTTGAAAGAAAGCCCTGAAAAGTTCCAGATTGAAGCCAACTTTCCCCGGCGGGTGCTGCCCTGCATCCCTTCAGAGGAGCGGCCCAACCCCCCCACGCTGCAGGAGGCCGGACTCAGCCACACAGAAGTTCTCTTTGTACAGGACCTAACAGACGAATGACACTTTTTCCTCTCTCCCCTCCCACCCCAATCCCTAAAAGAAATGGAAAAAACAAACAAAAACCAAGAGAAATTCATATTATTATTATTATAATACAATATTTTTTTTAAAAGACTGCTGCATCCTAAGGAAGGAGCAGAAACCATGCTGCCTGCAAGAGTCACCGCCTGTGTGTGCGCGAGGTTAGCAGTGAACGTCCCCGCTGGCAGGCCCACCCTTTCCTACTGCCTCTGCACCACGCATCTTCCAGCAAGAGGAGACTCTTCGCCTCCACCCGGCCCTTGTCCCAGCTGGGGGAGGGGACATTCCCACTTGTTCTCATTCATTCTTGCTTTTATGGAAAATAAAAGTGAAAAACCTCCATCGGCCAGCTACTGCAGCATCTCCTGAGGACTTGCTTCTCCCTCCCAGAGAAGAGAGGGAAGGGAAGGCGCAGAGCAGAGATGTTCCTTGAACTTCCCACAACTTATGAATAACTTTTAAATTTTTTCTGTTACTTTGTAATGACCAAAGGAATGAGGCTGACATAGGTGTATTTTTTTTTCTTAACTTTATTTGATAAAGAGCCAGTTCTTAAAGGCATGAGTTCATACCCTGGGCTCCTTAGCCTACAAGAGTGTAATAAAGGTGCCCTGGGCTGGTTTGTGCTTATTTCTGCCATTGTCCCTCTCATGTTCCTAGAGAGGTCGTTCTTTTTGGTCCAACTCTTGCTGTCCTTTCTTGCCACCTGTGCATCCCACTTGGAGCAGTGGGAGGAAATCTGGGTTTGTAGCCCGGCAAAGGCTGTGTATGTACAGATAGACCCATACGTGCAGTGTGGACTCCACACATACTCGCCCGTACACATGACTGTGCCAGGTGTTCTTATGGGGTCTGAGTGGAAGGGTAGCAGCTCTTCATTCCTCTTCCGACGTGTGCGTGCTGTTCCTGCCCAGCCCTGAGCTGTCCTGAACTGCCAAGCTGGGTGCCTTTCCAAAGGACTAGCAGGGCCTGTGGTGGAACCGGTAGAACCAGATGAGCACCTGCCTGTCCCAGTGGGGGTGTGGTGGTGCTGGTGGTTTAGAATGGAACCAGAGGCCTTGAGCGGAGCCAAGACAGAACTCTTCAGCCTGTGGAAACCTTTGGAAGGCGCGCTCCAGTTTCTGGTGCAGCCACCTGCTGGAGGCCGTTTTTATTCTCCTCTCCATTACTGTGTTGAAGTAATAGGGTTTTTTAACCTCTGGATGTCTTGTCTGTGGTTGAGTTTGTGGTAATGGGTACAGGGGTCAGTCTGTGTATTAACATGCCAGCGTGAGCTGACAAGTATTCCAAAGTGTTCTATAGCTAGACTGGTACAGACTCGTCATAACACTGCCGCCTGCTCTTGTTACTCCGGCTGCAGGCATGCTGCGAGGCCAGGGGGTTCCTATCAAGAGAAAGCGAAACTTGCTAGATTTGTAGTCTCTGAAGGCTTTCTGTCTTGCTTAGTTAAAATCTAAGGCCCACTCTTAGATAGCAGTGTGTGGCTACTGTCCTCTGCAGCCCTCAGTGGTTGGGGTAGACATCAAGGGGCGGGGTAAGGAGCATCATGGATGGCACCTGAGGAGCTTGAGCATGTCCCCATGGCCTTGGTACAGGTGTCTGGAACACCATCTCTAGGAAAATTTAATCCTGCTCCTGGCTGCTGCTTATTCTTTCACTTTGTTTCCTGCTGTCCCAAGGCCAGATGAGTGGGAAATTGCTGTCTGACTTGCCATAAAAGGTATCTGGAGTGAACATCACGCTAAACCATGTTCTCCACTCGACCTTATGTGAAGTCTGCTTCCTGCTGACGACAACGCAGAGAGGAATTTTTCCACGTAACTCAGATCCTCCCTCCGTGTCTGGAATTCACAGCTGTTTCCCTGGCAGGACACAGGAGGGTGGTAGGGCCCTGCGCTAGGCTGAGTGTACTAAGTCTCATGCCCATACCTCTTTGGAAAGTTGTAAATTTCTTCCTTAGTAATTCAGTCTGCATCTTGTACAACGTGCACTTTACCGCCTCTTGCCTTTTGATAACTTGTGTGAAGGTCAGATGCCAGAATGTTAAGAAAAAGTCTCTTTATGTCGGTACAGCTCTGGGATGGCCTACCCATTTACTTTAGGTTTCAAGAGGCTTCTCCTGAAGCACATGCTCCTTCCTAGTCCCTGTTGAAATAGCCCTGCTTTACTCAGACCCCCTTCCTGTCTCCTTGCTGACCCTAGGGCTGCTGCCTAGGTGCCATTTCCTTTCCTCCTCCGTGAAGGATGCACATTTTGTCACTTAATGCCAGTACAATCTGTATATTAGTCCAAGGACCTCCGGGAACTCAATGGGACCTGCAAGGGAGAAAATACTGAGAAGCCGGTGATCTGCAAGCATTTGCTCTTGTTTCCGTATCACCTCTGGGTTGTTTCAGGAGTTGAGTCCAAATGGCATGTCATCAACTAAACAAGAACACTTGTTTCAAGTCCTTTTCTGTACTCCCAAGACTGGAGTTGTAGATTCAGCTCAAGAACCATGGGAAATGACCAAGCAAAGACACCCAGTTGGAGTCAGTTGTATTTTTGCAGCCTCAGTGGGGCCCTCCTGGTCTTTTCTTCCACTTCTGCAGAATATCCTGCGGCAAATATTTCTTTCTCCCTGCTTGCCTCCACTATGATGTTTGGATAAAAGATAGCCAGAGGAGGATATTTGTTTCTTTAAAAGAAAACTAAAATGAACCTAGAATCTTCGACTAGGCAGTCATTGTGAAAATTGCTAATGGTGCCAAGGCCAAGGAAAGAGTTACAGAAAATGACTGTGGGCAGGAGTCATAACCCCTAGAATGCAAAATCGGGAGTATTACCTGGTGCTTGAACACGGAGCACCACTTCACAACTGGTTTTTTAGGACTTGTGAGGAACGCAGCAACAGGAAATCCATCCGCGAGGGATGCAGTGCCCCAACTTGTACTGCGCCTGAATAGTCACGTGATAACTTACTGAAGAAATCTAGTGTACTTTAAATTTTTTTCATAAAAGTTTACATTGTATTGTAGGTTAACATTAAAGGTTTTATAACAAAAAATTCCTAACAGGTTTTGGGTCTTTCTGTCGAGGGGAGATGTGGCAGATATTTTTCTATGTGTGAAGGGAAGGTTGGAAAACATTGGGGGAGGGAACGGGTTATTGCATTGCCGAGAAGCAAGGGAGCGTCACAGAATCAAGGGGTTAAAACAGGTCTATAGTGTATTCCTGTGACAAAATGGTACCTTAGGCCACGAGGGGTGGTAAGAAGAGCAGGCAGATCTGGGTGCAGACGGGCTCTGTCATTGGTCAGGTCTGTGAACTTGGGTTTTTCAGCTTCCCCGAGCTTTAGTTTCCCCAACTGTAAATGAAGTCAGTGCCGTCTGCGTTGGGATAGGTTAAGGATGTCATTTCTCCTGCTAGAACAGACCTATGTCCTTGCAAAGGAGTGGTTAGAGAAGAGTCACTTTGGCTTGAACAGATTCTGGACTATTGGAACTCCCCTCCTAGTTCTGCTCGCATTTTCATTTCTGCAAGGAAATTTAAGCCTCAGTTCTTTGCTTTTCTCTTCCCCGCTGTTCTTGCACAAAAAAACTCATTTCTATAAGTTAGAGATTCCTGTCACCTTCAGAGTCTGCCCTGTTGCTTACCCAAAGATGTTGGCCCTTCATTTTATTAATGTGCATGTTAAGTGTAAAGTAGACTGTCTCAGTCGAGTGAGTGCAAGAAGAGTTTATTCTTAAAGGGGCCAGAATCCACTAAAAATGAACACTTCATGATTGTGAAGTTGAATAAAAGTTTTGCCATCAATTAAGAGTCGAGGAAGATTCAAACTCTGATGCCAGATACACCTGGTTTCAAATCCTGGCCATGGCCATGATTTCTGCCAAGTGACAGGCTCTCTAGGCTTCAGTTTCGTCATCTGTAAAGTGGGGCTGATAGGAGCACTGAAGATGCAATGAATTGCTGCTGCGGAGTGCCTGGCGCATGATAGGTGTTGGGTAAACAATAGCTTCTGCTGCTATTTTCAAAACAGGTGGTAGTTTGCCCACTGCTGCCAATTCACCCTCAATGTGGATAAAAGGAGGAGAGAAAAAGGGGAGGGGTAAGTTGAGTCTTGGCTCGTGGGTGGATGGTACCGACACTTTCTTGACGCGCCTCCGGTGTTGCAGTCGAAACACCACGGGTACTTGTCCCCTGTTGTAGCCACGAGACCCCAGTCCCTTCCTCGCGCCTGTGAGCTCAGCTAGCAGTGCTGAGCTCCTCTTACCTCCCAGCCTTACCCCTCCCCTCTCCTGCCTGCCTCTCTTGCCAGCTCTCAGAATGATGCCCCAAACTCCCAGATTTCTTCCCCTTAAGCTGAAACCTGGTTTTCCCTTGAAGACACCACTTCAGAAAACCCTTAAGCAGACACCGCCCATTTTCCCTTGACGCTGGGCACCATCTGTACTTCTGCCACTTTGACGCAGTGTCCTCCAGGACGTGGCCGCCGGAGCGCATGCTATCTGCTTGGACTACTTTATCCTCTTCTGGTCACTACTGGCCGCTCCCCAGATGCTGGTGACCAGGATTTTCCTCTCCACCGGCAGCCTAGATGACTCACATCTACATGTGTGGATTCCCTGAAATTCTGCTCTCACTGCTCCTGATTTGACTCGTTTCTCAGCTAAGTATGGTGGAAAGAGGCTTTGGAGTCGAATCTGGATTTGAAACTTTGGCTTGCTGACAGCTAGGGCAAGTTTCCTCATCTGTAAACACCCCGGCAGTCCATCCTTGCAAAGTCCAGGTGCCGTTTAAATGAGCCGGTATCTGTGAAGTGCCTGGCGGTGGGTAGGTCGATGCTTGGTAAATATTTGCTTCCTTCCCTCCTCTTCCTCCCCGCGGTGCTGTGCTTTGAGCTTTGAGCTTGGCCTTCGCTTGGAACTGCCTCACCTTCAGTACCTCAGAACCAATCCCTCTGAGCACAGCCTTTGCTGCTCCAACTCCACTGTCCCTACTCTGCCCTCAAAGCCTTCCTGTCCCTCTGCACTCATCTCAGTTCCCACGAGA
This sequence comes from Tapirus indicus, assembly GCA_031878705.1. Classification (NCBI taxonomy): domain Eukaryota; kingdom Metazoa; phylum Chordata; class Mammalia; order Perissodactyla; family Tapiridae; genus Tapirus; species Tapirus indicus. The sequence continues at coordinate 93,265,733 of CM062925.1, read as the reverse complement.
ATTGTCTTGGCTTCACGTCCCTCTCCAGTACAAGCAAGCCAGTACTCAGCTGTCACGATTCCTGAAGTAAACTCGGCCGTTTGGTTTCTCTCCTCTTGCTCCTTAAGCTGCATCCTAGCCTGTACCGCAGTGAAGCGAGGAGCCCTGGGGGTGGCGCCCACACCTTTGCTCCAGTTCTAGGAAACTCCCCAGGCCTTCCACCTCCGAGGCACTGCTCCACTGTGTCCGCTTTCTCAAGTCCAAGCCCACCTGCATCCTCCTCACCCTGAGCCCATCACTGCAACAGCCTACTTCCTGAGGAAGTGGAGGTCTTGTCACAGCTTCATCTTCCTTTTTCACCTCAAACTTGTTCTGTGATATCACCTGCTTCCTCTTTCCCTTCTGTCTTGTGGGTGTGTTTTCTTTTAAAAGAGAGAGAATTTACACACAGTAAAATGCCCAAATCTTAAATCCACAGCTTGATAAAATTTTATCTATGTGTACACCAAAACTAAGATGCAAAACATTTCAGCACCCCAGAAAGTTCCCTTGTGTGTCCTCCCAGTCGATAGCCCTCAGAGGTAACCACTGTTCTGAATTGTTTCACCATAGAAGTTTTGCCCGGTCTTAAACTTCATATAATGGACTTACCACGTGTATGTGTGTGATTTTATAAATTGTTTTCCTGATCCAAGTATAATTCCTATTCATGATAGGAAAATTTAGGAAGTGCAAAGAAACAAAAAAGATGCATAAATACCACACTGTCCAGAGATGTCCATTAATATTCTGATGTATATCTTCTCAGACTTTTCCTTGCATATAAAAACATTTTTTCCTACAGAAATTGGGTAATATTGTAAATACTGTATTACCTCTTATTTCACACATTCTATATTTCTTTTTTACACATTTTTCACACTTTTGTGTGTGTGTGTGAAGATGATTAGCCCTGAGCTAACATCCCTGCCCATCTTCCTCTATTTTATGTGGGACACCGCCACAGCATGGCTTGATGAGCAGCGCGTAGGCCCACGCCCAGGATTTGAACCTAGGAACCCCAGGCCGCCGAAGCGGAGTGCAAGAACTTAACCACTATGCCACCGGGCCAGCCCCATGTTTTTCTTTTTTATTACTAAATGGATGTACCATAAATTCATCAAACTCTTCTTGTGACGTTTAAGTGGTTAAACTTTTTTGCTTTTCTAGAAAGCAGATTGACAAACATCCCTGTCGCTAAGTTTGCACATCCATGCTATTCTCTCAGGAAGAAAAAAGTCCTAGAAGTGAACTCAGTGAGTCAGGAAGGAATGGGGATTTTTACTTTTTTAAATGTCTGTGTTATCTCCAAATTGTAGTCCAGAAAAGTTATTTGTACTCCTACCTGCAGTGCGCGCTCAGTCTCCTGTCTGTGACACCATCACCAGAACCTTCACAATAACTGTCCCCTTTCAACTACTTGGATCACTGTCTTCCATCAGAAAACGTTTGGCGTCTCTTCCCTTACAAAGCCTTAGTCTTGTTTTGCCCGACACGTCGCCGCCCTGCCTGCTCCCGGCCCAGACTGTCTGCACAACCAGCCTCCACTTCTTAACCTGCTGTTGAGTCTGCCTTCATCTCTTATGGTTGCCTGTGACCTCTTAATTACCATTCCCACTGGCCTCTTACAGGACCTTTCTGAGTGTAGAAGTTCCCCAGTTGATATCTGACACAGAGTAAGGGTCCCCTTGTTTCTGTTCCCACAGGTTGGGGGTCATATTATGTGAACAGGTTAAGGAATTCACATTTTATCCTGAGGGCCATTGAGGGGCTTTAAGCAAGGGAGACACATCAGATTTGGGTTTTAGAAAGCTATTGTGTCACCATAGGGACACTGGATGGGAGGGGCAGACAGCAGGCAAGACTACGGTGCCATGACGGAGTCTTGGATTAGGAGTGGCACGGATGGGGAGAAGCTAATGCCGGACACGAGCGCCGTCTAGAAGGCACGGTGACCAAGACTTGGGGGCTGATTAGATGTGGAGGTGAGAGTGAGAGACAGAGGGTGACAGCCAGGTTTCTGACAACTGGATTTAGGAACAAAGATAGTTTCCGGTGACCTTGACAGGTCTGTATCAGTGGAGTACGATGTCAGGAGGCAGAGGTACTGAACGGGAGGTGACATGGAAAGACTGAGTATAGGCAGCTCTCACGAAATTTGTCAGTGAAGGGTGTGGGGGAAGTAGGACAAGCCAGAGAGGAGCCAGGATGGAAGAAGGGCCATTTATTGCTTTCAGGTAGGAGAGACCTCATTATGTTTAAATGCTAAAAGCAATGATGTTTTAGAGAAAGAGGTGAAGATGCACAGAGAAAGATGTCACTGGGTGGTGGCAGGGGTTGGCCTTAGGAGGAAGGGTGGGAGCAGAAGTCGGTGCATTTGTAGGTTTGAGGGCCCAAGTGGAGGGTGTCCCCATGTGATGGCATCTGTTCTCTCTCAGGTTGGGAGGAAGTGATAGGGTCAGAGGTCTACAGGAGATTTGAAATAGCTGTTTTCGAGAGCAGGAGAGAGTGTGGGAAGACTTGGAAGGCTTTCTGGGCAAACAGGGCCCAGGTGAGACTGAGACCAGTAGGCGTGAAAAGTCAGCCACTTGTCACTGGTCTACCTTCCTCGCTGCTGCCAGTTTCTTTCTGAAAGCAGAGGTCACAGGCGGGCATTGAGAAGCTCTCGGCGCCCTCTTTGTTGGAGGAGGAAGCCCAGCTTCCCAGCCTGCAAGTTGAAGTCTTCAGCTCGGGACCCTGGCAGAGCCTTACAGCTGTGATTCCTGCCCTCTGCACGTCACGCGAACGAACCACCCAGATCTCCTGCCTGCTCCCCAGACACACCGTGCGCTCCCCTGCCCACAGCTAGACTGAGACCGCTGATACTCGAGAGAAGTGGTTTCAAGGAGATGCTGTCAATTTTTCAGACTCCTCTGATTGCCAGCAAAGCAAGGGCCTAGACCACATGGTTCTGGACTTCCAGAATCATATTTACAAGACTGATTTAATTCTGGCTTCGTCATGACCCAGGCACTGGCAAGGAGAGGAGACACAAATCATAATTAGCGTGGGTATCCGCTTAGACATGTCAGAGGCCGCACACCTGACGTTCTCACACGGCTCTTGCCTTTGGGGCCCATATCAGAGGTCTTGAGTTGCAAGCAACAAACAGGAAACCTACTCTAGCTAATTTAAGGCAGAAACGGATGTGCTGGAAGACTATGGGGTAGGTCCCAGAACCGAAGCCAGGCCTCAGAAAGGGTGGGGTCCAGGTTTCAGAAAAAGTGGGTGGGGGCGGGGGGTGGTCAGAGGTAGAGGGCACCTTTGGGACAGAGAAATACAATTGGCGAGAATAATTGGGTTTCTGTGCTTGGCTGCACCCCACACAGGGCAGAGCCTTTTCTATTTAAAAATTGCAGAAAAGTATAAAGAACAAAATACCATTATTCACAGTCCCACCAACCAAAATGATTAACAATATTTTGGCATATTTGCTTCCAGCTTTTTTTCTCTGGATGGACTCTGGTTAAAATAACATAAAATGTTTATGCATTTGCGAAAATAAATCCATTCGTGCTCAGCAGATGTGGCTAATTTCTGACTGAGCCAGGCTCCGGTGCCAGCCCCTCAGGCGACCTACCATTGTGTTGAGCGCTGACCGGCAGTGAGCCCTCTGTTGTCAGGAGGGCTTTCCCAGCATGCACTTCTTTGTCAGACTTTGTCTGAGGTCAAAACGTGAGGCCCACGGCTTGTCCGAGCTTGTCAGAACTGCGGAGGTCAGGGAGGGGGCACACGAGTCATCATCATACAAAAACATAACTGGAAATGGAGAAGATGAGTTAATTTCACGCTGGAAAGAAAGAGGGCAGGGTCTGCATGAGACCACCTGGGCCCTGGGACCCCTCAACCTCCCACACACTGTTCCCCCAGGCGGCTCGCTTACACTCATCCTGTCATCTATTCAGAACACGCTCACTGTTGCCTGCGGTGTCTGGGAATGGGGCGAACGTGACGGCCCCCAGGCTCGTGGAGCAGAGACACAGGCAACCAGCAGGACTGACCGTCGCGGGGGAGGAGTGGAGAGGAGCCGCCCGGTGTGCCTGGGGCCCAGAGGAGGGTGGCCTGCTCTGGCCTGAGGGAGTGCTCCAGGGAAGCTCATGTGAGGAGGGCGCATCCGAGCTGGGCTTTCGAGAAGGAGCACGCTAACCAGGAGAGACGTGCAGGGCGTGTGAGGCAAGGGTGCAGGGTGCCGGGCGGATGGCGCGGCCCCTCCCCGGGCCTCAGGCCTGTCCCCTCAGTGGGAGCTGCGGGGAAGGTAGTCACAGTTTTACAGTCAAGAAACAGAAGAATCCCGTGGGAGAGAACCTGGCAGTGTGGTGGGCACTCACGAATGTGAGTGGTCTTGTAAGCAGAGGGAACAGCACGCACACACAGGGGTGGAACAGGGCACGCTGGGGAAAAGCGTGGGAACCCGAGGGTGGCCGGAAGGGAGGAGGGAGAGGCGGGGGCTGACAGGAGCGAGACTGGACTGGGATACTGGTTCTTCCACTGCCTCCATCCCCTCCCACAGGGAGGCCAGGGAGAGGAGGGAAGTGTGGAAACCCATTTTTTTGACACCGTCCATCTTCCTCTGAAATGACAAAGGAGTTTTATATGCAGGGCTGAAATCAGTCTGACTTCAGTCTCCCCAGTCCAAAAAAAGGAAAAGAAAAGATAAACCACTCCTTCTGTGGCTGCCAGCTCCCCAGGAATCCCTACACGGGACAGAGGCCGTCTTCTTCCTGTTGCGTGCAGGAAGTTGTAGTTGTCCGTGGGGAGGGGCGTGCCCGGAGCCTGGAGGAGGGGAAGAATAGACTGAAGGGAGGTCTCCCTTATGGCTTTTCAAAAGTGGGGTCTCTGCCCTGCAGAATGCAGGAGTGGAGACTGCAAAGCTATCCTGATTCTCCCATTTTCGACTGGGGCCTCTCTGAGCCTTGGCTCTTCCAAATGGAAACTGAAGATAATAAATACCTCGGGATGTTGAGGAGCAAATGAAACACTGGTTTATAAGGTCCCCTGGGACCTAGCCCCGGCCCTCCTCTCCAGCTTCACCTCTGCAACTTAACCTACGCTCCTGCCCAAACTCATTCTTGCCTCCGGGCCTTCGCGCATTCTGTTCCCTCTCTCTAGAATGCTCTTCTCCTGACTCATTCATCTCAATGTCACCTCTTCTGAGAGACCCCTATGTCAGCATACCCCTGCCCCTGTATTCTCCTTCATGTCCCTTGTTATAATTCAAAATTATTGTCTACTTGTGTTTCATCTGTCCCTCCTTCTGGAATGCCAGCTTCCTGGAGGCAGGAACTTGTCTTGGTCACTGGCGTTTCCCACGCCTAGAACAGTGTCTGGCTTTGGACGGAAGCACTCGGCCAATTTTGCTGAATGAATTTATTTAGCACAAATGACACGCCAAGACCCCACCAGGCCCTGAGGACCCAGTGGCAACTAAATTGCCCTTCTAGAGAACTCCGAAAGTTCTTCCTGTCAGCGAACAGGCTGAGCTTCAAGGACACAGAGGCCAGAAGCGGTGAGACAGCACCCAGTCCCGCAGCTCTGGCCTCCTCCCTCCAAGGACAGTGGTGTGTACCCCTCGGAGAGACGTCACCTGTTTACCAACCGTTACCGAAATAAAGACACCCATCACTGACCGTTCATTCATCCTTCCAAAAATGGCCCCCAGGGGCCAGGCACTGCCGTCGTTGATGGCAGGCAGAACTCCTGATAAGGAGGTAACCAGGATGCCCTCCTGCCCCACACTGCCACACCTTAAAATAACAGAAGTGCAGCCCAAAGATGATCGGAGTTTCATCTGATTTGTAATGTTGGGTCTTGATCCAGTTTCCCACAGGCATTTGTTTTTTTTACTTTTTATTTTGAAATAAATATAGATTTATAAAAAGTTGCAAAAATATTACAAAAAGGTCTAGGAACCCTTAGTTTCCCTCAGTGATAATAATCTTGTATAAAACCAGAAAATTGACATTGGCACAATCCACAGATTTCACCAGTTTTACATGTACCCATTTGTGTGTGTGTATAGTTCCGTCAATTTCATCATGTGTGTAAATTTGTGCAACCACACCATAATCAAGATACAGAACTGTTCCATCACCACAAAGATCTTTCACCTGCTACCCCTTTATGGTTACAGCCCCATCTGTTCCCCGTCCCTAACCCCCAGCAACCACAAATCTATTCTCCATCTCTCTAATGTTTTCATTTTGATGATTTATATAAATGGAACTATATGTCACCTGGTGATTGGCTTTTTTCACTCAGCATAATTCCTTTGAGATCCATACAAGTCGTTGTATGTGCCAATAGTTTAGTTCTTTTTATTGTAAGTAGCATTCCACGATCTGGATGTACTACAATCTGTTTGACCATTTACTCACTGAAGAACATTTGGGTCGCCCCCAGTTTGGGGCTATTATGACTAAAGCAGCTGTGAACATTTGTGCATATGTTTGTGTGTGGACGTGTTTTCATTTTTCTGGAATTAAGGCCCAGGAGTGCCAACGCTGGGTCATATAGTAAGTGTATGTGTAGTTTTATGAGAAACTGCTGGGCCATCGCCATGTGAAGCTGAGCAAAGAGGCCAAGCAGAGGCTGCAGCAGCTCTTCAAAGGCGGCCAATCTGCTGGGCCTGCTTCTTCTCATGGTTGACCTGGGATCCAAGAGGGGTGCAGATCCTGAAATGCCTGAGCCAACCGTCCTGAGCTTCCTTTGGGGATAAAGGACTATTTGGTCATTGGATTTGGAAGCAATCAATGGACAGGAACAACATGGAAGGTGTGCACTATGGCTGGGGTAAGAGAGGGGACATCGTTCAGACATTGACCAGTTGGATGTTACAAGGCTCTTACTACACAGATGCACGTACGGCAGAGTGGAACCTCTACTGACTTGTTTTGTTTTTGGCTGAGGAAGGTTTTCCCTGAGCTAACATCTGTGCCAATCTTCCTCTATTTTGCATGTGGGTCACCACCACAGCATGGCCACCGGTGAGTGGTGTAGGTCCACACCTGGGAACCAAACCCAGGCCGCTGAAGCATAGTGCGCCAAACTTAATCACTAGGCCCCTCTACTGACATATTTTTTTATTTTTTATTTTTGTGAGGAAGGGTCCCTGAGCTAACATCTGTGCCCATCTTCCTCTACTTTATGTGGGACGCCTGCCACAGCACGGCTTGGTAAGCGGTGTGTAGGTCTGCGCCCGGGATCTGAACCTGCAAACCCCACGCTGCTGAAGTGGAGCGTGAGAACTTAACCACTGTGCTGCTGGGCCGGCCCCGTGACTTATTTTTTACAGACTGTCTATCCCTCTGCCAATAGCATACTGTCTTGACTAAGGCAGCTCTGGAGTAAATCTTAAAATTAGGTACAGAGAGTTTTCTCACTTTATTCTTGTTTTTCAAAATTGTCTTAGCTACTCTAGTTTCCTTGCCTTTTCATATAAATTTTAAAATAAGCATGTCTATATCTCAAAAACAACTTTGCTGGAATTTTGATAGAATTGCATTAAACCTACAGATCAATCTGGGGAGAAATGACATCTTTATGGTGCTGGGTCTTTCAATCTGAGAATACGACATGTTTTCCCCATTTATGTAGATCTTTGATTCCTTTCATGAGCTTTTCGTAAATTTCAACATACAAGTCTCCTAACACGTTTCGATACACTTATACATGTGTATCATTTCTCTCTCAAGTGATTGTAAATAGTATCCTTGTGTTTTCAATTTCGAATTCCTTGTGTTCATTGTTAGTTTATAGGAATACAATTAATTTTTGTATATTGATCTTGTATCCTCTGACCTGATGAACACATTTAGTTCTGGGTTTTTCACTTCCTTGGGATTTTCTACATAGATTTTCATCACATCACGTACAAAGAGGGACGGTTTTATTTCTTCCTTGTGGATTCCTATGCCTAATTCTTTCTCCTTTTTCTTGTCTTATTGTGCCGGCTAGGATTCTCAGTGCAAAGTTGAATAGGTGAGAGCAGATATCCTTGGTGTGTCCTGAGCTCGGGGAGGAAGCATCCTGTCTTTCATTCCATTAGTATGATGTTAGCTGTAGGGTTTTGTAGCTGCTCTTATCAAGTTGAGGAAGTTCTCCTTTATTCCTGGCTTGCTGAGAGTTTTATCATAAATGAATGTTGAATTTTGGCAAATTGTTTTGCATCAATTGACATGATCATGTGGTTTTTCTTTCCCATAGGCTTTTTGAAATATTGAAAAAAGCTTAAGAGACTTCTGCATTTAACAATTTTTTCAGACTAGGGCCCTGGGGACTCAGTTGCTACTACTGGTCTAGTCCATCATGTCCCAGTGTGCTCCAGAGAATGCAACTTGAACCCTACATGTGACCAAAAAGCCAAGTGTAGGAAATGCCCACAGTACGGATCCACTGCCAGAGATTTACAACGCACATCAGCACAGCCAGGTCTCAGGGGAGTGAGTCTGCAGTATGGGCTCCTGTTACCTTCAGTGTGGGATGTCCCAAACTTATTTTACCACAGAGCCCTTTTTTTGCACAAACCGTTATGCTCCCACAGGACTTTCTCTGAAATACACTTAGGGAACCGCTTGATGAGTCTATCCCTTAATTTGCAGATGACCCAAAGGCCAAACAAGAAGTGCCCTGACCCAGGCTGCAGATAGTGGCATCACAGACAGACTCGAGCTCCCTGCTCCTGCTCCAGACCATGTTGCTCTGACCTGCTAACAAGTCAACCGATATCCCTGCAGCAGCACATGCCACACTGGGTAAGAGGAATGTATCCGCATCACCTGTCTGGTCCCTTTGGTGACTCTCAGGCCCTTCATCCCCACCGAGTCTGGGGTGAGGGGTCAAGTTCAGGTAGCGTCAGTGGGGCCCGTGGGTGGGTGGGTATGCGATGCAGGCAGCAAACGGTTCAGGGAGGGGCACAGAACCCAAGTTGGTCTAACAAGACTTCCTCCCAGAAATTCTTCGAATTCCTGGGGTAAGTGGTTTTCCCACGGAGACGATGCTAAACTAGAGGATTCCCAGCGGGAGCCACCGCGAACCACCACACAGGAAGGGCTCCTTCAAAACCAAGCTGTCAGATGAAGGGAGACCTTGTTCCTTATGACATGCCTGAGCCTGACCCAGTCATGCTGAAGCAGAACCCACCTCCAGAATTTCAGTGACAGACCAGTAAGTGACACTCGCCTCAAACCAGTTAGGGGAGCCCTGGCACCTGCCAACAGAACCCTCCTAATTGTCGTGTGAAGCAGACGGCCCAGAACAACTGGCTTGGCGGAGCCCTCTCCATAGGAGGTGCGCATCCCCCCAAGGTTCTGCAGCAGAGAACGATCTTCCGCCCACCTCACCCGATACACCCCCGGCCCATTCCCACCAAAACAACACAGGCGGCCGAAGGCAGTGTGGGCAGTACTTGATATACATCATACGTTTATTAGTGAACATCCCTCTGAAATCAGCAACAATATTAAAAAAAATAATGATTGCACTACTTGGTCAAGCAGAACTAGCAACTTTCATTTTAAAAAAAGTACAAATCTGTTAAAAATTTCAATCAGTATACACATATATATAATACAACATACTAGTTATGTTAAATGCTACAAACCAATGTGAATCCAATGGAATGGAAAAAACCACACATTTAAGCTTTAAGAACCATTTTTTCTCTATATATTAGCATTTTCTCAAATACATACATGGGAAAAATGAGGTAACTGTAAAATGTGCAAGGAACAGGGCCCCCAAATTACATATATTTATATATATATGTAGGTATATATATATAAAGAACCTTTCTAACACAGAACACAGGTGCTGGGCCCAGCCAGGGCTGGGCGATGGTGCCCACCGTCACGCCTAGGCCAGAAGTTGGTAAATAGGAGTAAACAAGGACGAGCCCCCACAGGAAATCATTGGTAACGTGGCATCTATAGCAAGGTCGGCAAATCACAAACATCCTAAATAATTGTTTTATAAATCTTCTTTTAAATTATTTTTTAAACATTGTGTCCCCCCCAGTAGCTGCTCGTTGGAATCATTGCTACAGCCGACGCACAGCCCGTGAGCCTGTTTCCACCTGCCCCAGGAACCGCGAGGGTTTTGGAAACCTTTTGTCGGGGTGGGGAAGGGAGGGGGTTGGAGAGGGTGGTTCTCTGTGTAAAACACGTGGGGTTTCAACGCTGCTATAAATATAGAAAGGTCACCTGGAGTTATATACAGTAAGACTTTGGGTTCTCCATGGGTGGGGCCAGGCCGGTGGGGCCCATGGCAGGCTGGGGGGAGGCGGGGAGCCAGGGCGCTGCGGGGAGAACGAGGGTGGTTGGAGCATCCCTGAGGCAGCAGGCGCCAGGGGCTGCCTGCTAGGATGTGCCGGCCCCACACGCAGTTCGTTCAGGGTAGCAACCCCAGCTGGTGATGGGGAAAGGAACGGGCCGAGGAGGGAGTGGGGGGAGCTCAGCCAGACCCTGCGGGGGCTCCACCAGACCTTGGAGAGCAGGGCTCAGGCTGGGAGGAGGCCCCTGGAGGTGGGGTCCACGCCCGCCCTGGTCCCCGGCCTCCCAGGACTTCCTTGGAGGAGACTGGCCCAGGCAGGTGGGAGCCGGGCCCTGGCTGGAGAGGGAGAAATGCCCTGAAAAGCGTACGGTCCCGGTAGGCTCTGGGGACGTATGCAGTACAGTGCGTGGCAGTTAGCTGAGCACAGACCCCCACCCCGCCCCGACCGCCCGCCGCCCGGCCCAGCCCCAGCCCCACACATGCATGCGGACCAGGTGGCACCAGCGGACCATTCCCTGCCCCCGGGGCACTTGGTCGTGGTTGGTCCCTATAACCCCCATTTAAACCAAAAGAAAACAAATTGTTTAAAAATCCACACCCGAAATCCTACGCGCGATTTTAGACCAAATGAACAAACAAAAACCGCTGTTCCTCATGTTCATGCAAAACGACAGAGAGATCAGGCCTGGGTCTGGCCCCGTCACTGCCAGGGATGGCGGCCACCAGGACACGGGAGGTCTCCCCGGTGTGGCCCAGGCCCTCAGGATGCCTGCGCCCACCTGCTTGGGGGGTGGCTCCGATGCCCTCCAGCCTGGGGTGGTGGCTGGAATGCTGTGCCTGGGGTGAGGGTCCCCTAGAGAACCAGACCCGCCCTCACAGCAGCCTGGGTGGGGCTGGCTGCCTGCGTCTGTCGGGGTCCAGGCAAGAGGCCCAAGGCCTGGGGCTTAGGCAATGGCCTCCTGTCACCATCTGTCCATGCGCCTGTCAGTGCCACCTGGGCAGAGGGCACACCATTTCAGTGCAAGAGACCAAGCCACCCAGGATGGTGCTCCCTTTGCCCATCCTGGGGCCAAGGATCTGCACCAGCCACACTGGGGGAACGGACCCCTGGCTCCTGGTGCGGGCAGGACAAGACACAGACCCATGGGCAGACAGGAGGGAGACCGAGTCGGCGACACGCAGGCAGCTCCGTGGCGGGTGGACTGGCAGGCAGACTGGGAGAGGAGTCTTTGGAGCTTGGCAAATGCAGGGGCTTATTGCAGGGGCTTTTCTCGGGGCTGACCCTGCTGCCAGCTCTGGAGACGCAGGCGGGAAGATGGGGCAGGCCTGGGCCGCACCCTCCCCGTCCTCCCTGGATCCCCCTGAGTTTCCAGAGCTTCGGGCAGGGTTCTCCTGGGCAGCTGTGGGCCTCACTCGGCCTCCCTGGGCACCTCGGAGGCGTCGGCCCGGCAAATGGGACACGTCCGGTTGGCCTGGGGGGGCAGCCGCACGTCAGCCTCCACCCTCACCCATTCCCCAGCCCACCGGGCTCTGTTCCGCTGCCTGGTGACGACTCGGCCCCCTGAACGGAGCCAGAACTTCTAGAGGCTGACAAGGATGCGGAGGGACACCCTCCAGGCCCGCCCTCCCTCCCACCACGAGGAGCGCCTGGGAGCGGCCCGGGCTGCGTTACCTTCAACCATTTGTCGACACACTTGGTGTGGAATTCGTGGCTGCAGGGCAGCACGCGGAGCAGCTGCCGCACCTCGAAGTCGCTGAAGCAGACGACGCACCTGGGGGAGGGCAGAGGTCACCTGCATGCTGACGGCCGAGGGAAGGCTCGCCACAGAGCAGGGACCCCGCGGCCACCTGTGCACGCGGAGGGCAGACGGGCCCAGCACTCACAGCGTCTGCTCCGACTGACGGCTGTCTGGGTTGAAGCGGTAAGACGGGAGCTGCTCAATGTCCGCTTTGGTGAGGCCTCGGGGCTTGGCGTCTCCCAGCCGCTCCGCCAGGTTCAGGAGGGCCTGGACACAAGCAGGAGGGGCGTCAGCAGCGCCCAGGGCGGAGGTCCCCCACACCCCCACCTCCCGGACAGGGCTGCACGGGACCTCATAGTTCTCCATCTCCACGTCATCCACGTCAAGATCCAGGCTGATGGTGGGCCCCATCGCTGTTGGTGACATTGGCAGCATCGAGCTGGGGGAGACAGGTATGGGGCTCAGGGTCAAGGTCAGCAGTAAGGGCACAGCACTGAGCTGGGGGAGGCGGGTATGGGGCCCAGGGTCAAGGTCAGCAGTGGGGGCACAGAGCGCCCCGACCCCCTTCACGAAACACAGCCCAGAGCCCTGCACGTGCACAGCACCCTGGCACGCGGCAGGAAGGCAGGGAGCCCAGCGGAGTGTGCGAGTGTGTGGTCTGGGAGGACGCCGGGTGGCTTGACAGGCCCCAGGAGGGCAGCACCCAGCTCTGGGGTAGACGTCTGATACTTACAGGAAGTAGGGCAGGAAGCTGGGGTAATACGGGGGCGGGGGCGGCGGGGGCAGCGGCTGTTGCAGGCGGTATCTCTGGGTGCTCAGTCTCCGTGGCATCACGTGGGAATACGGCTGCGAGAGGGGACCAGGTGCAGGTCAGCAGGCGGGCCCGTCTCCCGATGGCCCCAGAGGCTGGGGGGTGGCACTTACGACACCGAAGGACAGCTCCTGGGGCAGCGGGTCATGGGGCAAGTAGTGCAGAGGCACGGACGGGGACAGGGTGGGGCCTGGGGCAGAGGTGGAGTAGGTGAAGCTCCCCAGGGGGTGCTGGTCCCCCCGCAGGTCCACGTCATTGTCGAGCCGCTGCAGGGGCTGCAGGAGGCAAAGAAGGGTCAGCCAAAGTCAGTGACAAGAGAAGCCCCCCTCCTCCCCTCCCCCACACCATCCCCTCTAGCACTGGACCCATGACCCAGACTCACCATCCGTGGGTGCTGGGTCTGCAGCGACACAAACTGCCCAAGAGGCGCCATGTGGGCGGGCTGGGGGTGTGGAGCTGGCGGTGGGGGGTGCAGGATGTAGTGGTCACTGGAGATGAGGTGGGGGTAGGCCTGATAGGGCACGGGGAGCTGCTGCATGGTACACGCCTGGATCAGCTGCTGAAAGAGGGGGCAGGGGGCTGGAGAATGTTCTTCTGGGCTCTGGGCTGGGCCTATGCTCGTGATGAGGGCCAGGGGCCATTCCATCCAGCAAGAGTTTCCCCACGGAAATCCTCTGGACCATCTCATCCTTGGCCTAGGCCACTCAGGCAGGACACTATGCTCTTAAGGCCCACAGTTACAATTCTCAGCCATAAGGCAGGCATTAGGGTGCAGGAAGGCCCCTGAACCCTGAAATGCTCGCTCACTGTACGGGAACGCACTGAGCGCACGCGTGCTTTGCTGGGCAGGCGTGTGGCCTGGAGCCGGGGAGGCGCCCTGACAGCCTGGATGGGGGTCATAAGCTGGGCTCAGTTCTGCTGCTGACCTGTGCCTGGAGCCTTCAGCCAGGCTGGTTAGGGGGCAGAGGTGCTCACTCACCGGGGGCGGGAGGCAGCAGAGGGGGTAGTGCTGCCCACTGAACATCACGGAGCATGCTGGGAGCTGCTGGGCACTGCAGCCAGGGATGTGTTGGCTTGTAGGCAAGGAGAAGCCTTGGGTCGTCACTGTGGTGACTGTGTAGGACAGGGGGACAGGTCCCTGGTGCACCTGTGGGCAGAGAGAGACCTGGCAACTGTAGCAAGGGAGCCTGGCCACATGGCTGCCCCCAGGTAAGAAAGTTCTGCTGGATCAGCTCCTGTCGCTTCTCTAGCTGGGGTCTACCGAGGTCAGACCTGGCTTCCCTCCTGCCCCAGGCCCCAGAGGGCAGAGCGAACCTCTGGGAACCTGGGAGGGGCTTTCAGCTCTATCACTCATCCACTGTGTGACCCCAGGGAAGGCCCTTCCCTTCTCTGGGCCTCAATTTACTAACCTGTAAAACAGGGTTAATGATGCGTCCCTGATCATGCACTGAGTGAACCACGGTGAAATCGGGGATCTACCGCCTCGGCTTCGCAGACGGCCTGCCAGAGGCGGGGGCAGCAGGGTGGGGGACGTGGGGCAGGGAGGGGGTTCTGCCTACCTGCTCGTGGAGATCAACCATGAACGGGCTCTGCTGGGAGGCGGGGTGCAGCATTCGTGGGCTCCCGCCGGCAGGAGCCGAGGCTCGGTGCTCCTCTACGGGGAGGTGCGGGGGCCGGGGCAGCGGCTGCTGGGAGGGTAAGCGCTCATCCTGGGCGGGCGGGCCGGCCAGGGGGCCCTCGCGGCCGGGGCTGCACCACAGAGAGGAGGCCCCGGTAGGACTGAGGGGGACCACTCACGCACAGAGCGCAGCGAGAGGCCAAGGTCGCTACCCGCCGGGGAAGGAAGACAGCTCAGGGCCCTGTGGCCCAGCCTGAGCCAAAGCCCCCACACCAGGGTCTCGGGCTCCGCAGGCCTGGGATGTTCCTTCCTACCTTCCCCGCAGCTGGCCTGGGGTGCTGCCGAGTCCTGCGGAGAATCGCCGCTGACCCACGGGGGCAGAGGGTGGCCACCTAGTCACTGCCAGAGCCCATGGTCGCATCAGGGGTGGCAGAGGGGTGGAGGCTCGCAACCCTAGGAGGCAAACAGACAGAGAAACTGAAGCAGAAACATCTGGTTGCTCGCCTCATCAGGGATCGGGAGGCAAGACCAAAAGCCCTGCAGTCTGACTCCAGGGGCCACTCACATCCATCGTGCCCCGTGCACCAGCTGCAGTGTGCGCTCGGGGTACGGCCCTCTTCTCAGCACTGGGGCTCAGGGCTGACAAACCAGGGATGGGCTTGGCCTGCAGGCAGCCCAGGCCTCAGTTTCCTGCTCTGTGACACAGGATCCGGTCCCCCCTCAGGGCTGTGCTGAGTTCAGAGAGCTGGCCATTTCGGGCCGGGTGGCTCTGGTAAGACTCCGTCAGGGTGGGGTCCCCAGGGCACCCTGTCCTGGAGTGGGGGTCTAAACTTTGGCCTCCAGGCAGACGGGGCAGACTCCAGCCAGGCCTGGGGTGCAGCTCTCTTTCCACTATTGCCAGGTAAGAGGTTCTGACCTGGTTCTTGCCCTCAGGGACTCTGCACATCAGTATTCTTTCTTTCCATCACCTGTTCCCACGGTGCCTACCCAAGTGTCATGTCATCTATTCTTCAAGGAAAGTATTGCTAACTCCATTTTACAGAAGAGGAAACTGAGACTCAGAGAGAGGAAAGGACTTGCCCAATTGTCAAAGGCTGGGAGCTGGGCTGACCACAAACCTCTCACTGTACCATTACCGGCGGGGAGTGGGGTCCAGCCCAAGGACTTCACAGGGGCGATGAAGGAAGCCGGCCACTGCTGGACACAAGCAACACAGCCCCCAAGTGGAAGGTGGGGCTTGCTGAGAAAAAAGGGGAAGCAAGAACCTCAGGGAGGAAGTTGAGTGGAAATGGGGCGGGGCAGGTCTCCTCTCTCAGCTAGGAGCTGGGGGTCCAGGTGGCACAAGTTGGGGGACCATTCATTAACTCCAGAGGTTGGGATGAGGCCCTGGCAGGGAAAGCTCTGGAACCTGTCAGGCCCTACAAAGCTGAAGAGTGCAAATAGGACCAGCCCTTTGCTGTTCCTGCCACAGGGAGGCCCCCACCAACCCTTCTCCATCGGACAAAACTCCTACACATCCTCGAGACCCAGCTTTAAGCGCAGCCTCCTGAAGACACAGCCAGGGAGCCAGCGCACTGCCTCCTCAGCACCTCGTTCCTTCCTGCCGACAGCAGCAAAGATGTTTCCTCTGTGCTGGGCTTCACAAGCCGGGGCCCTAACACTCCAACGAGCCTGCAAGGGAGCCCCTCTCCACCCGAGAGGATGGCGGCCGGCCACGGCCACACAGGAAGAGTAAGGGCCGGAACTCACACTTCTCCCACCCGACTGAGGCTGGGGCACTTGGCAGTGGGGTGGGCAGGGCCCAGCGACCAGCTTGTGTCCAGCACAGGGCAGGGCTGACGTGGAAAATGCGCACTGGAGAGTGGATCACACAGACCCAAGGCCACGGTCTGACAGCACTGAACTTAGCACCAATGACTAGAAGCTGAGAGGTTACATTAAATTCCAGCTTCTGGGGAGGAGAGAAAGCAGGAGCCTGGACCAACGGGCTCTTGTTTCTGCTCGGCCCCCCCACTCGGAGCACGAACCTCCTCTCCAGGCCACCCCAGGCCCACTCCTGCCCGCCCACCAGAGGTCACTGGGTTTGTGACGCCTGGCGTGGGCCAAAGGCACATCCTTACATGCGTGTGTACACACACAGCCTCCCTGATTCCTGCTGACAATCCAGCCCAGCAAACAAGGGCCAAGGGAGACCCACAGAAAACCCCCCAGTACTAAACAAGAGACCCCCGGAGTGGGACCCTCGGATTCACCAGATCCCCAGCAGTTTCTACAGCACAGCTGGCCAGGCTTGGGAACCTCTGCTCCATCCGCCCTCAGAGGTCCCGAGAGCCCACAGGCCTGCCCACAAGGAATGTTAACAACCCCAGTGCCATCTCACGAGCCCTCACAGCAATTCTCAGGAGGGACACTGAGGCTCAGGGAGGTGAGGCCGGCTCTGTCAGCCCGCGGAGTTGTGAGTGCACTGGGACGTGACCCAGGCAGTGGCCTCAACCGCTCCTTTTGTGCCAGGCTGTCTTGCTGAAGTCTGGGCAGTGTCAAGGCTGGGGGGGTGCAGACCCCACAGAGACCCAGGCCCACGGGAATCTGCTCTGTGGCCGGCCCCTTCAAAGACACCCACTCCTCAGGAAAGGGAAGTGGCAAAGAACTGAGAACCCGAACCAGCAGACAGAAGGGCCTCCAACTGCGGACAATGGTGCTAAAGGTGACAGTGTCAACCCTTGCATTCTCACACATGACACCCCGACTTCCGGCCAGAGTTTTGGCTGAAGATTGGGCACATGACTTCCCCTCTCTAAGCCTCAGCTTATTCATCTGTAAAATGGGAAGAGCTGCATACCCACCTCCCGGTGGAAGGGCCAAGACTGCTCACAGGCCACGGCGGAAGAGACCTGTAAAGCTTAGATGTGGCTGATCACTGTTAGAAAACAACGCAGGCTGACCTCCAACCCCACCTCCCAAGCAGAAACCGGGTGCCACTTCAAGCTCTGCAGGAGGCAGCTGGGAAATACGCCTTCCCAGGGGAATACTCCAGCTGGCAAGGGAGGGGACCCTGGTTCTTGAAGTCCTACTAGGAATAGAAGTGGCACAGCGGTGACACACCCACTTCACAGGTGAGGAAACTGAGACCCAGAGAGAGACAGAATTGGTCCCAGCTGGCCCCTCAGGCCAATTCTGCCAACCCCTAACTCTCATTAGCATCCGCAGCCCCAAGAACCACTCAGTCCCAACTCTATTCCAGGTCCTAAAGAAGACGGGTAGAACTTTCTCTTTCAGGCACCTGTGACTAGCCCTATCACGAAAGAAGCAAGCGGGGCTCAGAGTTAAAGCTAGCAACTTGCTCAAGGTCAAGCAGCAAGGGTGGCCAGGTGGCCACCCCTAACTGCTCTGCCTTTCCACACTCCTGCGGAGCGCTCTCGGGGAAGTCTCTGTGAACGAGTCTTCAAGGTCCCATCCCCAAATCCAACCTCCGTACCTCGCATCCGCTCCCTCCCCCAGGAGGCAGCCAACTCCCTATTTCCAGTGCCCAAGCAGCTGTCCCCATCCTGGTCCAGGGCGCTCCTGCCCTGTCACTGAAGCCTGGAGACTGTTTGCTGGAGCAGGGGCTGTTCTGCAGATAAGCAAAGTCAGCCCCTGAGAGCATGAGTAGACTCAGTCAGGATGAGATGCCCACCGCCCTACTTCACCGCCCCCCCCCCCCAAAGGAGGCAGGCGAGGCCCAGCATTGCCTGGTGAGCAAGCAGAGCTCCCCAACGTGTGGTGCATGGAGATAGCTGACGGCAGGACCACCGGGCTCAGAGCTAGGAGTCCTTGGCTAGCCCTTGGCTAGCCCAGAAGCCCAAGTGACCTTGGTCAAGGAAACCTCTTCGCTTCTAGGAACCTCAGTTGCCACAACTGTAAAATGGGGGTGGAAACCTCTCCTTTCCACAGCGGCCAAATAAAACCAGAAGAGACGAGACGCAAGAAACCAGGTGATCACCTTAGTGGGAAAGAAAACCAGCGTCCCTGAGGGGCAGGCCCCTCCTAACGCGGGCCAGGCGCAGACGGCGGGGCTCCGGGCAGCGTCCTCAGCCACCCCTCCCGGGGGTGGGATGGAGGCCGAGGTGCGGCATCAGCCCCGAGAGGGGCCTCCCCCGTCTCCCTCTCGCCCCTGTGCCCCGCGCTCGGAAGGGCAGGGGCGGGAGGCCGGACTGCGGCGCCGGGGCGCTGTGCCTTTAAGAGCCGAGGCCCCCCCGGACCATGTGCTCCGCGTGAGACAAAAGCAACAACAAAGGAAGCGGCCGCGGCGGGGAGGGGGCGGCTCCTTCCTCTGCGGCCGCAGCGCCCCGCCCCCGGAGCGAGGGGGCTCGGCCGGGCCTCGGGGGCGCGGGGGTCCCCGGTTCCGGAGGCCCCGCCGCCCTCCGGCCCGCCCGCCATTAACCCCTGCGGAGCCAGCTCCGAGCGCGGCCCCGGCCCCAGGGGAGGGGCAGGAGCCCAGGGATGCGGAAGCCGGGAGCTGGGGGCTCTGGCCCGACTCACCCTCGGCCTCGGCCACACGGCGACTCCTTTGTTCGCGACCCGGGACGGCCGAGCGCGTGGGGGCCGAGCTGGGGGCCGCCTGCACCCTTGAGGAGCCCCCGCGCTGCGAACGATGCGCTCCCCTCCCCACCCCCGGCCCGGTGGCAGCCCGGCTCCTTCTGGGGCCCCTCTTTGTTGTCCGTCCGCCGGCGTCCCAGGCCTCCGGGAGCGGGAGGGGGCGCAGGACGAGGCCGGGCTTGCGCAGCTGCCTGCGGCTGGCCCTTTAAGAGCTGTCCGCGGCGGCCGCGGAACGTAACAAACCCCACGTTTGATTCACAACATTCGCAGCGACGGGGGCGCGCGCCGGGCGGGAGGGGGCTCGCGGGAGCGCGCCGGAGGTTCCGGCAAACAGTAGCTGGAGGCGGCCCCGCCCCCTGCCAAGAGCCCCGCCCCGCGGGGGCCCGGGAGCCAATCACTCGCAGCAACAAAGCACGTGACTAATGGTCGCCATATTGGAAGGCAGATTTTTTAAACCTCCTTCTCGCCCCCACCTTCGCACTTAAAGTGACCGCAGCCATAATTGGCAAGGGGCGGGGCCACATGGCCGGGCCTAAAGACGGGAGACCCGGGGTGGGCAAGACCTAGCTCTGCAGGATCGCGAACCCCTCGCGCCTCTGAGGCTCAGCTTCTCTGCCGGAAAGATGGGTCCCGCTGGGAGAGCCGCAGCCCGGACTTACTGTGTCTCGGTCCCCTCCTCGGGGACGGGGCGCCGCCTGGGACCCTGGAGTGCAATGGGCTGACCTTCGAAGGGGCACGGGTGGCCCCTGAAGCCGGCCCGAGCGCTTAGGAAGGCTCCAACAGCCTGGGCCAGCGACCTCCCCGGAGATGACGTCAGCCCCAGGAGCTACTGCGCCGCGATGACGTCACGCCGCGGCCGCCCCGCGGCTCCTGTTTATCTGAGCGGCCGCTTTAAAATCCGGGACGGCCCGGACGGCTCGGCGGGCCAATAGCGGGCAGCCCGCGCGACGGGTCCGCGCCCGCCGGGCCGAAGGCCTGGCCCTGCGCGCTGACGTCACGGGGCGCTCAGCCGCACCGCCCCGGCCCGTCCCGCGGAGAGCCCCGCCCCGGCGGCCCGAGGAACTGGCCCGCCAAGTCCCGTTTCCTGCCGTCCTCCTCCCGGCAGCTCTGAGGCGGAGGGAGTACCACGATCTGCCCGCTCCGCCGACGGGTAGAGGACCAGGAGGGGCGTCACTCGCCCCAGGTCACACAGCTGAGAAGTGTGGCCGAGCAGGTATCTGAACCCGAGCCAAAGCCGAGCTTCGTTCCCCTTTGCCTCGATGCCTCCTTGGACAGACTTTATACAAAGTAGGGTGTTACCTCCACATCGATAATTTAAGCAAAAAAATCAGTAATACCCTAAATATCCAAGAGCTGGGAACAGGCCGAATAAAGATTGGTGTATGCATATAACCAAGAACTGCACTGACACAGGGCTACCTCCCAGGCAGTCCTAAACAAGATGCCAGCGCAAAATGGTAACAAACATTTGTTACATCTGTGCAGTGGGCTACTGGGGGGGGGGTGTCAGTTTCTGTTTCTTTGGTATATTAACATAATCTCAAAAATAAAAATCGAAGGCAACATGCTGAACAGGGTGTAGCACTATGTTTCAATTTTTTTTAAAATTGGATATATACAATATCTATTGGATATATACAATATCTACATAGAATATTTCTGGAAGTATATACAGGAAACTGATTAACAACTGTCCTCAGGAAGGGAGCAGTGGGTCAGGAGGATAGACTTTTTATTGTACTTGCTTTCGTACATTTGCTCTTTTTAAAAAACCCTATACCATATACCTTATTGAAAATTCTAAAGAAAATTATTGTAAAAGAGTATGTTTTAAATCTTTTAAGCCATAAAAACTTCTGTTCCATTAGAGTCAAAAACCCCCCTTCAGGAAAGGTGTCCAATGGAAACAATCCAGAAGGAAGTCTGAGGAACAGACGTGCTGTCAGTGTGTTGTTTAGACCAGCAACAGCCTGACACTGCACTGTGGCTGTGGAGCCAGCAACACACAACTGAAGATGGAGCCCGGGAGGGGTCTGCAGATCTCTAGACACAGGAGGTCAAGCAGACTCTATCCATCACAGTTAAAACCACGTGCGCCTGAGAATAAACGGATGTACTGGTGATGCCTTTCTCTAACCCTCTCCTTATGTATCCTATGCGCTTTCCAACCTTTCATTTTTCCCACTATGTAAAAGCAATTAGAAAATCCTTCCCACATTCGAAGGCGCCTACATTGTCAAGACCACCCCGTGCTCGCCTGTGTAGGAATAAAACCTGCAATGGCTCCCTACTGCCTGGCCTTTGGGGCTGCACCTGACAAGCTTCCCCCACCACTTTTCAGGCTCACCTTTCCCCAGCCCCTCCCACAGTCATGGTCGTGCCCCCTCTGGCCTTCCCTGCCTGTCACCTTCCTGCCTGGGATGCCCTCTCTTCTCCTTTCTACCAGTCCATTCCTCTTCCTGGCTGTTTGAGGCTCTGCTCCCATCTCACCTCTTACAGGAAGCTGTTTGTGAAGTCTCCAGCTTGTATTGAATTCCCCCATCCCTGAACACAGGGCTAGATGCGCCCGGATCTTCACTTCATGCCGCTTAATTTGCACACAGCCCTGTTAAAATCGTTTCATGTCTCAATAAACCCCTCCTGACCTGGGGGACTCAGCATTTTTGAGTGTATTATCGTCCAGCCTTCGCTGGGAAGCAGACACCACACGGGTCACCAGCCTCCTTTAATGGGTGAGGATCTGAGGCCACCCAGAACAGGACCTTACCACTCCCCACCCTCAGAAAGCGACTCTTCAGCCACAGCCCAGTTACCAAGCCTCTGACTGTACCATTCTCTCGCCTAAAACATCCTCAACACCCCCTACTCACTTCTGGCAAAACCCTGCTCAACCCTTGGGCCCGAGCTCCCAGGCTGCCTCCCCGACCTGTCCTCTGGCAGCAGTTGGCTGCTCTGGCTTCCTCAGTACAGGCAGGACTGTTAACCCCACTGCCTCCCAGCAGCAGAAGGTATCTGCGTGGGTCTCCTCCCCGCCCCCACAGGGCTTGGCTCTGGGTGGTGGATGCCCAAGGAAGGGGCTCTGGGTTTGACTCTCGCCCCTGATGCCACAGGGCCAGGAAATCCCTGCCCTGTCTTCTCATGCGTGACCCTCTGGTTTACTCCCCTCAGCAAATCCCCACAGCCCCTCAGGTTCCCTCCAGAACCAGAGGCCAATAGCAGATCTCCCCCTGACCTGCAAAACCTTCCTGGGTGCGTGCAGAATCACTCTGGAGCAAGTGGGAAGGAGGCTCAATTTTACCAGATTTTCCAGAGAAGCCAGAAATCTGGACTTTCCTGTGAAATCCCGTCTCAGGTTGACCAAGTCTTAGGCCTTAGAACCCCACTGTGGGGATGTGGCTTGCACACCTCCCATGTGCCTCCTCATCAGGCCACCCCTCCTCCACCCCCACCCCTATCCCCTGGAAGGTAAGTTCTGTCACTTTCATCTTACAAAGGGAAGTGGCTCCAGAAGTGACTCCCCTCACCACAGATCAAGGAAGTGTGGCCCAGTGGGCTCCAGAAACCACGGGTGGGGGTGGCTTACCCTTGCCCAGGCATCTGCTGTGAAGTTCTGTGGAAAAATCGGGGTTCTAGGGTCTTCCACATTGTCTGGGCAAGTCCCAACTGGTCCTCCCAATGACCTAAGAGCTAGGGAACAGTGTGTGCCCATTTTACAGATGAGGATACTCAGGAAGAGGGGATATGACTCACCCACCGTCACACGGCCATCCAGGGGCAAACCTGGGATCACATTCGAATCCCACCTTAAGTCTGGTTCATGCAATGCAAAGGCCAACACAGGGTCCCCAAGAGCCGCTCAATAATCCAAAGCACAGCTGCCCCTGGGGCAAGAGGAGAGAGGACAGAAGCTCAGGGACTAGCGGGTGGCTCCAGATTACAGGGTGATGAGTGGCAGAGAGGGATTGGAATCCTGGTCCCTCCAGTGCAAAGCACTGGATGCCACATTCCAGCCTCCCCCAGGCCCCTCTGGAGGAGGTGGGAAAGACTCCCCTGGGCAGGAAGAAGGGGCAGCTGTTCCAGCTGGGGCCCTGCCCTGCTCCATCCACTGACCCGAGCCTAGGCGGCTGCTGCCACCCTCCCTCCCTCCGAGTCAGAAAGTACCTCACTCTTGTCTTCAAACCCTCCTCCAAAAAGGCAGGGCCCAGTAGTCTTCCAGGCAGAACACAGAGACTGAGGAACCGCCCCCCCCCCCCCCCCCCGGGACACACAGCACAGCCTGGGGGAGCCAGCTCAGGACTCAGAGCTCCCAGCTACCACAGAGTCCCCCCTCCAGAGGGGGGTTGACAGGCCCCCTGCCAAGTCCTCTCTGCTCAGGGCAGGTGTGGATACACCGCCCTCGCATCTGAGCCCCAAGCTTTGGCTCCCCTAAAATGCAGCAGCTGCGTTTGTGCGCATGGGGAGGGCGGGGTGTCTGTACAGGTGTCCCGGGTCTGGGACTCGGGTCTGCAGCGCCCTGGCTTCAGCTGAGCCCGTGGCTCAGGTGTTCGGCCTCTCTCCGCCTCTCTCCTCTACAACCAGGACCGCGATAACGACGCTGGCGACAGACGGCGCTTCTGAGCCCCGAGCGTGCAGCACCGCCGTCCATCTCCCGCGGGCCACGGAGGGGCAGGAAGACACCGCCGCTTAAACACAGAGCCCGATGCCGGCCTGCCCGGCCTGGGACCCCGCCCCTCACTCGCTCTGCGACCGCCAAGTCACCGCCTCCGCGAGGCTGCGGTCCAGGTGCAAAGCAGGTGACAGCACCCACCCCGGCGAGCCAGCGGCGGCTGTCGCTGTGTGCACCTCTGGGGACGCCGGCCCGACCGTCTGGGTCCGGGCCTGCACCTGGACGTGTGAGCGTCGTGGGTGTGGCGTGGGGAGGCGCTGCCCTCTCTGACTGCGTCCCCGCTGCGGCTCTCACCACTGGGACCCCGGAGTCTGCAGGGGCGCGGCGCCCAGCCGCCCCCGGGAGATGAGCCCAAGCGCACTCCCTATTTTCCCTCCGTCTTAAGTGTCTTCCCTACTCAAGGGCCAGCTTCCGACCGCTCCTCCTGCCCACACCGCCTTCCCGACCCCCGGCACCCTTGGTGGCCCTCAGGCAACGGAAGCTGTGTGACCTTGGGCAAGGCACAGACCCTCTCTGGACCCCCCGCCGTTCTGATATCCTGAAAGCAGTAACGGCGGCGCTGGGGGGCAGCGGTCTGTTTCCCGGACCCACAGCCGCTCCAGGGCAGGGCCCAGGGCCTCTGGCTCCCCAGCGGCTGGCACAGGAGCGTCGGTAAAATATTTGGGATGGACGTGACGAGGCCAGAGGACCGCGGCGCCTCTTCGGCTGTCAGTGCCGGAGCCGGACCCGCGGGGCTTGCGGCGGGGGCATGCGCGGGGCGCAGGGCACGCTGGGACTTGTAGTTCGCAGGGGGTCCCCAAGCCGGGCACCGGGACCCAGCGGCGGCGATGAGCCGAGCGGCTCTGGCTCGGGTCCCGGGACGGCGAGCTCCGGCCCAGCGGGCACCCCTGCGCTGCTCTGCCGGCCCGCGGCCCCCCGCGCCCGGGGCGCCCGCAGGATCTGGGCCCATTACCTGAGGCCGCGGCGGCTCCACCCCCGGGCGGCCGGCGCGTCGCTCCCGCTGCGGCCGCGATGGCTGCGCCCCCCGGCCCCGCGCGCTGGAGCCGCCCGCGGACCTCCCCCCGCGCGCGGCCCACGGTGGCCGCGCAGCCTCACCCGCCGCTTCGCGTGGAACCGCCGGGCCGCCGCGGCGGGGGGCGGGGCCGGGGAGAGGGAGGTGGGGCCACGGGGCCCGGGTGGCGGGGGCGGGGCCTGGGGCGGGGGCGGGGCCGTGGAGCGGGGGGGGAGGCGGGGCCACGGGGCCCGGGTGGCGGGGGCGGGGCCTGGGGCGGGGGCGGGGTCTCTCGGCCGCGCCCCTCGGCGTCCGGCGGCGAAGGCCCGGCCTCCCAGCCGCCCGCGTGCTCCCCGCGGGACCTCGGACAGGTGGCTGGCTCCGCCTCCTCGTCTGGGAGATTGGGAAAATAACACGACTCTGTGGCCGCTCAGAGAACCTTCGTTTCCCGGAGTTTGCCCCTCCCCCGGCCTCGGACTGGGGGCCAGGGATCCTTCTCCAGAGACCGGGACGGGGCCGGCAGATCCCCTCTTTGGGCCATTCTCTGAGCCTTAGTCTCCTCGTCTGCGAAATGGGAGAAATGATACCTCCTTCAGTACGCTGGGAGACCACAGTGACGAGAGGACGCTTCTGCTATCGCTAGGGCCAGCCTGGACTAGGGCACGGTCGATACCCGCTCCGTCGGCATCCCCAGTCCGAGAGGGTGTCCTCACCGCCCCGCGTTTTCGTGCGTATTAGGCCGGCGAGGACTACAACTCCCAGCGTTCCCCGCTCCGGCCGGGTCATGCCGGGAGTTGTAGTCCCTCCACACTTCGCCTCCCCGAAGCTGCCCCAAGAGATCTCCTTGTCTCAGTCCAGGCCTTGGGCCCTCTGCGGAGGGCTGGTCAGGCTCCTGCCTCGTGGCTGACTTATTTTTTAAAGCTTCCATTTGTTGAGCTCTTACCACGTGCCGAGCCATATTCTAAGTGCTTAACGTGAATTAACTTGGTTATTCCCCAGTGAGGGAAAATTATTGAAAACTAAGGCATAGTGAGGTGAAGGGGTTTTGCTAGGAAATGACAGGGCCCAGGATTTCTACTCAGGCCTGACACTTAGAGCCTGGCTTCTGCCTCACTCTGGTTCCTCCTTCAACACACGTGGGGTCTTTGGTTGTTGTTTATCAAACCTACATTAAGGCCTAATTTAGGGTATAGTTTACAGATATACAGTAAAATGCCCAAATCTTATGTGTATAACTTGGTGAATTTTTCATAAATGTTTACTTCCATATAACTAAAACTCTGATCAAGATTTAGAACATTTTCATCACTCCAGAAAGTTCTTTCTTGCCCCCTCCAAGTCAGTCCCCTCCAGACATAGCTATTGATCTGGTTCCTGTCATTATAGATTAGTTTTACCAGTTTACACTTCGTGTTGGTGGAACGGCTGGCTGTGTAAATGCTGCCTTCTTTCCCTCGGCATCATATTTTTGAGATCCAACCTGTTGTGTGTATTAGTCCCTCGGCATCATATTTTTGAGATCCGACCTGTTGTGTGTATTAGTGGGCTGTACTTTTTTTTCTCCAGCTTAGTAAGATATAATTGACATATAACATTGTGTAAGTTTAAGGTGTACAATGTAATGATTTCATGTGTTTACCACAGTAAGGTTAGTCAGCAGATCCTCCACCTGCATAATTACCATTTTGTTGTTACCATTGTTATGGCGAGAACATTAAAGCTCTACTCTCATAGCAACTTTCGAGCACAAGATAGATACAGTATTGTTCACTATAGTCACCTCCCGGTACATTAGATCCCGGAACTCATTCATCTTCTAATTGAAAGTTTGTACCTTTTGACCAACATCTCCCCATTTTTCCCACCCCCCCCCCCGGCCCTGGCAGCCACCATTCTACAATCTGTTTCTATGTATTTGACTTTTGTTTTTAGACTCCACATATAAGTGAGATCACGTAGTATTTATCTTTCTCGGTCCGGCTTATTTCACTTGGCGTGATGCCCTCCAGGTTCATCCAGGTTGTTGCAAATGGCAGGATTTCCTCTCTTTTATGGGTGAATAATATTCCATTGTATATATATTACCACATGTTCTTTATCTATGTATCCATTGTTTCCATGTCTTGGCTTTTGTGAATAATGCTGCTATAACAGCTTTTCATTGCTGAATAGTATTCCATTGTATGAATGTTCAATGGTGTTTGAAACCCAATCCTCTGAACAAATGATGTCTGAGCTCCAGTCACCTTGGTCTTTCAGTTCCTCCAAGGGCCAGGCTCTTCCCAGAGTGGGGCTTTGGACACACTGTGTCCTCTGCCTGGGCTTCCCTTTCCTTCCTCTTGGCCCAGCCTAGTCCGCTCTCACACAGTCTCCCTCTGTGGGGGCAGGCATGTCCACCCCCACCCCCACCAGTGCCCAGTGCCAAGCACAGTGGGGGCAGAAAGTGAGCATTGAGCTTAGGTCTGTTGAATGAACACAGAAGGGGCAGAGGGCCCAGGAGGGCTGTGTAGCATCAGGTCACATTCCTAATAATGCTCAGAGGCATTATGTTCCATCTTAGAGGTCCACTAACTGGGCTGAAAGAAGACAGCCACGTGATTATTTTACTTCTCCCTATTTTCCTGATGTGGAAGCCGAGACTCAGAGATGGAGAGTGGTTTGCCTCAGGTGACACAGCCAGGAAGGGACAGAGGTGGACTGTGAACGCAGGTCTGCCTGGCTGCAGTGCCTGCCTGTGATAGTGGGGGAAAGTGATTGGAACAATCTAAGGGCGGGCTCTGGGGAGCCAGCCCAGAGCAGAGAAGGGAAGCAGGGTCGGGTGCTCCCAGAAGTCAGGCCCAGTGGAAGTGGCCGGGGCAGCTCTCAACTCAATAAAAAACAGACAGTTGGGGCCGTGGAGTGGAGGCCATGGGGAGGAGGTCCCTATCACTGGCGACGTGCAAGCCATGGCAGAACAGCCCCTTGGAAGCGGTCCTTTAGAGGAAATGTGTGCTCTGGGAAGGGGCTCAGGGATCTGGGGGATGGGGAGGAATTGGTCTCATGGGTCTCCAAGTTCTTTCCGGGGCGGGGGTGGCATGAGTCTCTGACACCAAGGGGCTGTTCCTGGGCTGGTCCCTCAGCTATAAAACAGCAGTGAAGGCAGCTTGTACTCTGCAAAGCTGTGTGCAACACGGAGGGATGACTGGAAAGTTGAGAGGGGACTGGATACATTCGCAGCAAAAAGCCACCCTCAGCCCAGGCTCTCCGGGTCACTGGTGGGGCGGGGAGGTCTCCGTGTTGCAGTTGAAGTGGCAGCTCCGAGAGGAGTGACTTGCCCAATGTCATGCAGCTGGTCGGAGGCAAGTGAGGACTTGATCAATTTCTGAGCACAGAGTGGCGCACGCGGTAGGTTGCCTCCAGCGAAGACAGGCAATGAGAAATTTTTCCGATCAAAATTTTTAAAAGCCACACGCCTCAGACAGTGGCTCCGAAGGAACCCTGGTGTGTATCTGGGTTGCCTCCTCACACACGTGTGTCTATCACCTGCCCTGTGCTAAGTGCTTTACTGCGTTACCCTCCCGTGACGAACCTGTGAGTCGGGTTCTGCTGTGACGCCCATTTTACACATGAGGACACTGAGGCCCCGGGAGAGGAACTACCTTGTCCAAGGCCCCCAGCTAGTAAGTGGGGCGGGGGGCAGATTAGGACCCAGGTCATCTGAGTCCACATCCTGGCCTCTTAGCTCCCCTTTCTGCCTGGCCACCAGCCACTCCCTGAAGCTGACCCCAGGCCTGGCCTGTTACTCAGACCTGGGTCATCACAGCCCAGAGCCCAGGGAGCTGCTCAGGCTGTCTCCTGGCAGGCAGAGAGGTGCCCCTTGAGATGGGCGGGGCACCATCTGGTCACACCTGCGTGATTCAGATGCTGTCCGAAGGTCTGGGCAGGCTAGGAAACGCCCTCTGGGGGCCAGAGCAGTGATGCAGAGCTGTTGGCCCAGCGGTCAGAGCAGGGTGGTTCCCTGGGGCTGGGCAGACCTGGAGCCTGGAGTCTGGGGCGGAGTCGCCTGCCTCTCCTACAGTTAGGCCGCCAGCAGTCCCCCGACACCACTGCAAAACTAGCATGCACTGAGACGTGACTCTGTGTCGGGCACTGTGCTCAAGACTTGAAACGTGTGACTTCATTTCTTCCTCACCACCAACTTCTGAGTAGGTTTCATCCATTACCCCCAACTTATAGATGAGGAAACAGGCTTAGAGAGGTTCTGTAACTTGCTCAGCCACAACTGAACCCAGCCCCTGACCCCTGAAGCCCGCTCTCTTAACAACTGCATCGCAATAGTCAACACGTCTCAGGTGTCAGCACTCAGAATCGCACCATAGCTCCCAGATCCTGGCTCTGTGTGTGTGTGTGTGTGTGTGTGTGTGTGTGTGTGTGTGTGTGTGTGTTTAAATGGATGGGTGCTGGATGCTAAACTTAATGGATCCTATTTCTCTCTTTTGCCTTGCCTGCTGAGAAGCTCAAAATCGAATTCATGGCCCAACTCTGAAAATTACCCAGAATTTCAAGGCAAGTATTTAAATATTTTATGGACTTTATTCAGCTCTAAATTCTCCTCATTTTTCTCATTTGTTTTCCCTTCATCCAGGTTCCTTTTAAGCTTGTTGTAGCATATATTTTTTGCAATATTTTATTGTGGTAAAGTACACATATAAAATTTACTAACTTAACCATTTTCAAGTGTACAGTTCAGAGATATTAAGTACATTCGTAATGTTGTGCAACCGTCACCACCATCCATTTCCAGAACTCACTTCATCTTGTAAAACTGAAACTCTGTAGCCATTAAACCACAACTCCCTGTTCCCCCCTCCCGCAGCCCCTGGCAACCCCGTTCTACTTTCCACCTCTATGATTTTGACTGCTCTAAATACCTTGTATAAGTGAAATCATACAGTATTTGTCCTTTTGTGACTGGCTTATGTCACTTAGCATAATGTCCTCAAGGTTCACCCGTGCGGTAGCATGTGTCAGAATGTCCTTCCTTTTTGAGGCTAATATGCCGTTGTGTGCGCACGCCACATTTTATTTATCCATCCATCTGTCAGTAGACACTCAGGTTGCTTCTATGTTTTAGCTATTGTGAATATACTGCTATGAACATAGCTGTACACAACATACGTATTTTGATAATCTGTTTTAAATTGGGGAGGTTGGGAAACAAACTTTCCCGTTAAGGGTTCTGGCCTTTTGTAACCACCTGCTGTGTATCTACCGGCTGTGAGCCGAGAGGGGCCGCTCAGGGTTACAACGAGGCAGTGGGCATGTGCTCTGGGAAAGCTATGGATTCGATGCCCTGGGAGCCCAGACGAGTGCTCAGTGGGTTCCACGCGACGTGCCAGGTCCCACGCCAGGAATGGTATCTCAATTATCTGGTTTTGTCCTCACAAGAATCCCACAAAGTAATATTATTTTCTCCAAGTTCCGAATGTGGATGTCTGATATTATGCTACGGGGAAAGGTGGAGACCTCAAGAGGCTTAACAGCTGGGAGATGGCCAAGCCAAGCTCGAACTCCAACCTCTCCTACCTCCACTCTGTCTGTGCCCCTTCTTTAGCATGTGGGTGGGGTGGTGTAGGGTTGGGGGACTTCCCATCTCAAGGGAGATTGCAGTCAGGACAGACCAATTCAACCAGGCCTAGTAGAAGAAGACATGTATTGATTTAATTACCGAAGAGTTTGGTGGTGGTGGGGTTTCAGGCATGGCTACATCCAGAGGCTCACACAAAGGGGTGAGGAATCTGTATGTCTCCATTTCTTAGCTCTGCTTAACTCAGTCTTAGATTCTTCTCAGTAGACTTTACCCTCGTGGTAGTAAGACAGCTGTTGGAAGTCACTTTCTTACAATTTAGACATCCCAGAGAGGAGGAATGAGGATCTCATTCTCAACAGTCCCAATAAAAGTCCTTTATTTGAGTCTTATTGGTTCTTATTGCCCCAGCTTCGGTCGCATGCCCAAACCTGAACCAGCAGCTGGGGGGGGGCACTGTGCTCTGACCGGCTAGGTCTTATCACATGCCCCCCGTTGGGTGAGGGGAAGGTGGGTGGGGAGGTTCCCCGGAGGAAAACTGGGTGCATTACCCAGGGGAGCGGGGAGAGCTGCTGGGAGGCCGGAACAGGGAAGACGTCCTGGGAGTGAGCAAAGTGTGGGGGAGGCCCCCAGGCTGGGACGAAGAGAAATGGGGAGGGCTGAGCCAGCTAGCAAGGGAGGACGCTTCCCTCGTCGCTGGGCCTTGACACTGTGGTGGGAGTTGGTTCCTGGCTGGGCGTTTGCTCTCTGGGGAACGTATGCGTGGTCCCTCCCTCTCCAAGCCCCAGGCTCCTTCTCTGTAGAGTGGGCGTGATTATAACAGTACCTCCTCTCCCAGGTGCTGGCAGGCATGAGGGAGACCATGACGACAAGCACATAGTAGCTGCTCAATAAATGCCGATTCTGACTCCTCTTGGGAAGCAGCAGGACATCCTCCCCCAGGACTTCTTGGAGCTGAGAGCATACTCGCATCTCATGATCTCTTTCAGCTGCTCCTGGCCTGAGTGCCCCTCCTGGGCTGGGTGTCTCCCCGGCCACCCTCACAGGACTCAGTGCCCCATGGTGCAGACACAAGCAGCGTGGTTCAGAGAGGGGCAGTAGCTTCCCCAGGCCACCCAGCCAGAAGGACTCAAGGCCCACTTTCTCCTGTGTCAAGATGAGCATGGTCGGGCCAGTGTGGTTGGAGGAGTTGGGGGCTCGGACTCTGCCGGAGGGGCACTGGCTGGTATTGAAAGCCAGCCTGGGGGTGGATGAAGCCCCAGGGAAGGGTAGGCCCTCTGAGGGCCTCAGCAGAGGGGAGTGACAGCACTAGGTGGGAGAGTGTGTCCTCGCTCCTGGGGGATACCTCGTGTTTGATGGCGACGCTGTTTTACTATTCCCTCCCCTGACCTAACCCCTCTCACCCTCTCCACAGGTCCCCTGTCACTGAGGACTCTTGTAGTGAGGAGGGGACTGTCGACTGTCACCCTCCCCACCTCCTGCCTGCCCGGGGGCTGGGCCTGGTTCCCAGGTCCTCTGGGCTCAGGCTCTCCCAGGCCTTTTCTCCAGTGACCTGGCCTCCGGTCCCGGGAGCACTGGGGCCTGTCACCTGGACCCTGCCCTCCTGTCCCCTCCCCAGCTGTGGTCAGCACCTGCTGAGGAGCCGTTCCCATCCCAGGAGGTGTGGTCCCTGGCAGGTTTAATGATTGCTCAGAGGAGGCGGAGATGGTGCCAAAGTCTGCTGGCGGCACAGCTGCAGGCCCCAGACGGCGCCCACCTCCACCTGCCTCCAGGGCCCATCCGCCGCCTCCGGCCCCTGCCGGGGCACAGGTAGGGACCGCGCAGCTCGGCTGCGGCAGGTGTGTGGGGCCTGCTGGCCGGGGCTAGGAGCCAAGTGGGGTCGTTGGGGCCAGGGCGAGCTTTGGGGGTCCCGCTCAGCTGGGTGGGAGCGCTGGGCAGAGGGAGCGAGCACAGGCGCGGGGTTGGGCGGACCTGGAGCCGAGTCCCAGCCGGGCTGCGGGGCCGATAACACCCGTTCCCAGGATTCTGGTGGCTCCCTCCCTGCCGAGTCCTTGGGTAATGTGGACCTACTGACGGTTCTTCACAGGACACGGGATGGAAGGGAGGCAGGTCCCCCAGGGAAATGAGTTAACCTGCCGGGCCCCTTTCACAGAGGCTTGAGGGGGTGAAGACAGAGTGGCTGAGCCAGGGGGCCCAGAGCTTGAGGAGAAAGGACTGGGCTCTGATCCAACTGTTTGGGTTCAGATCCCAGCTCCATCCTGACTTTGGGTGGGCTCTGTAAGTCTTCTGGGCCTCAGTTTCCTCGTCTGTAGAATGGGATGGTAGTAGTGTGGGAAAGAGAGGCCCTGAAGCAGAGTTGGGCCTGTGGTCAGTGATGGATTCTGGTGCCACCTCAGCCAGCTCTAGAAAGGGTCCGGCTGGGACTAACCACGGCCTGGCCTTCAGCTCTGCCTCATTCCCGGGCCCTGACACATCTCTTCGCCCTGGTGTTCCAGGTCGGGGCCAGGCCTGGGCCTGTTCCTTGAGCAGGACTGTGGGGTTGGGGCACCAGGCACAAAGCGGAGACTCAGGGAACATTGGGATCCCACTGATGGAAACAGAGTGTGACCCGCGTGTGGACTTTATGGTTCTTTTCCTCACCCCATTTCTCAGCAGGGAAACTTAGGCCCAGAGAGGGTAAGGGCTTGCCTGGTGTGGCACAGTGAGTAAGTGAAAGGCTGGAATCTGAACCAGGCCCATTTGACTTCTTATCTGTCTGCCACCAAAGCAGCCCGAGGGACAGGCACTGGAGGGGCTCTGTTCAGGAGCCCATGCCCTCAGGGTCCACATCCTTGCTCCGGGGCACTCTGCTTGGGCTGGTGTCTGCCCTGTGGGTGCTGGTACAACTCCCATGGAGCCAAGTGGAGCCCAGATCAAGGCTTGCCCAGGGACTCCCGCATCTGGAGCCAGTCTGGGGCCAACGCTCTGCGCCTTACTCTGGGGCCTCCCTCTCTGAGCAGCTCTGAGCTTGTTTCCTCACCTGAACCCCGGAACGGTGATTCCCACAGCGGGGAACAGCTGTGAGAAATAAACAAGAAAGCGGAAGTGAAGGCTCGAGGTGGTTGAGGCGGTGGCGGCTGAGCCCCTGGGGGCCCATGGTGAGGAGGGCCGCGTCGCTCTCTGGCCCACCCGGAGGCCCTGGGCGGGCCCGACGTCCCCACTCCCAGTGGTTCCAAGTCCTAGAAAGCCTTGGAGCCGTGGGCTGTTGAGCGGTGGCTGACGCTGCCTCCCGCGGAGGGTGAGGGGCCGGCCGGGATGGGCGTGTCCCCTCCAGGCCAGAGGGGCCTCCCAGGGGCCTGTGTGTTTCATGGGGTGGGAGTCCACCTCTGTACCCTTCTTGACCCTTCCCCAGCACTTTTTGAGAGTAGGGACGGGGCTGGGGCGGAGAGAGAGCTTGGGGGAGGGGGCTGGGGGAAGGGAAGCTGTACTCTCTGGAATGCTGATACTCCCATCTTTTAGAAGGGAAACTGAGAGGCAGAGAGGAGGAAAGGAGAGTCCCTGGGTCCAGCTGCACAGCGACTAGGGGTCGGAGTGAGACCGTGTCTCCTTCACTCCCAGGCCGTGGGCAACTCCATTCACGTCTTGCTCATTTGCACCCACTCTGTCCCCTGCCCCTGCTGGAGCACCGGAGCTCAGGGGCCACCACACCTGACCCGGCCTTAGAGGAGGAAGAGAATTTGCATAGATGCAGAAGGCAGGGGAAGGTGTCCTGGGCAGAGGGGACAGCATATGCAAATGCCCGGAGGAAGGAAAACAAAGGGCGTGTGCCAGAACAGCAGCATCTAGTGCCCTTGGATCACAGGAGGGGGACGAAGGCCATCTTGTGTGGGAAGAGAGACCCAGTACCTGCAAGGACCTATCCTGCCCGGCCGCGGGGCGGGAAGTGTGTCCTGCAGCCAGTGGGAGCCAAGGCGGAGGTTGGAGCTTGGGAGTGGCTGTGCCCGATGGCATGGGAAGGCTCACTGGTGGGGCAGGTTCATCCTTGGCCTTCCCCCGCCCCCTCGGGCTCTGTCCCTTTTTCTCAGATGACCGCGTCCAGAGGATAATGCTCTGGACTGTGGGACTTGGACCTCGTTATGATCAAATGACCGTGTGTTTGTAATAGTCTCCGTGATGAGGAGGGAAGAGTGCGTGAAGTCCAGGCTGAGGCAGCGCAGGAGGGAGGAGAGGCAGGACCCAGCAATAAAGAGCACTGGACAGGGAGTCTGAGGGGTGTGCTCCAGCTCCACCTGACTGGCCCGGGGTGCTGGGCAGGAGCCCTGGGACTCAGGCATAAGGGGGCTGCCGAGCCACGGCTTCCTTCCAGGGGGATGGTGAGGACGGACGCAGGGGAGGGCTCTGTGCCTCACACGAACGTAAAGGGCCGTCCTGCTGCTCTGGGTGAGGGTCAGCAGGCCTCCTGAGGCCCCGAGAATGCAGGGTGGGAGTTGGAAGAAACTTCGGTGAGCGATGTGTCACTGGGTCTGGAGGTGCCGGCCCCTGCAGAATGAAGCGCCCGGTAAGCCCGCTCTCCCCGCATCTTGACCCTGGGGGCTCTGCATGGCCTGTGGGGAAGTCCCGTCACGAGGAGCGGGAGACCAGACGCCGAGAAAGAGAGCACAGACTTCCTGCTTTGCGTTCTGATCCGGGTCACGTCTCTTCCCCTCCGGGCCCTCGGTGTGCTGAGGACTAAGCGGTAAGGGGTGCAAAGTGCCAGCCCCAGCACGCCGCCACCCATGCCTGCTCCTCTCCCTGGGACTGGCTGGAGGGCAGGAGTCCTCTGTCTCCGCAGCAGGGCCAAGGCGAACTTTGTCACAGTGAGGAGCACACCTTGCGTCCCCGCGGCTGCACACTCAATGACTAACTGTCCTGTGGCTGCTGACTCACCTCTACAGGGGGGAAGTGAGAGAACAAAAGAGGTCGGGGGCTTCGGTCCACAACCGCACCCCGAGGGGACGCCAGGACTAGCTGCGTCCAGCTGGTGTTAAAGGGCCCTGGATTTTGCTCACACGGCGGACGCCAGCAGCCCATCACCAGCACACCGCCCCACTCCATCTGCATCCCAACCCTCGTCATCACAAACGTTACCAGCATGTAGGACCCCACGGTCATCCCTACCCCCATGCGACTGCTGACCCCACCTCCATGACCAGCTCCAGGGCCGCCTCGGTCACTACACTTGACCCCAGCTCCATCGCGCCAGCACCTCCCGCAGCATCGCCGTCCCCACAGCACAGCCTCCGTCTCACCGAGGACTGTGGCTCAGCACACGGGGTTTGAGCACTGAGGGCTTGTTGATTCCTCCCGAGCAGCAGTCCACCTGCATTTCCCAACCTGGCTGAGTGTAGCCCTGCTGTCCAGCCTGTGGGCTGTCCCCAGCTGTCATCTCTGGGTACCTTTGCAAGCCAGCAGTTTTCACGGCCGCTTCCCAGTGGGCCCTGGCTGGAGTCACACTGCAGGTAGTGACCAGAAATACAGTCCCTGGCTTCATCCACACACAGCCCCACCTGCCCTGACCTCTACATTTCACCTCAGAGCATGGACCTGAGGACGGGCACGGGCAGAGACGGGGCGGTTTCCGTGGTGACTGCACTGGGAGTAGCAGTTGCGGGGTGAAGATGACCCCACAATGCCAAAGCAAGGGATTTGCATTTGCTGAGCGCCTACTGTGCGCCAGGTGCTGAGCTGGCACATTCTGTTCTCATTCACTGCTCCCACCCTCATCACCCACCAGAGTTAGCAGTCCTGTCTCAGAGGTGAGGAGCACTCGGAGAAGGGCGGGAGCTGCCCAGCGAGACTCTGCTGCTTCTCAGTTCTGTAAGCACAGCAAGGCTCTTGACCTCTCTGGCCTGTAGGCCCCATCTGTAAGGTGGGTGCAGGGGCTCCTACCTGAAGGGTTCTTATGGGTGTTGAACAGCGCCCAGCTCGGTGTCGGGCGCGCAGTAGGGGTTTCTTACGTGGCAGCTACTGCTGTTCATCACCATGGTGTCTACCGGCGGCCAAACGCCCCACCAGGGCTTGGCCGCGTCTTCCTTCAGCGTCCCCTTGTGTCCAATGTTTAGGTTACTTCCCTTCTCCATGGTTATAAATAACTGGTGATGAGCAATTTTCTACAAAAAAGAGTTTCCTTATTTTAGGTTAGTTGGGTTACTGGGTCAAAGAGGGCAAATGTGTCGACAGTTTTGGGTCCACAGCTGAACCAGGGTCTCCTCTCCAGCCGGAGCCCTGGGGGAAGGCGAGGGCTGCACCTCGTGCATGGGAGATGCCAGGGCCTGGGCCTGGGGACCCGGGATCGAATGCCAGCTGTGAGGTCCTCGGCAGATCACTCGGAGCCCCAGTTGTCCCGTCTGCAAAATGGGCTGCTGCAGAGGTTAAATTATGTGAATTCCAAACATCCTGCCTCCAAAATATGCCTCTGCTCTCACCTCTTCTCTCCTGCGCTGCTCCCCCATTTAGCAGTGCTGACACAGCTTGCAGCAGCTGGAAAGATCTGGAAAAGTAAACTAGTCCCTGTCACTCCCCTGCTCAAACCCTGAAATGACCTCTATTTTTCTTAGAGTAGAACAGGCCATCCTCACTGTGTCGTGTCTCTCAGGGCCTGGCATGGTCTGGCCCTGGCTACCTCGCCAACCTCGTGTCGTGTCCCCATCCCCCCGCCACCCCTGTGCTCAGCCACACAGACCCTCCTTCAGTTCCTGGCACACACTGGTTCTCACCTGTCCGAGGCCGTCTCTCGTACTGTCCGTGCCACCTGGAACTCACCTGTCACAACGCTCACACTACCGAAGTCGAGTGGATATTTGAGGCAGAATTATCAAATAATAATACTACAAGGTTTATAACAAAAACCAGCCTCCGAGCTGCTGTTTACCACGCTTCTGTTCGATTGGTTTGGGTTTCTCAGTGTCTGTCATCAGTTTCCACGATCTGCCGTGTTTGCCCATTTCCGTGGTATAAATGCTTCCACCCCGGCTGATTTCAAGCTACCAGCGTGACGTCAATCAGCTTGCAAAGTTCCTGACAATTTGGCAGTTTTTAGTAGCGGCTCCAGCACTACCAGGTCTGTCTTCCCGTCAATGTCTGATGACCCGGCCGGCTGCTCATGCTGAAGAACCCGGCTGGGGGCCCTGGGTTGGTGGGGGGCTTGTCTCCTGGAGGCCTCCCATTGGAGGCCCCCACATTTCAGAATCTGTGGGATTTTTCTCTTGGGTGAGTCAGTTTCCTCCGTTTTTTATTTCTGGTTGTGGGGAGGTGTCATGTCATCCGCCAGTGCTCTTGGACTGAGGGGAGGGCTGAGTGTGCAGTCTGTCACTTAGCCCCCTGCCCTGCCGTGGCACCCACACCTCCACCGGCTAGTGTCCCCAGGTCCAGCTCTCTCTGGCTCGACCTCCAGGAAGCCGCTTCCCTGCGCTCTGGACCGGGGGTGGGGTGGGCATGGCTGGGGGAGGGTATCTAGGAGTCTAAGTGCTTCTCATGCCAACTTTCGGCCAGTTTTCCTGCTTTCAGGCCACCCTACCTTCTGCTCTCAGAGGGTTCTAGAACCTTCAACCCTTCAGCCTTGCTGGGGTTTTGAGCTTGCCTCCTGTGGGTACCCTACCCCATCCCTACTCTGGTTTTAACTATCGTTATCTTGATAAGTTGATCGTCTCCCATCGTTTCTCTCCGACGTCTACAATCTTTGCCGTCGTTCTGGTGGGGTCTCAGGAGGGAGGAAGCGGAGGGAAATGTCCACTCACCCAGGTTTAACGGGAGCGCCTCCTCTGCACCTCACGCGGGGCCCTCTTCTCGTCCTCAGACCTCTGCTGACTCTCACCTCCTCACAGACGCGTCTCTGTGTCCCCACCGTCCACTGCTGCACAGCACACCACCCACGACTTACCGGCAAACAGCGAACCGGCCGTGTGTCATGCTCAGCCATCTACCACGGGGCCGGGCTCGGCGGAGGTGGCGGCCACGCAGGGACAGTAGCGCGGTGCCACAGGGCTGGGTGTGGCTGTAGCTGGGCCCTCGGCCGGCGGTGGCCGGAGGCTGTGGCTCCAATCTGGTGAGCCCTTCACGGGGCTGCCCGGGCTCCTCACGGCGTGGCTGCTGAGTTGCCAGGCGGGAGGGACGCCGGCCGGCATCCCCGGTGCTGGGAACAAGGTCTGGCCCACAGTGGACCGTAGACAGGCAGAAAATATTCATGCAGGGGTGACCGAGTGAATCAGGTCCTCAGCACGCGGTAGGTGCTCAGGAGACGTCAGCGGATATTGAAAGTTACCAACCCTCCCGACGGCCGGTGTTGCCCAGCAGGTCTGGGGAAACTGGGGCAGGGACAACTCTGGGTTAACAGGGGACGGCCCATGCTGGAGCTTCCGGGCGGATGGAGGCAGCCAATCCCAGAAGGCAGGGGGCCAGACCGGAGCCAGCGGACACTGACCAAGAGGGAGCCTGTGAGGTGACCAAGGCTGGCCAGGGCAGAGTCTGGAAGAAGAGAGGGCCGGGTGTGGGGACTCCAACCACAAAGAGGGCAGGAGACCGACCATTCTTTCCTCCATCATAATCATTGCCAACATTTACTACTCATTGACTGTGGGCCAGGCGCTGTTTAAGTCTCACACAAACCCTGTGGTATAGGTGCTATTGTTATTATTCCATTCTACAGATGGGGAAACTGAGGCCCAGACAGGTTAAGTTACTTGCCCAAGATTACACTGGAGCTGCACTCATTCTCTCTGGCCCACATATTTGACCATGACACTGCCCCATCCCATAGATGTTCCACATCAGGCCTCTGGGGCTACGGTGACTTACTGGCTTATTCATTCATTCATTCATTCATGTCAGAAATGAGCCTGCATTGGGCTCAGTGCTGGGCTTGGTCCCGGGGTCACGGAGGAACCAGATCTGGTCCTTGCCCTCGCATCTCTCCTGGTCTACGGGAGAAGCGATCTGCCAAGGGTCATGGGCTCCGAGAGCTACAGAGGTCACGCTAGAATCTGCACAAGGTCCTGCGAGGTCTCCACGGACAGCGCAGGAGTCAGCTCCCCCTGCAGGAGCGCTGAGGGGTGTCTGGACAGAAGGTGACGCTGGGGCTGCTCACCGGGCAGCAAGGTGGGGAAGGGCATCCCAGAAAGAGGGAACCGCATGTGCAAAGGCCCAGCAGTGAGGGAAGGCAGAGCGAGCCTGTGGATGTGCGAGGCATGAGGGGTGAAGCGGGATGTGGTTAGACATGAAGCTGGAGAGGGAGGCAGAGGTCAGGGCTCTGGAGGTCAGGGCCCTTTCGTGGAGTTCGGACTCTGGCAATGGGGAGCCGTTGAAGGGTTTTGAGCAGGAGAGGGAGGTCATTAGACGGAGTGAGGAAGGACTGTTTCGGCTGAGCAGACTGGCTTAGGGAGACTGAAGGTGGGGAGACCTTCAGGAGGGCTGGAGAGAGGGTGGCTGCTGTGGGATGGAGAGATGCAGGCGAACCAGAGAGAAATGTAGGAGGCAACGCGGACCGGCTGTGGGCCTTCTGGAGACCAGGAGACAAGGGTGACCTGGGGAAGTGGGTGCGTCTCTGAGGCGGGAACTCGGGAGGAGAGGGTTCTGGTTTTTGATGCTGTTTCACAGTCAAGGCTCTGGAAGCCATTCTCTCTCCTCCTCCCCACCCCCGCCCCAGGGACCCATCTTCCAGAGTCTGCCAGGGGACAGGGTCATTCCTTCTCGGTTCTCCCACAGCTCTGCAGCCAGGCTCTTCTGGAAAATGGTGCCTGCCTCAGATGGCTGGGGCAGGAGGAAAAGGGGCAGGGGGGAAAGGGGCAGGAGGGAAAGCTGGGGCAGGAGGGAAAGGGGCAGGAGGGGAAGGGGCAGGAGGGGAAGGGGCAGGAGGGAAAGCTGGGGCAGGAGGGGAAGGGGCAGGAGGGAAAGCTGGGGCAGGAGGTGAAGCTGGGGCAGGAGGGAAAGGGGCAGAGGGAAAGGGGCATGGACGGGTGCTGCCCTGGAGCGGGGGTGGGTGCTGGGCAGCAACTGTGTTCCTCTGTTTCATTTGAACCTTTGATTTAATTTTTCTCTGGGAAAGTTAATACATTCAGTTAGCACAAAATCCAAAAGGTACCAAGAGTATGCAGTAAAAAGTCCTGTTTTATAGAATGATCACAGAGAAACAAGCATGCGGAACACTTTCTTGACAGAGAGCAAGAAACGAGACATTTGCAGGACTTCTGCTCTCCTCCTTTCTGGTGTTACGTATTAGTTGTCTTTTGGGACAAAAAGCCTTGGGGTTTCAGGTGTCTCTCAGTGACAGTGAATCAAAGTCCCCTTTCCCCCTTTTCCTGGATAAAGGACAGCTTGCAACATAGGATGATCAAGAAGACTGGGCCAGGCAGAGTTTTCCAAGGGTCCCTGCCCAGCTGTCAGTCAACAAAAGGAGCATGGAGCCCTTCCCAAACTGACTTGCCCAGGGAACCCTTCTGCTGCGGGGCATCTTGCAAGACCAGGGTTCCACAGAGCATGCTTTGAGAAAGGCTGCAAAGGCAGCTATTAAATGTGTCAGCACGTGGAACAAAGAACCCTGCCCACCCACCGTCTCGATGGTCCTGGATAAGTCACAGTCCCTCTCCAGGCCCCTGACTTTGACGGCCGGTGTTAGCTTGGGCACTTAGGGAGGGAAGTATCGCAGTTCAGGGGATGAATTCCGGGGTCCAAAAGACCTGTGTTCGGGGCCTGGTCTTTCACTGACTCTCTGTGCGGCCTCAGGCAAGCACCTCACTCCCTCCGTCTCGGGTTCTCAGCAGCCACTTCGTGGTCGTGGGAGGAAGGAGATTACGCATCTAATGTGCTTGGGTCGGTGCTGCCGTAGAGTGGGTGCTGAACGCGGGGGTCACGGTCAGGGTCAATGCGGCTGGTGTTCTGGACGAGGCTTAGCTCCCTGCCTGCCGCCCCGGCTCCCCTGACCCCCCTACCCTGGAACATCTGGAAAATGGGCAGAGTTTGATAGGGGCCTGGGGGAGAGCCCCAAGTGGAGGGGGTGGGTGGGCCTGGGTCAGACCCAGACAGATGGGAATCCGCCAAAGGAGGACGGGGTACAGGGCCCTTCCCTGATGCCTCTTCCCCCAGGTCCCTGCAGAGGAGATGGCGTGGCTGTGGCTGTCCTGCCTCCTGCTTCCCGCCCTCGTGGTGTCTGGTGGGTGCCTCCCCTCCCCCACCAGAGCAGCACTAACCTGGGGACCCTGGGCAGACCCTCCAGAAGGGAGGGGTGCAGCCTTTTCAGCAAACACCCAGCTCCTATGGCCCAGCCCTGGGCTTGGCTGCGCTGGGAGGCCTGGGGAGGAATCAGTGGGTGAGCTGGGCTGAAAGTTGGCGAATGGGACTGGTGTGGGCTCCCCTGGGGGCAGGTGGGGGCCGGGCTTTGCAGGTGCATCCAGATGTTCCAGCGCTCTGTGTCCCTACAGTGGCAGCCAACGTGGCCCCGACGTTCCTGAGCAACATGACTGCAGTGACCCTGCCCGAGGACCTGCCAGTGGGTGAGTGCCTGTCCCTGTGCCCAGACGCTGCCAAGCCCTTACTCACAAGAGGCGCTGGGGGCTCCCATGTGGGCTTGCTCCCCCTCCCTGCAGCTCCATGGCTCGACGTGGGGCAAAGGTGACCCGAAGGGAGTTTGTTCCAGAAGTTTCTTTTCTCCTCTTCAGCTTTTGGGTCAAGGGCCCTCACACAGCATCCCCGTTTCCCATCTCTTTCAGTCTTTCTGATTTCTCCGAGGAGAAAGTATCCACTTGGTACCACTATTTCTCTTCACCTCTCACCCCTGCTAATCTCTCTCCACCCCTGCTTTTTCTCAAACAAAGAGAGAGCAGACTGAGACGTGGGGCTTCCACACACGTCTCACCAGAAGGTAACACCTTCCCTTTGATTTATTGTCTCCGCTTGTGGAGTGCCCTTCTGTCTACGGCAAGCGGGTTCTCCATTTACAGCAGCGATCTAAAGCTTGCTTTTCAAATAAATGTATTTACATGAGATGGTAAGTTGATTGAAAGAAGGGCCATCGATAACAAGACGTGGATGGGGTGAAGATGGTGGCGGCGCGCAGGAGTGAACACGTCTGGGAACATCATTTTGGGTGAAGCCATAGGGCCTGGATACCAAATTCCCAGAGACAGGGTACGTGTTGGGGACACAGAAATGACAGATGTCTGTATTCACTGGGGTACGAGGTCAGCGGTGCAGAACAGAGACCCCAGATAACAGAGGTGTAAGCGAGGTCAGGCTTTGTTATTCTTTCACACAGCCGTCTGGAGCAGCGAGTCCGGGGCTGTCGGGGGCTCTGTTCCATCAGGCTGTTCCCTGCTCTGTGCTTCTGGTGTCAGGCACCCTCCTCCCATGTCCAGGCGCTGCCTTCCCCAGGGTGGGTCCTCATCCACGTGGTTCAAAATGGCTCCTGCCACACCCTATTCTAGCAAGCGGGAGAGGAAGGGGCCAACAGGGCTTGTCCCTCTCTCGTAAGGACAGGCTCCAGATTTCACCCACGTTACTTCCGCTACATCTCATTGGCCAGAAATGAGCCATGGGTCCACACCTAGCTGCAGGGTGGCCTGAGAAATGAGGTCTTTATTCTGCTTGGCCACGAGCCCAGCTCAAAATCCAGGGTTAATTAGTCTGAGAGAAAGGGGATGTGAATATCGGGAGACAATTTACAGTCTTTGCTGCGGTGTCAGGACTGGGATCAGGTGGCTAATGCTACCAGATGGAGCAAGAGACTGCACCGAGGAGCGTGAAACCAGTTGGCGCTGGGGTTCGGAAGCCCAGGTCTGAGAACGTGAGGGAAGGATGCGTGATGGGCTTTGCCACCACAAAGGCCACATCCATTTGGACATGGTTGCCAGGATGGCAACGTCTATTGAGGGTTATATCAGTAAAGGTTTAGGGGCCGGCCCTGTGGCATAGTGCTCCAGCAGCCTGGGTTCACAGGACTGGGTCCCGGGAGCAGACCTCCACCGCTCGTCAGCCATGCTGAGGTGGTGACCCCCAGACAGAACAGAGGAAGATGGGCACAGACGTTTGCTCAGGGCGAAACTTCCTCAGCAAAATAAATAAACAAATAAATAAAGGTGTAGAGCCCAGGAAGAGGGAGGTGATGTCTCACTACATTCTGGGATGGCACAATCTTCACCAGAGGTCGGAGCTGAGGGTAAACTGTTTGACATCTATGACTCTT
This sequence comes from Tapirus indicus, assembly GCA_031878705.1. Lineage (NCBI taxonomy): Eukaryota > Metazoa > Chordata > Mammalia > Perissodactyla > Tapiridae > Tapirus > Tapirus indicus. Next base: position 93,222,255 of record CM062925.1, on the reverse strand, counting down.
TGTGGAACAGAGAAGTAGCACACGTTAATGATATTTTACATGTATAGTTTCATAGCTGTTTGGTCACAGATAAACACATACACACACACACACCTCCAAATAAGTGTCACAGATATATGTAACCCCAGTGCCCTCAAGATCTCCGTTCTCCTGGGTGAACCTTTCATGTCAGGTCTGGTCTCAGCCAGACCAAATGAGGGTCTTCCCTTTCATAACCAATGGCCCCTCTACGGGCCTTCTTGAACCAAAGAGCAATTTCCTCCTTCCGGAGATGAATTCTACAGCTCTCTTGAGATGTGAAAGCATTTTCAGTCAGATTTTTATTTTTATTTTTATTTATTTATTTTTTGTGAGGAAGACCAGCCCTGAGCTAACATCCGTCGCCAATCCTCCCCTTTTTGCTGAGGAAGACTGGCCCTGGGCTAACATCCGTGCCCATCTTCCTCCACTTTATATGGGACGCCGCCACGGCGTGGCTGACAGGCAGTGCATCGGCAGGCGCCCGGGATCCGAACTCGCGAACCCCGGGCTGCCAAGCGCGGACTAAACCGCTGCGCCACCGGGCGGCCCCCTCAGTCAGATTTTTAAAAATATGTTACTTAGACTTTTTATTTTGAAGTATAATATATGTGCAAAAAAGCGCACTGAGTTATCACACGGAACCGCCAGGGACAGGCCCTTGCGGACACCCCGCTCCCTTCCAGCCACGCCGCCTTTTCTCCCCTGCACAGGACCCGTTCTCCTCACGCTAACTCTGTACAGTAGTTTAGTTTTCTCAGGGAGACTTTTAAAATGTGTATTATCATGGTGTTTTAAATATCAAATTTGAGTTTAGTGACACACAATTCTTAATATACAGAGACCTAATATCTGTCCTTTATTTTTGTAGCTCCTCTTGATTTATTTGTTACATTTAATTTTTGTCAGACAGACTTTTTAAAAAGCATTCTCTCCCTGATGTATGCCCATGGACAAATGTGTGCAGACGAGGACTCACAGACCCACTCGCCTCCCGTATAAGGGCCACGTCTGTTTGCATCCTGACAGTTCTAAATCAGCATGTGTCTTACAACTGAGAGAGTCACGTAACACAGAGCGACCCCCCTCAAAGCAGGCATTAAATGACAGTGTGTCTCACAACCAAGGAAACAATGCAGACGTCGACATCTTTTTAGCAGGACATCGGCCGGGTGGTCTTCCCGGAGGAGGGGGCCTTGGTGGGGAGGGACTGTGACCAAGATTTCAAGGAGTTGGAGGAGCTGGGACTCCTTGATCAAAAAAGAGCAGACTCCGGGCCCGCTGCTGAGCCCGTCCCCGAAGGGCGGGCGTGGGCAGGAGGGGCCGGCTGGTTCTCCGAGACCCTCAGGTGGGCACCGGGCCCCACGACCGTGTGTGACTATTATGGCACTTTAGCCTTCGTGGGCCCCTTCCTCCCAAAAAATGCATTAAAAGTGTGTTTTATGATCGCATTGGTGTAAAGACAAATATCATGCAGGCTGGATTATAATCATTTTTTCCTTCTGATTTTTTTTTTACCATTTTTTTGATTGAGGTATAATTGACATATGACATTATATTAGTTTCAGGTGTACAGCATAATAACTCGATATTTGTATATGCTGTGAAATGTTCACCACAATAAGTCTCATTAACATCCACCACCACACATAGTTATGTACTTTTTTTCTTGTGATGAGAACTTTTAAGATCTACTCTCTTAGCAGCTTTCCAATATACAATACAGTATTAGCTATAGTCACCAGGCTGTACATCTCACCCCCAGGACTTATTTACTTTATAACTGGAAGTTGTACCTCTTGACCCCTTCACCCATTTCCTCCCCTTCCCCCACCTCTGGCCACCGCCGGTCTGTTCTCTGTGTCACTGAGCTCGGTTCTTTTTTGAGATTCTACATATAAGTGAGATCATACAGTAGTTGTCCTTCTCTGACTTATTTCACTTAGCATAATGCCCTCAAGGTCCATCCACATCATCACAAATGGCAGGATTTCCTCCTTTTTTGTGGCTAATATTCCTGTGTGTGCGTGTGTATGTGTATACTATATCTTCTTTATCCTTTCATCCATTGATGGACATTTAGATTGTTTCCCTGCCTTCACTCTTCTGATTTTAAAAGAAATTAAAGATTCTTGTGGGCCCCTTAAAGTTCCGTGGGCCCTGGGCACTGCACCTGCTGGGCTGGGTGGATGAGGCCCTCGGGGCCCCATGGGTGGGAATTCCGGGAAGCACATTTTGATGCAATGGAGAAAGCCCTTGCTATGAACAGCTGTCCAACAACAGAAGGGGGCGCTGGAGGTGGCCAGGCAGAGGCTGGATGTGGTGAAGGAGGTGGGGCCGGGGGAGCAGGCGTGGGTTTGATGAATCTGTGAAAAGTGTCTTTCACGCTGGAGAGTCATTGACTTTGGGATTTTCAAGACCCCAACATGTCCTCGCCCCTGCTCTGCCCAGGGGGCACAGTGAAAGCCAGGGCTCCTGGGAGGCCAGCAGCAGCTGCTGCTTTGGCTCTCTTGGGCAGAGAGAGTGTCCTGGCAGGCCCTGGGCAAGCTCTTGGGGTGAAAGGATGGCTGAGAGGAGGCCCAGAAACATCCAGAGGGTCTTCAGCAGCCCCCACCCGAGGATGCACCCAGCTGCTGCAGTGGGTACCCTAACGCCAACCATCTTTGGTCTTCTCTGGATGAATTCCAGGAGGGCAGGTCCAGGGGCCAGGCCAGGGGAAGGGGAGATGCCTGAGTAACAGCCCACCCCACTATGTACGTCCAGTACAATTGGAGTCGTCCCCCAAGGGAAATCAGCACGCTGTTATCAAAAGCCTCTGAGTGGGTGCCGAGTGACAGCAACCAGACCTGATGTCCATGACCTGTGGCTGGGGAGGTCCCAGATTTCCTGCACAGAGAAGTCAGGCCCCCTAGCCCAGCCTCGTGGGCAGCTCGGCCAGGCCAGGCCAGCACCAAAAGAGGTGGTGTGGACCCTGGGCATTCCCTGTCCCATCTCCAGGTGCCGAGGCCTTCTGGTTGGCAGCTCAGGACCTGGACCAGGACCCTCTTACCTATGGGATTAGTGGCTCCAATGCCTACTTCTTCGCTGTCACCCCAGCCACCGGGCAAGTGAAGTTGGCCAGCCCTCTGGACTACGAGGTAAAGGGCAGCAGCCTGGGAAGGCCCAGTGAGAAGGACCGGGAGGCCGGGAGGTCTCTGGGAGCCAGCATCCCGGTGGTGAGTGCTCTGCCTGTACTCCCACCAGGAGCAGGGGCTCACCGTGGGCCCCTTCTCTCTGCCCACTGCAGACGCAATACTGGTTAACCATCACCATCTCTGTGAGTGACGGCCACAACAACCCAGTGAGTCAAAGTGGGGAGGGGAGGCGGGTCCAAGGATTGGGGAGCATGGGACTGGGGGTCACTCCCGACTGTGTCCCCCACCTCAACAGAGAGGCCCAGTTAACAAAAAATGAATTTAATGTTTATTTTTTATCAAAATTATACTTATTGGACTGGCCCCACGGCATAGTGGTTAAGTTCGGCATGCTGTGCTTTGGTGGCCCGGGTTCACGTGTTTGGATCCCGGGCATGGACCTACACCACCCGTCAGCCATGCTGTGGTGGCAACCTGCATATAAAGTGGGGGAAGATTGGCGCAGATGTTAGCTCAGGGCTAATCTTCCTCAGCAAAAAAAAGAAAACAAAACAAAATTGTTTTAATAACTTAGATATTCATGAGTACTTCCTCTTTGTAAACATGTCAAAAATTGCAGAAGAACCTCCAGTCCCTTTGGGCAGCCCCTCCCAGCCCGCTCCCTGCTGAAGTGTCCGCCGTCACTGTGTCCTTTCATACCCCTTGCTAAGCGTTCGTGTATATGCATCTACGGAAGAAAGAGCATAGTTTTTCGTGCATTTTCTGAAACCCAAACAGGATCCTACTGTACACGCCATCTTAAGCTGCCTGTCACTCAGCAATCACTTTGGAGCTCTTTCCGGGTCTGGGCCTGAGCCCCCGTTTCTCATCCTGTCTGCGGTCTGCGGGTGATGCGCCGTGGTGCTTCAGCTGGTCCCCTGTGGTGGACACTTAGGTTGCCCACAGCTTTACACCATGGCAAACATAGCTAAGTGAGCGTTCTTGTACTAGGACAGGCACATTTGAGAGTTTTAGAAAATGACCTAATGATGCCAGCAACTTACTCTCACATGCTTCAGTAAACGTGTGCAGAGAGAAACCCGACAATGGGGAACCGGGACGAAGGGCATTGGGAGTTCTTCGCACTATCATTGCAACTTTTCTGGCGTTTGAAACAGGACCCAACAAAAACTGACCCCAAACGTTGCCTAGTCGTCCGCCTGAAGAGCCAGGCCAACTTGCCCCCCGCCCGGACACTCCTCCCTGTTTCCTCAAGCACCTGTCTCCAGGGCTCACCTGGGCTGTCTCCTGCAGGTGCAGAGGGAGATGCAGGTGATTGTGGAGGACAGAAACGACAACGCCCCCATTTTCCAGAACACCGGCTTCTCCACCAGCATCAGCGAGGTAACCTCGCCCTAACAGGGTGTATGTATAGGAGGCGGGCATCCCAGGATCTCTCCTCAGAGCGAGGAGGAGCAGAGGCAGCCTGCAGGGGATCCAGGGTGGGGAGAAGCATCTCCCAGAAAGGGCAGCTGCAGGAACCACAATCAGGGGGTGTAACCCCATGAACAAGAGTTACAGCAACATGTTGCAATCAGTCAATCAGACTAGCTTGAAATTATTTCAATTAATAAAAATTTTAAAAAAAGGAATTGATTCTCCCATGCATCTGAAAAATCTAGAGGTATATTTAACTTCAGGCATGGCTGGATCCAGGTACTCAAACCATGTCATCAAGAAGAGATTTCTTTTCACCTCAGCTCTGCTTCTCTCGTTGCCTCCATCCTGAGTGAGGGGCAGGTCTCCCTTGTGGTGACAAAAGAGGGCCCCAGCAGCTCCAGGCTCACGTCCCACCAGCTTTGCAACTTCAACACAGACTCTCTCTTTCTCAGTGGTCCCAGTCAAAACCCCAGGGCTGATTTTCATTGACCCATTTTGGGTCATGTGCCCATCATTCCAGGGGTATGGAATGCTCTGATTGGCTAGGTCCTCATCATGGGCCTTCCCCTCCAGCAAGTGAGGGGAACCTGAATGGCATGGGAGTAGAAGGTTCCCAACAGTCCCTGAGCAGCGAACACGACACGAGTCCCACATGGTTTCGGAGACCCTTGAGGTGTGGGGCCTGCCTGGGCCAGACACGAGGCTGCAGAGGTCCAGACAGCCACTGGACAGGCTCCAGTGGAGCGCCTACTAAGAGCCAGGGCCTCTGTGCTGAGGACACCCGGTGAGAAAACGCTCACCTCCTAGTGAAGAGCAGACAATAATCAACGGAACATCCCACAAGCAGGGTGTTTCAGATGGGGCTGGGCTCCGCGAAGAGCAGGAACCAGGGCAAAGTGAGAGGCCGTGACCCGGGAGGGGCTGCTTCAGGTTGAGCGGTCGGTCGGGAAAGGCTTCTCTGAGTGGGCGGCACCTGAGCAGAGACCTGTATGGCAAGAAGGAGCCAGCCTGGGCACTCCAGGAGAAGGGTGCTCCGGGCGGGGGAACAGCAGATGCGAAGGCTCTGAGTGGAGAGGAGCTTGGACCGTTCTAGGCAGAGCCAGGGAGCAGCATGGTGGAGGGTGAGGGTGAGGAGGTGAGGCCAGGGAGGTGGGCAGTGGCCTGACGGCGGAGGGCTGTGGGGGCGATCTGGATCGTATTTCGAGTGGAATGCGGGGGCCACTGGAGGGTTTCAGCACGAGTGGTGTGATCTGACTTGTGGAAATAGTGAGGGTGTGGACAGGAATGGCAGGGCCAGGTCCCAGGGGCAAAGGCCTCCCCACAGAACCTTCCAGCTCTGTAGGGTGCTGCCTGGAAACCACTGTTACAAGCTACAGAGTCCACAGGGGCATTGGAGCAGGCGAGTGGCCGTCCTGGGTTTTGGAATGACCGCTCCTCCTGGTCCTGAGGGCTCTGTAAGCAGCAGCCAGCTCAGGTGGTGGGGAGGCTGCCTGGGGGCAGGAGCAGAGGCCCCTCCCCAGCTGCTTCCAGACGCCCAGCTCAGGCGGGAGGGAAAGGGGAGCGTCACGGGGCGCTGGGCCAGGCCTGGAGGAGCCGTCACTGAAGCCCAGGGAGGGGGCGCGGGGGAGGGACTGGAGCTCATGGGTGACAAGGCCCTCGTTGCAGACCCTGCCCGTCGGCTCCCTGGTGTTCTCCGTGCTGGCCGAGGACAAAGACACGGGATCGGCGGGTGCGGTTGTGTACTCCATCGAGCAGGTGAGTCCGCGGGGAGTGTGGCCCACCGCTCCTCGTGGCCACCAGGGGGCAGCATCTCCCACACGACCTGCGGGGGCCCTGAGGGCTGGGGCGAGCACATGGCTCTGCCCGGGCCCAGCCCTGGTCCCCCCAGCCTTCCACTGGCCCCCTCCGTACCTCACTTGGCCTGGCTGCCCAAGGAGAGTGGACTGGACCCTTCTGCCCACCCTTCTGTCCCGGGCACCGTCAGGGTCCTTGCTGAGTTTGTGTCACGCCAGCCTGGCCTCACAGAAGAGAAAATCGATGCTCAGAGAGGTCCAGGGACTTGTCCACGGTCACACAGACAATAGGGGTGTGACCCCAGTCCTCATGAAGACAAATTTGCTGGCCATGGCTCCTGTCTACTGAGCGCCCACTACGTGCCTGGCACACACCTTAGCTCACTCGACCCTCCTTTCAGCCCGCTGAGGCAATATTCCAGCCCGCTTCCCAGCAGCTCAGAGGGCTTATGTGGCCTGGTGAGGGCCGCAGGACTGGTCCAGGGCAGAGCAGGCATTGGACCCCAGATCTCTTGGGGCAGGGCTGTCCGGGGGCCCAGGCTGACCGCGCTGTGCCTCAGGTCATCCCTAGCACCGGGGACGGCAAGCACCTCTTTGAGATCCTGCCCAACGGCTCCATCATTCTCAATGGCAGCCTCAGCTACAATAACAAGAGCGCCTTCTACCAGCTGGAGCTGAAGGCCTGTGTAAGTGGGGGCGCAGGGGGGGCGGGGGCGCTGGGCTGGGCCAGGCTCACGGGCCGTCTCCCCGCAGGACTCCGGAGGCCTGTACAACAACAGCTTCATCATCCAGTGCTCCTCGCCCGTCTTCCTGTCCATCTCTGTGGTCGACCAGCCGGACCTGGACCCCCAGTTTGTCAGGGAGTTTTACTCGGCCTCTGTGGCCGAGGATGCACCCCAGGTGTGGGGGGACCTGGAGGGTCTGGGTGGAGACGAGAAGCGAGGAAAGGGTCTGGGCCACTGACCACGCCTCCCTGCAGGGAACCTCAGTGCTGAAGGTGGAGGCCGTGGATGGCGACAAAGGCGTCAACGACCTCGTGAGCTACAGCATCTCCAGTGAGGACGGGGTGTCCCCAGGCTGGGGCCGGGGCAAGGGGCGGGGTGGGGGTCTGCCGCAGCCTCTGGAGGCAGCTGCTCCTGCTGCCTCTTGCCAGACTCCACACGGCCTGGCTGGTTTGACGTCGGGCCGGACGGGGTGATCAGGGTCGACGGCTCCCTGGACCGAGAGCAGCTGCTGGAGGAGGATGAGGAGGTGCAGGTGCAGGTCACGGTGAGTGAGGGGCCCTCCGCCCCTTCGCATCCTCACTCTCTAACCTCTGACCTTTGATCTCAGCTCCCTCAGCGCTGCTTCTCTGACATCTGCCCTCTGGCCTTTGTTCTGCTCTCAGGCCACCGAGGCGAACCTCAACATCTACGGGCAGGAGGCCAAGGTGAGCATATGGGTCACGCTGAGGGTGACAGACGTCAATGACCACAAGCCTGAGTTTTACAACTGCAGCCTCGAAGCCTGCACCTTCACCCCCCAAGATGCCCAAGACAACTTCACCGGCTCCGTGGACGAGCACGCCTCCACCCGCATCCCCATCGACGGCCTCACCATGGTGGTCTACGACCCAGACAAGGCAGGTGCACCCGACAAGCGGTGGGTGGGGGCGGGTGGAAGGTGGGAGGTGGCGGGGGGAGGAGGTAGGGAGTGACTGGGAGAGCGCGGTACCGTGGCGCGAGGTGGGGAGGGGAGCGGTGGGTGCCAATCACGAGTGGTGGTGAGACTCGGGGCGGGCGGGGGATATTTGGGAGTGTTGGGTGATGAGCTGCTGGGTGGTCTTGTGCTCAGGGTGGTTGGTGCCGGGTGGTGGGGAACAGACAGGCAGTGCTGAGTGGAGGCTGGTGCTGGGAGGATGGTGAAGGGGGGGTGTTGAGTAGTACTGGGCATCGGGGACTGGGCAGAGTGGGGCACAGACTGGTCTGAGTGTCAAGTTGGAGGGTATTCTTGAGTGGAGATTAAGGTGCGTGGTGGGTGAGGGGGTTGTGGGATGGCGAGTGCCTACGGATGGGGTTTGGTGGTATTGGTGACACCGAGTGGGTGCAGAATGTGGCATGGGGGACGGGATCGAGCAGTGGTAGGCGGGTGGGTGTGTTGAGCTGGTGGTTGGCGCTGGGCGAGGGGTGGTGTGGAGTGGGGGCGTGGGTAGTGGGTGAGGCTGGTGTTGGGGTTGGGGGCCGAGGGCGGTGAGTGCTAGGAAGGCTCTAGTGATGCTTTGTGGGAATGAGGGGTGCGTCCAGGCTCCATCTCTGCAGCCCAGGCCTGGGGCCCACAGTGCCGAGAGAAGTCTTCTGAGGAGCCCCCCACAGGGACAAGTGACCGGCCCACCCTCCCGGGGCCCTCTAGCCTGTCTCTCGAGAGGCCCTCCCACGGGACCCCAGCGGTCAGGAGCCTGCGGTCAGGGACCAGGGGGAAGATGAGGGCGGGTGCGTTGCAGGCGCGGGGTCCCCGTCACACAGCCCCCCTCTGCAGGGCAGCAACGGCACCTTCCTGCTGTCCCTGGGGGGCCCCGACGCCGAAGCCTTCAGCGTCTCGCCCGAGCGGGCGGCGGGCTCGGCCGACGTGCAGGTGCTGGTGAGGGCGCCGGCGCTGGTGGACTACGAGAGGCAGACGGCGATGCTGGTGCAGGTGAGGGGCGCCCCGGGCGCCGGGGGGGGTGCAGGCCGCGGAGCTCTGGCCCCCACGCTGCTGCCTCTTTCCCTGTCCTCAGGTCGTGGCCACTGACTCGGTCAGCGGGAACGCCTCCGTCGCCTCGGTGACCATCCACCTCAGGGACATTAACGACCACAGGCCCACGTTCCCCTACAGCTCGTACAACGTCAGTGTCTTCGAGCACAGCGCAAACGGCTTTGTGATCACCGACAGCATCCGTGTGAGTGACGGGGGCGGGGCCGGGAGAGACACGGAGAAGGGCAGACCTGGGACTGTGACCCTGAGCGTCTGTACCGTCTGATGTCACCAGGTCCCAGCAAGTGTGCATTAGTGTGTGTGCGGGGGGGGGGGTGTGAGTGTCTATGTGTGAATCCGAGTGTGTCAGGAAGCAGGACAGCCCTGTCCCCATCAATTGTGTGGCTGGTGGTGTCATTCCAAACAGCGTCCCATTATCCATCTCTCTGCCTCACAGGCCTTTGACCCAGACACGGGCGAGGGGGGCCGCATCACCTACAGCCTGCTCCCAGGGAACGGGTGAGGTCTCAGGGCGGGCGGGCACCGGCGGGCGAGCAGGGCTAGGGTAGCCAGACAAAATATGGGGCACCCCGTTATTTCAATTCCAGATAGACAACACATAATTGTTTTAGCATAAGTAGGTTGCAAATAGTCCGTGGGCTGCATTAAAATATTTGTCATCGTTGATCTGAAATTCAAATTTAAGTGGGCGTCCTTATTTTTCTTTGCAAACTCTGGCTGCCCCGCACAGGGCAGACATCTTTGAGGTGGATCCAGACTCAGGGACGGTGACGGTGAAAGACAGCCAGCTGCTGGACCGGGAGAAGCAGGCCGTGTACTACCTCACGCTGCAGGCCACAGACGGCGGGAGCCTGTGGGGCTCCACCTTGCTGCAGATCCTCCTGCTGGACATCAACGACAATGAACCGGTGGTCAGCGGCTCCTATAACATCTTTGTCCAGGAGGAGGAGGGCGATGTCTCCGTGACCATCCAGGTGTGAGCCGGCCTGGACCTGGTGGGTGGCATGGGGCAGGGCACCACGCTTGGCTCTGTAGTCATGCTGGCCCTGGGTTGGAGTCTGGACTCTGCTGTGTGGCCCTGAGAAAGTCACTCAGTCTCTCTGGGCCTCTATTTCCTCTTTGGAAAATGAGGACAGTCACAGTACCTACTCCCGGGGTCACCGGAGAATAAGGAGATAATGGGTATAAAGTGCTCAGGACAAGGCCTAGCACAGAGCAAGCCCTCAAAAACATACTGCTCTTTTTAATTCAGGCCCCTGCCTCATTCCAAAAAGGATTTGAGGTGGCTTAGATTAAAAAGTAAGATAAAAATATGGGAGAAATAAGGGAAAAGAGAAAATAAGGATGGCATTGTTAAAGGGCACACAGTTGCCTGGGGTGGGCTGAAAATTCAGTTCTGAGCTTCCTAACGGCCAAAGTGAAAAACGAAATAAGATCAGTGGCCAGGTTCACAATCTGTGAGATAAAAACCCACCATTGGCTCCAGAGAAACGCCAGAGAGAAGCTTCTCCTCCCTCTAATCTGAAAGGGAGTCTTGTGAGAAGTGAGGCACCAGGTCCTCAGGAGGAGTCACGTGGCCGCGGAGCCCTCCCATCCTCCCGGGGTTGTGTGGCTTCCTGAGCACATTCCCGTCCCTGATCTCTTGACCGACTTGGGAAGAGATGCTCTAACGGTCCCATTTCACAGAAGGAGAAAATCGAGGCTCAGAGGTTAAGTGCCTTTTCTGTGGTTGCACCGCTGGGGCTGGTGCCCGCACCTCTCTGCCCTGAACCCCGGCCTTTCTCCTTGCCCGTTGATCCTCTCACTCCGCTGTGGAAGCTCCTGGGGCGGGAGCATTTCACATCTGCTGCTGTCACCGTGGTGACCGTGTGAGCCCCGGGAAGCACTCGGTGCCTTCACTGCCTGAGTTGAATGCGAGGGTGAACAGACGGGGCCGGGCTTTGCGAAAAACCACCTCTGGCTGTGGCAAAGCAGGCGTTTAATAAACGAGATGCCAGCAGAGCTGAAGTGAAAGAGCCGAAAGCGGGGCTGGGCAGGGAGGGGGCGGGAAGAATTGGCTCCGAGTCAGAGGAGCCCAGCTCTGCATTCAAAGCACATTTGCTGAGCACCCGCTGTGCACCAGGCCCTTTGCTGGGCCCCGGGTCCCGGAGATGAATCCACCATAATTCCTGCCTCCAGGTGACTCTCAGTTAGGGAGAGGGCACCAGTCACCCAAAGGTGTCACTGTGCTGTGTTGAAGGTAGGACAGGGGTGTGGAGGTCCAGGGAGACACCAGCCTGGCTTGGAGTCAGGCAGAGAAGGTGTAGAGGGCATTTAGGGTGAGGGAACAGCATGTGCAAAGGCCCAGTGTCACGGAGAACCTTCTCCATGTTGGATCACCCCAAAGACAAACCAAGCATATGTTCAGGACCCTGGCAGGACAGGAACACACACACACACACACTCACACTCACTCACACACACACACACAAATTGGGTAAAGAATCAGCTGTTTTAAAAATACAACACTGAGGGCCGGCCCGGTGGTGCAGCGGTTTAGTCCGCGCTTGGCAGCCCGGGGTTCGCGGGTCCGGATCCCGGGCGCCCGCCGACGCACTGCTTGTCAGCCATGCTGTGGCGGCGTCCCATATAAAGTAGAGGAAGATGGGCACGGATGTTAGCCCAGGGCCGGTCTCCCTCACACACACACAAAATAATAATAATAAAGGAATTAATTAATGAACAAAGTAACAGGACAGCACTGAAGTAGTCATCATGGGGAAATCAGCATCTTGCTGGACTTCATGCTCATGTTTGTTTGTTTCTTAAAACTTTGAGCGTCTGTGGTATTCTGCCCCGGTGCCCCCTCCCCCTGGAATGTCGGCTCCGCAGGGGCCCCGTCTCGATCACGGCTCTGCTCCCAGGGCCTGCGACAGGGCCGGGCACACGGGAGGCCCGCAGTCACCGTCTGTGGGCGGAGTGAACGACCTCCGTGCTTGCTGTGGCTCGGACCCTCTGAGATGGGAGGCTGAGGCTGGGAGATTGGCCAGCGTCCCCTCGGCTTCAGGCCCAAATCCTGCCCTGCTGGGCGCAGCGGGGACTGGGGGCGCCCCACGGCTGGTGCCCCAACTCTGCTTGTCCGCACAGGCTCATGACGACGACCAGCCAGAAACCAACAACAGCCGCCTGCAGTTCAGCCTGCTGCCCGGCCCCTACAGCCACAACTTCTCGGTGGACCCCGACAGCGGGACCCTCAGAAACCTGGGGCCCCTGGACCGAGAGGCCATCGACCCTGCCCTGGGGGGCCGCGTCGTGCTGACCGTGCGTGTGGCTGACTGTGGCATGCCCGTCCACAGCACTGAGGTCAACGTCACCATCACAGTGGAGGTGAGGCCTGGCTCAGCGGGGGCGGGTGCCGGGACGGGCCCTGTGTTAGGGACCTTGAGCAGGTGGCCAGCGGCCCACGCCCCCAAGGGTCACACTTCTGCCCTGTGCGGTATCCTGGTGAGACCTTCCGGAGCAGGCCGCCTGGGTTAGAACCCTGGCTCCCTGGCTGTGTGGCCCCAGGCAGTCACTCAACCTCCCTGTGCCCTCTCCTTCCTCACCTGTAAATGGGGATGAAAATAACATAAAGTGAGTTAACAAACGGAAAGTGCTTTGAAGAAGAGTGGCTGACCCACGGAGGGCACTCGGGGAACGTCGGCCCTAATTACCAGTCAGCAAGTCCTGCCTGAAACGCTCCTAGCTCCCCACCACCGTGCAAGGGCAAAGATCAGCATTTACAGTGTCTCCTGCACGCCTGGCCCTGCAAGGTAGGGATGGTTGTTACCATTTTATTGATCAAGAAACTGAGGCACAGACAGGTTCAGTAGCTTGCCTAGGGTTGCAGAATGGGGTTTGGAACCCCGTCTGTCCGGTTCTAAGGCAACCACCAGGCCACCAGGTACCTTCCTCTAGAAAAGTGTTGTGACAAATACGCATCTCTACAATGTCCGTGATGTGGACGGCGCCCCCTCGGGTTGTGCAGTGCACAGCCCGCACCACCCCCCACGGCAGCTCTTTCCCGCTGGGTGGGGTGTGCTGCTTTCCTACAAGGATCAGAGTGAGACCTCAGGGAAAAGGGAGAAACGGAAGCTGAATTAGGACTTGCCAGCTGTCCCTGGGGGGGAAGTAGGCCACAAAAAAGCAGGAAAGCAGAATGGCATTTACTGAGTGAGCGGGGTCCCTTCACCCCCGTGAGCTAGTCCCCACAATGGCCCCGCAAGTAGGGACTACGACCCCATTTTGCAGGTGAAGACACTGAGGCCCAGAGAGTCAAAGTCACATGTGGAGCCGGGTTTAACTCAGAGCTGTGCTCGTAGCCACTCCCGTGAGTCAGGCCGACCCCGAGGATGCGGCTGGCCGTGTGCATCGAGGCAGGAACGCCATTTCCGGGAAATCACCACCAGAAAACACATCTCGTTAACAGGGAGAGGGCTTTGTTTTCAAAGATGTCCATTCCATCGTCACTTAGAAAAAGCTGAAAGCAAAAGCAGACACCCGCGGGCCGTCCCCGGGAGGGGCTGGAGAAGCCAAGGGCATCGCCAGCACACGCCGGCGTTGGGAAGGAAGCCGAGGCGGAGTGGGCTGTGCCAACCGTGGCAGCGCTGTCTCTGTGCGAGGCGGCCGGGGTGGACAGGGAGGGAGGACAGGAGTCAGCGGGTGCCTGGGGGCAGGACCAGGCCTCAGGCCCAGCAGGCACCCTGAGCCCAGCCCTGCACGGACACAGGGCAAGTGTCGTGGGGCCGGCTGAGGGCAAGAGGGACAGGAGGGAAGAGGGGGTGAGGGAAAGCTTGGGCCGCGGGGCCTTCATGGAAACATAGTGGTGTTGGGTCCAACATAATAAATCTGCGAGACGGGGAGCCAAGCTGGGCCACACAGGGACTCAGACAGGGACTCAGAAGCATCCTTCCGGAAAGCGGGGTTGAAGACAGCTCTGAACCACGGTCAGAGAAGCAGGGAGGAGGTGGGGCTCCCGGAAAGTGTCTAACTAACTTCAGATGTCCCACCACAGGCCTCTGAGCCCCAGGTGTGTGACCTGGGCTAGTTCCGCCCCCTCCAAGGCCTTCTCCTGTGTGAAGCGGGCAGTGACGTCTGAAGAGACAGAGTCTGTGCCTCGGGCCGGAGGAAGCATTGGCTTCTCAGATTGGCGCTGGGGAGGCTCAGCCGTGGGGGCTCCTGCGGTGCCTGCCTCAGAACTGCCTCTGCTTGCAGGACATCAACGATAACCTGCCCATCTTCAACCAGTCCATCTACTCCTTCCCGGTGAAGGAGAGGGACCCAGGTCAGTCCTCCCTGGGCCGACTGGGCGCTGGGGCTGGGGCACCCGACCCTGCCCAGGGTGAGCCTGGAGGGCCCAAGGGAGTTGAGGGCAGAGGAGGCCTCAGTGGCCAGGCCAGGGGCCCCTCAGAACGCTGCCCCTTGTGCACAGGAGTGCTGGTGGGCGTGGTGGCGGCCTCGGACGCAGACCAGACGGAAGCCAACAACCGCATCAGCTTCAGCCTGTCGGGCAGTGGCGCCAACAACTTCATGCTCCGGGGCTCGGTGCTGGGGTCTGGGCAGGCTGAGGGCCGCCTCTCGCTGCCCTCAGACGTGAGCCTGGACTACGAGACACAGGCCTCCTTCACGCTGACGGTGAATGCCGAGAACCCAGACCCCCAGGGGGCTGAGGCCACGGCAGAAGTCCTCGTGATGGTGGAGGACGTGAATGATGAGCCACCCACCCTGGACTCGGCCTCGCTCCAGGGCATCCATGTGGCTGAGAACGGCTCGCAGCACGGCCTGGTGGCCAAGGTGGTCGCCCGAGATGTGGACACCATGGCCCAGCTGGAGGTCCAGCTTGTGAACGTCATCTGTACCAAGGCCGGAGTCAACGTGGGCAGCCTGTGCCACGGCTGGTTCTCTGTGCTGGCCAATGGCTCAGTGTTTGTCAATCAGAGCGAGGCCATCGACTATGAGACCTGTGACCTGGTCACACTGGTCGTGAGGGCCTACGACCTCACCACGGACCCCCGCTTCCAGGCCTACAGCAACAACGGTGAGGCGGCCTGGCCTGCGGGGCTTGGCGGGCTGCAGCAGAGGGTCGTGGGAAAGAGCCCTGGGCTGGAACCCACAAGCTCTGGGCTCAAATCCCGGCTCCAGCCCTTACTAGCTGTGTCACCGCGAAGGTTGTGGCACCGCCCCGAGCTTCAGTTTCCCCATCTATGAAGTGGAGTCGGGTAGGAGGTTGGCTGTGAAGATTGAAAGAGAACATGCACGTGGGGTGTTCAGTGCAGTGCTTGGCACAGAGCAAGCACTGAATTAATGCTGTAATTCTGTGTGGCCGTGTAAAGGAGAGGGCACACTTCAGAGCAGATGTGTACGCGTATCCCACCTCTGACACCAAGTAGTGACCATAACCATACGGACAGCTAGCACAGGTTGAGTCCTTACTACAGCCAAGAGCTATGCTAGGACCTCATAAGCATTTCTTCATTTTAGTCCCACACAACCCACGAGGTAGGTGATCTCTACCCAATTTTATAGATGAGGAGACTGAGGCACAGAGTGGGTGGTCAACAACCTAGCCTGCACAGCTAGCAAGTGTCAGTATAATGTTGTGGTCAGGTGGGACACACCTGGGCTGGCCTCCATCCCAGCCTGTTGCTCTTGCTGTGTGACTTTGGACAAGTTGTTTACCCTCTCTGAGGTCTGGGGAGGATACTCCCTCCCACAAAGGCTGAAGGAGACTGAGTGGGCATCCCGGGTCCGGAGCAGGGGAGGGGACTGAGCATGGGTGGTGCATGGGAGGGAGGCTGCTGGGAGCACGGCTGAGGCCCAGGCTTCCTGGGTCTGGCCTTTGCCTAGAGACCAGAGCCGGACAACCTTGTCCCCTAGGCAGCCTCCCCATCACCATCGAGGATGTGAATGACAACGCACCCTACTTTCTGCCTGAGGATAAGACTTTTGGTGAGCAGCAAGCCTCTCCCTCCCCACCTGCACCTATTCTGCCAGGATTAACTTTTGGCAACTCCCAGAGACGCTCCTCAGGCCCCAGGTGGGCTCTTGGAAAGGGAGCAAGGCCTCCAATCCTGCTTGGCCTCCAGGGTTTCAACGAGAGGGAAGCCTGAGTTTTCACCCCAGCTCTGCCCCAACTCATATCTGATCCTGGGCCAGGCCCCCCCTCTCTGGGCCTCAGTTTCACCATCTGCACAATGGGCGGGAGGTGAGCTAACTAGTGGCTCAGGGGCAGTTGTAATGGGGTCCCTGGTGGTAGAGAGTTTGAGGGCCGGTTTGGGGGGACGAGGTCTGAGCTGGGCTTGTGGCCAGCACGAGGCCAGGTAGGCGATGGCCCTGATCCCATTGACCCCTTCCTGTCCACACTTGCAGTGATCATTCCAGAACTTGTGATGCCCAACCAGCAGGTGGCTTCTGTTCGGGTGAGTCCTTGGCTCCAGCCTCTGTCCAGTCACATTAGCCCCAGGAGGCCCAGGGCCGAGGCCTTCCGGCCTCCCAGTCTCCTCCCAAGTGTTCTAACACTAGAAGGAAATTTACTGGCTCCAGCACATGAAAGGAAAACCCCAGAATGGAAATGAACGCTTGCCTAATTGATATGATTAAACTCCACTAATTGTTAAATTTAGTATTCATAAAAATTTCATGACCATAAAAACCACTTGCTGGCTAGATTTTTCTCACTATGCCCGAATTCTTGAGTATTACAGAGAAATCACAGCAGCTATAAATTAGACAAGTTCCTCGTAGTTTAATAATTTCCAGAGCAAAATTTCAAAAACACTTCCAATCTTTTACGGTGTTGGATGTGGGTGTGTTTACTAGAGGGTGGTGGCTCTGCGGGCGGGGTGAGGCCGCCCACGCAGCCCGGGCCGGGCCGCTGGGCTCCTCCTGGGCAGCTGCCCCGCCTCTCTGACACTCACTTCCCCTCCTGACAAGAAGCTGGCCAGCCCTGGCAGCCGCCTCCGAGGGTTAGGCAGGAGGTGTCTGGGTGGCGCTCAGTGGGTGGGAAGGGCACAGGGGTAGGCGGTGGCCGGGCGGGCCTTCCCCACTCGGGGCTGAGTATCTGGCGGATGGGGTCTCTCCGGGAGCCCCGTGTCCTCTCATGAGGCGGCTGGTGAGCCTCCCTCTCCAGGGTCTCTCGAGCCTTGAACAGTCGGTTTGCCCCGTCTCAGTCTGGCCACGGCTTTGAACAATTTTCTTTAAATCAACTCCTTTTTGAAACTTAAACACCAGTTGTGGCCTCATCCTGAACAGTGGTGTCAGTGGACTCGTGGCTCTGCGTGCTGGCTGTATTTTTCTCTAAAAGGCACTAGAATGAATCAAAATGCTTGTGCCCTCTCCCCCAATCATTTCACAATCCACTAGGGGAATTCTTGCTCATGTCAGTAAGCGCTGAAACGCGGGATCTAAGGGAAGGTGCCTGGCACACAGTAGGTGCTCGGGAAGTCTGAGCATCCCTGTGCTTGTGTGTGTGTGTGTGTGTGTGTGTGTGTAGCAGGGAGGGGGGTGGAGCTGGGCAGGATTTCCACGTGGGAGGGACTTTGTTGAGCTGGGGGCCAGAGGCAGGGACTTGTCCGAACCTGGATTTGCAGAGCAAGCATACTGTCTAACACACTTGCGTAGTTGGGGTGGCCTACGGAAGGCTGATGGAGATTATGGGGACCAGCCCCCCAGACCACCCTAGCCTCTGATTCCTGCTGGGGGTGGAGGAGTGCCTGGCCTGGCCCCCAGATACTGTCCACTCTTGCCCCCAGGCCAGAGACGATGACTCAGGGGACAACGGGGCCATCCTGTTCTCCATCCTCCAAGTGGACTTCATCGCTAAGGATGGAGCCACGACCCCTTTCCAGAGATTCTTCCAGGTCTCCACCTCCTCGGAGGACAGCGTGTTCATTGGCAACATCGAGTAACCACGGGCCGCCCCTCCATGGAGGTGGGGGAGTCAGAGGGGGCCTCGAGGCCATGAGTTCCCCACCCTGGAGGTGTGCAGGTGGGCTCCAGAGGCCTCCAGCCTGGGTTCCAGGTCTGAGCTATGTGCTCCTACCTCCCACAGGCTGGTGACCAGTCTCGATCCCACTCTCCAAGGTACCTACCAAGTGACCATCCAGGCCCAGGACAGACCTTCCGTAGGTCCCGCCCAGGAAGCCAAAGTCACCCTCAGTGTGAGTGTCGGGCCCTGCCGCCAGCCCCCAGGCCTCTGCCGGCCCCTAGGTCCCTTGTGCCTCATCTGTCCCTGCCCTCCTCCCGCAGCTCTTCACGGTGGATGAGAGTTACCGTGTGAGGTTGCAGTTCTCCACGAACAAGGAGGAGGTGGGCGCCAACCTGGAGGAGATTAAGGCGTAGGTCTGGGGATCCTGGGAGGGGCTGTGGGGAAGAACAGGGCCTGGGAGCCTAGGCCCTGACAAGATCTGGATGGAACACCTCTCAACCCACACTTGACCTTGTCCTGTCTTTGACCCTGTACCTGCACTTCCTTTCTGCATGTCCCCAGAAGCCAACGGTTGGCTGTGCAGAGAGAGGCCTAAACAGGGCTTCCATGTAGAGTTGTGAAGGCTGTGCACTGCACAAGGGCACCCTACTTGCTAAGCTGTAAACCCAGCACCGGGGGAAGGGGTTTCTTTGTCTAATTTGCACAGAGGTGCTACCTGCTTAGCCAATGGAGTTGTCCAGAAGAGGTGCCCCTTTCTAATTCACACAATTCCTAATTCCACTGGCAGAGCCCTGGCCAAAGGCCTGGGCTAAGGGCCCTGCCCCAGGCCTCTGTGACACTTGTCCCCTTTGCAGGGCTCTTGCCCAGGCGACCAGGACCACCGTCTATGCTGTGAACATTCAGGACACAGAATCCACTGGGTGAGTGCCCACAGGCCCAATGGTTGGGGCGAGGAAGAGAAGCAGCATCAGGAAGGGCCTGCCGGGTGGTTCCAGGCTGCTGACTCTTCACCCTGCCCCATTCCAGGTCCCGGAGCCGTTCCTACCTTGATGCCTACTTTGTCTTCCCCAACGGGACAGCCCTGACACTTAACGAGCTGAGTCTGTGAGTGGGGCTGCCCTTGGGGTGGGTAGGAGGGTGAGCAGGAAGCCTGGGGGATGCCAGCATCTCTCGGGCCTGAGCTGGGCTCTGTGGCCAGGACCATCCGGAGTGACCAGGACTCACTGGCGCGGCTGCTGCAGCTGGGGCTGGTGGTACTGGTGAGCATCGGTAGGGCGAAGGTCACAGGGCACGGGGAGGGAGGATGTCGGCCCCACAGCCTCCCTCACTCTCCGTCTCCTCCAGGGCTCCCAGGAGAGCCAGGAGTTGGACACGGGGAAGGTGTTCAGTGGCGTCATCATAGGACTGGGAGTGGCTTTGCTGCTGGTCATCGTGATCATGAGCACGGCCCTCGTGTGTACCCGGAAGAGGTGCGGCTCCCATCACCCGTCTCCAGCGCCACCTCTCCCACCACCCAAGCCGGCGCGGGGGTAGAAAGAGCTGGGGTTTCGGGGTCAGGTGTGTCTGTATTCAATTCCCAGTGGTCTGTTGTGACGTTTGGGGAAGGTCATCTCCTCTCCCTGAGCCTCAGTGTCCTCATCTGCAGAATGGGCGTGACACTAGATCCCTCCGAGCGCTCAGGAGGCAAGTGCGTCTCACGCCAGTGCGACGTTTCACACGTGCCCGCGCTGAATGAATCCTGCTTCTTGTTCCCTTTCCAACACACATGGAGTCAGCAGCCACACCTGGGCTTGAGTCTAGGCTTCGCCACTGGCCAGCTATGTGGCCTTTGGCAAATCACTTCCCTTCTCTGGCTCTTACTTGTACCCTCTGTGAGAGGGAGCTGACACGCTCACCTGCCGAGGTCGCAGTGAAGTTACACTCTCGGCACCTGCACGGGGCACACGGTGTGCACGGGGAAAGGAGTGACCCCTCCCGGTTCCCCGCAGCTACCACCGGAAGCTTCGGGCTATGAAGGCTGCCAAGGAGGCCCGGAGGACAGCGGCGGGGGTCATGCCCTCAGTCTCCGCCATCCCCGGAACTAACATGTACACCACTGAGCGGTAAGGCGGGGGCGGAGGGTGGGTAAGAGGCCCCATGGGGCAGCTGAGGCCCATGGCCACTTGACTGGGCCTTCTCTCCAGAGCCAATCCCATGCTGAATCTCACCACCAAGGACCTGGGTTTCGAGTCCCAGTCCTCCTCCAGTGACCTGGACCAGATCAGGTGAGCAGTGCCCTCAAAGATGTGCTGGGTGGTGGTGGTGGTGGTGACGGTGGTGGAGGTGCTGGTGATGGTGGTGACGGTGACGGTGGTGATGGTGGTGGTGGTGGTGGAGGTGCTGGTGATGGTGGTGGTGGTGACGGTGGTGGAGGGGCTGGTGATGGTGGTGGTGACGGTGGTGGAGGGGCTGGTGATGGTGGTGAGGGCGACAGTGGTGGTGGTGGTGATGATGGTGGTGGTGACGGTGGTGATGGTGGTGCTGGTGGTGGAGGTGCTGGTGATGGTGGTGATGGTGGTGACGGTGGTGATGGTGACAGTGGTGGTGGTGGTGGTGGTGGTGGTGGTGGAGGGGCTGGTGATGGTGATGGTGGTGATGGTGGTGAGGGCGACAGTGGTGCTGGTGGTGGTAGTGCTGGTGATAGTGATGGTGGTGATGGTGGTGGTCGTGGTGGTGATGGTGGTGGTGGTGACGGTGGTGCTGGTGACAGTGGTGGTGGTGGTGGTGGTGAGGGCGACAGTGGTGGTGGTGGTGATGATGGTGGTGGTGGTGATGGTGGTGGTCGTGGTGATGGTGGTGGTGGTGGTGGTGGTGACGGTGGTGGTGGTGGTGGTGGTGGAGGGGCTGGTGATGGTGATGGTGGTGATGGTGGTGGTGGTGACGGTGGTGCTGGTGACAGTGGTGGTGGTGGTGGTGGTGGAGGGGCTGGTGATGGTGATGGTGCTGATGGTGGTGAAGGTGACAGTGGTGGTGGTGGTGATGATGGTGGTGGTGGTGATGGTGGTGGTAGTGCTGGTGATAGTGATGGTGGTGGTGGTGGTGACGGTGGTGCTGGTGACAGTGGTGGTGGTGGTGGTGGTGGAGGGGCTGGTGATGGTGGTGAGGGCGACAGTGGTGGTGGTGGTGATGATGGTGGTGGTGGTGATGGTGGTGGTAGTGCTGGTGATAGTGATGGTGGTGATGGTGGTGGTCGTGGTGATGATGGTGGTGGTGGTGACGACGGTCGTGCTGGTGACAGTGGTGGTGGTGATGGTGGTGGTGCTTGGTCACAGGCAGGGAGGACAGGGCCTACCAACTATCTGAGCTCCACCATCTACTCCACAGCCTCAACTCCCTGGATGACAACTCCGTGGACCTGGAAAAGGACAAGCAGAAAATCAAGGCAAGAGCGGGGATGAGTTGGTGCCTGGGGTTTCTGACTTGGGGTCCTTCTCTGAGGGGGTGGGGTTCAGGACAGAGCTGAAGGACCTGCTGCTGACTTGGGCACGTCTCTGCACCAGGCCCTGGAAAGCCCTAGGCTTTGAGATGAGGTCCAATCTTTGCTCCTCTACTTGTTCGCTGTGACCCGGGGTGGGTGACTTCTTCCCTCTGGTTCTCGGTTTTCTCATCTGTAAGTGGGGATCAGAACACCAACCATGCGGGGCTGTTGTGAGGATGAAATAAGAACGGGCACAGACACCACCTGGCACAGAGCAGTGCTCAAGAATCTGGTTCCTTCCCTTTACATCTTTTGCATAAAAGCTGGCAGGGTGGGGGAAGAGAGCGGGCGCTGAACCTCATCTAGCAAGGAAGAGGGTGGGCTCAAGTGAACAACAGTACCATCACGTGTTCAATAGGTTAGCTGGTTCAATTAGATCAAGAGTTCACACAGCCTGGGGCTGATGGGAATCGCGTGGGGAGCTCTTTAGACGTATCGATGCCGGGTCACACCCCAGAGATTCTGAGTCGATGGCCAGGTGGGTCTGGGCACGAATACGTTGTCCCAGTTCCCGGGGGTTCTAATGTGCGGAAGGGACTGGGAACCACGGGCACATACCAGCAGGCGGGGTGGGGGACGGGTCCTCTCCCTAGAGGGCCAGGTGCCAGGACCAGAAGCGACCACCCTCTCCCTCCTGCTCTGAAAACCCCCACTGGAGTAGAAGCTCTAAGGCCCACTGAGCTTTAGTCTGTAGTTCTGGGGGGGCGGGTAGGTGTCCCCCCACCATCCACTTTCTCCACCCTCTCTAGGTCCTGCCCTCAGCTGGGCCCTGCCCTCCAGGGTTCCCAGCCTTCCCTCATGCTTCAGGACTTATTTTCCCTTGGGGACCCCTTGGAAAGATCTAGTCAACCAAAGCATCTCGTGGGTGTTAAAATACCAGACTGTTGCACAGGGACCTGCGTGTAACATGGGGGTCTCCAAACGGGCCCCTAAGGACAGAGGTCACGAGTGGTAATCCAGGCCGCCAGGCAGTGCTGGAGGCCCCTGGGTGGACGGCTCATCTCCGGTTGAAGACGGTTTGAGGTGAAAACTCCAGTGAACACGTTTGGGGGGAACTGAGGCAGAAGGGAACAGCCTTGCCTGCCAGAGCCTGTGGCCAGGCAGGTGGCCCGTGGTGGAGGCCAAAGCCGACTCCCAGAGGGGAGCGGAGTCAGGGCCCCAGTGGTGGGGCTGGACCTGTGGGCTGGGGAGAGGCGGGGAGCTCTGAGAGAAGATTTTGGAGAGGGAGGGGGGCCAAACCACTGAGAGCCTTCAAAGCCAGGAAAGAGCCAAGACTGTCCTGGGACAGCAGGGGGTTGTTACAATTCTAGAAGCTGCCCCAGGCTCCACCCTCTCTCCTGCAACAGTAGGCGGGCCTTGGGTCTCCGGGTGGGGAACCCGGGCGGGACCTTTTTCTGTGGATCCCTCGGTGCCCTGGCTCACCCAAGACCTCTGTAAACATTTGTGTGGAAGGTCTGAGAGAACTGAGGGGTCATCCAATCCAACCTTTTCAAGCAACCAAGGCCAGAGAGGGGTGCTGATGCCCAAGGTCAGAAAGCTTGCAAGGCAAGAGCAGACCAGAGCCCAGGTCGCCTGTCTCTTGGGCCAGGTCACATTTTCTTGGGCTGCACTGCGCCAACAGCTCCCACTGGGGGTCTGTGGTGAGGGCTCTGGGGAGCAGGGGCAGAATGTTGAGTCCCTCCTGGGGCCCCTCAGATGTTCCCTGTTTACCAGGGACCAGAACAGCCCCAATCTGGAAAAGGCCCTTGGAGCACCCTGGGGAGGCTGGAGGCAGCCGGGGGTGTCTCTGTCGGAGCAGCTGAGCCTGGGGGCCTGGCTGGTGCAGGAGGGCGTACCTGTGAGGAAGTCTGCGGCAGCTCGCAGGAGGGGGAAGAGGAAAAGCAGGGAGACAAGGGTGTGCTCTGAGGAACTGCAGGTGGGACCCTCGGGTGACATTTCTCTCTGAGGGTGGCAGGAGGAGATGCCAAACTCAACCAGGGGCAGCACTGTACTGTGGAGAGGCTTTAGAGCCAGCAAGAGCAGCGGTCCAAACCCTGCTCTGCCTCTTCCTGGCCATGAGAGCCCTTCAAACCTCGGTTTACACATCTATAAAATGGGGGACACGATCCCTCCCTCAGGGGGTTCCTGTGGATACTTCAGGTAACGGATGGACTGCACCCTGCACGGTGCCTACCGTGGGGTGCAGGTGGCAGGAATTGTGCTGGACTGGCTCCGTGGCACAGGACACAGGGCCTGGCACTATTAAGGACGGGGCAGAACACCAAAGTTCCGCTGTGTCTGTGGATGGGGCAGAAGCGAGTGGAGCCCCCCAGGCCCACCCCTTCACCTGAGCCCATCTGCACCACCAGTGGCCATGGCCACCTCTGGGACTCAGCCAGGAAACTGAGGCCCCAAGAGGAGCACGTGAGACCCCAGCCAAGGAGCCGTCTGGTCATGGGCTTGAAGGCCCACCCACTCCCCTAAGGACTGGGGAGCTCACCCCGTCCTGCCCCTGCCCTTCACACGTGCCCTCCCCACAGAAGCAGCCCCTGCACAGTCCGACGGAGCCAGATCCAGAGCCCCTGAGCGTGGTGCTGGCAGGAAGGAAGCCAGGCACAGGCGGACAGGAGAAGCTGTCCTTCACCAACGCTGGCCTGGACACCACAAACCTGTGATGGGGGCCCTGCCACTGGACCCTTGCCACAGAGCCCCACGTGGGCTCCCACTCTTCTGGCCCACCTCGGAAGATGCCTTGTCACCCTCAAACTATACCTACCTCTCCTGGAATGTAATAATATATCCTGTTGCTCTGCCTCTGGCTGCTTGTGGCCAATCACAGCTGACAAGAGTTGGGGGAAAATTTTATTATCAATGTATAGTGACAGTTTGTAGCCAAAAACTGGCTGGAAGGGTGGCGACAGGGGTACTGAGTGGTCACAAGGGACTTGTGGGGCTCACAATGCACGCGGGACGAGGGGCTGGAGAGGGTGGCCTTTAAAGGACAACTGTGTTGTGAATGAGCTGTGTCCAGCCCCACCACCCACGACCAGCTGTCACCCAGGCTACCTGGGCCCAAGACGGTGATCTCAGACCTGTCTGAGACCCTCTGACCTTTCTGGGACCCTCCTTTCAGCTGCCTCCCAGGGCACTCCCGCAGCTGGCCTCCCGTCTGGGGATTGTGAACTACTGTCCAGTGAGGGCGGAGATAGGGCTGAGGGTGGGGCCAGGTGAGGGGGGACAGGAACTGGGGACGACTACCAGCATGCAAGAGATGCCTGGGCCATGGGGGCCAGCCCGCCACGTGGACATGCACTCACACACGCCCAGGGCCTCACATTCGGAGCCTTGCACACTCAGGGCTCTCACACACCAATCCTTGCACACTCGGAGCTTTTGTACGCAGCAGCCCCCGTTCTGGGGACCTGGCTGCCACTGGAGTCTCAGCACAGCAGTCTGGACATCTCAGGAGCCTGCCTCAGCTCTCAGGGCTGGGGGAGGGGGCGCCGAGCAGGTCTCCGAGGTCACCCGGTGTGGCCGGGAGGGAGTGGAGGCGAGGGCTGTGAGGGGATAGCGGGCTGCCGGGGGTGGGTTCGTGGGTTCATGACCACGAGGGAGCTGGGCAGAGGGGGTATTTGTGTATTTGGAAGAGGGGGCCTGAAAAGAAGAGGATGAGAAGGCCCTAGAGGCTGCCCACCCCTCTGAGGCCTGTCGCGCGTCGAAGGAATCCCTTCTAGGAGCCCGGGGTCAAGAGGGGAGCCTGAGAAGGTCGGAAACCCGGCGTACCAAACCGCAGCAGCTCACTCGGCCGTGGGCCCGGCCCGCGAGCAGCATCGCGGCCGGCGCACGCTCTGCAGCAGCGCGCGGAAGAGGCCGGGCGGGCGCTTGGCTGCGCTCTCGGGGGGCGCGGCGCGCACGGAGCCGGCACGGCCGGGGCCCGGGCGGGCGGCGGGCGGCGGCGCGGGCGCCCCTTGGCGGCCGTGCTCCTCGATCTGTCGCTCCAGATGCTTCTGGATGGCCATGCCCAGCACCTCCACCTCCATGGCGGCGCCGTACACCTCCCACGTCATGCCCTTCTCGTCCCAGCTCACGTCGCGCACGGGCTCGGCCGCCTCCGGGGGCGCCGCGGCGACCGCCAGCGCGGAGCCGGGCCGCACGCGCACTTCGGGGAAGGCGGGCGGCGCGGCGGCCTGCGGCGTCATGGGCCCGGTGGCCACGGAGCGCGTCTCGGCGGCGCCCAGCGACACCTGCAGGCCCGCGTCCCGGCGCGCGCGCGGCGCCGCCTGAAAGCTGAAGGCCGGGCCGCCCGCGCCGTCCTGCGGAGACATGGGGCTCACGGCCACCGACACGCAGGCCTGCGCGCCCGCCTGTGTGCCCGCGTCCTCGCGCGGCGGCGGGGCGCTCGCCTCCCACGACGGCGCCTTCGTGAAGTTGTCGCGAGTCCGCGGCCCCGGCGGGGGCGCTGCGGCCTCCGGGGCTCTCCGGCCGAGGCTGGGGGCCTCGGTGCTGGACGCCGGCCCCACGCGGCCCCCGCCACTCCCAGCACCCGCGGGAGAAGCGGCTGAGCCGCAGGGTTTACCATCTGACCGCCTGACGGAGGGGGCCTCCGCCTTCTCCAGAGTCAGCGGGGCTACCTTGCCCGAGGGTGGGGGCTCTGCTTTCCTCGGAGGGGCGGAGTCGGCCTTCCCCAGGGCCACAGGCTCCCCCTGCCCAGAGGCAGTAGGGTCGTCTTTTGCTGATGATCCAGGATCCCCCTTCTCCAGGGCCGGTGGCTGCTTCTGCAGAGACGCGGCCTCCGCTTTTTCTGCTGAAGCAGGATCCTCCCGCCCAGGGCGCTTTGTTTCGGCTTCGCCCTCAGGCTTGGGTTCTGCTTTCCTTGATGCCCTGGGATCCACCTTTGTGGAGTTCACAGGATTCCCCTTCTCTAGAGGCAGAGGATCCACCGTTCCCTCGGGGACAGCTTCTGCTGTTCCCGAGGATGCCAGGACTGTTTTTCCTCGAGTCGTAGGGGCCGGCTTTCCTGAAGACACAGAGTCCACTTCTCCAGGGGGAACAATTTCTGCCTTCCCCCTGCTCACGGGGTCCTCCTCACCCAAGGCGGCTGCGTCAGCCTTCCCTGAGGCCGTGGGACCCACCTTCCCAGAGGCCACAGGACCTGCCTTCTCCGGGGACAGTGGATCTGCTTTCCCCCCCGGCACTGCCTCCGCTTTTACAGAGGAGGAGGGTCCCGCTGTCCCCAAGACCTTGGGATTCCCTGGACCTGAGGGCACAGGGTCTATCTCTCCTGAAGATTCAAGATCTTTTCCAGAAGACGATGTTTTTGCATTTCTCACAGAAACGGGATCCACCTTTCTGGAGGACGCTGGGCCCTCTGTTCCCGAGGACACAGTTTCTGTCTTTCCCACAGACACTGGTTCTGCCTGCCCAGGAGACCAGGGCTCTGGCTTTCCTGAGGACACAGCATCCACCTTTCCCAAAGGAACTGGACCCATCCTGCCTGAAGACACGGGATCCACATGTCCAGCAGACACAGTTCTTGTCATCCTCGTAGACATAGGATCTCCCTTTCCTGAGGAGGCAGGCTCCATCTTCCCCAGGAACTGAGGGTCCTCTTTTGCAGAGGGCACAGTTTCTGCGTTTCCCATGGACGCAAGATCTGTCATCCCCCGCCGTGTAGGGTCCACCCTTCCCGATGGCCGCAGAGCCAGCGTTCCACAGGAGACAGGCTCAGTTTTGCCTGATGAGCCTGGACTCAGCATTCCTAAGGACCTGGGATCTGTCTCTCCTGCAGATGCAGAACCCACGTTTCCCAAGGACACGGGATCCACCTTTCCTGAGGGCCCAGGATCTCTCTTTCCTGTGGACACAAGATCTGCCTTTGCCAGAGATGCAGGACCCACCTCTTCTGAGGACACAGGCAGTTCTTTTCCTGAAGACCCGGGCTCCTCCTTTGGGAATGCAGGATCCACTCTGGCCGAGGGTCCAGGATCCTCCTTCCTTGGGGACACTGTATCCACCTTGCCAGAGCACGCAGGCTCTACCTTCCCCGAGGATCCACTATCTTCCCTTCTTGAGGTCACAGGACCCGTCCTTCCAGAAGCCACGGGATCCCCCTTTCCCAAGACTGTAGGCTCTGCCTTTCCTATAAAGGTGGGATCTGCCTTTCTCAAAGACCCAGCATCTTCCTTTCCTGGAAGGAAAATGGAAGTGGAATCCGCCTGTTTTGAAGACTTGGGATCCATCTTGTCCAAGAACACAGGATTTCTGTTCCCCGAGGATGAGGGATCAGTTTTCACTGAGGACACAGGCTCTGGCCTCCCAGAGAAGGTGGTTTCTGGAGTCCCTGAGATCGAAGCTCCACGTGCCCCCAGTGCCTCTTTGGCGGCTGCCTCTTGGGGAGGGATGCAGGTCAGGGAGGGGCAGGTCAGGCTCCCACCAGGGCCCTCAGAGCGGGAGGCCCCTTCCCCAGCCCCACTGGGGCTGCTGTGTTTAGAGTCCATGCCTG
Source organism: Tapirus indicus (assembly GCA_031878705.1). NCBI lineage: Eukaryota > Metazoa > Chordata > Mammalia > Perissodactyla > Tapiridae > Tapirus > Tapirus indicus. The sequence continues at coordinate 93,194,219 of CM062925.1, read as the reverse complement.
GGCTTTGGGCAGGGGTGTGCCTGGGGGGTGCCGGGCTGGCCTTTTGTCGGGAGGGGCAGCAGTCCCTCATGGCCGGGTTCCTAGCCCCCAGGCTCCCATCCTGTGGGCAGCAGAGGGCTGTGGGCTGGGGTCCTGGGGGGCTGGAGTCCTTTCGAAGCAGCTGGAGCCAGGCTGGGTCTTCAGCACTGCCCACCTGCCCTCATGACCATGCTTGGGCCCCAGGCTGCTGTCTGGTTCTGAAACACAGAGAGAGCAGACTCAGACTCAAGGGAGGCCCAGCAGGGAGAAGCCCCCATCTGGGCCTCCCCCCTCTCACCCTCTTTCCAGCAGCCTCCTCACCTGCTTCTCTGCCCCTGTCTGGTTCCCTCCCGGCCAGAGGGCCTGGGCTAAAACATGAACCCAACCGTGTCGCTCCCTTGCTTCACTGCTCTCGGTGACCCTCTGGATAAAGGTCAGGCTTTTAAACATGGCATTCAAGGCCCTTCACAACTTGGCCTCAGTCTTTCAACTTCATCTGCCATCGCCCCTCCCTCGTCAGCCCTCCCCATGCAACATGCTACCCAGGAGTTAGGTTTTGTCCTCTGATGCCATAGGGGCAGGTAGGTAGTTTAAGTGAGGGAAGCAGCCTGGGTATAACACAATAGGGAGTGCTGCGGACTATGGCAAACCAGAGAGTGACACCCTGTCTACCGAGAGAGCCGCTGCTCCACCAGCAAGTACCGCTCTGGAGAAATGCAACCTGGCGGTACCAGCGGGAAGTGGGAAATCCAGAACTTTTAAAGTAAAATATCCTAGTTAATTCAAGATTAAAAAAAAACACCACCACTTACGTAGGCCAAATAGAATCTGTCTGTAGGCCGCCAGTTTATGTGCGTGTAGACACAGTCGAGGAAGGGACACAGTCTGATATGTGTGTTTTCAAAGACTGCTCTGGGCTGGGCTGGAGGAGGGGCTGGCCAAGACCTGTGAGGAAGCCGGTCAATCATTCACTCAATCTCTCATTCATCCAGTTCTTCATGCATTCACCCGACCCCTTCTCTGCAATAACCTAGAAGAGAGACGGGACAGAGAAGGCCTTGGGGACGGAGGCAGCAGGACTGGGAGATCTGAGGGGAAACTGAGAGGAAGCAGTGGCTGTAGGGGTGATGGTGGGGTGGCCCACAGGATTCTGGCTGGGGGTGTGCTGGGCAAGAGATCTGGGGCAAGGGGGAGTTGCCTTTTGGACAAGCCGAGTGTGCGGTGCCTGGGGGACATGCAGGGAGAGGGTCTGGCAGGCAGCTGCATCTGCGAGAAACTCTGTTTCATTACACGCTCAGCGGCCAACGCGAGCAGAGCTCCCGACTCCCCCAGAACCTGCTCCTCCCGCCATCTTCTCCACGCCACCTCCTTAGTGCCCAAATCCCTAGAGTCACCCTTGACCTGCTCTCAGACCCCAAGTCCAGCCATCAGCAAAACATAATGAATCTACTTCCACAATGTATCCCAAATCTGGCCACTACCCCAAGCTAGACCCACACCATCTCCGTCTGGATTCTCCCTGCTTTTTCCTTCACTCTGTTCAGTTTACTCTCAACCCAGGAGCCAGAGGGATCTGATAAAACCCAAGGCAAATCTTGTCCCTCCTCTGCTCAGAACCACGCAGTGTCTCCCTGTCTCATGCCAAGTAAAAGTAAACTCCCTACAATGGCCCACAGGTCCCCGCATTTTCTGGCATGTCACCTCTCTCGGCCTGTCTCCCACTACTCTCCTGGGATTAGGCTGCTTCAGTCACATCCCCTGCCTCGGGGCCTTTGCACGGGCTGTTTCCTCTGCCTGGAATGCTTTCCCACCCCATCTCTGTGAGGTCTGCTCCCTGGGGCTTTCCCTGATGAAACATCCTGTATAAAACAGCCTCCCCCCCAACACTGGCTGGCGCTCTCCAGCCCCCTCGGCCTGCTCGGTTTTTCTTCATAGTACCTGTCACCACCTGACACATGACATACAGTGGTTTATTATTTGCGACTGTCTCTCCCACTAGAGGGTCAGCTCCAGGAGGTGGGGACGTTGTTGTAATGTACCCTCAGGGTCGAGAACAACGACTGGCAGGTAGTAAGCAAGCAGCTCCCAATAAATGTTTCTTAAATGAATGACCGAATGATCTTTCTAAGATGCCGGTCCAACCACTCCTTGGCTCAAAACCCTCTTCGTTCTTTTGGGGGAAGTAAATTAGTTGTAATGTTTTGGGAAGGACATTTATCAGTTTCTATCAAAGTTTCCAATGCACGCAGCAGTCGGGCCAGCAAGCCCACCTCCAGGGATGGTCTTGAAGACAGACGGATGGTGCGCCGAGGGTGCGCGATGAGAAGAAAACCAGGAAGCGGGTTCATGAAACGCAGGGCCACCACACGGGGCCGCCGCGGCTGTTAGAACGCCTGGAGTGATGAGGAACGATGCCCAAGATAAAAGAAGTGAAAAAGCCCAGAGGACAGCGTGGCTAGAGGGATCCCATGAATGTAGCCAAGGAAAAGGACAGACACACATCTAGGGGTTTAGTTACAAAGAGAGAATTTCTGGAAGGGAACCCATGAAACTTTTAGTAGCGACTGCCTCTGGGAAGTGAGACTGGGGACCTGGCGGTGGAAGAGACTTTTTGTGTCTGCCCCTTTGTGATGTCTGAATTTTGGTTATGTGTGCACCTATTATCTTTTCTTAAAACAGGACAAAAAGAAAACTTTAATGATTCCCTATCACTTTTAAGGTCAAGTCCAACTCTATACCGTGCTTCCAAACCCCCGTGTACTTACCTGCTGGGCTTTATACTTCATTACACACTGCTCCCCCAAAGTGCATACACACACACACACACGCGCGTGCGAGCGCACGGCCTCTTGGGTTCACCCACAGCTTCACAGCCTCTCCCATCCTGGCCTCTATATCCCCTGCCTCACTCTCACTACCCTTCAGGTTACAGTTCAGATGCCTCCTCCTCCAGGGAGCCCTCTCTGCCCACCAGCTTCCTCAGGCTCCCCGTGGCCTCTTGTTCTTCCCCTAACCAGACGCATGTCACTCCACACGGAGCCCTTCACACCTCTGGGTCCCTGCTAAGACCCTGGGTCCCTGTATGGGGACTCAACTGATACCATTCACCACTGGGTCCCCCAGGCTTTGGGTCTATGGGACTTAAGGGGAGTGGGGTCATCACCATGACGGGGACACAGGTAGAGGGACAGTTTTGCAGAGGATGGTAGGGACGGTGAACTGAGGTACTTGTGGGACTTACAGAGGGGACGTCCCGGAGGCAGCTGGGAGGCAGGTTTGAAGGACAGGAGAGGTCTGGCTGGAATTCTTTGGATCTAGTCTTCAGCAGCATACAAACGAGGAGCTGGAAGGTCACTGGCCTACAGAGGTCAGGCAGGGATCAGATTTGAGTGGTATGGACTGGGTTCGTCTTCATTTTTTGCCTTTTGATGGTGATATGGGCACAGATAAGTATCTTTCTCCCATAAGAAAAACTACAGAGCAAGGGAGATGATTAATGACTCCTGACATCCTCAGAGTGAGGGAGACAAAAGGGAGTAGTGGAGAGTGTGGCAAACTGGAGAGCACGAGCCCCTTCTAAAGGGGCAGGTGCACTCAGTTTCCACTGACTGTGGCCAATGAGGAGTTCATCCATTAATTGAACATTTATCGAGCACATATGCAATGTTCTAAACACTGTTCTTGGTACTGAGGATGCAGCAGTGAACAAGAAGTGCACGGTCCCTGCCTTCCAGGTGTGGAAAGACTGGGGGAGAATGATAAACAAGTAAACAAACAATTTAATTTCAAATAACAGATGCTGTGAAGACAAAGGAGTGGGCACTGGCTTAGACACATGGTCGAGGAAGGCCCCTCTGAGCAGGTAACATCTGAGCCAGCCATGAAAAGGCCTCGTGGCTGGAGTGGAGCGGGAGGAGGAGAGGGAGGAGGCGGGTGGGAGAGGAGGTGGGGGCTGACCGTGCAGGGCCGCGGGTGAGGAGCAGGGGCTTATCCTAACGGTCCTGGGAAACTCCTGCAGTCTTCTAAGCAGGGAAGTGAATGTGGCTCCTGTGCAGCCAGGTCTCCTAATTTTTTGAGCAAAGTCATAAATCTGGATTTTTCTATGTTTTAAATTTTGGCTAATTTTTAAAATACCACACAGGTGGAAGAAATCACTTCTGTGGGCCAACTCTGACCCCTAGGTCACTTGTTTGCGACCTCTGATCCATCTGGTCCTTGGGGCGGTGGAAAAGGATGTTATAAGCCAGATCGATTGGGATGGTGGGAGAGAGAAAGGGCCCAGGTTCCGGTGAGGACTCAGATCTGCCTGCCATGCCTGCCTCTCAGAACCTTGGGGTCTTCCTCTGGAAAACAGGAATTCAACAGCTCCCCACCGGGTGTGGCCTGCGCAGGACGTCAGGACAGCTCCCCACTGACCAGCTCTGCGACCTCAGGCAAGTCCCCCTCCTCACGGGGGACCCTGACGAACCCACCCTCTGCTCCCGCAGGGCTGTTGTGAGAATTAAGGGAGGTGAGGGGTGCGCAGCTCTGCTCATGTCAGGGCCGGGCTGTGTACACGGAAGGCCTGTTTTTATCTACTCAGCCTGTCAGAGCCCAGCTGTGCTCCCAGGAGGGGGCCGGGGAGGGCGGCAGGCAACAGAGGCACAAACCTCGCCCTCAGACAAGCTTGTTTGACCCAGAGGGCTAAAAAAGGAAAAAACTTAAAAAAAAAAAAGAAATTAACTGAGTAACATTTAAAAATTAGAAGATTTCATGTGAAAATCAGATTTCCAGCTCCTCTTGGAAAACTAAAATTTGGCAACCTCAGTGTGCTTCCTGCAGGACAACAGGCAGCTGGAGCCAAGCAGTGGCTATCCCCTTAGACGGGGATACACTCTCCAGTTAGCCGCAGTCTCCACCCCTCCCTATGGAGCCCCGGACACCTAGGCTGACCGTCCCGTGCCGCTCGTCACTGAAGCTGCACCATCATTTTTCTTGCAGCTGGCCCCTCGCGAATGTCACCCACCTGGCCTGTAGCCACCTGAGTTTTGACCCCTGACCTTTATGCTGAAGAAGGTCGGAGGTGACTCACACACATTAAGCCCTCACTGTGTTTACTATGTGCAGACCGCGTACACCTGCCAGGCACGTGTTGTGTCTTATTGTCCAGAGGAGGAGACTGAGGTTCTGAGAGGCAGGCATGGCTCAGCTGGTCACACACCCTTTCTGAAAACCCCCAGAAGAGGTCGGCTTCTCAGCTCCCGGCCCGCAGTTCTCCAACGGAGGATAAGGTCCAGGGAGTTAGAAAGCTTAGGCACTGACTTGCTCCATGACTTTGGGCGAGGGCCTCAGTCTCCCGATCTGTGAAATGGAGAAGGGGATGCAGTTATACTACAAGAGCTGGCCCGGCCCTGGGTTTAAGGTCTGTGGAGACGCCCATTCCCAGAGGCTCTGCTGCTCACGGTTCCGCCGGGCCCGCCTGGCTCTCGAGGATCCTCCAGCCACTCCTCCACGAGGCAGCCCCGACCTGGGGCGCCACCTCCTCGCCCCCCACCCTCCCCCTGGGTGCTCGGCCCCGGGCCCAGCGCTCTCAGGCTCACTCTGTCATCTGGACTCCACAACAATCCCACGACAGGCGCGTTGTCGTTCCATCTCACCGATGAGGACAGAGGCCAGAGGGAGGAAAGACGACCAAGGGCACACAGCTGGCGGGGCAGGGGGGGCTGTGGTTCAAAGCCTGTTGTGTCTGAACCCAAAGCCTGGGTTCTTCCCACTCGCATCAGCTAAGGTCTTGGATGCCTGGGTCTTAAAACTCCTTTCTGCTCTTTGAGGTCAGGCCAAGGTCCTCCTGATCCCCCGGACATAACAGGCAACAGTGCCAGGGAGCGTCCAGGAGAGGAAGCAAGGATGTCCCCACACGCACACACCCCCTGCGGGGACAGGCACACCCTACGAGCAGAGGAGCCTGCACGCGTGTGCAGCCTGATTGAGGTAAAAGATTGAACGACCCCCGAGGTGTGTGGGCCAGCTCACCAGGCCTGCAGAGGGGCATGGAAGCTACTCGCGGATGTCTACGCCAGCTTAGGCCAGCCTGCGGGGCCACGATCCGGCTCCTGCATTCTGCTCAAGAGCTTGGTGCACACATGTGCAGCCTGTATGTGCAGAATGGCTTGTGTGTTTGTGGTTGTGGGGGCCACTTGGACCCTGTGGGTGTGACCATGTGTCGCCACATGGCCTCAGAGGCTCACTCATGGGGGAGCTGCCCTGGGTGTGTGCACAGGTGCTTGTGCCCAGCTCCCGGGCAGAGCAGCCCCTGTGAATGCCCTTCCAGCCCAGGGACCTGGCCAGGCTGTTCCTTTCCCTCCAGGATTTCTTCCCAACTGGAGCCAGGGCTGCCAGGCACCTGGAAACACCTCCTCCCCTGGGGCTTTGGCAGGCGCGAGTGTGCGCCTGTGTGTGTGTCTGACAGTCCTGGTCTGCTGCCCCCTGCCCTCCTGCCCCCTCCTCTCCGAGTCCCCTCAGAGCAGCAAAGCTTCCTGCTGGAGAGAAGGTGTCCAGCAAACGGTGAAAGCCAGACCTTCTTCCATCGGTCCATCCATCAACAGGAGGGCAAGAGTGGACATGCAGGGCTGTGCACACTTGGGCTGGGTGTGGGCAGGGGGTTGACAGCAGGCTAAGAGACAGTGTGTGACAAAGAGCGTGTGCACACGTGACAACCCGCTCCGGGGTCTGGGGTACAGGAGGAACAGCATGATGGGCAGGCGTGAAGAGGCACAAGCAGGCCAGAGCAGGGTGGCTGGCAGCGTGCTGTGACGGGTGATGGCTGGTGTGAGAGCGCAGCTGCGCCTGGGTGTGTACCGGGTGGGTGCACAGGTGGCCGTGTGTACGAGTCTGATGGAATGACCAAGGGCCGTGGTGTGTGCGTGTGCAGACCCGTGGCCTCGCGCGGTGAGTGTGCTCAGCGATGCCAGCCGGGCCGCTCGAGCGCCGGGCTCGCCCCAAGGGGACATGAACCGGGACCGGTGGACCCCTCCCCGCAGTGGCGGGAAGCGCCCCTCCCGCACCGCCGCGCGGAACAAAGCGGCCGCCTGGCGAAGCCCGGGTCCCACGCGCAGGGCCCCTGGGGCGCTCGGCCGGACCGCGGGACCCGCCCCGCCCCGCCCGCGAGGAGCCTGGAGACTGACACCTGCACCCCGGCCGCGCGCACGCCGGCCGCGCAGCCGAGGCGGCCCGAGGACCGGACAGCGGCTCCCGCGCGGCCGCCCGAGGGAGGGGGTCGACGCCGCCGCCCAGAGGGAGCGGGCGCTTACCGGCCGCGCCGCCGCTCCCGCTCCTCCGCGCGCTGCGCCCGCTCCTGCCGCCGCCGCCGCCGAGCGCCCCGCCGCCTCCGGGGCTGGGGCGGGCCCGTGGACTCCGCGCCCCGCCCGGGCATGCGCGCTGGCCGCTCGCCGCCCGGAGCCGGGAGGGGCGGTGCGGGCGGGAGGCGGGCGCCGGGGGAGGGGCCCTGGCGCAGCCCCTCGCCGCCGTCCCCGCGCGCCCGGGGTCCGCGCGCCCTGGGCCGGTTCCCGTTTCACGACGAGACCGGGGGCGGGGCGCGCCGCCTCGGGTCACAGTCCAGCCCCGCGGACGCCCCTCCTTGTTTAAGCGAGGAGGGAAGCGGGGCTTAGGGAGGGAAGCCACCTGCCCGGGGACACGCGGCGCCTGGAGGGGGACCCAGGGCGGCGCGATCGCCGCGCTCCCCCCGCGTGGAGATTTCCGGCCTCCTCCCCCGCGCCCGCCCCCGGTCTCGCCGCCGCCCACGCTCCCGCGAGTGGAGGGGGTGGGGACAGGCGCCTTCGATGTCCCAGCTACTTGGCTCTGTAGCCGGGGTGCCCGCCCGCCCAACCTCTAGTCTGTGCAAGCCCGGTTCTCCTACCCGCGGGTTCCCTCGAGCAAGTCATTTCACCGCTCTGAGCCTCAGTTTCCGCGTCTGTAAAATGGGCACATAAAACATGAATCACCCCACAGCGGTCTGGGAAGGATCAGGAACCTGAAGGAGGTGTTCAGGGGCTTCCAGCTGAGTCTGAATCGCCAAGGACGTGAGGACTTGCTGCCCACCCCCTCGACGTTTCTCGGCGGGGAAATAGTCCCCTCCCCTTCGACCTCCCAGAGGAGAAAAAATAATTCTGTGATTGCCGAGAGGCGATAAAACCCTGTCGCCTGTCCTGTGAAACTACCTACTAACAATGGTCACTGTCGTTTAGGGCAGACACCGTGCTGAGTTGTGTTTACAGGGTTCATCTAATTTCTATTTCCAATCACTTAAAAGCAAGTCAATATTAACGTATTATATCCCCATTTTTCAGATAAGAAAACTGAGACTGTGATAGGTCCCTTGTCTGTGCTTACACAGCCAGTTAGTGGAGCTGACTCCTGAAACCTCGCGTTAACCCTTACTTGCTGTTCTCCTCACTTCCCTGGTGCCCGTGTCACCGTGATCTTAAAGCAAACAAAAAATCCTCGTAGAAATCTAGATGGCGATGACACCTCTGCCGCACCGGCGCCTTCGCCGGCCTCCCCGGGAGGCGGAAAACCGCGCGCGGGCCGGTTTTCAGCACCACGGACAGCACCCGCGCGCACGCTGCTTCCTCGTGTTTCCGGGCCCGAAAATTGCTGGTCCACGGCCCACGAGGGCACTTCGCTTCACAGCTTACAAACCCTCTTCTGCATTCATCGTTTCATTTCCCCCCGACAGCCCTGCAAGGGGTCCCATGATACAGACGAAAACATCGAGGCTTGGGGAGGTTCACAAGACATGAAAAGTGGCAAGAACCGACCTGTAATCCGAAAAGCTGCCCCGGGGGCAGGGCGGGGTGGACAGGAGGGGGGGGGCAGGGCGTGAGGAGGAGGCCGTGGCAGGCGTCCAGGGGGGAGATGGTGATGCCTGAACCACGGCAGCCTCTGTTGGATGGAGAGGAGGGGCCAGATTCGATAACTACTTGGGGGTAAAGTCAACAGGCCCTGGTCATGGGGTGGGTGGGGTGTGAGGGGAGAGGATTCCCAGCTCTCTCAGGTTCTGCCTTGGGGAGCAGAGTGGATGGAGGACAGATACCCGATGAGCCCTGGGGAAAGAAGGGGCTTGTGGGACAGCCACGCTGAGACAGCTGGGTCCAAAACTGGGCTCTGGAGAGGCCGAGGTTAAAGACGGACCAGGGAGCTGGTGATGGAAGTCACAAGAGGGGTGTCAGTGAGGGTAGAGTATAGACCAAATAGGGTGAGGCGAGAGCCCCGGACGCCCCGAGGAATACCGACATTAAGGGACCAGCTGGGAAAAGGAGGCTGCAAGGGAGAATGAGAAACAGTGGTCTGAGAAATCAGAAGCAGCCCAGGAGGATGTGATGTCTCACAAGCCAAGGGGAGAGAATGTTCCAGAAGGAGGGTGGGGTCAACCACATCAGGAAGCCAAGAGGTGGCCTGAGAGATGTCCTCTGGACTTGAAAGGAAGGGAATAGAAATTTGATGAAAGCACAGTCAGTGGGGGTCGAGCCACACTTGGGGGACAATTGATGAGTAAATGGGAGTAAGGAAGTGGAGAGGGCAAGTAGATGACTCTCTCACCAAGTCTGGGCTTGGAAGGAGAAAGGAGATGTGATCAGGGGACAGGAGGAGAATCAGAGGTATTTGAATCCTGATGGGAGGGCCTGCCAAGAGGGAAAGGGGAGATGCCAGGAAGGGGAGGGCAGGATGGCTCAGCCCAGATGCTCAGGGTGGAAGGATAGGATGGCCTCCAGCACCCTGGGGCAGCTCACAGACCCTGAAATGAAGATTGAGGGAATGTGGTTTGTTTGGGAGGTGCAGGGACACCAGCAGGGGGCGAGAAGGTGACCCGGGAGGGGAAGGCATCCAGTAAGAGCTGGTTATGAAGCCAGCTTCCACAGGGGGTGAGTGAAGCTTGGTACTGCAGGAAGTCTTGGGAGGTGGGGTAAGTGCACGTCTCAGAACGCCCCTGGCTGAGGGCAAGGGGGCTGGTGTATTTATAGCTCAGCGCCTGGCGGACACTGTTAATTCCCACGCACTTCTGGCCCACAGTGCACGCAGGCAAAGGGATTCCACAGCCCGGGGCAGCGCTTAGACAAAGAGGCAGGTGCTGGCTGTTGGGAGTCCTGCTGGCGGGCACAGAAATGGTAAGGTCGTCCGTCCGAGGGGATGTGGTCAGAGCTCTGGCCGTGTCTGCCGCGAAGGCACAGTCAGGGCGTCTTTCCATCTGTGCCCTTTGCCACACTCTCCAACCACCTTGCTCCGTGGGGACTTGTTTATAAAAACATGTTTAAAAATGAAAGTTTCCAGACAAGGAAACAAAACCCTTGCTAAGGCAGAGTGGGAGCTCAGAAAGGGCACGGAGGCAGCTGCGTGCGTTCAGATCCCAACCTCTCCGGTTACTGGCTGCGCAGCCTTGACCGAGGTCTCGCTGAGTCTCGACTGCATCATCTGTCACTCCCAGCTCTCAGAGCTCTGAGGAGGATGGAGGGAGAAAAACAAGCACACTGAGCACCGGCCCGGCGCAGCGCTCGTGGTGGACACCAGGCTGATGGCAAGCCCCGCGCTGCAAACCCTTTTCTGACCACAGCACCTCCATGTCCCTTGGGGAACCACCTCCCCACTCCAGGCCAAGTGGTGGGTGGGACCTACCCCAGCTTTAGGGTGAGCGGTCACCCAGGCCTGGCGGTGAGCGTTCTGGGGGCGGGGCAGAGCACTGGCCAGGGCAGCCGGCTCTCACGCCTTCCGGGAGCTTCCAGTGTTGCCAAATCGGTGTTGTGTCCGCCTGGAGCTGCTGGGGGGTGGTCTTTGTCCCCATGTGGAGCGAGTCTGCCTGGGCCAGGGTTGTGGCTCATCCTGTGACAACCAACATGGTTACCCACACCCGTGTGAGTGTGCACGTCTCTGGGGTTGGTCTGTGCTGGGAAGCCACACACACTCGTACACACCAGAAGATAAACAAGTGCCTGGAGCTCCTTGGCTGGCGCCCAGGCCAGGGGCGGAATAAACAATCCCAGTGACTTTCTGAAAAGCAAGCGTGTGTGGCAACAGGCGCCATGGAGACAGGCAGACTGTACCAGACCAGAGAGAGCAGCCACCCCCAGTGCCACCCTGCACACACACACGCACACACGCCATGCTCTCTCATGTTCATATCGTGTTCACGCCCACTCCGTCAGACACAGTCCCCTCACACCCATGCACACCCGCCCTGGAGCTCTAGCCAGTTACCCCCATGCCAGCTTTGCTTGAGGTTAAAGGCTTTTGAGAAGGTCTGAGATTCCCAACACGACAGCATCCACAGTTCCTGACCCCTTTGCCTGGATGCTGGTCCAGGTCTAGGCCAAATTTCAGCAAATCACAGCCCCTAGGGAAGAAAGGGTGTGTGTGTGGGGGGGGGGTGGATCATACGGCAGGCAATGCCATATAAACCCAAGTTTCTGAAAAGTTCTTGTGTTTGCTTCAGAGATGCACATAAATACCTAGTTCACCAGCTCCTTCACAAAGCACCCGCCCAAGCCCTCCACCCCCGAGGCTTGTACAGATGAACCCCTGAATACAGACATTCAGATACGTACCTGTCTTCATGCATGCAGTGTATAGTCCAATATAACCCTAGATGATGATAATGATGGAGGTGTATCGTTTACTGACTCCCAATTGTTTTACAGTCATCATCTCGTTACATTTAATCCTTAATGAAACCATCTGAGATTGATGTCACTATTATTCCCATTTTATAGGTGAGGAAACAGAAGTTCAGAGAGGTTAAGTATCTTTCCAGGGTCACACAGCTAGAAAGTGACAAAGCTGGGAGCCAAACTCCAGCCCACACTATTAGCCCTTCTTCATTTACTCAGATATACTTGCAACACCCCCACGCATGCGTGGGCACACACACACACACACACACACACACACACACACACACAAAACCCTGCCTCAGTCAGCCCAGATAACTGATGTCCATGGGATCACCTTCCCAACTCCAACCTCCTACCACACACCACTCCCAGGCCCTTACAGTGCTGCCCTGATATTTATGAGAGCCCTGGCCTGGGTGCATAGGAGCACAGCTTGCTGCCCACACAGGCCCTCTCCCTCCCTCTCCACATCCCCACCCCCGGCAGCTGCAGGCCCTGCCCGGCTGGGGGCGGCCCGGGATTTGGATGGGTGACTCAGGCTGAATCATGGCCCAGCTGCTCCTTGGCAGCCCTCTCCCCCATTCTGCCCAGAGAGCCTATTTTGAAGGCAGAGGTAGGCCTTGGGGTGGGGGACAGGGAGCAGGGCAGTAGGGGACAGGGGTGCCGGAGAAGGAGGAGCCTGGCACAAGAGGGCCTCTGGGCCCCACCGCTCCCCAGTGGTCTGCAGGTGCTCTCAGGCAGCCCCACTCGCGCCCCTCATTCTGCCAGGGAGAGGGGTCCTTCCGCCCGGACACAGGCTCGGTCTTCCTCTGTAAGCCCAGGGCCCACTTCGGCTCCCCTGCCTCCCCTCTCGGCTCTAATAACAACAATATTGACTGTTCTAACCGATCACTCACGTGTCACAGTTTTCAAAGCACTGTCTCCTCAGTATCACATTCATTATTTCACAGTCCTGTGGGGCGGGAATTAACACCATTACTTTTGAGCTGAGGAAACTGAGGCTGGGAGAAGTTGCGGGACCTGCCCGAGGTCACACAGTTGGTGGAGCAGCAGAGCCAGGAAGCAAGCTCAGGCTTCTGGGTCCAGCCTGTGGAAGGTGAGCCCTGGGGCCCGGTGTCGAGCTGCAGTGGGCACGACGGGGGCACATTAGCGGGGACACGGGGGGCATGGTGGGGCCGTAGTGGGGGCAAGGTGGAGTGTATGGCGGGGGCGTGACTGATGGCTTGGCATGTGGCAGGATCATGACAGAATTTTTCTTTTTACCCTTCTGCAACTAATGGATTATGGAATTATTTATGCTTTTAAAACTCTCCGGTGTTTCAGGCCAATATCCCAAGGGTAACAAGTCCAGAGCCACAGAGTTTCTACTGAGAAGACTTGAGCTGTGGGACCTTTGCTTCCTGAAACCTCAGTTTCCCCATCTGAAAAAAATGGGTCCAGGCCCCAGGCAGGGCAGGCGTTGAGAGGCGCCAGTGAAATCACGTGCGTCACGCCCTTCGGAAGCCGTGATGGACTTTGCAAAGGCTGGTGTTTTTCACATTTTGTCTTATCTTTTAAAAACACCCATGGGTGCTGGGTAGGGGGGGAGGTGGGCTCCTGGGAGCCTGCGGGCAGTGCTGGGAGGGGGAGTGGGTGACAGCTCTGCCTCCCGCCTGCCTGGGCTTGCCTGGCCTTCCCCCACCCTCAGCCCAGAGCTGGTTTCTAGGCAACGGGTGGATGCAGGGATGGCTCGGAGGGGAGAGAGCTATAAATAGGGAAAGGAGAAAACAAAAATAAAGTTCCAGAGAGAGCTGTGGAGCCACATTACTGGGGGTGGGGGCGGGGAGAGTGGGAGACCGGCAAACGGTGGGGACGCAGGGACAGACCCCAGCCTTTCCTCAAGAGGAAAGGGCAGTTTTCAGGTCAGCCAGCCAGCACAGGTCTGCAGAGCGCAGATGTGGGCGGGGAGGAGGTCTCTGCCTGCACAGCTGGGCGGGAAGGGGTGGTGAGGAAAAACGCCTCTGGCGGAGGACCGGAGAAAGCTCAGAAGAGGGACCGGTTTCAGCAGGTGGAGCTGTGGGCAGAGATCCAGGTGGAGGACGGAGCGCAGGCAAAGGAAGGGAAGGTGTGGACCAGGCGAGGTGGGGCAGGACCCACAGATCTCGGGAGGTGTGGTGGGGTTCCGCCTCGCTGACCGCACACCTGGTGTCCCCGCAGACACAGAGAGGTGTAGGCTCATCTCCCCGGATCTCCCACACCACCTCCCTTTCATTCAGGTCTCTGGCTCCAACCTCGGCTGCTCGGACGCCTGACCGGACTGTCCCATTTTCATGTTGGTCACCACCTGTGCCCTGTCACACTGTCACATCACTCTGTTTTCTGTTCTTCATAAAACTCAAAGTTATCATGTTCCGTGTATTTGTTGATCCATGGGACGTGCGTTCTGCCGGGGCAGCGGCCTGCGGGGCTGTTCCCTGCGGCCCCTCACTTCTAACAGCAGCAGCTGTGCAGCACACACTGTTGAATGACTAAATAAAGGCACACGGCACACGGGGGCAACATCCGTGTACATGCATGAGCACAGATACACCCGAATCGCGTATGCAAGTGTGCACACACAGCTCACCGCCCCCCCTACAATCTCACTTGCAGTCTCCATGAAACTGCACAAGCCTGTCACCTCCGCTCTGCTGCCTCCGTGTTTTCCTGTTGTTGGTGGTTTTTTTGTGTGTTTGTCTCTCCTGAAAGTAAATAAGTAATTTTCCCTTTTGGAAAATCCCAAAGGAGCTGGGCTTTGGAGCCAGGTTTGGGGTTGATGTGACCTGGGGCAGGTAACTTTGCCTCTCTGGCCTCCACTCTGTCATCTGTAAACTGGGGCTAATAATAAGGAATCCTTGAGGACAGTTTCAAGTGAAATTAGTGAAGACAAGTGTCGGATGCCTGGGACACACTGGGCACCTCGGAAATGGCTCCGTCCCTGTCACGAGGAAGGAGCCCAGGAGCCGTGTGGTCTCACAGTCCTACAGTCAGGACTGCCATCTGACACAGGGCTGGCATCTTCCGCTGATGCTTCTGGGCCTGTGCCTGGGATGTATCCAAAGCGACCCCGGCAGATGAGAACATTGGTCTCTGGGCAGAAAACCAGGTGCGTGGCTTGGCACCCGGGAAGGAGGAACGAACCTCTCCGCAAGCCAGATGGTGAACCTGGTTTTGGCTTCTAAAAATGGGGATCAGGTGCTGATAGCTGGAGAGGAGGTGGCAAACTCGAGTTCTACAGAGGCCAGACGGTTCATGAAAATGAGTGAAGCGGATAGGAGGAATGCAATGGGGAGAGAAAGCGCCTGTCAAGTGGAATCAAATGAAAACAATTTTAAACCTCGTGCTAGCCAATTAAACATTTCTGCGGGCCAAATTCAACCTGAGGGCCGCGAGTTTGCAAGCCCTGCGGACTGTGCGTGGTAAACAGTGTCTTAATTCAGCCAAAGGGCTCTCCAGACCTGGCACTCACACGTCGGAGACCGAGAATCCAAGCCCGCCGGTTTGTTCTCCCTACACACACGTCTGCAGCTGCCTCCTACTTCCAGAATAAGGGCTCCTACGCTGCAGGCCAAGGTGACCGAGTGGACCGGTCTCCCGCAGCGCCCGAGGCCTTCCCGAGCCTGGCACTGCCTCCCGCCCCCACGCTTCAGGGAAGGAGGAGGCGCGGACACTTGCGGTCGGTTGAGCAGATCAAGCTCCCTCCAGCCCTGGGACTGGAGTCGGAAAGGGGGTGGAGTCCGGCGCAGGCGAGGGTGGGGGTCCCGCGCCAGCAGGGTTGAGGGCCGCTGCGGCAAAAGGGGGCGGAGCGCTGCTGGGCGCGCGGGCGGGGCCGAGCCCCGGCGGGGGCTTCCGCGCCGGTAAGAGCGGCGCCGCGGCCGTGGCGGAGACGGGCCTCTGCGCGGCCCCGCGGCATCTCCGCGCCCCCCACCCCGAGGCGGTGCCGACCCTGGTCCGCTCGAGGCGCCTGGCCGGCTTCCCCGATTCCTGCGGACGCGCGCCCACCTCGGCCGAGGTCGCCGCAAACCTTCGGGCCCCGTTCGCAAGGAGGATGCCCGAGCTCTGCCTGCTGAGGCTACTGCCCAGTCCCTCTCCCCTTGATGGTTCTGCGTCGGGCAGGTGTGCGCGCGACACACGTGAACGGCCTGCGGGGGGGGGCGTCTGCGCGCCACGGCGTCCCTCCGTGCCCGCGCGGCTGGGGGATTCTCCGCGGCGCGCGCGGGTCTGCACGCGTCGGCCTGTGTGCGGGCGCTCGGGGCGGCGCTCGTGGACCAGCGTCCGCGCGCGCTCGTCCGCGCCGCGTGTGCGGCCAGGTGTGCGCCCGTCCACCCTGCACCCCAGCGGGCGCTCTACGGTCCAGCAGGTGGCGCCCGAGGCCACCTTCTGCCTCCCCCCCAACTGCGAGTCCCGCCCTGCCTGGGGGGACCGCCTTCCCCCAGGTCATCCTGGGGGTGGGGGGATATGGAGAAGCTGAGGCCCGAGGCGGTCAGTCTTGCCCCTGGGCTGAGTATGCCCGGCCCCAAAGAGGGGAGTGGGGCAGGCTGGACCTGGAAGCCCGCCGGCCGCGCCCCGCCGCCCACCCCAGCCCGGCCCTGCGGCGCCGGCTACAGACAGATTGGCTTTATTCATGGACACGCGGGGGGCGGCCGGGCCCGCCCGCCCTGCACACGCTCACACGGGGGTGGGGGCTCTCCATGCCACAATCACGACACACGACGCCCGCGTTCGGACCGGGCCGGCTGGGGGAGGGGGCATGGCACAGCCTGGCTCCTGGTTTTGGTTAAAAAAAAAAGGGTTCTTGGGGTCGATGTGAGAGTGGGGTGGGGGGCTCTGGGGCTGCCCGGGGGCCCCTGGAGAGCCTCTGTCGGGGGTAGGGGGAAGCCGTCGCTTTCCGATCTTCGTTTAAAAACACACAGAACAGGCCACATCCGCTCCGACACGGGACAGGATGGGGCGGGGAGAGGGCAACACAGGTGGGCGAGGCTCCCAGCCGCGGCCCCCGCCCAGGGGTTGGACGCGGGCCGGTAGGACAGACGGATGGACAGACACTAACGCAGGCTCCGAGGGGCGCCTCGGAGCGAAGGAAGATCTCGTGTTCGGGGGGAGAGGGTAGAAGGACAGCCCTGGCTCTGGGGGCGGGGCAGGGGCGGGAAGGGATTGTTCTGCTGGTGGGGGCCGTCCTGGGCTCTTACGCCTCTGGCTCATATTCCTGGTAATCCTCCTGTATCAGAGGGTGGGGGTGGAGTGAAGAAGAACGAGAGAAGAAGGGGTTGGAGACCAGCTGGCCAGGACCCGGCCCGAGACCTCCCCCCTCAAGGAGGAACAGTGTATGCCCCTCCCCCCGGGCAGCGGAGAAACCTGGAAGTTGGGGACAGCTTGGACCTTCCGGGGCAGAGGTGCCCGAGGCTGTGGAATGCCGGCACTGAAAGGCCTGCCCTGACCACCTCTGCCTCGTGCCTGATCTGTTCTCCCTCCCTGCTGCCACCTCCTGGGGCCTGGGTTCTAGAAAAGGGGGGCCTGAGGCTCCGTGCCCAAGCCTACCCTGCCAGAGACCTCCCACCCCAGCTGGGATGGCAGCAATCTTCTGGGATGCCCAAAGCCCCACCCAGCCCTGCCGCCCCTCACCTGGGGTGGTTCCTCATAACTCTCCCCCTCTGGCTCCAGCAGGGGCTCGATCGGCGCCTCCTCAGCAGCTTCCTGGGCCCCTGCCTCCGGCTGTGGGGAAGAAAGGGGCGGCCTGTGAGGGCAGCTGAGGATGCCCGCCAAATTCCTGCCCTGGGAAGCTTTTGACCGATTGGGGGAAGGCTAGGCTTTCTTGGCAGTGCAACCAGAAATTTTAATTAAATTATTTGGAGTGCCTTGGAAGAGGGATAAAGGTGTGAGGGGTGAAATCCCTCCAAATGATGCTGGAAGCCGGGGTGGGGAGGGGAAGTGGGGCTCCCAGCAGCTGGCAGCCTCCTGTGCTTGCATCATTTGGACTGGATGGGGTGGGGAGATAGCACACTGTCACCCACTTATCCCTACCCCCTTTGTGTCAGGCTCTGCGCGGGGCGGGGCGTCAGGACCCCAGGGATAACCCTGGAGGCTCCTCTGGGCTGGAGGGAGATGGAGGCTCAGGGACAGGGCTGGGCAGATGCTCTGAGCCGTTCCCCTGCCACCTTCCACCCACCCCTCCCCCGGGGCCCTGTGTGGCCTGGTTTCTTCAGCTGTTGCTATTTTAAGATAAGCTGGAAGCAACAGCTCTGGTGTTGCTTGGATGTGTGAGCTAAGACTCTCCCCTCCCCTCTGCAGCTGCTGCCCAGAGGGGTGCAGACCAGTAGGCATGCATGTGGGGGGCTGCCAGACACATGGCCAGTCACCTGCAGGTGAGCACATATATGTGTGCAAACCTGGGACTGAGCTGGCTGCACGCACAACCACCTAGGGTTCATGTATAAGGCCACATATGGATTGACACACGCCTGGACTCCTGGGGGAACCTGTAGGCAGGGGGCACACCACCTCCCCCACTTCCACGTGTAACCCCTGTCCCTCCCAGCTGGGCAGAGAGATGAATCTTGAGGCCGTGGGGTGCCGGCACTGAGAAGCCTGCCCTGACCACCTCTGCCTCGTTGCCCCGGCCCCATCCAGGCAGCTTCAGCTCCTTCACGTTACCTGGCTGGGTGGGCCCTGCGGGCACAGGAGTTGACAGCTCCTGACCTGGCTCATTTCCCCCAGTGCACAGACGGGTACACCAAGGCCCAGGAGGTGGGGAAATGTTAGCTTGCTCAGTCCTCCAGCTAAAATCCCAGCCCCAGCACATTATTTGGAAACAAGTCAATGTCCAACAGCAGTAGAACGGACGTGTGGTGTGTGGTCTGATCACAATGCGCGCTGCACAACGGAAACGAATGACGGTGCATACAGCGCACGGCGGAGTCGCGCCCTTACTGTCGAGGGAAGGAAGCCGCCACAGAAAAGCCTTCACTTAGGGTAACACTTACGGGGGTAACAACACCCAGCCCACTTGTGACAGAGCCAGGAAGCGGTGACCCTTGGAGGGGGAGGCAGGGCCAGGACGAAGGTGAGGTGAGGGAGGTGCCCACTCTGACAACCGTGCAAGTGAGACCCCGGAATGAGTGCCCCCTGAGATGTGCCCCAGACACCTCACTCATCTCGCCCTAGTCTTGGCCCGGGGGTTAGGGGCTGGAAGGGGGTCTAAGGCCGGCTTCTGAGGGGCTCATGTCTGTGTCTTGATCCGGGTGCTGGGGACACGGGGGGTTGCCTCTGTGAACATTTCGTGGGGCTGCTTGCTTTCTCCATGGGTGCTGGGCTTCAGTAAAAGGCTCGCTTGGAAACAGTCCTGCCTGGCCACTCACTAGCTGCTTGGCTTCAGGTGAGTCACCGCCTCTGCTCTCAGCTGCCTCGGATGGGAAACAAGACCGTGCTCTCTGCTTTGCAGGAGAACGGGAGGGTTCCCTGATCATGTACGGTCGGCCTCCGCCTCCGCAGTGTCCGCACCCAAAGGTCCAACCGACGGCGGATGGAAAGGCCTACGATGGTCGTGTCCGTACGCATGTACAGATTTTTTGTTCTTGTCATTACTCCCTAAACAACACAGTATAACAACTATTTACATAGCATTTACATTGTATCAGGTATCGTAAGTAATCTAGAGGTGATTTAAGTAGACGGGAGGGTGTGCGTAGGTTAGGTGCAAATACTGTGCCATTTTATAGAGGGACTTGAGCATCCTGGGATTTTGGTATCCGTGGGGGACCTGGAACCGATTCCCCACAGATCCCAAGGGATGACTGCCCTGAGCGGGCTGGGAGGTGGAGACACTCAGAAATGTGCGGCCTGGGCTTGCACAGGTTCCCGCACGCCCGGGGTGCCAAAGGGCTCTTGTTTGGATTGTAAATCTACAGCCTTGAGCTCCCTTGAGAGAAGGCTGAGGCATCGCCAAGTGGTGGTGGGGTCAAGGCGCCTGAGAGAGGAGGTTCTGTGCAAGGCCACTCACAGACAGCCTGGAGGCTGGCGGCTCAGGCCCACACCCGCCTCTCCGCACCCCAGCTCTCAGCACAGGGCCTGGCCCTGGGTCAGCACCAAGCGACTCCGATGACATGGACCTGACCTTATCCTCCCAATCACCTTCCCAGGGAGGCAGGCAGGAATTGGGATCTCAGGCAAGTCACTTCACCTCCCTGAGCGTCAGTTCCTCCCTCTGTAAAATGGGATAATTGTGGAGCCTTCTTTGTAGGGACACCGTGAAGATTCAATGAGTTACTCCATGTAAAATGTCTAGAACAGTGCCTGCCCATACAAGAGATCAGTGATGGGAGTGATCGCTGGAAGCATAACGATAAGACATGGAAAGTCACATAGCTGGTAAAACGCACAGGCAGGACTTGAACCAGAACTTCTGAGTTGAGTCTCAGACTTCCGACAGGGGAAGGAACCAACTGTGCAAAATGTCTGGAGTGAAGGGTGCTGTGGGGTCTCCTCCCACAGCCCGATGGATACACTCATGCAGAATGCACGCTGATCTCCCAGGCCAAACCCTGAGGAAGGAGCCCCCACCCCACATGAGGGACGTCTAGACAGACCTGCAGGCCCACAGAGTGCACTGTCACAGTGGGACACGTCTGCACGAGTCACACGAGCCCTGTGGGCACACACGGACTGCTCCCGTGGTCATGGGGCCACCATCTCGTACTGAGCACTCACAGGTTCTCAAAGAGCGGTCCCTGGACCTGCAGCGTCAGTGTCAGCTGGGTACTTGTCGGAAATGCACATTCTCAGCCCCCACCTCAGACTTACTGAGTCAGAAATTCTAGGGTGGGGCCGACAGTCCAGGTTGTAATAGGGCCTCTGGGTGGTTCCGACGCGCACTTGAGTCCTGAGAACCTGTGATCTGTGTTACCTCTTAGCTACGTAAGAGCCCTTTTTGCTCCTCCCCCATCTTACGGGCAAAGAATCAGGCGCAGAGACATGATGGGACCTGCCCAGGGTCACACAGTCAGGAAGTAGTGGAGCTGGGATTCAAACCCAACTCCGTGGGGCTCCAGAGCTCACGTCTCCTATTCTACAGCGTCTGTCTGCACGCACACATGGATAGCCACCGCCACTCCTCTGGGGGAATGTGCCTACACAAACACGTGATGCACGGTCCACCCTGCCCCCATGGCCCACATCTGCTCATGCTTGCCTCAGGGCCTTTGCACATACTGCTCCTATTGCCTGAAATACACTTCCCACGTGGCTTGCCTCATCCCTTGGGTGTCAGCTCAAATGTCACTTCCTTTCAGCTAAAGTAGCCCCCTCACCCCTTGGCTCTCTACCCCTTCACCCTTGTCTTTTCTTCAGAGCACTTATCCCTGTCTGAAATCATCTTGCTTATTGGTTTGCTTATGGTCACACCGTGTGACCATAGGTGTGTGCAGACGTGTCCCACTGTGACAGTGCACTCTGTGGGCCTGCAGGTCTGTCTAGACGTCCCTCGTGGGGGGTGGGGGCTCCTTCCTCAGGGTTTGGCCTCCCACAGTGTCGGTGCCACGGATGCAGGAACCCATTCACTGCAGTCACCCCTAGAACAATTCCTCTCTGGCATGAATACTTGTTCAATGAAAAGAAATGAATGAACAATCAGCGACACATGCATACGTGGCCAGATGTGGCCCAGGTCACACTCTCAAGCAGGACACACGTCTATAGCCAGATCTGGGTCACTGTCACAGGGAGCACCACGCCCATACACACCTCCACGCAGACTCATCCCCAGCTGAGTCTAGGAGGGCCCTGCAGGATGCGAGGCAAGGAGCCTTGTGCCCCAGGCTGGCCGAGGGCACAGGGAGCCTGGTGGCAGGTTTGTGCCAGGGTGTGCCTGGCACGTGTGTGTGCGCGCATGCACGCGTGCATGTGTGTGGCAGGACCGCTCACCTTGAGGTCGGTGGGGAATTCCTCCTTCTTCACGAGGCCCGTGGCTGCTGCGATGTTCCCAGCCCCAGAGAACACGGCTCCTCCCAGATGTGACGCCTGCTCCTTGGTTTTCTCAGCCACTGGAGCAGGGAGAGGGTGGGAAGGGGGTTGGGGGCCAGGGTGAAGGAGGCATAGATGCCCCCTCCCCGTAGTGTCCCAGGGCCTGCCTTCCTGTGGAACACTTCCCCCCAAGGCTTGGGGGTGCCCTCTTCCACCACCTCTCTCCCCACCCTCTGGATCCGGCCAGCTCACAGGCCGGGGTGAGGGAAGAGGGCTGGGCCAGGGCTGGGCTGTACCTGAGGCCACTCCTTGTACCACCCCCTCTCGGGTCTTGCTTCCTGTTGGGAGAAAAAAGGAGCACAGTTAAGGGTTCTGAGCTGAGGAACCAAGGCTCCTGCAGGCACAGTGGGCACAGAGCGAGCAGAGGGACCCAGTCGGTAGGGGGCGTCCTGGCCCCATCACTACTTCCTTGGGCCCTGGAACCCCACAAAGGTCCCCCCATCACCGCACTGAGCCCCCCACACCTACGTCCTCAGGACTTCCAGTTCTCCGCACAGTCTATCCCCCACCCCCGCCTGATACGATACCCACACCCCCTCCGGGGGATGCTGCCCGAGCGCCAGCACTCAGCAAAGCAGCTCCTCTCAGCACTTCATGTGATCCTCTCCCTGCCCCGGGAGCGGGTGCTGTGCCTGTCCCTGTCCCACAGATGCAAACAGAGGCTCGGCTAGGCTCCCACAACCAGTGAGGGGCTGAACTGACGTTCAAGGTCAGGTCTGACGCCAGACCTCCAGCGGCCACTCTGTGAAGCCCAGGACAGGAGCAGGTGGGGGTGGGAGTCGGGGTGGAGCTGGGGGATGCAAAGAGGCTGTGTATGTAGAAAGGCGCCCCTGGTGCCTGACCGCCCACACCGCACCCATGGACATCCACCCCCACCCCATTTCTTCTGAAGATTCTCTTCTCCAACACGGACACAGTCCCTCCTTCTGGCCAAGGTGGGGACGTCTCCGGTGCACGACGGGTCTAGGGGAGACGTGCAGATTGTGACTGACACCTGCAGCATTGTCTGGGCCTTCCCAGGAGGGTAGCAACTTGGTCACATCAACACGTGAGGGGCCTGATCTGAGGTGGGGAGTGGGAGCCCTTGGGAGTGGAAAGTCACCCACCCTGAGGATCTAGCAACCCCATCGGCAGCCGATAGGCTCAGGTGTCCGGGCAGGGGGGCCGGGGAGGAGGAGAGGCTGGTGTGGGGAGACAGGAGCCTCAGGCCGAAGGCCAGCCAGACCCAGAGATGCGGGGGCTGCGTGTGCACCCATTCATTCCTCCCACAAACATTTGTGGGCACCTGCTCTGTGCCAGGCCCCCTGGCCAACGGCTCACTGTTGGATGGGACCTCAAGTAGTGAGGAACGGACTTCCAGGCTCCCACCGTGACAGTATGTGACGGGGAAGGGCCAGTGCCTGGGCCTTGACCAACGGGGAGCAGGTGCATGTGCAGGAAGGAGACTGAGGAGGGTGCTCCAGGCACAGGGAACTGTGTGGGCACCGAGAGGTCTGTGTGCCTGGAGCGAAGGAGACGTAGACTGAGCCAGGACCAGGCAGGGCATCGAATGCTAGGGAGCTGAGGCTTTAACGTGTAGAAACTGGGGCCCATCGGGGGTCCCTGAGCACGGGGAGGAGCAGGAGGGGCCAATTAGGGAAAGGGGGGCGAGTCTGATAGCAGGAAGACAGTGTCAGGGGTGCCAGGGGTCCACAGCAGCGAGAGGGCCAGAGGAGGAAGGCAGGAGGGAACCAGAGCTGGGGCCTGGCAGGTGTGGGCTCGGGCCTTCTCCCTGTTTCCATCACCTCTGTCCACTATGACAAGCCACCCTTGTCTGGAGGCTTCACGACCTCCCACTGGGCCTCCCTGAAGTTTGTTGTGTCCCCAGAGGCCTGAGGGACTTTCTCTACTGAAGTCGGACCACATCAGTCCCCAGTTTATAATCTCCCGTGGCAATTATCATAATGCTTTGCCCTGGCCTGCAAGCAAGGGCTCCCTCGTGAATGGGCTCTTGCCCCCTTTCTGATCTCATCTCCAACCACTGTTTCCTGCCCTCCCCGTCCAGCCACCCCTCCCCCCTTCTTCAGGGCTCAACTCAAATGCCCTCTTTGGTCACCCTACCAAAGTGGTCCCCACCCCGGCCACTTGATGTCGGACCCCACTACTGGACACTCTGTACCACTATCAGGAGGGCCGGCACCGACCAGCACACAGGACGTGGTCAGTAAATATTTTTCAAACTACCAGCAGTCCAAATCTACAACACCCTGGGCAAGTGAACCAGCCCCTTCAGCCTGCCCGGGGTGGGTGGGGGGAATTCTCACTGCACACAAGGGAGCCCTGAATCACCATATGGATTCAGCAAATGTCAGTTTTCAGGTTTTGCCTCCCTTTATGCAAATGTCCTTGCAGGCTCCCTGTCCTTCACTTAGGGTGAGGAATTTTAACCACTTGGCCTTTCTCCTAACGACAGCTGGCATCTGAGAGCAGGGTGAACCGGGAGAAGAGATGACGATGGTGGAAACAGGCATTGGGAGGCAGGGAGACCCGGAGAGCAGCTCAGAGGTGAAAGTTGCTGAAAAGGAGGGCTGCAAGGGGGCCCCCCTCCCCGGATAACACAGCAGAGGGTCCCATAAGGGGAGAGGGGGGCTTTGGAAACCAGAAAGCTTGGCCCGCTCCAGCCTCAGGTTTAATCGGCTTGACCTTGGGCAAGACAGTTAAAGCTGCGGAAACCCAGTGTCCCTGGCTGTGGAGCGGGCAGGAGCATCAACGCAGCAGCGGATGCTCTGGCATCTCACGCGGTGCAGTACTTGGCAGAGAGTTAGGGCTCAACATCAGGTAACTATTAATAATGCGAAAAAGAATAAGGAAAAGAAGTCTCTCTGCCTTGACCACTGCAGTGGTCCTGGCCTTTCTGCTGAACTCCACCCTCGCCAACGCCTTCCCCGTCCTCCTCCCGTTCATCTCATCGCTGACCCAGGCTTCCAGGGCTGGCTATGTGCCCAGTGACCCCTGCTGACCCTGACCCATCTGCTGACTCATATTCTCCTGCCCAGACCCCCCCACACTCCCTCCTTCTAAGGACCCGGGCCTCCCTCCCTCGGCCCCACTCCCTGGAGGACACCCGAGCTGCGCCCCTGGCCCACCAACGTAGAGGACGCCCTCCTTGGTCTTCTCCGCGGCCTCGGTGACCCCCTGCTTGGTTTTCTCTGCGGCGGCCACGACGCCCTCCTTGGCCATGGACAGGCCCTTCATGAACACGTCCATCCTGGCGGCCTGGGGAGGGCGAACACACGGGCACTGGGGCACTGGCCCAGCACCCTCACCCCAGCCCTTCCCGAGGGACGCGGGTGCCCCCTCCCTCCCTTCTGGGCCTGTGGCACCCTTCCTTACCCGGAGCCCCTCCCGCCTTACTCCCTCCCCAGCGCGAGGCCACGGGGCCGCGGAGAGTCCTAGCGTCCTTGAAAGCTGGGGACGCGGGAGGGGCCACTGCCTCGGTTATCCGGGGCTCTGCAGCCTGCAGCCCTGCGGAACCAGAGTGCTGGGCTCGGCGCGAAGCCTCGGGGCCTGCTGCACACGTCCGACAGAGTCACACGGCCATGCACACGAATATACTCCACGGACACGCTCACGTGCACATACAGGACACGCAGACGTTCAAACGCGCACGGATACTTCGACACACACGGACACGGGCGCGGACGCACGTCCACACGGCCTCCCAGGCAGTTGCAGATACAGGGCAGCAGACACACATACCCCGGGGCACACACTGATACGCACCCACCGGCGCCCTCTCTCTGCTCTCCAGCCCCTTCCCCATCCCACTCTGTCCCCTCTCCACCCCAGCCCCTTCCCCGTCCCACTCCGTCCCCTCTCCACCACAGCCATTTCCCCATCCCACTCCGTCCCCTCTCCATCCCAGCCCCTTCCCCGTCCCACTCCGTCCCCTCTCCATCCCAGCCCCTTCCCCGTCCCACTCCGTCCCCTCTCCATCCCAGCCATTTCCCCATCCCCGGCGCCTGGAGCGCGGCCGCCTCACCTGGATGCGGGGCCCCGGCTGGGGATGGAGCGGCTGCGGCGGGCGGAAGGAAAGGGCTCGGCTAGACCGGGCTGGGGGGACTCGGGGCCAATGGGGGATCGGGCCGTGGCGGGCGCTCAGGTCGGTCTGCAGCAGGCGGGGCGCGGGCCCTGAGCCGGGCGCAGCAGTGCCCGGGCCTTGGCTGCGTCGCCAGCCCTCGCGCGCGCCTTGCGCCCTGCTCGCTCGGGCTCCGGCTCCGGCGCTGCGGCAGCTCTGAGCTCAGCGGCCCCCTGGCGGCCGCACCGCCCCCTCAGCCTGACTGACAGGGGCGGGGAGGGTGACATCTCCGCGGAGCCCGCCGGCCTCCTGGGGCCGGCCCGGGACGCGCCGCCGGGGACCCCGGGGAGTCAGACTCGCGTCCAGCAGCCAGGAACCTAGTCTGGTGGGGGAGACAAGGCGGGGTGCTAAGAGAAGGGAAGAAACACTGCAGTTGGCTTTGGAGCTCAGATGGGTTGGAATCGACTGTGCTTTGTATGAACTGTGGGGCCTCGGGCTACTCAAGCGCCCCTTTCTGGATGCCAGCTTCCTCTTCTGTCAAGTGCAGATGGTTCATGCAATGAACCGCGAGGAGCGCCTAGACAGGTGCCAGGCAGGTCTGAGGCTGGAGACAGTGAAGGTACACGAGGTCCCCGCTGTCGGGGGTTTACAGTGATGTGTGTGAACAGAAATGGGACACAGGATGGAAAATACACGCGTCAACACTTAAACCATATGAGGTTATTTCAGCTTGCCAGGAGTGTTATGAAGATAACACGGTGATGTAACAGAGCGGCTGGAGGGGGGCTGCTGGAGACAAAGGGGCCAGGGAAGGCCTCTGTGAGGAGGTGAGTGGGAGCAGATACCCCAGGGAGGTGCCAAGGCCAAGATCCACAGAGAGGGAACGGGGAGTGCAAAGGCCCTGAGGCAGGGCTGTGCTTAGGAACAGAGAGAAGGCAGTGCAGCTGGTGAGCCGGGGGGAGGGAGAAGGAGGTGGACAAATCCCTTTTTTGTGTGGTTATGGTGGGGATTGTCAAAATGGCCATAGGATGCCAGGCACACGTAGGTCCTCAGTCTGGGCTATGACAGAATTATGCCCAAGAAGCTGTGGGATCCCAGAGGAAGGAGACTCTAACAGCTTAGCCGGGTCAGGGAAGGCTGTACAGAGGAGGTGACATCTGAGCTGGGCCTCGTGGGACAGGTAAGATTTCATCTGGCAGAGAAGGAAGGGAATTTTAGTCTGTGGGTATAGCATGTGCAAAGTCCCTGTGGCTGAAAACACAGGGTGTGTAAGTGACGGGTGGTAGGGTGAGGGTGCACCTGGTAGCCAGAGTGTGCAGGGCCCGGGAAAAAACCTTCACAGGCGGCTGGTAGAGCTGCAAATGGGCGCATGGTTTTTGGAAGGCAATCTGGCAGTGTTCACCAGAGACGTAAATGCTGGCTCCTGTCGAGCCAACAGTTCCCCTTCCAGGAATTTATTCCTTGGATCTCTGCTCACACAAGTGCACAGAGACATTTGTGCAAGAACGTGCACTGCAGCATGGTTTGTTGTAGCAAAAACCTGAAAATAATCTCAGTGTCCATCCGTAGAGGACTGGCTAGCAAATCACAGTACATCCATCCAGGGAAATGCTATGCTGCCCTTAGACGGGGTGAGCCAAACCCACGTGCTGACCTGGGAGTGTGTCAGGATACGGGGTGAAGGGAGAGAAGCAGGGGGCCAAACTGTAGCGCGGGGGACAAGCCAATGTCGATACATAGAAAACGTACACGCACACGCTTATCACACACTATGCACATTATACAGACACCTTCTACACATATCTGTGTCCACACAGCACATCTGCAGGGACTTCTGCAGAACTGTTGGCAGCAGTCGCCCCTGGCAAAGCGGACTGCAAGCTTCAGGGGGAGAAGCTTCCACATTTCATCACCTTCTTCTGTGCTGTTTATTTTACCTTGAATAGTATTTTACTTGTCTCATTTAAAAAGTTAGCATAGGGGAACAGCTGTCATCTTGGCATTGGAACTGCCCCTTCCTACGTTTGGGGGATCTCCCACCATGAGGCACAGCGCCCCCCCCCCCCAGGAGCTGACAGTGCTTTCCCAGCCTTCCTGCAGCCAGGACATGTGACCTCAGCCCCAGACACTCCAGCCCCAGACTTAGAACCTGAACTAGTGCCAGAAGCAGCAGGGAAGGACGAGGGTCTGCTCTGGTGAGGACAGGTGGTGGTGGTGGTGGCAGCTCCTGCCAGGGACCATGGGCAGCAGTGACACTGCTGCTGGGAGCATCCAGGGCAAGCTGTAGCATCAGGGGAGCCTTCCTGCGCCTGCCGGGAGTGTGACGTGGGCCTTGTTTCAGGCTGCGTGCTCTCCAAGGAGGGTGCTCTGGCCTCCCCAGACAGTTTCGGAGCTGCCCAGTATTTGTGAATAAACTTCTCTACTTCTATTAGCCAGAAGTGCTTTTTGTGACTCTGAGCTCAGAACCCCTGAATGTCAGAGCGGGTGATGAGGACTGAGCAGGAGGGAGGAGAGGAGGAAGAGAAAGAACACGTGATGGGTGCCCGTGCTTCCTCCTGTAGGAACTGGGAAGTCACTGAAGGGTTTGAAGCACAAGAGAGACCTAAATGAGATTTGCATTTTAGGGGGCCAAATGGAGGTGGGCTGGAGAGGGACAATAGAAGCAGCAAGACGGTAACGAGGCCGGGGCAGCGTCCACAGGAGGGCTGGCGAAGCCTGCACCAGGGAAGCCCCGGCGAGGCTGGGACAGGACCGCAGGGCGACACCTGGGTATCATTTAGGAGGTCACTTACTAGGTGTCAGGGAAGAGGGAGAGGGATGGGTCTAGGAAGATTCCAGGCTTCTGGCTTGGGCAGTGGGGTGAGCGATGCTGCTGCAAAATGACACAGGCGGTGAGGGGGTGCAGCAGCTTTGGGGGGACGGCCATGAGCTTGTTTGGGGCATGCTGGATGTGCGGTGCCTGGTGGACAAGCTGGAGGAGGTGTCCAGCAGACAGTAGGATATCTGAGCCCAGAGCTCCTGAGTCACTCCGATTGGCTTCAGGTATAAGGTTTGGGCCATGGCGAACTGGGAAATCTTTAACACGGCTCTCCAAGTGGGGAAATACCCTGATTTGTAGAGTGTGCCAACACCCATGGTGTAAGTTCTCCCACCGTGGTTGATTTCAAGCTGTCGATGTGATGTCACTGGACGGAGAACTGGGAAGAGATGCATGGGGGCACAGCTTCATATAGTATCCTCATCACACAGATAAAACAGATAAAAATAATCTTAAGAGCACAGATAGTAGTAAAAAAATCGGATGTTATGTTTTGAGTGGTTATTATCTTTGTTTTGAACAGAATTTGTATAATCATAAGTTTATATAATTTAACTTTTAATAATGGCTTTAACAACTGGCTCACAAAATTCCTGAAACTTTAATAATTGTTGTCACGAGCTGGTCCAAGCCAGCCCATACACCACTGATTTGGAGTCATTAGCACAGAGGTCGTGGCTGGAGCCATGGCGAGGACGCGACTACCAGGGGAGCATGGAGGTGAAAAGAAGAGGGTCAGACAGAATCCTGAGGCCGGAGACAGAGGAACCTGGGAAGAGACAGAAGGATCAGCGCGGAGAGGGGAAGCTGGACAGAGTGGTAGCAGGGCATCCAAGGGGATCAGAGGACAACTGGACAAATGCTACGGAAAGACAGAAGTCACGAGCAGTGACGAGTCCTCGGATCGGCAGCTGGTGGGCTGTTGGGGAGTTTACAGCAGCACAGGCGGCTACGGGAGACCAGGACGGAAGGGGCCTCTGGGGAAAGCGTCCGGGAGAAAGTGACATTTGAGCTGGGTTTTAAAAGATAAAAAGGATCTTACAAGTGGTAGTGAGCATTCCCAGCAGAGGATCTGGCAGGTGCAAAAGTCCAGAGTGCAGAGGGAACAGACAACAATCAGTTCTGAATTAGGTGGGAAGTTCATTTGGCTGTTAGTACAGAAGCTTCGGCAAAGCAGGTGTCTATCTTTCACCTAGAGAAGTCCAGCGGTAGGCAGTCCGCAGTTGGTGTGAAGACGTCACAGTCATTGGGACCCAGACTTACCTTCTTGCTCCACCATCCTTAGGACATGGATTCCACCTTCAAGGTCACCTCATGGCCCAAGATGGCAGCTGCAGCTCCGGCCATCATGTCTATGCACAGAGCAGTAGGAGGGGAAGTAGTGCAAAAAAAACACCTGCCAGTGTCTGTCTCTTTCATAAGGAGTTTTCCCAGAAGCCAACAACTTCTGCTTAACTCTCATTGGCTATGCCTAACTGTAGGGAGGCTGGAAACGTGTGGTCATCTCGCTAGGCTAGATCAATCTAGATGTAGCTGGCCGAGAATCAGAGTACAAGAAGAGGAGAATTGTTACCAAGTGGGCCACTAGCACCTCTGTCACTATTTTTTCCCCCAACATTTTTATTTTGAAAATTTTCAAACCTAGGGAAAAGTTGCACGATTAATACAATGAATACCCAAATATCCTTCACCTAGATTCACCAATTGTTAACATTTGCTACATTTTTCTTTCTCTCTCTCCATGTGTGCTGTCCCCAGAAGAAGGCAGCATGGTGACTGGGTCACCACTTTCTAGCACAACGGATTCTGTACCCATGTCACACTGCCAGCCCCCTTTAGGGCTTAGGACGGCAGAGCCCAGGCCCCTGGGTCTCCTTCTGGCCAGACCCTAGACCTGTGAGTTCTCACTCCCCCAGGAAAACGGGCGTCTCCGTCCCTCTCTTCCCTCTCCCCTTCCTAAGAATGTACTAAGGAGAGTGGCTGTTGAAGCTTCAGGGGAGGGAAGCAGGGAGAATGTGGGGAAGGGGTTGGGAGAAAGTCCCAGCTGGAGCAGCTAGAGCAGATGGCATTCTCTGAGGAGGATCCTGGGGGTTCTGGGGGTCCCCCTGCCTGGGTCCTGCAAAGATCCAGATGTGCCTTTGTAGCTCTGCCTGACAGTGTGATTAACCATTTACCAACATTCCTGCTGTGCAGAGGCCTCAGGGTGCAGAGGGAGCCAGGCTGGCAGGAAGGGGTGCTGGGCACGGAGGGAGGAACGGGTGATATTTATCGAGCACCCCCTGGGTGCCAGGCCCCACATCCGTTATATCACAAAGTCCTCGAAACAGTCCTTTCAGGCAGGCCTCCCACTTTACCGAGGGAACTGACCCCCGGAGCAGGACGACCGATTGGCTCTCCTCCGTCAGTCAGGTTTTCTGGAGCGCCTGCCGTGTGCCAGGTACTGTTCCAGGTACCAGAGCGTCAGCAGAAAACAAGACCAATGAAGTCCTTGCTCTTCCAGAACTTAACTTCCTAGTAGGGAGCAGCAAACTAACAAATGAACTAGGGACCACATAAGACGCTCACCTTGCCGAGTCTAACGGTCAACTCCCCCGCCTCGCTCTGCCCTCTGAGTACTATGAGCCGGCCGGCCGTTCTGGGCGGTGGAGGACACAGCCGTGAACAGAAGCGGCCTTGGGGACCTACTGTTCTAAGAAGGCAGATGGTAAGTATGATAAGTGAAATCTGTGGTGTGTCGCGAGGGAAGGCAAAGAAGAGGAGGCGCGTGGAGAGCGCCCAGTGGGGCTGAGGGCTTGAGCAGCCAGACACAGCTGCGGGGAAGGCCTCGCCGAGTTAGGGGTGGCAGGAAGGGCCCGTGTGGAGTCCTAGGGCAGGAGGGGGCCTGGCTCGTCTGAGGACCCGCAGGGAGGCCAGTGTGGCCAGAGCAGAGCGGGCAGGAGAGGAGGGCGGAAAGCGGACGGGTCCTGCAGGCCCTCGAACTGTGAGCAGAGGAACGGCATGGTCTAACTTTCATTCTTTTTTTTTGTGTGTGTGTGTGGGGAAGACCAGCCCTGAGCTAACATCCGTTGCCAATCCTCCCCTTTTTGCTGAGGAAGACGGGCCCTGGGCTAACATCCGTGCCCATCTTCCTCCACTTTATATGGGACGCCGCCACGGCATGGCTGACAGGCAGTGCGTCGGCGGGCGCCTGGGATCCGAACTCGCGAACCCCGGGCTGCCAAGCGCGGACTAAACCGCTGCGCCACCGGGCGGCCCCACTAACTTTCATTCTTAATGGTCGCTGTGTAGGGAGGAGATTGTTCGTGGGCAAGGGTGGAGGCTGGGGACCGGTTCAGGTGCCACCACCATGATATAGGCAAGACGACAGTGGCTTGGGCTAGGGTGGTGGCAATGGAGCTGGAGGGGGAGGTGGTCGGACCCTGGATATATTTCGAAGGTAAAGGTGAAGATAGGATGTGCTGATGGGCTGCAAAGAGAGGAGTCCAGGACCATTCCAGAATTTTTGGCTGAGCAATTGGAAGGATGGAGAAGATTGTGGGAGGACAGGGCTGGGGACAGAGGCAGGTCAGGAGCTCAGCTTTGGATGCGGTAAGCCCGAGACGCACGGTGGACACCCAGGTGGAGCTGGGGGCCAGCTGGGACACGCTCTTCTGGATCTCAGGTCGAGGCCACAGATATCACTGTGTGTGGCACTTCACGCCCACGGCTGGGTGAGATCGGGAGCCAGCAAGTGTCCACAGAGCCGTGAAGAGGCCCAGGGCTGAGTCCCGGCGCCTTCTGAAGCAAAGAGGAGGAACCATCAATTTTGTTCACGTCTGTGTTCCCCAATGCCTAAACAGTGCCTGGTGCAAAATAACGGCTAGGTCAGCATTTGTGAATGAATGAATGAATGAGTGAGTGGTGCTAAGTGCTAAGAAGGAAATCAAACAGGGTGATGAGTTAGAGTGCATGGGGGAGAGTGGTCTTCTTTAGCCAGGGTGGTCAGGGAGGGCCTCTCGAGGAGACATTTGAGCCAAGCCATGAAAGACAAGGAGGAGAAGTCAGTCATGTGAAGAGCAGGTGCAAACGCCCTGCGGCAGGAACGCATCTGGCCTGTGGGAGGATCAGGGGGCTTGGGCACCGTGAGGCTGGATCATGCAGGGATTTGCAGGCCCAGAACCTGGACTTTAAGACACATCCTGGGTGTCCTGGAGGGTTTTAAAGAGAAGAGTTAAGTGATCCCTCTGAGACATGTGGAGAATGCTCCACAGGGAGGCAAGAGTGGAAGCAAGGAGCGAGTTAGGAGAGACCCGGGCAGTGGCCCAGGCCAGAGATGGCAGGGCTCGCCTGGGTGGGGGCTGTGGGAGTGAGGGGAATGGGCAGATTCAAGACACTTCAGGAACAGACTGACAGGACTGGGCTTCAAGAGCCCTTGCTTACTCCA
The DNA here is from genome assembly GCA_031878705.1 of Tapirus indicus. Lineage (NCBI taxonomy): Eukaryota > Metazoa > Chordata > Mammalia > Perissodactyla > Tapiridae > Tapirus > Tapirus indicus. The sequence goes on along the minus strand of CM062925.1, from coordinate 93,161,232 downwards.
CTCCACTGTGGCGATGTCCCCCACAGACAGACTTGGGCGGGCCTTGGGTAGGGACCAGGACCCCAGTAGGGCCAGGGGGTTTGCTCCTAGGGTCTCTCCTTAGTCACCCCCGGTGGGAAGACGGGGAAGACGGTGGGAAGGGGAGCTGTAGCTGGCAGGGCCATCCCATGCCAGGCTCCGGGCCGGGACTCCCACGCCCGACACCTGGAGAGGGTCCTTTCTCCCTTTTCCTCCATCAGATCGAGATTAATGGTCCCCCCCGCAAGCCTGGCCCTACTCTGTCCAAAATTCTTCCACACTCCCCCCCGGGGAGGTGGGACCGCATCCTCGTCCTTGAACATGAGCCCTGAGACTCTAAGAGCACGCAGTGGGGGTGATGTGCCAGGTGTCAGGCCCAGGCCTTAAACTGGCAGCTTCTGCTTCCTCTCTCTGGGGACGCTCGCTCCGGGAACCCAGCCACCGTGCTGTGAAGCAGCCACACGGAGAGACCACTAGAGTGGTCCCAGTCACACCCCCAGCCGAGTTCCAGCTGACACCAGCATCAGCACGAGCTCCAGCCCCGGGCTGTGAGCCACCCCAACCAACAGCACTATGGAGCAGAGAGGAGCTGTCCCTCCTGAGTGCTACCCAGATTGCAGATCTGTGAGGAAGATAAATGATTGTTGTTTTAAGCCACAAAGTTTGTAGTGGTTTGTCCTGCAGCAACAGGTAGCTGGGACACCAGGCCCCACCTCCCCAGAGCTTACCCATCACCAAAACCACCTATGAAATCCATCATGTCCTCTCCATCTTCCCTGCCACCCCATCTGTCACCTGCACAGCTGTGTTAGCATCACAGCAGATCTCCTTCCACTCATTCCTGCCGCCACAGGGTGTGTTGGCCACATAGCAGTGCAGAGAACTCACCGGAAAGCCCTCTGATTACCTCCCCAGCCCATCTGTACCCACTTGAAGCACTCAGTGGCTCTCCACTCTCCTAGGATCAAGACTGGCCATCCTTTCCCCTCTGGGCTTCAGCCATGCTGGTCTTTCTTCCCTCCCTCCAGCACGCCATATTCTTTTGGCCTCAGAGCCTTTGCACATGCTGTTCCCACTTCCTGAGATGCCCTCCTCCACCGCCTAGTTAACTCTTGCTCATGCTGTAGGTCTTGGCTCAAACATCACCTCTTCCATGAACTGCCAGTGGTTCTCAGAATGGGGTCCCTGACCAGCGTTATCATGGAACACGTTAGAAATACCAATTCTCAGGCCCAAGCCCAGCGCCGAGGAATCAGAAATTCTGGGGCAGGGCCAGCCGTCTAACAGGCCCCGCAGGTGACTCTGACCCATGCACTTGAGAACCGCCGCTCTCGAGCCCCCAGTTCAGGCCACGGACTGGCTCTTCTCCCATCCGCGAAGCCCTTCCCTGGCGGTCGGCCTTTGTGATCACACGGGTCTCGGCGAGACACCTGACGTCCGGCTCCCTGGCAGACCACGCACAGGAGCCACTCAGTTTCTCTCGCCGCTGCCTCCCAGCACCTGGCCCCGTGGCTGGCAGATACCTGGAGCTTAGGGGATGCGGGATGAACAGGGTGTCACGGGCTTCCCTCAGTGTGGGGGAGGGGAAGGGACTGGCCCCTTACAGCTCCGGGACCCTAAGAGTGGCCGAGGGGAGGGTGAGAAACCTTAAGAAACTTGAGGAGGCTTCAGCCCCTGCAGAAGGCTGGGAAAGGGTCTCCAGGGCCAGAGCTTTCCTTCCCCTCCCCCTTCCCTCCCCCTCCCCCTCCCCGTGCCACCCCCACCCTGGCGTAGCCCTCAGCTGACTCCTATTGACTATGGAGCCCGGCCCTGTTCTACGGGCTTTACATGTTTTACATCATTTAATACAATAAGCTTCTGAGTTGTGTACCATTAACATTCCCGTTTTACAGATGGGGAAACCGAGACTCAGTGAGGTTCAGGTACGGGGCTGAGGTCAGGACAGGGAAGACTTGAACCCGGGCTGTGTGACTGTCGCACTGCCTGTCATCCTCAACGCCCAGGTGGAGAATGCTCGATGGGCCAGGAGGTAAGCATGACTGCAAGGGGGGCCAGCAGGGCTGGGTGGAGCCCCATTTGCCCTTCCAAAAGGCGGCCTCAGCTGCAGCGGATCGTGGACCTGTGAGGTGCAGGCCCCAGTCTTGCCAGACCTTCCCAAATTTTTAAGAACAATCAAAAATACGGATCTTTAATACACAGTCTTCCTGTTTCTAAATGATGACATTTTTTAGAAAACTCAGAGGCTTCCAGAGACCAGGTAAATGCCTGTGTCAGAGGACGCTGGTGGCCAAGTCGAGGAGGCGAATGGCAGTGAGAAGGAGACACCACAACTCACGCGTGAGGTCTCTGACCGGGCGCGGCCTGCTGTCAGTCACTGCTTCTGGGACAGTCTGCTTTAGACCAGGGGCCACCCTGGGTGGGATGCGGTTTCACTAAGGGCAGACCCTAATATTGACCCCCCACACGGCCAGCACCATGTGGGCGAGACTGGGTCTGCCAGATCACAGCTGTGTCCCCAGCCCCAGGCCTGCATGCAGGAGGTGCTCACTAAGGGCTTGCTGCTAGATAAGCCCTTCCCCCACGCTAGCTCCTCCCCGTCCCCTGCCCTGGGCGGGGCACTCGTGGGTTAAAAGCCAGCAGCTGGGGACCCCCCACCTCGGACGCCAGGTGCCCCATGGCTACCGCCAGCCCTGTGAGTCCACCTGCCTGCCCTCCTGCAGCGCCAAGGCCAGGGCTCACAGCCCCCCTGACTCCTCTCTTTGGTCAGGCCAGAGAGGCTAAGGGTGGAACCCGAAAGTGGGAGAAGCAGAAGAAGGAGGAAGAGGAGGCAGCAGTGGGGGCGTCGATGGGAGAGGACGCTCTGCCGAGCCTGAGGAAGAAGGCCCAGGATGAGCGTCCGGCGGAGGTCAAGCTGGAGCTGCACCCCCTGCGGAACAGGTGGGGCAGGCCCACTCTGTGGCCTTGAACCCCGTCCTCTCTGGCCCCTGTTCCTCATCTAGGGAAGGCCAGAGCTGACCTAAGACTTGGGCCCTGCTGGCCCCTCCGGCCTTAACCCCGCTGAGAGTCCGGGTGACACGCCCCCACTCCTCCCCTCGGGATAACTGACTCGTCCTTTGGGAGGCCTGGGCCCAAGCCCACCTCCCAGTTTGTCCTTGAAGGGGCAGGACTTCTCTATCAGCCTAGGTGCTGCTGGCGGTGGGCATGGGGGGCTCTCTACTTCCTCCTGGCCACCCCTGCCCCCAGGTGGGCTCTGTGGTTCTTCAAGAATGATCGCAGCCGGGCCTGGCAGGACAACCTGCATCTGGTCACCAAGTTTGACACCGTGGAGGACTTCTGGGCGTGAGTATCTGCCCCTCATGCGGGAGGCCGGGGCAGGGGGCTCTGGGCTCCAGACTCCACCCCTCCAGGGGGCTGCTTCCTACACAGCTTTCCCAGCGCTCCCTGGGGCTGGCAGTGTTTGTGAGGGCTGGGGCTTGGTGGTTTCTGTGGGGAGGTGGTGGGGGGCCCTGGGGCTGGGGCACAGGCCCCCCTGAAGCCTTCTTGGGGCTTAGGGACAGAGCCTGGGAGGTGGGAGAAGCAAGGAGTTGACCCTGACTCTGCCAGTCCATGCTTTGTGACCCTGGGCGAGTTTCTTTCCCTCTCTGAGCTTGTCTTAGCCATAAAGTGAGGATTAGGCTGCCTCAGAGTGTCTGTGGGTGATCAAGGGAGGGGATCTGAAAGGTGCTGTGCAAACCCTAGGGGCAAGTGAGAAGCCCTGGGGCTTCAGCTGGAGGGGGGCCAGAGACAAACCCAGCACTGGGGTCTGACTCCTCCCCAGGGGCACGGATGGCCAGGGGAGGCTCCAGAGAGGAGGTGGGATTTGAGGGACTGGGTAAGGAGGGAGGGAATTCCAGGTGGGGTGCGCCAGTGTAAGCAAAGGTGGGTGGAAAGCAGTGGGGTCTGGCAAGAAGTGGAGGGTCTGAGGCCAGCTGGAAGCAGGCCCTGAGAAGCCTGGACTTTCAGCTGGGGTGGGGGCTCTCTCCAGGAGGTACAGTCACATCCAGCTGGCCAGTAAGCTCTCTTCCGGCTGTGACTACGCCCTGTTCAAGGTGAGCTCTGCCTCCCCGCCCCCGGGGCACAGGGGGCCTGGTCCTTCCGGCTTTCCCGCATCTTCCCTCACAGGGGGTGGCGGTGGGGGTGCCAAGGACAGCCTCCCTCAGAGCCGGACATGATTTCTGATGGGAGAAAATGCTGGACAGGAACTTGGACAGTGTCAGGCCTGAGCTGCGCCCTGGAGGGCATTTCAGAGTGGAAGGGGAGGGGAGAAGGGGAACAAGGAAGGAGCCCAGGTTTCCAGCCTGGCTCCTTAGCTGGGGACAGGCGTCAGACTTGCCATCCGACGACTGGACACTCGCCTTCAGTGTCCAGGCCCTCCCTGGAGGTACGTGCAGTGGAGCCCTGACATCAGTGGTGAAAGATTTCCCCAGGTGGCTTGTGCCCGGCCAAGCCCGGGATGTCTGCCCTTGCCCACACTGGGGTGCGCCCGAGGCGTCCTTGATCACTCCTATTTGAACTCTTGTCTCAAGGAACTTTATTCAGTGAAGGAGACAAACACACACATGCCAGGCTATAAAAGGTGACAAATGTTGAGGCTCAGGGGCCTGTGGGGGCTCAGAGGAGGGCTGAGGGGCTGGCAGTGGAACCTGCTTGCACAGAGGGGATGGAGGCAAGAGAGAATCGGGCCCGTGGACGCCTGGTGAGGGGCTGGGGCATGCCCTGGGAAACTGGCTGGGCCACTTCCCTTTGAACAAAGGAGGCGGTTGACCCGCCATCCGCCTCCCAGGATGGCATCGAGCCCATGTGGGAAGACAGCAGGAATAAGAGGGGTGGCCGCTGGCTCGTCAGCCTCGCCAAGCAGCAGCGCCACAGTGAGCTGGACCGCCTGTGGCTGGAGACGGTGAATGGGGAGCTGGGGGGGGGGGTCCCCAAGGGAAGGGGCAGGGCTGGTATGAGTCCCGTGGTGGCAGTGGCCTCAAGGGTGGCAATCTGCGTGCCACAGCTGGAGTCTCACTGTCCCCCCTTTGGGCCCCAGCTGCTGTGTCTGATTGGGGAGAGCTTTGAGGAGCACAGCTGGGAGGTGTGTGGGGCTGTTGTCAACATCCGCGCCAAGGGGGACAAGATTGCCGTGTGGACGAGGGAGGCAGAGAACCAGGCAGGCGTGCTGCACATAGGGTGAGGGGCGTCCCTGGCACAGGGTGGGGGCTGGGTCTCCCCTAGGGGAGAAGGTGAAATGGGGTGGCTTGGCCTGAAAGGGAGGCCTCTGGAACTTTCCCCGCCACTCCCGCTTCTTCCTTACCCACCTGTATAAAGGGTTTGGAATCTAGATTTCAAACTATTTCTAGCAGAACGCTTTTCTTTTGCCTTAGAGTCATATTTTGGGTTTCCACATGGGTAAGACACACAGAACAGGGGTGATGTGGCTGGAACCAGAGTAGGAGCTCTGGGCAAAGGGCCCAGGGTCCCAGGTTCCCAGGTTCGCTCCAGGTCCCACTGCTGACTGCATGTCTCATTTCCTCCCCACTCACCCCCAGGCGTGTCTACAAAGAGCGCCTGGGCCTCTCCACAAAGACCATCATCGGGTACCAGGCCCACGCAGACACAGCTACCAAGAGCAACTCCCTAGCCAAGAACAAGTTTGTGATGTGAGGGGGCCTTGGCCCCAGTCCCCATACAGCCACCCTGAGCCTCTCACTGCTGTGTGTGTTTTGTGTGTGTGTGTGTGTGTAGGGGGTGCTGGGCTACAATGCTGACACTGGGCAGGACTGGAGGGCAGATCAGCTGGTTCTCACCTGTCCTGGAGGGAATATGAACACTCTTGAACACAACTGGGGCCCAGGCCTAGGGCCAGACTATTCTGTTGTGGGGAGGGTGGGCTCAAGGCCCTGACACTCTGAGAGCTGGAGTGCAGGGACAGGAGCGGGGCCTGTCCCCTTTGTGGTCACTCTGCTTAACAACCTTTGTGGGTTGCCTAAGAGCCCACCCTGCACCCTGACCCTTCCCTGGAGTGGGCTGACCCCCCACCCCAAGGGCTGGAGGGTGAGAGGTGAACAGCGTCTCACAGAGGGACATGTGGGGCGGAGGAGTGGGACAGCCCTGTGGCCTCTCGCCCTTTCCTCAGCTGTGCCAGGGGCTCCGGGCCTTGCCTGCCTCAGGGCCAAGCTGAAGTGGAGGTAGGTGGGTGGGTGGGCCCCCACCCAGGAGAGGAGGAGGGTGGTGGTCAGGCCCCACCATGGTTCTGCTAGAGGGGGATTAATTTAACCCCTTTATTCTTGTTCTAAATAAATACTCACTTGGAACAAAATTGGAATGATTTTTAAGGAGGGCTCTAAAATTGAGTAAGGTTCAGGCCCCCCAAAACCTTGATCTGCTCTTGTCCTGCCTTGAAGGGGCTCATGTGAGACTCCCAGGTTCCAAGGAGGCTGATTAGGGCCCAAACTGGTGTGGGGAGAGGGGTTAGACTTGGGGCCTTCGACCACCACAGGGGTTTGAGCCAGGGCTGGGGTATATGCCCCCGGCAAGACTGATGGGGCAGGGAGCAGCAGGCCTGGCACTCACAAGACCCGACTCGGAGCCAGTACAGGTAGGGCTGGATTTCTGTTGAGCGAAACGCGCATCTGATTCGACTCCACTGTAATCCGGTGTCCTGCACGTGGGGTAAAAACACGAGCCGAACCACCGTCCCCAGCCGCTCACCAGCTCAGTAGTTACTCCTCTTCAGGGATGGGCGGCCTGGGATGGGGGTGGCGCTGGCACTGAGCCTTGCGGGGTGGGGGGAACCGGGAGTCCTCGGTGCCTGCGGTTTGTGGGTCCAAACCAGGCTGGGGAGCTCGCTGCGGCCGCCAGCGCGGGGGGCGGGGCTCAATCCCAGAGGCGGGGCTCCGGGGGCGGGGCAGGAAGGGGCGGAGCCAGGCCGAGAGGCTGCGGGGCTCCGAGGGGGCGGGGTCGGACGGGGGCGGGGCCTGAGGGGACCCAGCGGCGCTGAGCGGGGCGGTCCGGGCGCCGGGGGCGGTCCCTGCGGGGCGGGGGCGGAGCCAGTCCGAGAGGCTGCAGAGCTCCGAGGGGGCGGGGCCGGACGGGGGCGGGGCCAGGCCGAGAGGCTGCGGGGCCTGAGGGGACCCAGCGGCGCTGAGCGGGGCGGTCCGGGCGCCGGGGGCGGTCCCTGCGGGGCGGGGGCGGAGCCAGGCCGAGAGGCTGCGGAGCCCGGGGCGGGGCGGAGCCCGGGGCGGAGGCGGAGTCAGGCCGAGACGCTGCAGAGCTCCGAGGGGGCGGGGCGGAGCCCGGGGCGGCGGGGCCTGAGGGGACCTGGCGGCGCCGAGCAGGGCGGTCCCGGTGCCAGGGGCGGTCCCTCCGGGGCGGGTGGGCGGGCCCCGACCGGCGCTCTGCGTGGCCGCCGCCATGAAGCCGCAGCCGCCGGGTTAGGCTCCGGGCGGCGCTAGCCCAAGGCGGCCCGCGGCGCCGGTGCCCGGGCCGGCGGGCGGCCGCTCACCATGCCCGGCAAGCACCAGCACTTCCAGGAACCCGAGGTCGGCTGCTGCGGGAAGTACTTCCTGTTCGGCTTCAACATCGTCTTCTGGGTGAGCGCGGGGTGGGTTCTGGGCCCTGTGCTAGGGGTGGCGGGAGAAGGAGGTTCAGTCCCTTACTAGGGGGAGACCATTCCCTGCCACAGGGGCTTGGGATCGTCCCCCACTCCTTCCTCCCGCCCCCGGACCACCGAGGGAACCGCGGAGAGGCCTGGATTGCAGGGGGATTGCTCGGGGGTGCGGTGGGGAAGGGGAGTCCCCTGTGTCTTCCTCGGGCCGGGCAGAGGAAGGGGAGCTGTTTCCTTGAAGGCCCCAGGGGCACGCTTGGTGCGATCGCCCCCTCTTCCGCCCAGCCCCCTTGCTCCCCTGGGGTGTGGGGTGCGCGGAGCCCCGCCCCTGCTTTACCCTGTAGGGAGGACAGAGCCACGAAAGGAAGGGCTGCGTTCGCTCTCCCGGCCTTCTGCGCCTCCGGCACCAGGGCCTGCTTCCTGGCCTAAAGCTCCTGCAAGGGGGGGTGGGTCGAAGCTCCCCTCGCAGCCCCATACTGAGCGTCTTTCGGGCGGGGAGGGCCAGTAGCCCTAGTCTTCTACGGGGGCGGGGGCTCTCCCCTGCTGAGAGGCCGGCAGCTGGCCCTGCGGAACAGAGTTCGACATTCCGCTGCTGACAAAACCAAGGCTCCGAATCCCGCCGGGAGAAGGGAGCTGGGGTGCCCCTCCGGGGGTGGCATCTGTGCCCCTGGGCCCTGCCAAGTCATCTTTCTCTTCTCCCTCCCCCACCCCATCTCTCCAGGGTTGCTTGCTGCCTCTGCAGTCTCTGCTCCTGCCGCCTTGGGCCAAAATGCCAGGCCTATTCATTTTTGTTCAGCAGAACTCAGTGCACTGCCCTCTCCCCACGTGCGGCGCGTGCCCTCACCCGTGTATGGGTGTCTTTTGTACCCAGCGGTGCTCCCCTCTGGAGGGCGTGGGGAGTCTGGAGGCCTGGGTGAAGCAGGCCTCATTGTGAGACTGCAAACAAGTCACTTCTCTTAGGGCCTCAGCTTCCCTGCCTGCCCCTCAGGCAGATTAAATGAATTCTAACTTATTGTATTCTTGCATCTATTTTATTATTATCTACATTTTACAGATGAGGGAACAGGCAAAGAGAGGTTAAGTCGTTTAACCTAGAGTCACATAGCCAGTAAGTCAAAGTGACAGCCTAGTGGGCAGTGGGTGGAGGTGAGGCAGAGCACTGAGCAGAGGGAGCCCCGGAATGCCACGGGGGCACAGGCATGGAAGACTCCAGCTTGTTCCAGGGCCCCCTGGGCAGGGGAGTGGAGGTGGGGAGCCAGAGCACGAAAGGCCCCTGGGGCTGAGAGTTTGTTTCATGTTGAGGGCAGTGTGGAGCAGGGAGGGCTTCAGTGTGGAGTGGTGGGTCTGTTCCGGCAGGTCTCTCTGGCTGCCATGGGGAGGGGGGTGAGGGGCAGGCTTGGAGGTGAGGAGACCAGAGAGGAGGGCTGGGGCAGAGCTGGGGTGGTGGGGGTGGGGGTGAGGAAGGCTCCAGGGGAAGTTTTGAGGCTGGATTGACAGGACGGGGCCACTTGGGGGTGGAGGGGGCTTTCCGGCTTGGGTCAAGGTAGCCTGTGGGAGGTGCCCATGAAATAGGCCCAGAGGTTTTTTTTGTCTTAATGTAAAGCAGACCCTGGTGTTGCCCTGCTCAGAACCTTCCAGTGGTTTCTCACTGATTCTAGAATGTGGTCCAGACTCCTCCCCGTGGCCTCCAGCGCCCTGTGGGGTCTGGCCCTGCCGCCCTCAGTTTGTGCCTTGCACCACCAAACATGATCTTACCTCATGGCCTTCGCCTGAGGTCCCTCTACCCATTTCTCTTCTCCTCGCTGTACCTTTTCATCATTCAGAAGTCAGCTGAAATATCACCCCTTTCCTAACACCCTCTATAAAGCACACTGCCACCCCTCCAGGCCCTCCCCATTGCATCACCCTGTTTGCTTTTCTTTAAAGGATCTGTTGGCATCTGATTACCTGGTTGGCTCACTGTGGGTTTCCCACACTGGAGTGTATACTCCCTGAGGGCTGAGAGCTCATCTGTCCTATTCGCTGGTGTATCCCCAGCGCATGGAACAGAGCCTGGGACCGGGAGGGGTCTGCAGCAGGCAGGTGCATGTAGGGGTCTGGAGTCAGGGAGAGGTTTGGGTGGAGATCCGGGAGATGCCAGTGTTCTGATGGGGGGAAAATGAGTGTGAGGAGGAGGAGGGGCAGGACACTGAGGGGGGTGGCCATGTGCATGGGGCAGGTGGAGCAGAGTGTCCTTGGAGGGAGGCTGAGACGCGGCAGGGGAAGGAATGGCATTGAGTTCAGGAAGGAGAAAGTGGTGGGTGGTCACCTGTCTAAAGGCCATGCATGGGTCAAGTGGGACGAGGCAGAAGTGATACTTGGTTTCACATCCCAGATCCAGTGTGGAGGAGGGAAGGAAGGACATTTCTAGAGAAAGAGTACAGCAGTGGGAGGAGCCTGGGGTCAGAGAGGGGAAGGCGTTAAAGGTGAGTGGTCACGGGTGGAGGTGACCGGGGATGACCGAGGCCATGTGCTGAGGGGAAGGAGCCTGTAGAGAAAGCAGGTGCGTGGGGGAGGGCTGAGGAGGTGGGGTCATGGCCCTGGGCTTGGGCAGGAGGGGTGCTCTCCCTCTGAGACTGGATGTCCAAGGATCTGCCCAGGATCAGGCACCTGGCCTTGACCTCCAGGGCTCTTCCCAGTAAGGAGTTAAGGCAGGATGGTGGGTGGTGTTTAGAAGGCCCAGGCAGCACTGTGGCCGGATGTTTCTAGGGCACAGCCGCTGGCCCAGGCTGGGGCCCCTCAGCTGGATCCTGCTCTGCTTCGAGGTTCCTTGTCATTCAGGGGTTTTGGTTGGACTCTGGCAGACGAAGGTGGAAATGGTGGGATGGGGGTGGGGTGATGGGGAGGGGGTGGTCACAGTTGCGGGGCAGCAGGAGGGCCGGACTTGGGACGGGGCGGGGCGGAGAGGAGGCCGCAGCCCAGAACTCAGCATGGTCCTGGGGCGGGAGCAGGGGCTCAGAATGCTGCTGCGTGATGGGGGGGTCTCAGCTGCCTTTGGCTCCAGTTCTGAGTTCTGGGAAGGGCCCCTGATGTCCCCCTCAGGGCTCAGGAGGCTGTTCCAGGCTGTCTGGTGGGGAAGGAACACTGACATGTGTTCTTGGGAAGGTGGAGAGGACCCTGGATCCCACTTACAGCCCTGTCCCCTCTCCGTCTCTCCCCCTGGCTTCCTGAAGACCCTGAGTACCAGTGGGGAGTGGGGGGCTCTGCTGGGAGGGGGGAAGGGTGCTGGTTCCCCAGCCCTCAGCTCTTTGCTGCTGCTCTTGCAGGTGCTGGGAGCCCTGTTCCTGGCCATTGGCCTCTGGGCCTGGGGTGAGAAGGTAAGGCGATAGGGTAGGCATGGGCTGCCGTGGGTCGAGGTGGTGGGAGGTCAGCCCCCCACTTGCCTCTCCTCCCCTGGCCCAGGGCGTCCTCTCCAACATCTCGGCGCTGACAGATCTGGGAGGCCTTGACCCAGTGTGGCTGTTTGTCGTGGTTGGAGGCGTCATGTCGGTGCTGGGCTTTGCTGGCTGCATAGGGGCTCTCCGGGAGAACACCTTCCTGCTCAAGTTTGTGAGTGCCCCCCCGCCCCCACCGAGATCCACTGGGAACCCCAGTCTCCTCCTACCCGCTTCTTGCATATAGTTTGTGCTTCATAACGGGTAGTTTTGTTATTATGTTGTTATGACAGTAATCATCAGATTTGTGTTATCTATGTTTATAGGATCCTTTACGTTGTAAGTGATTGAAACCCAGTGGCCTAAGCATAAAAGGGTATTTATGGCTCGTTAAGAAAAGTCCAGGGGTGTGCTGGCCACTGGTATGTTTGGATCCAGGGGCCGCCACAGTGTCACTTGGCCTGGTCTCTGTTTGTTAGCTTCGTCCCTTTGGGCTGGCTCCATTCCCCACGGGGTGGAAGGATGCCCAGGAATGGGTGGGCGCTGGTTTCCCGCTGCCCTCCCAGGAACTCCTGGAGCCCGAGGCGCTCTCTCCCCATCCTTCTGCCGAGCCCGGTAACTGCATCTCCTTGGTTCTGATTGGCCAGCTCTTGACCAATCCCTGTAGCCCGCAGCGGAGGTGGAGCTCTGACTGGCGGGCTCCTGCAGTGCCCAGCCGTCTGTCTTGAGTGGGGCGAGAGCAGATGGCTGCATCTAAGTCCCGCGAACCGAAAGTACCTATGGAGACGGGTGATGACCAGAGGAAGGGGAATGGGGGTGGGTAGAAACAGCGTGTCCTCCTCCATAAGACAACACCAACACAGGAGACGGGGGGACTGGGCTGTCTTGGGTTGAGGTGGGGGCGGGCGCTTTGCCCCTGGCACCCCGAGGCCCTGCGCCTTTGACCCCCACGTCTGTGTGCCCCCGACGCCAGTTCTCCGTGTTCCTCGGCCTCATCTTCTTCCTGGAGCTGGCGACAGGGATCCTGGCCTTTGTCTTCAAGGACTGGATTCGAGACCACCTCAACCTCTTTATCAACAGCAGCGTCAAGGCCTATCGGGACGACATTGACCTCCAGAACCTCATTGACTTTGCTCAGGAATACGTGAGTCCGGCGACCAGCAGGGGCCGCGTGCGGGAGACACCCGCCAGGCAGATGAGTGAGGGAGCAAGTTCCCTGAGTGCTGGGACGCTCCCCGGCCCACCCAGGCCGGACAGACCCCAGGGAAGGGAGCCAGGAGTCCCCTTGTCCAAAGGAAGCCAGCTCCTGGTGGTCCCTGCGGGACGCCACATGCCTAGCCCTGCAGGGACATGGGACTGGGGAACAGAGGCCAGAGGCTCCAAACCAGAATCCTAGGCCAGGGCTTACAACCCACTTAAAGGAGGAAATTTGACATAAAAACATAGATTTCCCTTCTGCTAAACCCTGGGCCCACAGTATTGGCTGGGGCTGCATTGCCACTGTCCCCTTTGCTGGTACAGGGGCTCTCTGCTTGCCGCCGTCCCGCCACTCTATTTTATTACACCTGTCAGCCCTCTTCTCTTGTTTATATTATTTGTTTGGCCTCTGAACCTATTAGAGTTTGAGACCCCGACGGAAGCTCTGCCCTCCAGCTTGCAAACCTAACCCCTGTGCAGAGGCAGTCAGCGAACAGTTCACGACATGCTTGACACCTCCGGCCTGCACCCACTCATGCATTCAGGCACATCCAGGCACACCCGCTTAGACAGTCACACGCCCTGACACCGCCCACCCCGAGAGTCTGGTCTGGGATCCAGAGATGAACCGGATGAGGAGGTCCCAGCCCAAGGTAGAGGCAGGCATACAGCCAGGAGGTTAGGATTCCATTCATTTGTTCATTCAACACAGAATGGTTACAGGCCTGTCATACCAGGCCCTGGGCCGGTTGCTGAGGATTCAGCGATGAAAAAAGCCTGTCCTCGTGGGGGTGGCAGTCTGGGGAAGGAGACAGATGATAAACAAATGAGTGTGTGTGTGTGCAAAATTATAAATTGTGGTAAGGGCTGAAATGGGGGAGGGTGGTGAAGGGGAAGGCCTCGGGGTGACCTGGGAGGAGGAGAAGGAGCAGGGATGTGAAGCAGCAGGCGCTGAGCAGTGCGCGAGGAGGGAGGCGGGGGCCAGGCTGTGTGCTGGGACCCAGGCGTGCGGAGCCACATTGCCGTGCCTTGCTCCCCCAGCTCAGCCCCGGGGCCTACCTGTGTCCAACGCTGAGCAGGTCCCTCGAGGGCCGGCTTTCTGGCAGCCTGTGCCTGTCAGTGAGTTAAGGCTGCATGCTCCGTCTCCTCAGCCGGGTCATGAGCCCCTTGCTTCACTGCAGCCCCTCACGCCATTGCCCCACCTAGGGAGGCAGCACATGATGTTCTGGATGGAGGGGATGGGGGGGATGCTGACAGCAGTGTTTATGAAGTGATAATGGGGGGATTATGAGGGTGGCAGACTTCCCTCCTGTCCCTGCAGAGAGGGAGAGAGAAGGTCTTTGTAAAATCTCTGGGGCGGGTGCGGGGAGACCCAGCAGAGACGTGGGGTTCAGTGGTGCCTCTCCCCACAGGGTCTCCCCTACTCCTCAGGGTGGCCTGGAGGAAGCCCCGGTCCTGGGCCAACATCCTTGCCTCCTTTCTTCCTTTTCCAGCCGCTCCTGTGTTAGAGGGACAAGCACAGGAGCCCCTCCCCCTCCCCCACTCCCTCCCTCCTCTCACTGCCCCCATCAACCCAGGCAGGAGCCCAGAGCTGCTCTCCTGGGAGTGGGGTGGGGAGATGCCCACCTGCCTGGCTGCTTCTAGGACCCCTGCCTGCCCAGCCCTGTCTCCCACAGCCTGGGCCTGTCTCCAAACAGGACGTGGCTCCTGGGGTGGGCCTGGCTCACCTGCAGCTCTCCTCTCGCCCCCTAGTGGTCTTGCTGCGGAGCCCGAGGGCCCAACGACTGGAACCTCAATATCTATTTCAACTGCACTGACTTGAACCCGAGCCGGGAGCGCTGTGGGGTGCCCTTCTCCTGCTGCGTCAGGGACCCTGCGGTGAGTGGGGCCTGGTAAGGGGCGTGAGGGCATCGTGGGGTGCGCTCCCAGTCTGGGAAGACCCACCCAGGGCTCGCTCGGCCCGGCCCCGCTCTGGGGGTCTGGGGGAGGTCGTTTTACACAGGGGCGCCCTGCCAGGCTGGGGTATTTGTGTCCGTGGGCAGCACTGAGGCCTGCTGGAGTGGGGGCTGCGCCTTTTCAGCAAAACCTGTCTCTTGGATGGTAGCAAGATGGACCTTGCAGGGCTGGGCACAGGCCTGGCCCAGCAGGCTCACACACGTGTCCCCACTACGTGCAGCTCCAGGCGGGGTCTGCTCCGGGCCAGCCTGGAGGGTGTCTGGGGCCAGGGACTAGGTCGCTCCCCCAGTCGTGAGTGGGAGAGGCATGGGCCGCCTAGGCCGTAGTCAGCTGCTGCACCGCTGGGCTGTGCTGGGGGAGCAGGACCTTCTCTCTGTGACGTCCCTCATGCCACAGTTCACCCGGGACGTGTTCTCTGAGGGCCAGGTTTCTTCCCGTTCTGATAACACTCGAGCAGGCAGGGCTCCTGGACAGGAGGCGGCTCCCGCTGGCCTGTGCGGCCGTGTGCCTGGCCGGGGAGGAGGCGCGCTGGCCGCTGTGAACCTCGCTGACAAAGCAGGCCCGCGGCGGAATCCCCGGTTCCGTCTGCCTCCCCGGAGAAGCAGGAACCGTTGCAATGCGGGGCGCCCCCTCACCAAGCCGCTCACCGGCTTGTTTCTCCTCAGGAAGATGTCCTCAACACCCAGTGCGGCTACGATATCCGGCTCAAACTGGTGAGGGTGCGGGGACAGGGCTGGGGGCTGCTGGGGGCAGTGGAAGGAGGGGATAAGCTCCTCTGAAAGGCCTCAGGGGTTCTGTGGGGAGGGGTGCTGAGTCCCAGGAACCATCCAGGCACGTAGCACTCGATACTGCCAAACCTGGCGGCAGTGGGCCTGTGGGCCTCTGGGCACGGGCACGTGTGCCCATCCCAATTCGCATCCACTGGGTGCCCCGAATTGCCCTAGACACGGGGTTCATGCCAATGAGACAGACCGAAAGAGGCCTGCTGTCAGGGAGCTCCCACTCCGGTGGAGGGAGAAAGCCAGACACGGATAAATACATGTGAACAGCAACGTGACATTTTCAGCTAAGAGCTTGGAAGAAAATAGGGGTGATGGGTTGGGGCTGGGGGCTCAGAAAGGCCTCTTGGAGGAGGGGCGTCTGTGCTGAGGCCCAGTGAGAAGGAGCCAGCGGTGCAGAGGTCCTGTGGCCGAGCTCCAGGCGGCAGGTGCTGAGCCGTGAGGCCCTGGGGCGGGGCTGAGCTTGGCAGGCTGGACTGCGCTGAGGCCTGTAGGGCGGGCGCGCCAAGCCCAGGGCCTGTGTGTCCCCAGGAGCTGGAGCAGCAGGGCTCCATCCATACCAAGGGCTGCGTGGGCCAGTTCGAGAAGTGGCTGCAGGACAACCTGGTCATTGTGGCTGGGGTCTTCGTGGGCATCGCCCTCCTCCAGGTACTGCCGCGACCCCATGCGCCCTGCCCCGGGCCCTCCCGCCCTGCGGGCAGCCTCTCCCTCACCTGCCCTCTGTCTTCCAGATCTTCGGGATCTGCCTAGCCCAGAACCTCGTGAGCGACATCACAGCGGTGAAGGCCAACTGGTGAGGCTGCCATGCTGGCCACGGCCACGGCCACCTGCTCGGCCTCCCCAGGGATCCCCCACTGTGCCCGCGGGGCTGCAGGAGGCGTTTCTGCTTGGACCTGAGCCCCACGTGGGGCTTGCGTGCGGGTCTGCTGTGCACCTACGGGGAAGGCCGTGCTTCTGCCCAGGCGGCCTGTCCTGAGCTGCGTGCGTGGAGGGTGGGGGTGTCGGTGGGTGTGCACAGGGAGCCACTGTCTCGGCTGCTGCTGGGTGGTGGGCTCTCCAGGGGACTAGAAACGGTGCAGCTGGGACACGCTTCTCTGCATGGCCGTGCGGGGCGGGCTGGGGGCTGCTGTTGCCCAGGACAGGGCCTCGTAGCTTCAGACCTCTCTTCCCTACTAGCTGTGGCCTTGACCCTGCCCGCAGCCCACTTTGGCCTCAGTGTTTCAGACTCTGTGATGGGTCTAGGAGTTTTCTCTCCCTTGCTTGCCCCTCAGGATCAAACATGATGATGGCTACAAACTACTCAAATAAACAAAACCTTGAAAACCACTGGCTTCCGCCCACCATCTCGGAGGTTCTGTCAGCACAGGGCTTCAGCAGAGCTCTCCGCCTGGGACCCGGCCCGGACCCGCCCTGCCAGCGTGTTTTCATGGCCTGGGTCGTATATACATTTGAGCCAACCTTTAAAACTTGGGTATATTTCACATAAAAGTCCAGATCCCCGGTTTCTTGTGAAGACTGGCCATCGGGCCCCAGCGGCTCTTCAGTGACGACGTCTCCTGGTCCCTGAGGGCCCCCTGGCCCATCTGCTCACCGGAGTGCCCTGCCCGACACTGTAGGCTGGGGCTTGGCCTCCCACGCCTCGGTAGCGTTATTCCCTGCCGACACCACGAGGCGCCTGTGGGCCAAGCCTGGAGCGAGGCACGGGGACGGGAGGAATGGGGGGCTGGACCCTGCCCCGAAGAGGCTGCCTGGGAGGAGCCTGGCCCTCCTGGGGGCTGAGAGGGTGCCAGCGTGCCCAGGACAGTGGCTGAGGGGTGGGATGGAGATCAGAAAGGTTGGGAAAGAAGAAGCTGGAAGCCCAGAGCTTGGCATCCCTGGAGTTGGCAGGAGCCTGATTAGGAGCCATGGGTGGTTCACTCCTGGGCTCTCTCGGAACCAAGTTCAACGTCTTCCCGGAGGCTTGCAGAGCTGCCTCATGGCCACCAGAGGGCGCGCCAGCACAGCATTCCCGGGGTCTGGCTGCCTGCTGCACCCTCGCGCCGGTCCAGCTGAGCGCCTGGTGTGTCCATCCTGCTTCCTGCTGCTGTGGGGTTCAGGAACTTGAAAACTTCTGAAGGAGCAGACTGGCCCAGACCTGGGAAATATGACTGCTGCGCTCCGCTCGGGTGTGTGCGGAGTGACCGCTGCGCCCCTCCCTGGGCTGCGCTCCGTGGATGCAAGGAGGGGTCTGGGCTAGTTCCCAGATGTCCAGCTCAGACGCCTTGGGGGCCAGGCAGGGTACAGAAATGAATGAAGTGGGCCTCTGAGTTGTGAGGCCTTTGCAGTGCAGCGTTGACTTTCCAGCTGTTCCTGGAGATGACGGGGACGTTGCTTTGTGACGAGAAGTGTTTGCACAATCGAGTTGATAATGGCAACTGGCCTTGAAAGACAATAGGGTGTGGTGGGGACTGTGGCAAAGCACAGATCCCCATCTGAAGTTGGTGGCTGTCATTCAGTTGTAGCTAATTGCTGTAAAGTGGGAATGCAGGGCTAATGCCAGAAATCTGGAGAAACCAGAAATCCAGATTTTTTGTGAAATATCCCAATTTTTAAGTTGTTGGCAACTAATTAGAAAATTTTAAAAACCTGCAAGCTAAACAAAAGGCTTGGGGGCCAGTTTTGGCCCCTGTGCCCCCATAGATCCCTCTGGGACAGTCATCCGTGGGGCTCTGGCTGCTTTGCCATTCAGGGATGCTGGCAGCTGCTGCAGGGGGCAGGGTGTGGGGCGTGCACCCAGTGGCTCCCAGAGGCTGGAGGGTGTCCTGGGTTCCCTGACAGGTGCCAGCCGTGGGCGGTGTATACGTGCTACAATAAATGCAGCTCAGATGTGCATGTGTCTTGTGTTTTCTAATTTCAAACTTTCACTTTCATTTCCCCCTCAAACCTCACACCCCCTTGTGAGGTGGAGATCCTCTCCCTGGTGAAACTGGGGCTCCGAGAGGGAGGAGCAGTCAGTGGGAGGGGGCACCCAGATCTGACCCCCCTGGGTGGAGTTCTGCACCACACCTGTCCTGCCCTTCTGCTCCGTCTGGGAGAAGCGAGCTGAGTGCCCGCCGACTAGGTGATAAGGAGAGGGAGTCAAGGGCCCAGCCCTCTACTGCATTCTTGGGCAGCAGACACAAAGCCAAGTAAGCAAAGGAGCATTTGGGTTAGTGCTTCATGAATGCGATGGAGAAAGTAAGAGTGACGGGCTAGATGGGACAGCTGGGGGGCCTTGGAAAAGGGCCCTATTGATAGGGTGGCCAGGGGAGGGGGTGCCATCTCTGGGAAGCTCCGGGGGAATGGTGTTGCAGGTTTGGTACCAGCTGCCCCAGAGGCCCAGGAGCCTGGGGTGCTGGAGAGGTGGGGGTCGGTGAGGGGCCGAGGGCGTGGACAGAGGGAAGAGGTAGAACCAGGATATGTTTGGAAATAGGATTGATGAGACGGGATAGGAATGACCTATAGGAGTGGTCATGACCCTGGCTGGGAACCCTAAGTTCTCCAAAGCTCAGTTCTGCTACAGAACGTTATCCACCCACCCACCCATCCATCCATCTATCCATCCACTCATCCATCCACCCACCCAACCAACCATCCACTCACATATCTACCCACCCACCCACCCTACCATCCATCCATCCATCCATCCCCCATCCACTGTTGTCCACTCAGGTAGGCCCTGGCTGGAGGCAGGGTGGCTCAGATTTGCCCTGCTCTCCTGGAGCCCACGGTCTCTCAGCAGAGGCCGATGAGCAGTTGCTAGTGGTGCAGCATGTACGTGGTAACAAGCACGTGATGACTACTGCTAGATGGTGTTTCACACTAGTTAGAGACACATTTCCTGTCCCCAGAGTAGAGCTTAGAACAGTCTTTTCCTTGCACTGAGGAGCCCTTACCCAGATGGAGATGTCTCCAGATGTGTAGCAAACACAAGGAAGCTTGTAAGGCTGCCCCCTGCCTATCCTTTTAGGTGGCTCCCTGGGCCATGGGGACCAAGGTCACCCTCCCACCCTCTGTCAGGAAGGGGTTCATACTGGTGATGACATGGGTGGGCATTATCCAGCCACCTGGGAGCCCCCCCAGGAGCCGTGGGCCTTCCTAGTCTAACCCAGTCTGAGAGGAGAGGCTGCCAGCAGCTGCCCCGTCCCTTGGAGGGAGGGCATCCTGTGTGACCAGGCTACCCCAGAGAGAGGGCCAGAGGGAGGGACCTGAAGGAACCCAGAGAACCTGAGCTGGTAAGCCCTTGGATCTCTGGGTGAGGAAGTCAGATGGGCGAGGGAGGCTGGGCCAGGGAGGCTGAGGCAGTGCAGGCCAAGAAGGGAGCTACTCCCAGTGACCACCAGAGGGCACCAAAGTGCAGCCTGCGGAGCGCAGCAGGATCAGCCGCTGGCAGGGAGGGGCTGTGGGTGAGGGGGTCGCTGAGGGGAGGCCCCTATGGCCGAGCAATGACATGCCACTGTTCCAGAGACCTGGGGGCCCGCCCTATTGCTGTCAGACCCAGGCCTTGCCACCCTTTGCCCTCTCTCCTCCAGGGACTTGAAGCAAATGACACTGCCTGCCCCACAGACGCCTCCCCCAGTGCTCAGGGAGCACTGGCCCCAGGCAGTGATGTCCGCCAGCCAAACCTGGGGGTCACTCTCTCTAGGAGGCTGGAGCAATATGCTCCACCGCGGGCGCCTCCATTTCCTCAATCGGCCAGATTGGGCACCTACTGTGTGCCACACACAGTTGTAGGCACTTGGGGTACAACATGAAGACCCCCCCACCCTCCTGGGGCTCACAGTTCAGACCAGGAGTTGGCCGCCTTTGCCTGCAAAGGGCTGCAGGGTAAACATTTATGCTTTGGGGCCATACAACTGCTCAGTTCTGCCTTCATAGCAGAGAGCAGCTCTCAGACAAACCCCGGGGCGCGGCAGTGTTCCAGTAAAATGTTCTGGACGCTGAAACTTGAATTTCACATAATTTTCATGTGTCACAAAATATCCCTCTTTTGCTTTTCAAGCATTAAAAAACAAAACCGTTCTTAGCTCTGGAGCTACATAAAAACACGCAGTGGCTGGATTCGCCTGGCGGGCTGGAGTTGCCAACCCCCTTCCCCCCAGGAAGGGAGAAGACCCCGCACAGCAGGCCGCGTAACGGGCACTCCCCTGCGGGAGGGTGGGGGCCGTGGAGCTATCAGAGCGCGTGGCATGGGGGGGCCCGCGAGGTTACATGGGGCCGTCAGAGGGGACCTCGCTGAGAAAGAGGGATGGAGCAAAGATTAATTTTAAATTATTTTGGTAACACAGGTAAAATAGGAACCCAATCTACTTTAAAAATGGAAGAAACTAAGGTCCCCTCACCACCCCATTCTGTCCCCCCCCCACCCCCTCCCCCAGTGTCATCACTGCTGTGAGCTGTAGATCCTTCCGGACATTTTACATTTTTGAAATTTTGCACTCACATTCCGCAGCTGTAGAAAATGTCCAGTATCGTTTTGTGTGTGTTTTCAGTGGCGGGATGCTGTCCCCATCTCGCTGCGGCTTGCTTTCCCACCCGCCACGAGGTGTTTTGAAGACTTAGTCACGTCTATGCACGTGAAGCTGCTTCATCCTGCGTGACCACGGCCGGTCCCTACGCGATGAGCGTGGCGTTTCTCCTCTCCGTCCCTTCCCCAGTGGGTGGTGGACAGTCAAGCCGTTCCCACTTTGGGGCTCTTTCCACCCCAAGGCTCTGTTGGGGGCACAGCCAAGCCCTCTCTCCTGGGGTGCCGGCGGGAGCAGCCACTGCTTCTCTGGGTGGGAGGACAAGGGCCAGAGGGGAGGTGACCCCCAGTTGGGGCTGATGGCAGAGGTGGTCCCAGCAGGTCTCTTTCCGGGCCCCCGATGGCAGCACCGCCAGATCTGGAGGCCTGGAACCCAGCCCATCAGACAGGTGGGAGCTGCACAATTGGCCCCTTGGCACTGCCAAGGCTGTTGCCACCATAGCCCCTCCCTGGTCCCCTGTGCAGCTATGCAGACAGGTGGAGACCCTACATACAAAGGGGCCTCCACTGTGGCTCGAGTGCCCAGCCCTTGACCAGACGCTGCCTTAGCCACCCCGAGGCCTGGACGCACCTGGACACCCGGGTCCTGCTTCCAGGGAGAATCCTGTCTGGGAATTAGCTCTCCAGGTCTGCCTTCCCCCAGGCCAGACTCTCCCCAGGCTGCTCCAGCGTGCTCCAACCCCAATTTGTAGGAGTCTCCTGGGAATCAGGCCCAGGGCCAAAGGGTCCCAGCAGAGGGGCTACGTGGAATCCCAGCCGGCTCACCTATCAGCCAACATTTGCCCAGTACATGTGTGTGCCAGGCTGTGCTGGGCGCGGGGAATTCGGCAGCAGCTCCAGCACGGTTCCTGTCCTCAGGGGCTCGTGGTCTGGTGGGAGATGCACACGGGTGAATCATCAGTCTTTACAAAAGCTGTGTTTGTTTGAATAGGTGGTGCGGGCCTGTGGTTAAAAACTGCAAACTGTGTGGAAGGATGTGTGCGAATCTCCCTTTCAGCCCGTCTCCTGGTCTCCTTCCCCTCCCCGGAGGTGGCCACTGTCGTTGGTTCTGTCCGTGTCCGCCCAGAGACAGCCGGTGCCTTCCAAAGCAGGTCTCAGGGAACAGAGTGAGCCAGAAGCCGATTCGCACGGCAGCACGGCGGCCTCTGCACACGCTCCCTGTCGGCACTATTTGCTGACCGGGAGATCACTGCATGCCCTGGCCCTGGGGCTCTAGTGGTTGAGTCAGTACTGTCACCATCGCAGCTGCGGCCCGTTTCCCGGTCGGGGACCCACACCACCCGTCTGCCGGTTGTCACGCTGTGGGGCTGCGTGTTGCTGAAAGCTCTGCCGCTGGTATTTCAAACAGCAGCAGGGTCACCCGTGGTGGACAGGTTTCAGCGGAGCTTCCAGACTAGACAGACTAGGAAGAAGGAGCTGGCCACCCACTTTTGGAAAGATTGGCCATGAGGACCCTGTGACTGGCCGCAGAGCGTGGTCTGATACAGCGGGAGGGGAGAGGATGGCGCAGACACCGGGCAGGGTTCCGCCCCCCTGTGCACAGCGTCACAGGAGTCAGACTGACTCCACGGCACTGACAACCATTACGCGCCAGCGTGTACAGATCCGCCCCATTCTTTTCAACAACAGCAAACCGGTAACAACGGCCAGAACTTGTGCTCACCGTGTGCTGGACGCTTTTCGAGGAGCTTCATCTGTGCTAACTGACCTGCTCCTCGCGCGGCTTGGCGATGGCCATGCGCTTGTGTCGCCGGGCAGCGAGGGCCGGCATGCCCGGGGTGTGATGCGGCCTGACTGGCTTCCACAGCCGCCCCGATGGGTGTGTGGGGTGCTCCCAGGCCATGAGCACTGGTGTTTCTGTCTTTGGGCACTTGTGTCTCGGGGGATAAATGCTTGGAAGTGGATGGCTGGGGTGAAGGGCGTGTGTGTTTACTTTACAAAGCTATGGCCAAGTTGCCCTCTGAAGAGGCCACACCCAGTCAGTAGGGGCACCTGCCCTCCCTCTCCGCAGCCACCACTGCCTTTAGCCATCTTTCCGTCTCTGCCGGTCCGGTAGTGGGAAACCGTGGCTCCCCCGGTTTTCCTTTGCGCTGCTCTAAGAGACAGGCCGCGTCTCTTCACACAGATCAGCACGCTCTGGTACGGTCAGCCTTACTCAGAGCGAGGTCCAAAGGGCCCAGGGAGCCACAAGGCTGGTGTGGTTCTTCCGTCTGGGCTGAGGGGAAGGTGGTCTCGGAGCGTTGCAGGTGAAGACCCTTGCGGTGTGGGGTGGGTGCACGGAGGGCATTCTTGGCACAGGGGAAGGCCTTTGCTCAGGCAGAGGGTGCCTGGACTGGCCAGGCCTGAGGACACCCTTCTTCTCCGGTGTCACTCTTGCCCCTCGTGTACCTAATCCCCAGCCAGCGGTTTCCTCTGTTCCCTCGCACAGCTTGAGCTAAACCGTTCCTGAGGGTCCCTGCCCGGCAGGAGGCTTCTTCCAGGGCCCTCTGAGGGGTCCCACCCCCCAAGTCTTCAGTTAGGTAGACCCCATCGCCCCTCTCTGCCCCTCTGCCTCCTCTGCCCCTCCCACCCATCCCTGCCACCAGCCAGGCAAGCGTACATCCTCATTAGCACGGTTCAGTGGCCAGCGCTGGTAATTGATCTCCCTCCAGCCCAGTGTGGACAGCGGCTAATGGGGATGAATGGGGCGGGAGGTGCCGCCGAGGGACTCTCACCCGGAGGCCTGCACAGGGCAGAGAGGCGGGCAGGAGATGGAGACGCGCCTAGCGGGCCCTTGATTCAGCTGGGGAGTCCGAAGTTGCCTCTGCCCGCCCCCCCAGGCTGCCATCGGGCCCCAACCTGGGCCCTGGGGCAGGACAAGCACACACCTGGGCCGAGGGCTCTGGGATCCGGCTGCCTGCTGGGGCAGGGCAGGGGCCAGTCTAGGAGGTGGGACTGGAGTTCCGGGACAGTATCCCAGGAAAGCTACCAGCACCGGGGCCCCAAGGTCAGGCAGGCAGTGTCCCCGGTTAGTCATGTGTGGGGGAGTGAGGGAGGCACGCCAAAGCTGGATGGGGCAGTCACGGGGCCAACGAGGATTCCATCGCACAGTCAGTCAACAGATATTTAAGTGCTTACTGTGTGCCAGACACTGGGGCTACAAGGTGATCAAGACAGTCAAGATCCTCCCCTGGGTGAGGCGAGATGGACAGGAACTAGGAAAATAAATACTTAAGTTGGTAATAAATGCTCAGAAGAAAATCAACGGAGTTGTGTGAGAGGGTGACTGAATGGAGCTGCTCCTTCAGGAAGGGGCCTGGGGAGGCCTCTCTGGGGAGGCAGCATGTGACTCAGACTTGAGCGGTGAGAGGGAGAAGCATTCCGGGCAAAGGGAACAGGCAGTGCCAAGGTCCTGGAGTGGGGTGAGCTTGGGGGTTTGAGGAGAAGGAAGGGGCCATGTGGCTGGAGCGTGGCCCATGAGGAGGAGATGAGCTGAGAAATTGGCGGCAAGGAAGCAAGGAGGGTCACGGTCGAGGCCAGGAGCCCAGGGCCGGGCTGTGGGGTGATGGTGGACGGGACACCCTTCCTGAGGCGGTGTTGGCCGCACACATGGCAGAGAGTAAGGTCGGCTGGGCCCTGGGAGGCCTCCCGCCACTGCCTGGTCACTGTGCCAGAGATGGGGCACGGCCCCGGGGCGTCTGGATCAGCATCAGCCTGCGAGGACAGCAGAGGCCTTGCTGCCGTTCTGGGAGAAGGCGTCTGGTCCCCGCTGCCTGCACGGCACAGGGACGTCCTGTGTCGTCCCACTCTGGCTGACTTGAGATACAACTCAGGTCGTCGTCCCGGCGACCAGCAAGTCTGCTCATGAGTGTTAACGTTAGAGGATGAAGCTTCATACGGAAGCGGGCTGGCGTTAGCCTGGCAGGCAAGCGGGAGCATGCTAGAACGCTTATGGGTTTTAGACATAAAACCCACGTATGTTTTTTATGGGCAATTTAAGCAATTTCCAGGGGGTAATCTCCACTGTTCTCTTGATTTTTGCCATATGTGCTGACTTCCCTGTGGAATGCCTAAGTTGCCGTTCCTGTG
Source organism: Tapirus indicus (assembly GCA_031878705.1). NCBI lineage: Eukaryota > Metazoa > Chordata > Mammalia > Perissodactyla > Tapiridae > Tapirus > Tapirus indicus. The sequence goes on along the minus strand of CM062925.1, from coordinate 93,136,632 downwards.
GGGCCGAGGCGTGTCCTGGACCCACAGTGGGGCGGCGTGTGGAAACTCGGGGAGGGGTCTCACGTGAAAGGATCACCCAGACGTGCCCCCGTGCTCTGAAGGCATGTTCACACCCTCATATCCTTGCTTAGATTGTCCCCCACCCACAATGCCACCCCTCACTGATGCCGGTCAGTTTCTTCACATCCTTGAAGGACCTACCTGAGTGTCCCTCCGTGTCCCTGGCTGTCCCCGATCCTCCTCGCCCCCTCCTCTAGGCTCCTGCCGACCGTCTACTAGAGTTCAGTGTAGTGTAGCCTTCGGATTACAGATCCCAGTAAAATATGATCTAGAAAAAGCATCTGATAAATTTTAACATCAATTTATGATTTTGAAAAAAAATCACAATTTCTTCCCAACTAGAAATAGAAGGAAATTTCTTTAACCTGATAAATGGCACCTACCAAACATACAGAACAAACGTTTACTCAGTGGTGAAACATTAGCAGGAAAAGGATGAGAATGCTGACTATCAGTGCTTCATTGTACTGGAGCCCTAGCCAATGCCATAACGCAAGAAAATAAATAGAAGTATAAAGCTTAGAAAGGAAGAGACAAGGGCAGGGACCATCCCTTTCATCTTGTTTCCAATTAAGCAGATGCTTAATAGATGTTTATTATGTTGAAAAAAAATTCAGTACATCCTTAAAGAAGGTTCTTGAAGGGGGCAGAGGCAGAACTGATCCTCTAAAAGCAATTGTCTGAGAAAATTCAGTGATGCTCAGGAGGGTCCACGGTCATGGTCCTGCAAGAAGACAGAAGCACAGTGTTCCCCTGGGACTGGAACTGAGTGAGGGAGCTCTCAAGAGGCCAGGAGAAGACTTGTTTTCAAAATAATTGGTGTTGGTCCCAAAACAGGGGTGAGGTGTTTAGGTCCGTGGAATCTCTGTGGCAAGAGGAGTGGACAGCGCCCGGACCCTGCACTGGGAGCAGGCAGCTGGGGCAGCGAAGCCGGGCAGCGTCTTCTGGCTGCAGGGATAAGAGGCGTGGTTCCAGGAGATCTTTCTGCTCTTTCCCCTGGGATATTAGCGTCAGAACATCCTGCTGTTTTCCACGGGGCCCTAGAATATTGAGTTTAATTCCCACTTCCCGTCCATTCCCTGCCAGGTTTGGGTTGTTGACATACCTATAACGTGCTCAGAAAAAGCAGCCCTGGCTCAAGCGAACTGGGTGTTGGGCACCTACTGTCTCTACCTGGTCCCCATCTCTCCCCCCCATCTCCTGGAAATGGCACCTGGGTTTTCTTTGGGGGAGAGATCTCCCTGACCCTTGGTCCAAGTTCTTCAAGAGGAGTGAGACCCCAACCCAGGCCTGACCAGCCGGCATGTCCCATCCCCTTGGCCATGGAGAGTTGGGCAGAGGACGCCTGCTCGAGTCTGCTGAGACAGAGAAGCTCTCACTCCTTGGTCGCGGGGCTGCTGGTGAGCACCTTCCCGCCATGGTCCCCGAGTGAAGCTGACACAGAGAGATAGAGTCAGGAGAGGGTGACCAGCCTTGGCCTGGTGACCACACTTGAGCCCTAGATGTAGTCACGTCTGATGGCAGAGCTTTCCTGCTCTTCCCAATGACATGAGCAAATAAATACGCCCTCTGCCCCACCTTTTTTGTCTAAGCTGCTTTGAATCGGGTTTCTGTCGTCTGCAACCACAAGAGTTCTGACACAGCGGGAACGAAGACGTTTGGGTGGGAGAAGCTGAGGGTCTGGGCGACATATGCCGTCTCGTGGTTGGGGGTGTCAAACAGCTTCCAAATGGAGCCCCAGTCAGCACGCCCTGCCACTTCCTTTCTCCTGTGCTGACTCCCAAGGGGGCTGGCCCGAGATCCCAAGAGGAAGGGAAGGAGGATCAGACATCATGCTGAGTTGTTCTGTAAAGTCAACTTCGTTTGGGTATGATTTACAAATGATAAAATGCTCCCACTTTAAACGTGTATTTCAATGAGTTTTACAAATTTATTCCCGTGTGCGACCCCCACCACAACCAAGACAGAGAGCGTTTCCATCACCGAGAAGGCGCGCTGTGGCCCTTCCTCGTCAGACCATCACTGATCTACGTTCTGTCGCCCTGGCTTAGACTTGAGAGTTTCATGTACAGTCAATCCTCAGTATCTGTAGATTCTGTATTTGTGAACTTGCCTACTTGCTAACATTTGTTAGTAACCCCAAATCAATACCGGTGTGCTTTTGTGGTCGTTCGTGGACGTGCGCAGGTGGGGAAAACGTTAATTCGTCTGATGCACACATTCCCAGCTGAGGCTGACACGGTGCAGGGCTTGGCTCTCCAAGTCTGTGATCTTAGCCCTGCTGAAAGTCTGAGCAATGGGGCCGGGCCCGAAGCCAGGCAGGAACCAGGAATGACGGAATCTGGGCGGCCTGACTTGTCGGCTTGTGGGGCTTCAGCTGCCCGAGTCCACTGCCCTTGTGGGAAGGAATAGTTTCTCTCTTGGGGACCCTCCTCCTCCATCGCATGCAGCCTAGCAGGGACTGTCCAGCAAGGCCTTACCCTGGCCAAAGGAGGATCATGTGCCCGTCTCTGTCCCAGGGTTTTGAGTCCCGAGCAGAGGGAGGCCTGATACTCCTGGCCCTTCCCAGGCCTGAGTGTTCTACCTGCTGTTGATTTAGTAAGCTCCCTGACAACGTTCCAGTGCATTCCGGGAGCTTTCCGTTGCTGGCAGGCAGTTAACCCTGTGTACCGTGCTTGGTATCTCCCGCCCTCGTGGGCCTGAGGCCTCGGAGCCACCTTGCCTCTTGGAGTCTCTTCCTCTGGACTTTCCTTGGCTTGAGGAAACCCAGGAGAAGTAAATCTGGTATTTGGGAGCAACCGGTGCAGAGGGAGGGGTCCTAGGCTTGGGGAGAGAAGACGCAGATTTGGGTCCTGACTTGTCGCTCGCCCTCGGGGGCTCATCTTCCTCATCTCTAAAGTGGGCATCCTGACCCTGTTTCATTCACCATCACTGACCGCCTCCCATGGGCAGGTGCTGTCCCTGGTGCCAGGAGACAGAGGGAGGAGACGCCTCAGAAGGGCCCTGGACGGGGCAGACAATGAGATGTCACAGTTGGGCCAGATGACAGAACAAGTCCCAATGCCCTGGAGGCCGACTTGGGGCATTGTCCAGACCTCAGTCAGTCCTTGGGCCAGAAATGGACTTTGGGCACCTTAGGCAAGGAGAAATTTATTGGAAGGAAAAGGCAGAAGTCCGGGCAGTACCAGGGATCCAAGTAGTAAGAACTTAAAGAAAAGTTTCTTTAAGGGGTGGCCATCAGGACAAAGAATTCCGCTGAAGAGTCAAAATCGCAGAGAGGGGTCTGCCTGGCTTCCTGGCTGCGTCAGTACCCAGCAGAGTAAGGGTCTCATGACTGACAGCCGCCAGGACTGCCCGTGGTGGGGCAGGGGTCAGTCCCCAGGTGCTGCTCCCGGCAAAGGGGGGAAATGCAGAGAAGGCAAGGACCCTGCGGGAGGCCCTGCCAGCACTCAGGAAGCCGAACTGTCAACGAGTAGGCTTGGGTGTCTTGGGGCTCAGGAGGGGAGGTGGCCTCACTGCGCCCGCACCTGCGGAGCTGGCCGCCCTCAGGAAGCGCTTCCCACCTGCTCTTTTGCTGGCGCGGCTGGAACCATGACAGGCTCTGTGCAGGGGGATGAACGAAACTGCACACCTCGCTCATCCCACGTGGCCCTGCCTTCCGGACTGAGTTGAGCAGGGGAGGCAGGCGTGCCCTGGACTCCAGACAGAAAAGGCACAGGTTACATGCCCATCGCTGAGGCGTGTGCCAGGGCCACGGGAATGCCCAGGAGGGGCGGTCAGCCGAGACAGGAGGTCAGGGGCATTCACGGGAGGTCTGGGCCGGGGAGGCTGAGAAGGGTGGGGAAAGGCTGTGGCAGAGCGGGAGGGCAGTCCTGGAGGATCCCGGCTTTTTATTCTGGGGCCCTGACTTTGCCCCGTGGGCCCTGGAGGGAGCTGGGGGCCAGGCAGACAGGCACACAACTGTCCAGTGGGTGAGCTGGGGGTGGGGGTGGCGGGGCAGGGGAGGGAGGAAGGAGGCCAGGAGACGGGCTGTAGGCCCCTGCTGGCTGCAGAGGACAGCCCAAGGTTACCTTGGTCCATGGCTCCGCTGCTCGGCTGCCGCCAGCGATGACAACAGAGAACCGCCAGCCTTCCTGAGTTTTATTATCATTCAAATGAGGACGTGGAGAGGTATTTCATTTGATTGGTGGGATAATAGGAACCATTTATCTACCTTCTCTCAACCTTTCATATCTGTTTCACTATTTTATGGGATCGCATACATCATAGTAAAGGCAGAAATGTATTTTTTCCCCTGACTTGGGGCTGTGTGGGCAGGGAGGGGAGCAGGCTCTCGGAGTGGCTGGCAGGAGCCGAAGGAAATGAAATCGAAAAAGACTATTATTGGTGACACACAGTTACATCTGAAAGGGAATAAGAAACTCCCCAGCGCACGCGGATGAAGGTCTAAATGGAAGATCTAACAGCCTGAAGCTCTGGGTCCAGCGACAGGGGCCGGACTGAGGGAGGGCCTGAGGGGCGGGAGGACAGGCTGGGGGGAGTGAAGGGGTGGGGGGCGGGCAGGGGCCGGAGCAGGGCTGGCACGAGGGGCACGTGGCCCAGCTGTTGGAATTCTTTGTCTTTCTTCAGTTGTGATAAATTACACATGTCAAACAAGGATCCATTCTCCTTTTGAGACAATTAGAACATTCCAGGTAAAGCCCTCTGTGGCCACTAGCTGCAGCCCCTCTTCCCCTTCCCCAGAGGTAACTGCTATTAACATTTCTTTTTCCCGTTGGTTTTACAAATGTGTAAAGATACCTTAAAAGAGGTAGTACTTTTACGGATTTTTTTCTTTCTTAAAACGCATTGTACTGTATCATTCAGCTTCTTCTTTTGCACTCAGTATGTTTTCAAGCTCTGTGTGCGTAGATCCACGTGGCTCTCCATGCTTCCTGGAACTGCCGTGTCGTTTTCCCTTCCACGACGGGCCCGTGTTTTAGCCCAGTGTCCCCCTGACGAACATGTGGGTGCTTCCAGCATGTCACAGTTACAGACCGTGCTGCAAGGATCCTAGTTCTCTTCCTGGGCCCCTGGCCAGTGTCTGGAGGGCAGGAGGGCAGCGACACACTGCGGGGGAGGGGCGTGTGTTTCCCGGTGGAGGGGGCTGTCCAGCTGATGCCCAGTCTCTCCGCCGGGGCCTCCAGCGGAGCCTGCTGTTCAGGCACTGCGGGTGCAAGTGCACCGACGTTCATGCTTGGGGTCCTGCCCAGGGAGGTGGCAGAGGGGGCAGCAAAGAGCTGGAGGGACAAGGCATCATAGTGGAAGGGGGAGACCTGACACTTTGAGGGGTCCTCAGAGCTCCAGGCATGACCCCACAAGGTGGGGAGCAGGGTTCCAGGGACGCAGGCAAAGGGCCGACGTGCATGATCTTGGACGAGACGGTGGGGCCACAGGCAAGGGCTGAGGGTGGGTGAGGGCAGGATCAGAGGCACCGTACGGCTGGCAGGGTAGCTGGCCCACAGGGCCAAGGAGGAGGGCTAAGACAACGCCCACGTCTGTGGACGGTGCCAGCACAGGGCAGGGGGTGGAGCACCTGGTCATGGGGGTCCTCCAGGGCCCCCGGCTCCCTGACGGCAGCACACACCCCCGAGGATCCAGATGAGCGCGGGAGGCTTAGCCCAGGCCCACGTGCTGCTCAGGCCCTGTGCATGGGACAGCATTTGGGGCCTGGCCCTCAGGGATGTGGGGGAGGAGGAGCCAGGGGAACAGGGGCAGTGGCCTGGTAGGGACGAGTCTCTCTATCTTGGGAGAAAGACTCGGGTTCCAGAACTCTCCAAGGAGTCCAGTTGCAAGGATTATAAGAAAGAGTTGCTTTTTCTATTTTTAAATAAAAACAGCTTTATTGAGATATAAGTCACATACCACACAATTCACCCATTTAAAGTGTACCACTCAGCGGTTTTTAGTGTATTCGCAGATACATGCAACCACCATCACAGTCAATTTAGGACATTTTCATCACCTCCAAAAGAAACCCTTTAGCCAACAGCCCCCCATCCCCCAACCCTAGGCAACCACCGATCTGTTGTCTGTCTCTACAGATCTCCCCATCTGGACATTTCACAGGAAGGGGATCATACACAATGTGGCCTTTTGTGTCTGCCTTAATTCCCTTAGCACAAGGTTCCAAGGAGCACCCGTGTTGCAGCGTGTCAGCACCTTGTTCCTTTATACGGATGGGCCACATTTTGTTCTTCCATTCATCCACTGATGGGCATTTGGGTTGTTTTTGCCTTTTTGTTTTGTTTTGTTTTTTCTGAGAAAGATTGGCCCTGAGCTAACATCTGTGCCATCTTCCTCTACTTCGTGTGTGGGACGCCGCCACAGCAGGCTAGACGAGTGGGGTGGGTCTGTGCCTGGGATCTGAGCCCGGGAACTGGGGCCGCCGGAGCAGAGCACGCCGAACCTAACCGCTACGCCGCCGGGCCAGCCCGTTTCCACTTTTTCTTGACTATTATGAACCGTGCTATAAACACTCGGGTACACGCTTCAGTGTGGACACGTGTTTTCATTTCTCCTGGACACACTCCTCGGAGGGGACTTGCTGGGCCGTATGGTGACTGTGTGAGGAACGGCCAGGCTGTTTTCCACGGCGGCTGCGCCACTCCACCATCCCACCCGCAGTGCCTGGGGACTCTGCTTTCTCCACAGCTCTCGCCAACACTTGTTATCCTCTGGCTTTTTGCTTCGAGCTCTCCCAGTGGGAGGAGCTGCTTTTTGAGGCAACTTCAGAAGCTGGGGGCACGAGCGTGGGGAAGCCCTCTGGGGCTTTTCTGGGTCTTCCACCCAGCTCTGCTCTCTCCTGGGTTGGATTCATCTCGCTCAGACCTTGGCCCCATGAGGCAGCTTCAGGCCCCTTCCTGACCTCGAAGGCCCCAGGGAGGCTGTACTCATCATGGTTCTCCAGAGACACAGGACCAACAGGAGGTACATAGAGAGATTTATTGTAAGGAATCGGCTCACGTGATGGTGGAGGCGGACGAGTCTCAAGATCTGCAGGGTGAGTCAGAGGCTCGCAGCCCAGGAAAGGCGATGGTGTAGCTCGAGTCCAAAGGCCGGCAGGGTCGAGACCCAGGAGAACCGATGTTTCAGTTTGAGTCTGCAGTCAGGAAAAAGCTGATGTCTCAATTCAAAAGCAGTCGGGCAGGAGGAATCCTCTCCTACTCAGGGGAGGTCAGCCTTTGTCTTCCATTCAGGCCCTCCACTGATTGGACAAGGCCCACCCACACTGGGGAGAGTAATCTGCTTTACTCAATCTATCGATTCAAATGTTAATCTCATCCAGAAACAGCCTCACAGAAACACCTGGAACAATATTTGAACAAATACCTGGGCACAGTGGCCCAGTCAAGTTGACACAAAATTAGCCTTCACACAGGCTCTCAGTGGTCGGCTCGGCCACCTCTTGACCTTCGGTTGGGAGTCAGTGTATTTCCTCTTATGATTGATGGTCACAGTGGGGCTGTGGACTCTTGGAACCAAAAGATCCTTGACTGATGCCATCAGTACTTCTGAGGGGCTCAGAGTCCAGACACCCGTCAGGGCCGAGGGGCACTCCCTGATGAGACCAGGCAAATGAGCCCATTGTCTGGAGCCTGCAGCCCTTCCTCTGAGTTGGGAGCCCCACGAGGGGCCTCTGCCTTCATCAGTTAAACCTGGACCACTGCTGCGTGGATCTCCCTCTCTCCCTGGGGGTCTCTCCCTCTGGTTCCCGCCACCCAGCCCCGGGCCTTGTTCCCCACCCGCTGGCTGATGCTCTCAATTTCTCCATCCATGTGGCCTCTGCAGGGCAGGCAGGGTGGCTTCCTGGCCTCTGCCAGGAGCTCGCCACAGGGCATCTCAATGTCTTGATGGACCTGTCCCAGGAGGAGGGACCCACCTCTGCAGCCCCCACCCTCTGTGCAGCTCTCAGCACACAGTGTCACCAGAAGGGGCCTTGTCTCCCTACAGTTGTGGCTTCACCCTAGCCAGCCTGGGGTGGTGGACACTGTGAAGTCCTCCCCAGCGTGGGCTGGTGATGCCTGCCACACCCTCGCTACCGTATCCCACCCCCTGCAGCAACCAGACCCCGGCCTGGGGGTGCAGGCTCCACAGAGAAGAAAGAAGCTCAGCTTTTGAGCTTCCAGAGGTCCCGTCATAAACAGGAACGTGGCCTGTCCAGTGTGCTTTCTGCCCTCAGCACAGACACGTGAGGTCACAACTTCTGTGTGGCTGGGACAGAGAGGAGCATGGGGGTGAGATGAGTCGGCCGGGCTCTGCTGGGCTCCCGGTGTGTGTGTGTGTGTGTGTGTGTCTGTGTGTAAATCCCTGGGGGCTACAGAGGGTTAGCCCCGGGGAGTTGGGGATCAGATTGAGGGGGCACCTGAGCCTTTTCTCCTGGCTGGGCGAGCTCCCCGGGTGCTCCGTGCCCTGACAAGCTGTGGTGACAGTAGACAGGAGGTGACGGGTGGCTTGCAGTGAGGGCCTGAGACAGCCCGGTGAGCCCCCCAGCCCCAGAACACCAGGGGAGCCACCACGCTCCCCAGGAGGGCCTGGAGGGGCCTCCCGGTGGTGACGGGGGGAGGCCACAGCCCACACTGTCTTGGCCCTTATGAGCAGGGACCAGATGGGGACACAGACACCTCATCGGCTGCCAACGCTGAAGGGGGATGACAGCCAAGAACCAGATGTCCCCGTGTATGTCTTGGGGGTGCCAGCAGGGACAACACTGACTTATGACCCATCTGCCACTGCCCCCCATGTTCTGACGCACCCACATTCACGGGATCGGGGACAAGGAGATGGCGGGACCCCTGAATCGACTGGGTTTCAACCCTCATTGCTGAACTGACCAAGACTTATTGCTGTTGCTGGGCAAAGACAGGAACTGGAAATCAAGAAGAATACTGACAGTGGGCACACACTGGTGGTTCTGGCACACTTGGCTTAGAGGCCTGAATACTCACACCCACAACCTGCGGCTTAATTCAAGACAGTGGCTGGGGACTCCCATGGGGGTCACGGGGGGCACGGCAGGGCTCTCCCCCACCCTGGGCTGTGCAGATGGACACCAGCGTGGATTTGGACACGCCCTCCCCACCGTCCCTCCTCGGGACCCGTCCGTCTGGCTGCACGCAGGTTCCGGGGGGTAAGGAGGGGCGGGGGAGTGGCGAGCAGCGCTGTCCACCTTCCTGCGCCCGGGAGTCCCCGTCTGCTGGGTGACACGGTCAGGAGCGGGGATGAGGAGGGAGGCAGGAGGCAGCAGCGTCGTCACAGAGGCTCCTGGGAAAAAGGGGTGTTGTTTGTAGGCCCGGGGCGGGGAAGCAGCAGACTTGGGAGCACGACCCAGCTCTGGGATCCCGGGCGGGTCCTAGGCTCTCTGAGCCCTCAGCTCCTCACCCCGAACAGGGCGGGGTTTCCGCCTGACCCCACCTTCCCCTTCACGGCTCTCCCGGGACTTCGGGCCGGGCTGACCCTGGCCTCTGCCGTCAGGCGTGGGTGGGTCCAGGCCTGGCTGACAGACTGTTCTGGCACCCTTGTGGGAAGTAGGGGCCGAGAGGAGCTGGCTCCCCGGGTGGTGAGCGGAGAGCGCGGCCTGGAGCTGCCGGCCCGTGGAGGGCGGCCTGTGCGAGAGTGACTCCGGTTCAGATGAGAGCAGAGCTGAGAGAGAAGAGCTGCGGCTGCCGTAACTAAACGCCGTCTACCGAGGGCTCCGAGAAGGGACGTCACCTCTCAGCTCCGGAGGCCGGGACGTCCAAGATCTAGGCACTGGCAAGGTAGGTCCCAGCCTGAGGCCTCTTCTCCTGGCGTGTAGACGGCTACCTTCTCGCTGCGTCCTCGTGTGGCGGGGCAGGGGGAGAGAGAGCGTGAGTGTCCTCTCACATCTCTTCTCATAAGGACATTACCCTGTGGAGTCAGGGCCCCAGCTTTATGACCTCATTTAACCTTGATTACCTCCGTAAAGGCCCTGTCTCCAAATGCAGTCACATTGGGGCTTGGGTCTTCAACATATCAACGTGCGGGGACACAAACATTCAGTCCACAACAGAGTCCTAGGAACATGATTTGCACCCCTGGATCCAGCTATGCCTGAGGCCGAAACTACTCATGGACTTTTCAGTTACATAAGCCATTCCACTCCAGGACAATTTGTCTTGGGTTTCTGCAACTTGCAACCGAGAGAGTCCTGTGACAGGTGTCGTAGTTGTTACACGTGTGTGTGCTTAGCACACAGCATGTGTGGAAGAAGTGTTCATTCGGTCCCTGGAGAGAAAGCACAAATGTTCAATGTAAGGAGGGGAAGCAGTCAGGAGAGAACCGGGAGAAGACAAGGAAAGGCTAATCAGGAGAGGGAAGGAAGGACTCGGGAACGATGAAGGGACTGCAGGGAAGTGTTATTTGGAAGGAAAGTGAGAAGAGAGAAAAGAAGCCAGGACTTATTGTTGGAAATGTTTGGTTCCCAGCAAATTCAGTTCCTGTACCCCACAGAGGCAGGGGGTCTGTGGAGGTGAAGCCCATGGAGTGGGCTCGGGGCTGCAGGCTGGGCCAGGGAGCCCACGAGGCTGGTGTGGACGTGAGTCAGACGGCGTCCGAGAGGGCCAGGGACCCCCCCGCAGCCTGCCCAGTGCTTCACTGCAGACTGTCCCCCGTCCCCAGAGCTATCCTTTAAAAGACGTAAATCAATCAGGTCTCTTTCCTGCTTCTCCTCCTCCCTGCCCCTGACATGCCCCTGTGCCTTCCCGGGCCCACTGCCTCTGCCCACACCTGCTGCAGCCCACCGGCCCGCCCTCCTGTTCTCAGGTAAGCCTCGTCCCACCCCCGCACCGCGGCCCCTCTGCCTGCAATGCCTTCTCCATGACCTTCCCCTTCAGCTCCTTCCCCACTGGAGACTCAGCCCAGTGTCCCCTCCTCAGGGAGTCCCCCTGGCAGTCCTGGAGGCTGACCGCAGGGCCCTGTGCTGATGCTCCTGGCAGCACTCGCCACCACCTGAAACGAAGACACGCGGTCACCTTCACTGCCTTGTCGCCCTCTCCTGGCCCCCGATACCAGCGCCTGCGGGACCCTGCTATGCTCACTGCCACCCCCAGGCCCAGGACAGAGCAGTCCCTTAGCAGAGTCCCTGACGGGACACCAAATGCCTCTGGAGGACCCTGTGCCAGGCCCCGGGCCGTCTCCGGGGTTGCAAACCCAGGTGAGCAGAAGTGGCTTTCAGGTTCTCTAAAGCTGAACGCAATTTCGGTCTGAGCCTCCATTACAGTAAACTCAGTACAAATGTAGGCAGTTCAGGGTGGTGTTGGTCAAATCTGGGTCCCGCTCCTCACCAGGGCTGCCTTGAAGGCAGGGGAGGGGCCCACGAAGGGTCAAGGCCTCGAACGGGCCAGTTCACCACGCGTCATGCAGCATCCACGTTCCCAGAGCTCTCCGGCTCTCCACACCGGCTCCCACTGGGGAGTCCAGTCCTGCCTGAGCCTGGGTCCATCCTCTACCACACGCCCCTTCCTGGACACTGGAGTCCCCTGTCACGTTCCAGGGCCACTCTGGTGACCATCTCACTCCAAGACAAATATTCTGCCTCCATGGGGCACATGGGGGCCCTCCGAGCTGCCCCAAGCCTGTGTGGCCCAACCCCTCCTAAGAGAGTTTATTCTGTCTTGCTGGCCGGGGGGCCGGGCGGGTGGGGTCTCTGTGGGCCTCACTGCTCCCAGGGCCTTGCCTCAGAAGTGAGGCCCAGTGCTGCTGCCCTGGGATCCCCACACTCCACACAGGACGCGGCCAGCCCCCCACCGCTCCCCACTGGGAGGCGCCAGAAGCCCCTCTCATCTGCCTCCGGGCTCTCCCCAGCCTGGGGGTCTTCCTCTAGAAAGCGTTGACCGGAACAGCTCTGACCTGTTGCTCCTGGTGTAAATGATAGCCTGAGGCTTTTCAGGGCTCCCTGGAGTCCTCGGAGAATGGGGGACGTGGAGGGGAAGGGAGAGCAAGGGGTGCAAGGAAGACAGCTGCCAGAGGCACCTCCACTCCTACTGTCAGGACAGACCAAGGGCGACGAATCTGAGGGGTCCTGGGTGCCCGGCGTGTGGGCGCAAGGCTCGTACAGAAGGGGGGGTGCTGAGGGGGTGAGGCCCGGCAGTGGGCTTCGACTTGCTTTAACCAGGTTCTTGGTTTCGACCAACGGAGGCTGCAGCGCAGGTCTGCTCAGGCCTGAGCTCAGGGGCTGTGGCGGCAGGGACTGGCCGGGTGAAGGCCCCGGCCGCCGCTGTGCGCTGCGCTGACTCCTCATCAGATTTTCCATCTCAGCCACCGGCCTCCAGCCCCCACCTCCCCCTGCTGCGTTGCTTAATTCCCTCTCTCTGCTGCAATCCGTTTTTTAAGTCCACAGAGCCACCGGGCTGAAGCGGGCTTCCCGGGAGGCGCTGCGGAGAAGAGAGACCCACCTTGGCCGGGCCTCCTGGGGCAGCCGGAGGGGGCCGGCTCCGGATGGGGGTGCCCTGGCAGGCATCTTAGCCGAGCTGGAGGCCCAGGGGCGTGAGCCCGGTTCCAGCTCAGACTATTTGGTCAGGCATCACCACCCCGGTGGCCCCTTGAAGGGTGGGGACAGTCTAGCCCCTTCCCCCAGCCCCCGCCAGCGGAATATGGGCTCCAAGACGGTGTGGGACGTGGAGACCCAGCCCCAGGAGCGCCCACACCAGGCAGGTGGGTGGGCAGGTGGGTTTGTGTGGCTCCCAGGGAGGGCAGATTTAAAGAAAACCAGAGTTGTATTTAAAAACCAGGAGATTTCACACAAATACCTGGATTTCTAGCTTCTCCTGAGAAACTAGTTGTCAACACTGAACTGCCTCCCACAGGCAAACGGGCTGCAGCCCATTGGGAGGGGGCTGGCCCCGCCCAGGGGACGGCTGGCTCCGAGTGTGGCACAGAGAGGCCAGAAGTCAGAGCTCTCTCCTTCCCTCTCCGTTGTTCTGCGGGTTTCTGGGGGGCAAGGGCCCTCTCTTTCTCTGCATCTCTGTCTCTTCCTCACTGTAATGCCAAGCCCAGAGCCTGGCACATACAGGTGCCGAATAAATACATTTCAACGAGCAGCTGCACGAATGAGCGAATGAATAGCGGTGCCTGCCCAGGGTTATGAGGCTGAATGGGACTCTGCCGTCTGAAAAGTTGAGTCTGAATTGCAGGCCAAGGAAGCAGAGAGACAGAGGCTGGGGGCACTGGAGGAGTCCAGGGCACTTGGGGTGGGGTGGGGATGAGGGCAGGGAGGTCAGCTGGTGGTGGCCCAAAGGCCAAACTGAGGAGCTGGGATTTGTTATCCAATCACATGAGTTTAAAAAGCCCACAGAGACTGGGGACCACCCCAGACCCACACTTCAAGGCAGAGTGGAGCAATCTGTGTTTTAAAAAAATGTCCCCCAGGTGGGGGACGTGGAACCTCAACAGGCCTGGGCCACCGGCTGTGTGGCCGAGGGGTGACCACTGGTGCCACAGGCCTGCTGCTGCGTCCCCGTCCCTCCGGGGCTGGGTGACTCTGTGAGGGCACTGGTCACCCTTCTGAACGGTGGTCAGGCCCTGTGTCCACCTTAGCCACTCACCACGTTTTCAGTAAGTTTTGGAAGGAAGGAAAAGTGAAATGACTGTTTGTTTTGCCCAAGTAAATCCATTTGTAAAGTACAGCACTTGCTTAATAAAAAAACAACAGCTATTGACAAAATATAAGAAAATAAATTAAAGCAGCAGCTCCTTAAAAGGACCCTGTCCAATAATTTGATTTTTTCCCCCTTCTTCCCTCAAAGGCCAGAACGACACAATCAATCTTGCTGTCCCATAGGCTGTCTCGTTACAGCTTTTTCTTAAGTGGAGAAAAAAAAAAGGAAAGAAAATGAGGTGCTGTCTGCAGCACCGTCACCTCCCGCCCCAGGATGGCTCCCGCTTGGTCCCCGTTTCCCCTGCCCCAGCCTTCTTGTCCCACTGGCAACCCCACCCTGGCCCCCTCCCTGCCCCAGCTGTGCCCTCCAGATGGGGCCAGCATGCCCGGTCAGCTCGGGGCTTCTCCTGTCAACCCCACGGCCCACAGCCCCTGTGGGGACTGTCTTGTCCCCCAGCCCGTGAGTGGGTTCTGGAACAGATTTCTCATCCCGACAGCCCCGTCCGAATGACTGATGCTTTCTACGGGAACGGCGCAGCACAGGATGTGTGCGTGCTCGGGGCAGACACACTTCGCACACGCAGGAGAACTCACTCTGCGGGCAGCACCCTTCTTCCGAGTATGCAGGGGCCTCAGACCGAGGGGGTCCCGCAGCCCCTTCATTACAAGACCCCCCTCCCCGAGCGCCGCCCCTGTGGGGCCACCGCTTGTCCCCGTCAGCCGCACCGCTGGGGTCTGCCCCGCCGTTGGTGGCACTGGGACCACCCCCTACCTCGATGACAGGCGAAGGCATCAGGAATCAGGATCAAATCAGCTCTATAGGCGGTCCCGCCTGTGTCCTCGGACAGGCCACTGCCCCGCTCTGAGCTTCCTCACCCCGAGAGCGACGTCGGTAACACCCAGAGGGTGCTGTGAGGCCTGATCGAGCAGCCACATTAGTAACAACAACAATACCGTGTAATTACGCACTAGCGCCGTGCCTGCTCCTGACACTGTTGGATGACATCCTCATTCAGACGATTAGTAGCCTCAGGTCACAGGTGAGAAAACTGAGGTGCACAGAAGTGGGGTTAATTACTTGTGGTCTTATAACTAGTAAGAGGAAGAAGTTTTTATAGAGAAGAGGGCTTTCCAGAATCCACACACCCCTTGCTTAGTAGTCCCCATTTCCTTCTGGAAAGGTCACCAGCGAGTATGGCCCTCCTGGGAGGGCAGTGATGGCACCTGCCTCCCACAGTGGGAGCAGGAGGGCAGTGTGTCCGAGGCCGTGGGGCCGGGAATGAACTCAGCTGTGAACCTCAACCCAGCCTGCAGGCCCTGGCATTCTGGACTGGGGCCCCCAGCTCCTGGATTCTGGGAGCTCCAAATATACCTTCCCTTTTTGCTGAATATAGGTGGAGCCCATCTGTGCAGCTTGCAACCCGCGGACTCTGCCTGCAACAAGATAAGTGGTAACAACAGCACCAAGAGTGGCCACCATTTCTCGAGCACTTACTATGTGAAATCATTGTAGTGGCAGCAGCAGCCGCAGCACGGGCTGGCAGGAACCTGAATCTCTGAGGGAGCAGAAGCTTCCTCTCCAGTGGAGGAGCCATGGTCCGAGAGGGTGGGCAAGCCCCTGCTGCTTTGCTGTCTCTGCTGCTTGGGCTCAGTACATGCAGTTATTGGAAGTGCATGGCAGGTGGAACTAAATGAAGCCCCAGGCTCTGGCCTGAGGGATGGAAAAGGGGAACCTCAGTGAACTGGGAAGTCCAGAGAAGAAGCTGGGAAAAGCAGCCCCTAAAGTTGCTTATGAAATCCTGGGCTCACCCCCAAAGTGTACATGATCTGACTCCAAACTGTGTGCATAGACCTGAGAACTGAACTGTGGGACAGACCACCACCCAAACCCTAGACTGGCCTTGGGTGGTGCATGGATGGGACAGATCTAAATAGCACTGCGAAAGCTTTGAAAATTGCACTGACATGGGAACCACAACTCACAGGAGGCTGGTGGGAACCTGTGGCCTGAACTCAACTGGGTCAATCACCTGCTAAAAAAAAATATCAAAACTACTTCCATATAGGAAGGACCAAGAAAATCTCAACTCACTTGGGAAAAGACAATCAATGGATGTCAATGCTGAGATGACTTTTCTGAGATATCAAAGAGTTTACGACAGTTGTCATAAAAATGGTCCAATACGTAAGGCAAACACCCCTGAAATGCAGGGAAAGATAGAAAGTCTCAGCACAGAAATAGAAGGTATCAAGAAGAACCAAATGGAAATTTAGAAGTGAAAAATACAACAACTGAAATTAAAAACTCACTGGATGGGCTCGATAGCAGAGTGGAGATGATGGAGGCAACAGTCAGGGAATGTGAAGATAGACCAATAGATGCCATCTAATCTGAACAGAGAGGAAAAAGATTGGGGAAAAATGAACAGAGCCTCGGGGGCCTGTGGGACACACCAAAAGGTCTAGCATTCATGTCATTGGAATCTTGGAAGGAGAAGAGAAAAAGGGGTCCAGAAAAAATATTTGAAAAAATAATGGTGGAAATCTTCCAAATTTGGTGAAAATCAGAAACATACAGATATAAGAAGTTCAGTGAATCCTATACAGAATAAATACAAAAAAAATCTAGGCCCAGACACATCATAATCAAACTTCTACAAAGTAAAGACAGAAAAAAATCTTGAAAGCAACCAGAGAAAAATTACATAGTCCCCACAGGGGAGCAATGATTCAGATGACTGCAGATTTCTCACTGGAAAACATGAAGGCCAGAAGGCAGTGGAACAACTTTTTTGTGTGTGTGTGTGTGAGGAAGATTAGCCCTGAGCTGACATCCATTGGCAAACTTCCCCCCTGCTTTTTTTTTTTTTTTTTGCTTGAGGAAAGTTTGCCCTGAGCTGACATCTGTGCCAATCTTCCTCTACTTTGTATGTGGGATGCCTCCACAGCATGGCTGATGAGTGGAGCAGGTCCACGCCTGGGATCTGAACCCGGCATGCTAAAGCAGAACACGGGGAACTTGAACCACTTGGCCATGGGGCTGGCCCCGTAGAACAATGTTTTAAAAATGCTGAAAGAAAAGAACTATCAAATCAGAATTCTTTAGAGGAAATATTTTTCAGGGATGAGGGTAAAATAAAGACATTTTCAGATGAAGGAAAGCTAAGAGAATTTGTTACCAAGAGACCTACAGTAAAAGATTGCTAAAGGAAGTTCTTCAGACAGATAGGAGATAATAGCAGAAAGAAACTTGAAACTTTGGGAATAAAGGAAGAGCAGCAGAAATGGTAAATATTTGGATAAATATGATAGACTATTTCTCTCCTGTTGAGCTCTTTAAAATATGTCTGTTGGTTGAAAATAAAAAAATATAACTATCTGATGGGATAGTCAATGGATGTAACCTAGAAGACAAATACAGTACAAAAGGAGGAGGGTAAAGGGATCTGTATAGTGGTAAGGTTTCTACATTCCACACGAAGTGGTAAAATATTGATTGCAAGTAGATGGAGAAGTTAACTATGTCTATTGTAATTCCTAGAGTAGCCACTAATAAAACTATTCAAGGAGAGATAGTAAAAAAAAAAAAAAAGTATATTCACAGGCAAGAAAACTTAAATCTTAACTTTATGCAAAAATTAATTCTAAATAGATTACAGATAAAATTTTGAAAGGAGACATAGGGGAAAATCTTTGTGACCTGGGAACAGGCAGAATTATGACATTAAAAGCACAATACATAAAAGAATTGTGCCTCAACAAAACTTCTGCTCCGAGAAGGACACTGTTAAGAGAATGAAAGACAAGCTACAAACTTGGAGAGAATATGTGCAGACCACATATCCAACAAAAAATTTGTAATCAAAGTATGTGAAGAACTCTCAAAATTCAACAGTAAGAAAGCGAACAACCCAGTTAAACACTGGACAAAAGGTCTGAACAGGCACCTCACCCAAGAGGAGATAAGGATGGCCAGTGGGCACATGGGAAGATGTTCAACATCATTAACCATTAGGGAAAAAAGATGTAACTGCACACCTGGTGGAATGGACGAAACAAAAAATATACTGACAAAACCAAGTGATGGCAAGGAGGTAGAGCAACTGGAACTCTCACACGTTGCTGGTGGAAATGTAACATGGTACAGTCACTCTGGAAAACAGTGTGACAGTTTGTTATGAAGTTAACATATACTTACCACTTAACCCAGCAACCCCACTCCTGGGTGTTTACCCTAGAGAAATGAAAACTTATGTTCTCACGAAGACAGGTACTCGAATATTCAGAGCAGCTCTATTGATAAGTGCCAAGAATGGGAAACAATCCCAACGCCCTCCGATAGGTGAACGGGTAAACTGTGGCACACCATTCAGTGGAGCACTGCTCTGCAACAAGAGGAACAAACTCTTGAGACATGAAACAATTTGGATGAGTTTCAAAGGCATCGTGCTGAGTGAAAGAAGCCAGTCTCAAAGGTTGCATACTGTGTGAGTCCGTCTATGTGACATTCTCGAGAAAACGAAGCTATAGCGATGACAGTGGTGATGGAACTCTTCTGCATCCTGATTGTGGTGGTTGCACAATCCACACATGTGCCAAAATTCATAGACTATATACATACACACAAAAAGACCATTTTGCTGTGTTTTAACAATAAACAAACAAAACAAAAACGCTGTGAGGAAAAATTCCTGAGGAGTTCATCCCTGCTGGGTCTCCAGTGAGGGATTCAGTACAAAGCTGGATCAGGTAAGGTTTACATTTTTGAGGTTCTCACAAAGCTAGTAACAGTGTGACAGAAGATTTCACCTTAATTGGCACCTTCTCAGACAGACCTTCCCTGACCCCCCCAAAAAAAGTCATACTCCCATAGTAGTTTCCCATTGCTGCTGTAACAAATTACCACAAACTTAGAGGTTTAAAACAACACACTTTTTATATAATAAAGAGAGGAGGCCTGACATCAGCATCCTGGTGGAGTGAGTTGTCCCCTTTGTCTCTCCCCTCTAAGTTACAACTAAACAGACATTCATTAACCAACAGAGGAGTCCCTACACAGCACAACAGGACACCTGAGAGATCCACACAGCCATACACCTGAAGGTGGGTGGACTGGATCCCCAGGAAGCAGTGGAACTAGATGAGCGGGCCCCTCCCACTCCCCAGTGGCAGCGATCCAGGATGGGGATCCTCACACAGTGGCTGGTGCAACTGGAAGAGGAGGCAGGGGCAGCCCGGCCTGCGTGCAAACACTTTCAGAGTGGTAGCCCGGCCTGCAGGAGAGCCCACTGTGCTGCGGTGGCCCCACCCGTGGGATTGCTCTCCACGGAGTGGTAGTGGCTGAACCCCCACAATGGAGCCCCACCCACCAAGCACAGCATCTCAGCCAAACTGCCAGTGAGCCCAGAGCCAGCCTGCATGAAAAAAGTACCCCTCCCACCTAGCACAGCAGCTCAGCTGGTCCCCTGCCAAGAACAGTGGCACCACCCCACAAGAGTGACCCGCTGAGTGGCCGTGGTCAGCCTGCACAAACACAGAGCAGCCCTACTGGCACAACTTCAAGCAGATGTGGCAGGTGGAATCTGCAACCGGGTAAGACCACAAATGTGCTGGCAAAGGATCACTTCATCAAACGCCATGAAGAACTACAGTGACACTGCAGAGCAGAAGGACAATGACAAGTCTCCAGAAACCAATCCTGAAGTCACAGAAGATAACAATCTAAATGACAGAGAATTCAAAATAGTTGTCATAAAGAACTTCAATGAGTTACAGGAAAACTCAGAAAGACAGTTCAATGAGCTCAGGAGTAAAATTAATGAGCAGAAGGAACACTTCACCAAGGAGAGTGAAGCCCTTAGAAAAACTATACAGAAATTCTGGATATGAAGAACACGATTAACGAGATAAAAAATAATCTAGAAGCCATAAAAAATAGAGCTGACCTTATAGAGGAGAGAATAAGTGACCTGGAAGATAGAAACCTAGAAGTGCTTCAGGTGGAAGAGAAGAGAGAACTAAGATTTTTTAAAAATGAAGAAATTCTTCAAGAAATATCCAACTCAGTTAGGAAAAGCAACATAAGGATTATAGGTATTCCAAAGGGAGAATTGAGGGAGAAAGGAGCAGAGAGCTTTGTTCAAAGAAATAATAGCTGAGAACTTCCCAAACCTGGGGAAGGAACAGGACTTACAAGTATATGAAGCCAACAGAACTCCTAATTACATCAATACCAAAACACCTTTTCCAAGGCATATAATATTAAAACTGGCAAAAGTCAATGACAAAGAAAAAAATATTAAGGGCAGCAAGGGAGAGGAAAGTAACTTACAAAGGAATCCCTATTAAGCTTTTAGCAGATTTCTCAGCAGAAGCTTACAGGCCAGGAGAAAGTGGAATGATATACTCAAAATTCTGAAAGACAAAAACTTTCAGCCAGGAATACTCTCTCCAGTGCAACTATCCTTCAGATACGATGGAGAAATAGTTTTCCCAGATAAACAAAAGCTGAGGGAGTTCACCACCACTAGACCTGCCTTACAAGAAATGGATGAAGGAAGCCCTCCTACCTGAAACAAAAAGGCAAAGATTTTTTTTTATTTTTAAATTAATGTCTTAATAGTTTATAACATTGTGGGGTTTTAGTTGTACATTATTATTTGTCCATCACCATGTGGATGCATCCCTTCACCCCTTGTGCCCACCCCCCAGCCCCCTTCTCCTTCATAACCACCAACCAGTTCTCTCTGTCCGTGTGTTCATTTATATTCCACATGTGAGTGAAATCATGCAGTGTCTGTCCTTCTCTCTCTGGCTTATTTCACTTAACATAATACCCTCTAGGTCCATCCATGTTGTTGTGAGTGGGACAATTCTGTCTTTTCTTATGGCTGAGTAGTATTCCATTGTAGATATATATACACCACATCTTCTTTAACTAATCATCAGTCGAGGGACACTTGGGTTGCTTCCACTTCTTGGCTATAGTGAATAATGCTGCAATGAACATAGGGGTGCATAAGCCTCTTGTGATGGTTGATTTCATGTCCATTGGGTAGATGCCCAAGAGTTGGATTGCTGGATCATAAGTTATTTCTACTTTTAATTAAAAAGGCAAAGATTTACAAAGCTTTGAACAAGAAGATAGACAAAATCAGAAAATGGCAGCTCTCTGTCAGAACAGATTAGCAAACACTTAATTATAACATAAAAGATAAAGAGAAGGAAAGCCTTGAAAAGAACTATAAGCACTTCAATTTAGTCACAAACTCACAATACAAATAAGAGTAATTTATGACAAGAATAACTCGGAAGGGGAAGAGGAAAGGGATGGAACCTGCTTAGGCTAATGGAGATAAGAGGCTATCAGAAAATGGACTATCTCATCTATGAGATCTTTTATTTTTTATTAATTAATTAATTAATTTGTTTGTGAGGAAGACTAGCCCTGAGCTATAATCTGTTGCCAATCCTCCCCTTTTTGCTGAGGAAGACTGGCCCTGGGCTAACATCTGTGCCCATCTTTCTCTACTTTATATGGGATGCTGCCACAGCATGGCTTGACAATCAGTGTGTTGGCCAGCACCTGGGATCCGAACCTGTGAAACCCCGGGTTGCCAAAACACAAACTAAACCACTGTGCCACCGGCTGGCTCCTATAAGATCTTTTATACAAACCTCATGGTAACCACTAAACAAAAAATCAGAGCAGAGCCACAAATCATAAATAAAGAGGAAATTGAGAAAACCATCACAGAAAACCACAAAAGTGAAATGGCAGTGAGAAATACAGAGGAAAAGAAACAATGGAAATATAGAAACTGGAAAACAAGAGACAAAATGGCAGTATTAAGCCCCCATGTATCATAATCAATCTAAATGTAAATGGATTGAATTCTCCAATCAAAAGACACAGAGTGGCTGGATGGATTAAAAAACAGGACCCAACAATGTGCTGCCTCCAGAAAACACATCTCAGCTCTAAAGACAAATGTAGGCTCAGAGTGAAGGGATGGAAGACGATACTCCAAGCATGTGGCAAACAAAAGAAAGTAGGTGTTGCCATACTTATATCAGACAAAGCAGACTTCAAGATAAAAAAGACAATGAGAGACAAACAGGAGCAGTATATAATAATAAAAGGGACATTCCACCAAGAGGACATAACGCATGAATATATATGCACCCAACACAGGGGCACCAAAATTTATAAAGCAACTATTAACAGACCTAAAGGGAGAAATTAAGTGCAACACAATAATAGTAGGAGACCTCAACACCCCACTTACATCAATGGATAGATCATCCAGACAGAAAGTCAACAAGGAAACAGTGGCCTTAAATGAAACACTAGACCAGATGGCCTTAATAGGTATATATATAACATTCCATCCCAAAACAGCAGAGTACACATTCTTCCCAAGTGCATATGGAACATTCTCAAAGATAGACTGTTTGTTGGGCAACAAGGCAAGCCTCAATGAATTTAAGAAGATTGAAGTCATATCAAGCTTTTTTTCTGACTACAATGTTATGAAACTGGAAATAACTACAAGAAAAAAGCTGGGAAAGTCACAAACATGTGGAGACTAAACAATGTGCTACTTAATGATCATTGGATCAATGAAGAAATCAAAGGGGAAATCAAAAGGAGAAAATGAAAATGAAAACACAACATACCAACTCTTATAGGATGCAGTAAAAGTGGTGCTAAGAGGGAAATTTATAGCAATACAAGCATACCTCAACAAACAAGAAAAATCTCTAATAAGTAATCTTAAACTACACCTAACAGAACTACAAAAAGAATAAATAAAACCCAAAGTCAGCAGAAGAGGGAAATAATAAAAATTAGAGCAGAAATAAATGAAATAGAGACTAAAAAAAAAAAGATAGAAAGGATCAATGAAACTAAGAGCTGGTTCTCTGAGAAGATAAACAAAACTGACAAAACCTTAGCCACACTCACTAAGAAAAAAGAGAGAAGGCTCAAATAAATAAAATTAAAAATGAAAGAGGAGAAATTACAATGGACACCACAGAAATACAAAGGATTATAAGAGAATACTGTGAAAAACTATATGCCAACAAATTGGGTAACCTAGAAGAAATGGATAAATTCGTAGACTCATACAACCTCCCCAAACTGAATCAATAAGAAATAGAGAATCTAAATAGACCAATCACAAGTGAAGTGATTGAAACAGTAATGAAAAAATCCCAAAAAACAAAAGTCCAAGACCAGATAGCTTCTCTGGAGAATTCCACCAAACATTCAAAGAAGATGTAATACAATCCTTCTCAAACCATTCCAAAAAATTGAAGAAGATGGAACACTTCCTAACTCATTCTATGAGGGCAACATTACCCTGATCCCAAAGCCAGACAAGGACAACACAAAGAAGGAAAACTAAAGGCCAATATTTCTGATGAACATAGACACAAAAATTCTCAAAAAAATATTGGCAAACCGAATACAGTAATACATTAAAAGGATCATCCACCATGACCAAGTGGGGTTTATGCCAGAGATGCAGGGATGGTTCAACATCCTCAAATCAATCAACGTAATACACCACATTAACAAAATGAAGAATAAAAACCACAGGATCATCTCAATAGACACAGAGAAAGCATTTGACAAGATTCAACATCCATTTATGATGAAAACTCTCAATAAAATGGGTATAGAAGGAAAGTACCTCAACATAATAAAGGCCATATATGACAAACCCTCAGCCAACATCATACATAACAGTGAAAAACCAAAAGCTATTCCTCTGAGAACAGGAACAAGACAAGGGTGCCCACTCTCACCACTCTTATTCAACATAGTACTGGAGGTTTTGGCCAGAGCAATTAGGCAGGAAAAAGGAATAAAAGGTATCCAAATTGGAAAGGAAGAAGTAAAACTCTCACTGTTTGATGTTTGTGGATGACATGATTCTATATATAGAAAACCCTAAAGAGTCCATCAGAAAACTATTAGAAATAATCAACAACTACAGCAAAGTTGCAGGATACAAAAAAACAACTTACAAAAATCAATTGCATTTCTATACACTAATAATGAACTAGCAGAAAGAGAAGTCAAGAACACAATCCCACTTACAATCGCAACAAAGAGAATAAAATATCTAGGAATAAACTTAGCCAAGGAGGGGAAAGACCTATACACTGAAACTATAAGACATTATTGAAAGAAATCAAAGACATAAAGAAATGGAAAGATATTCCATGCTCATGGATTGGAAGAATAAACACAGTTAAAATGTCCATATTACCTAGAACAATCTACAGATTCAATGCAATCCCAATCAGAATCCCAATGACATTCTTCACAGAAACAGAACAAAGAATACTAAAATTTATATGGGGCAACAAAAGACCCCAAATAGCCAAAGCAATCCTGAGAAAAAGAACAAAGCTGGAGGCATCACAATCCCTGACTTCAAGATATACTACAAAGCTACAGTAATCAAAACAGCATGGTACTGGTACAAAAACAGACACACAGATCAATGGAACAGAATTGAAAGCCCAGAAATAAATGCACACATCTGTGGACAGCTAATCTCTGACAAAGGAGCCAAGGACATACAATGGAGAAAGGGAAGTCTCTTCAATAAATGGTGCTGGGAAAACTGGACAGTCGCATGCAAAAAAAGTAGACCATCTTCTATCTCCATACACAAAAATTAACTCACAATGGATCAAAGACTTGAATGTAAGACCTAAAATCATAAAACTCCTGGAAGAAAATAACAGGCAGTGCACTAACTGACATCAGTCATAAAGGGATCCTTTCAGATTCCATGTCTACTTGGACAAGGGAAACAAAAGAAAAAATGAACAAGTGGGACTTCATCAGACTACAGAGCTTCTACAAGGCAAATGAAACCAGGATCAAAATGAACAGACAACCCACCAGCTGGGAGAAAACATTCGCAAATCGTATATCCGACAAGGGGTTAATCTCCATAACATATAAAGAACTCAGACAACTGAACAACAAAAAAACAAACAACCCGATCAAAAAATGGGCAGAGGATATGAACAGACATTTTTCCAAGGAAGATATACAGATGGCCAATAGACACATGAAAAGATGTTCAACATCACTAATCATCAGGGAAATGCAAATCAAAACTACACTAAGATATCACCTGACACCCGTTAGAATGGCTATAATCACCAAGACAAAAAACAACAAATGTTGGAGAGGTTGTGGAGAAACCGGAACTCTAATTCACTGCTGGTGGGAATGCAAACTGGTGCAGCCTCTATGGAAAACAGTATGAGATTCCTCAAAAAATTAAAAATAGAAATACCTTATGATCCAGCAATCCCACTACTGGGTATTTATCCAAAGAACATGAAATAAACAATACAAAGAGACTTATGCACCCCTCTGTTCATTGCATATATTCCTTCACAATAGCCAAGAAGTGGAAGCAACCCAAGTGCCCATCAACTTATGAATGTATAACAAAGATGTAACATTTGTATATCTAATGGAATACTACTCAGCCATAAAAAAAGACAAAATCGTCCCATTTGCAACAACATGGATGGACCTTGAGGGTATTAGGTTAAGCGAAATAAGCCAGAGAGAGAAGGACAAACACAGTATGATCTCACTCATATGTGGAAGATAAACAAACACACAGACAGAACTGATTAGCGGTTACCGGAGGGGAAGGGGGTGGGGGCGAAGGGGTGAGGGGCACACGTGTATGGTGACAGATGAAAAGCAGACTGTTGGCGGTGAGCACAAAGCAGTCTGTGCAGAAACTGATACATAATAAAGTACACCTGAGATTACACAATGTTATAAACCAACGTGACCTCAATAAAATAACTAAAAAAGAAAAAACCACACTTCTTAATCTTACTGTTCTGGAGGTCAGAAGTCCGAATTGGGTCTCACTGGGCTCAAATCAAAGTGCCAGCAGGACCGCACTCCTTGGGGGGCTCTCGGGGAGGGTCTGTTTCCCTGCCTTTTCTCCAGCGTCTAGAGGCGGCCCTCGTTCCTCC
Source organism: Tapirus indicus (assembly GCA_031878705.1). Classification (NCBI taxonomy): domain Eukaryota; kingdom Metazoa; phylum Chordata; class Mammalia; order Perissodactyla; family Tapiridae; genus Tapirus; species Tapirus indicus. The sequence goes on along the minus strand of CM062925.1, from coordinate 93,110,882 downwards.
ACCCTGTGGCCCTTCCCTCCATCCTCAAAGGCAGTGACACTGGGCTCACACTGCTGTCTCTCTGGTCCTCTCTCCCTCTTCCACCTCTAAGGACCTTGTCACTGGGCCCACTGGCTAATCCAGGATAATCTCCCCAGCTGGAGGTCAGCTGGTCAGCAGCTGCAGCGACACCAACCACCTGGAATCAGGCCAGACCTCACAGGTGAAGGCCGCTGCCCTCACTTCAGACCCCAACCTCAAGTTCAGTGTCTCCAGGACACCCTCACTTCTGAGCAGCTGGCTGCCGCTTCAGGGGCTCTCACTCCCCCCTCAGGTTCTAGAATTTGCTAGAATGACTCACAGAAATCACAGGAAAGCACTACACTTATCATTACAAAAGGATGCAGATCAGAACCAGCCAAAGGGAGAGACACAAAGGACAAGGTCTGGGAGGGCTGCGGACACGGAACTTCCCTGTCCTCTCCCGTGGAGTCAGGACACGTCACCTGCCCTGCACATCAATGTACGACTTACACGGAGTATGCCAACCAGGAAGCCCACGGGCGCTGTGGTGTCCAGAGCTTCTGCCGGGTTTCATTGTGCGGTGTGATTGACTGGACTCATGGAACCACTGGCCACGTGGTTGAACTCAAAGTGCAGCCCCGTCTCCTCCGTGGAGGTCAGGCCCACGCCCTGTGGCCCAGAGCTCCAACTCTAATCACACGGCTGGTCTTTCTGGCATGACCAGCCCCATCCCGAGTCACCTCGTCAGCATAAACTGTCCGGTGTGGTGCAGGGGCCACCACAAATAAGAAAGACCCTCCTTTCCCTCTGAAATTCCAAAGATTTAGAGGGTGCCTCCCAGGAAGCAGGGACAGAGGCCAGACACGTGTTTATTGTACACAACCTTAATCCCATCTGCAACCCTAGTTCCCCTTTGGTGCATACCCTAACTTATTCACAGGTTCTGGGGACGAGGCCGTGGCAATCTTTGGGGCACAGCATCATTCCGTCCCACCACAGCCTCCCAGTTGCTCTGACAAGTCATCTTGTTTTATTATCAACCACCTCCATCGCTCCACGAGGTGGCCTTATTTATTTTGTTTATTGTGTGTCTCCTCCACTGCTACCAGACAGGTCCCTGGCACATGACTGAGCGAGAAAGGGGAAGAGTCAGAGCAGGTGACACTCTTTGAAGGATGAGCACAGCGGTGCAGGGGTAGCAGGCGCTCGGGCAAAGAGCAGCACGTGCAAATGGACAGAGGAGAGAAGGTTGGTTTGGGTCAGGGAGCCCTGAGTGGGTCGCTGCAGCTGGAGCAGTGGGTGTGTTGTGGGAGGCAGGGGAGATGTTGGGATAAAGAAGGACCATCTTCGACACAACTGAATGTGCCAGGCTAAAGACCCGATGGCACTTCTGGAATCTGCTCTAGTGCCTTTGCTGTCTGACCCAGACTCCAGGAGGGAAGCACAAAGGTGTGACAAACGAGGCAGGGACCCTGGGGCCAGACAGACGTGGGCTCGAATGCCAGCGCTGCTGCTTACGGTTGTGGCCGTCAGCAAGTCTCCTCCCCTCTCTGCTGCCGTCACTGGGGCCGGCTCACTCAACACTCCTGTTCAGCCCACCTCTCCTCTGCCGTCCTCTATCGTGGACCCCAAAGAGCTCAGTTTCCCAAGGTCTCTTGCAGCAAATGACACAGATGAGGCCAATGAGCTGGAAGTAGACCCCTAGTGAGAGGTGTTCTGGAAAGGGAAAAGGCGCAATAAAAGGAAGACTCACTTGGCTGCATCAGAATTTCGCCTTCTCTCCTTCCTGCTTTGAATGCCAACTTACGTCAGGAGCAGCAGCACCTACTCTGTGACCAGGAGGGGCAAGCTAAGAGTAACGGCCTAAGACAAACGGGGCAGAAGATGCAAAGTCCCTCAGCCTATGAGGACATCACTGAGCAACTGGACCAGTGTCAGCAGTTACCCACCTTTGGGCGTTAGTTGGATATTCTGTCACTTACGTTCAAACACAGTCCTAATTAATAAACCCTCTAAGCCTCCATTTCCTCTTCTGGTACCTGGAGCTAATAATATTTATCAATATGCATTACACTCACGTCACGTGCCAAGAGCTCCTCTCGGTGCTGGTGGCAAAGCGGGGAAGAAGACAGAAGGTCCCCCTTCTTTTTGCATGTACATTTTGGGGGGAGAGACAGACACCGAACCCATAAATAGGCAAGAACATATCTGATCGTGAAAAGTGCTGTGAAGAGAAGAAAAGAAGGCAACGTGACAGAGAGAGACTGGTGTGGCCATGATATGGGGTCCTCAGGATGGGATTCTGTGAGGAAGTGATACTTGAGCTGAGACTTGAATGGGAAGAAAATGACAGGAGAGAGTGTGGGGAACAGCATTCCTGGCAGAGGGAATAGCAAGGGCAAAGGCCTTGAGGCAGAGTCACGCTTGGTGAGTGGGAAGACTAGGAAGAAGGCCAGATGGCTAGATGGCACTAAGTGATGGGGGGAGAGGATGGAGGTGAGTCCAGAGAGGTGGGCGGGGGTCAGCTGGCATACGTCTTGGTAAGCAGGATGGATTTATTCTAAATGCAAAAGAGAAGCCATCGGAGGGCTTTCAGAGGCTTGTGGGACAATGACTTGAGTACCTTGTACACCAGAGGTGCTTAATAAACGTCTATAGCCTAGGGTAGATGGTACATCCATTTAGTGTCCCTTTTCAGGCTCAACCAGCCCCTTCCCCTGCCTCCTGCCCCCAGCTCCTGAGCTGGATCCCTCCGGCTGCCTTCTGAGTTCTCCCGGCCTGCGCCGTCCTCTCCCGGGGGCCGTCTGCTCCCTCCAGAGCTGGCGAGCATAATTGCCACTTTCCACAGTGACATAAAAATCTAAGAGGCGCAGTCAATACCGCGCATACACACATCATCGTCTCTCATTGCAAATGATAAAAGCGTAAACAGCAGGGGTGGCGGCAGCTCCGGAGGCCGCAGTGGGGGCAGGGCGGGCTGCCACAGCCCGTCGCTCCCCTTCTGGGGCACCTTCTCCCCTGGGGGGGGGGTGCCCCTCATTAAAGCCCACTGGGGAAATGGTTTTCTCTCTCTTTTCCTTCCAGACGCAGCAACCCCAGTCTCTGTAACCTGACTTCAGAAATCCCATTTGTCTTTCCTTTCACTATTTTAAACGCGTTTTTCTTGCTTCTCTGCATCTTCTATGTCTCCCCAAACATAGAGTTAGGAGGGCCTTTCCGGAGGAGAGGAACTTGCCTGGGCCTTGTTTGTCACAAGCCCACGAATTGACCTCGATGGGGAGACCAGTCCTGGATGGCCAGCTTCTTTCGCTCCATCCAGTCTGCCACCCACTTGTCTTAGAACGTGCACAGAAATCATGACATGCCCAGCTCTCGCAGACTTCCGGCGACGACTTCTTCAAACTCGTTACCTAATGAATGTCATCCAATTCCGACGCAGCCTTGTCATACTCTCATTTGCGAAAGCCAATCTGCTTTATGATTCTAACCTCTGGCTAGAAACTGCTCCCAATTTCATGTCATCCATAAACTTGACGAACGATTAGCTTGCTTTTCCTCAGTCATTCATTTACTTGTTCAACTACCTCTTAGTGAGCGCCTACTGGATGCTGGGAGCAGGATACAGAGTTAAAGGAGACGCAGGTCCTGTCCCTGAGGAACTCCCACACTGCTGGCGGAGCAGACGTGGAAAAGGCTCTTTCGGGGTGTCCCGTGCTCAACCAGGGCAGAGGAAGAGAGCTGGCCTCCTCGGGGCACAGGTGGTTTAAACTGGAGGGGGAGATTCCGCCAGCTGGAGAAGAAACGGTGTTCTAGTTAGAGAGACCAGAATGTGCACGAGCAAGCAGTTCTGGGGGGTGATGGGAGAAGAAACGTGTTGGTCTCCACAGATGTGAGGGGTGATGAGCCTCAGGACAGGACCCAGCTGGGACCAGGATGCCTGTGTCTTGGCTCTGCCCCTTTCTGCTTCCCCCTGAGGCTCCCTGTGGTAGCAAAATGGCTTTGAGCAGCCCCAGGTTACACCCTCCCAGGTTCAACGCACGGGAAAGAAAGTTTGCTCTTCTCTCAACAAACTCAGCACATCTCCTCGGGTCTGTCACGTGGTCCTCCCTGGCCAATCAGGATGGCTGGGGGATACCGGCACTCTGATTGGCCAAGTCTGAGTCACACGGTGTCCCCGGACCCTGGGAGCGGGAATCAGCTCCATTTGAAGCCCATGGGCCGAGAGGAGGGTGGGGGAGTCCCAGGGGAACTCTGGGTGCTGTTAGCCCCGAGAAGGTGCACAGGTGCAGGGCTGCCGGAACACAGACGGCCACTGTGTGGCCACCGGTGGGCTGTGGCACTCCGGCTTGCCAGGTGGTGGAAGGGGAGCCGTGCGAGTCCTGTCTGCGTGGTGGGTGCGGGAGCCGCTCCAGCCGCTCTGAGGACGAGCTTGGACGTGTGAGGCTGCTCGCTACCACGTTCTTCCAACCACGTGCAGGCCGGTCGGGGGCAGACTTCCTGCTTCCTTAAATGCTGGATTGAAGCCAGTCGGCAAGTAATTTCCAGTCCAGCCTCCCCATTCTTCAGGCTCTTTTCCTGCCCTTCTCAAAAACCAAACCTCTAGCCATTTTGGAGACCCCACGGGGGGGCCACCGGCCCCTTCTAGCTGGAACTCAGCGCTGGAGGGTCAGCTCGAGCCAGGGCCGTCTGCTCTACTGGGCCTGTCACTGGCACGTCCTGACGATACTCACTGGGTCCGAGCACTGCAGCCTTCTGCCAGGACTTAGGATGGAGCAGTGGGCTCTGCGGTGGATGGGCCCGGGCTCTGGGGACAGACAGATCTCGGTTCTAGTCTGTAGGGACCAGGATTAAGTTCAGCTGTGAGTGACAGACAGCATCCCAAAGAGGAAAACAGCGCCAAAAAGATAGAAGTTATTTCTCTCAGACAATCAAGAGGCTAAAGGCTGGAGAAGTTTCTGAGTCAACCTCAATCATTCTTTCTAGCTGCTCAGCTGTTTTCTTTAAGTGGCTTCCACTTCATGGTCCACGATGGCTGTTTGGTTCCAGACCCCAGGAGGAGAAAGGGACAAAGAAGTGCATGTCCTCCCTTTAGGGACACTCCCAGAACCGCACACTGTGTTCGTGCTTGCAGCCTTCTGGTCAGACTTGAGTCACGCATCCGAAATGGCCACAAGGGAGGCTGGGAAGACAGTCTCGATTCCAGGCCGCCATGGGCCCCGTTAAAGGTCAGAGGAGGGAGAGTGGATATCGGGGAACAACTAGCAGTCTATGCTCAGCCCCCTAAATGCCTTCATGTCCGTGATCTCCCCAGCCGCCCCGGGAGAGGGAACTTGTGTTTCCGAGTTACAGGGAGGAGGCTGAGGCAGGGCGAGACTGGACCAGCATGCCCTCTGTTCTCCTCTCCTTCCTTTGCTAACCTCCGTGCTCCTGCCCTGGACCCAGAACATGGCTCTCAGTTCCCCTTGGTTCTTGTCAAGGAGCAGGGTCTCGTCTGGGGGCTCAGGTTACTGGCGACCTGGGCCACCCGTGGCTCTGCGGTGCCTGTTCCCCAGCAGAGGCAGCAGCCCAGCCCCACCCTGCAGGCCTGTCTCTGTCCAGGGCCTACCAGTCCCCCCCCCCCCCCCCGACTGTGTCCACCTGTTATCAATGCTGCCTTAGGCTCCGCAAACGTCGGCTGTCCCTGCGGGCTCCTGGGAAATGTGCACACCTTTCCGATTGCACAACCCACCTGTAAGCCAGGACTGAGCCACGTCCTGAGCCACGCTCTCTCAAGGGTCTCCCGATGGGTACAGAGCGAAAAATAACATGGGCGATGTGTTCTGAGAAACTTAGGGGAAGCAACCGCATGAGCCCTCGTGCTACTAAATGGTAATGCCCTGGGCCCTGGAGGGGGTTCTGGGCCCAGCAAGGGCGCTGGCCACACCAGCCATCCATGGGGGGGCGTGGTGCTGCGGCCTGGAATGGTACCTGCTCCCTGGGGGGCAGGAGGAGCTGGAGGAGGGGCTGACCTCCCTTCCTGTGTCCGTGGCTGTGCTGGACGGCACTCCTGCTCCCCCTAAACAAATCAGGGGTGTGGGCCGTGGGGCCACCAGGAGTCAACCCGAACAGTATCAGGTAAGAAGATGGACACTCACTGGCAGGCGACCGGTGGTGTCTGCCAAACGTGTTTTCCGTTCCCTGGCTGAGGAGAGGGTGTGCGAGAGGCCAGCCAGCCCTGAGGGGGGATGTGGGCTGGGCTCGGCAGGCCTGACGGGAGGTCTTGAAAGGAGCATCGTGGCTCTTGATCTGCAAAGAGACCCTGCGCCCTGGCAGATGGTCTCCCGGCCCCTCAGGTTTCCGGGCCTCCCAGCAGCCTCCGGGGTAAGCCTGGGGCAGGAGGAGTTTGCAGAAGCTGGTGGGGGGACCTCTGCTCCCCTTCCGGGAGTTTGCATTTTATTTGGCAACTAATTACTTAGAACGGATGATTCTGACTCAGAGGGAAGCCCCCTCCCCCTCTCCCCTCCCACCAGCTGGGACAGAACAGGTGGTGGAGGGGGCAGAGAGTTCCAGCGTGCTGCTCCGGGGCCATTCATTGCTGGGGGTGTTTATACCCACCTGGGGCCAGCCGGGGCAGAACAGGTGGTGCACTGAGAGGGAGTGGGAGGTGACGGGGAATTAACTCTTCTGGCACTGTCCCCAGAAGGGGGCCTGGCCTCTTGACGTAGAGGAGAGGTGTGGGGGCTCGTCAGGGGGTGGCTGAAAATGTAGGGGACTCATGCTCCAAAGGAAACAGAATGAGGGAATAAAATGCCAGAGGCAGTTCAGCTTTTCCCATATTCAGAAGCTTGAGGACATTAACCCAGATGAAGATCAGTTATCGGTGTTTGGCTGGGGGTAGGGGTGGGGTAGGGAAGATTTGTGGCATTTGCTGATGGCTGTGGTGTAGATACTCTGCCCGTGGCTGATTTCAAGCTTCCAATCGCTTACCAACCAGCTCACGAATCTTGACTATTTAACAGCGGGTTCCTAGGAGCTGGCGGGAGCCGGGCCCAGAACGCCCGGCGTATGAAGCGGTTCACACACAGCATCGGACTCTTATTCACCCGTTCATGAGAGATCACGGGGCACCGTCTGCACGTCCAGAGCCATGTTGCAGGGGCACCAGGCAGCCCCAGTCCCTGTTGTGCCACACGGATACGACACGGGGTCACCTCAGAGTGGGATGGAGTCACTGTGAGGGCAACCTCATGGGGTGGCGTGCAGGGGACGCTGCCTGAGAGCCTCTGTGCATGGTCCCTCGGTGTCCAGACTGTGTCTGGGAAGGAGATTCGAACCCGCCTTTGCCCTGACCGGGCAGTTCCTCGTGACGTCGGGCAGCACGGGCCCTCCCTGCCCACCGTGAAGAGACGGGAGGTGGGCGCTCGGCGTCCGGGCTGGCATCCTGCAGTCCTCCACTCCGCATCACGAGCTCCTCTCTCACTTCTTGCCTCCTCTCTCCCAGCCGCCTAAGCCCTCGGCCTGGGCACACCCTCCATGGTCATTGCCAGGGCCCCACGGCATCCCTGGAGGCCAGTTCTGCCTCACGTCTGGAGGTCAGTGTGACAGGGTGCCGGGGCACGGCGCCGGGGCTTGCGGCTCCCCAAAGAGCAGCGCGTGCTTCACCCGGGAGCCGTGGCCCACGGCCGTCCTCTCCGGCAGCAAACCTCCCAGGTCCCGGGAGCGGGCAGGGTCGGTCGGAATGCCCGGTGCCATCTGACCTCGCCTCTTCCTGCCTGACCGTCGGAGCTCGAACTCCTGCCCTCCCCAAGCCCTGGTGTCTAGTCAAGAAACTGTGGGGGTGCTCTGTGGGCCGGCAGGGGCTCTGCAGATATTTTTAAACACGAGCGTTTAGGTTACCCTGTGCGTGGGCCGATCTCCCCCAGGGGGCCTCTCATCTCCTCTCTCTGCAGGGGGGGCGGAGTCAGGGTGACACCTCACGGCACAGACACGGCTGTCCGTTCTTTGCTCTTGCGCCCGAGTCTTCAGTCCCTGTGTCTCCTGGCGAGCCGGGCTGTGGCGGGAAGCCGGTAATAACAGACACGAGCGACCGTCTGGTAACGAATTGCTGGAGACGGTAATTAGCATTTTAATTTAGGCATTTTCTTCACACTCACCTCTGGAGACCCGGGTTCGAATCTGGAATTGGGGTCGCGGTGGAGTTTCGCCCGTGTCCTCCTCCTAAGCCCCACGGGTGTTTGTCTTTGTCACGCAGGTCCCCACAGCCCAGGGCTGCGTGTGGCCTGAGGGGGGCACTGTCCCTCCAGGCTGTGGAACTGCCACGGGCAGAGCACTGATCTCCGGTGGGGAACAGGAGGGGATGGCCTGGCACTGGGAGGGGGCTGTGCAGAGGAGCGGGCAGGAGCTGGGCTGGGAAGGGAGGAAGGAGGACGAGGAAGGAGCACTGAGCAGCCTGGGGAGAGCAGAGAGCCGGCTTCAGGGAGGGGCTGAGCAGGGAGCTGGGCTGCACGCCCCTCCTCCACCCGCACTGTGCCGCCCAGGGCCCAGCCCACACTGTCGCTCTTTCTCTTTCACAAGCACTAATTTTCTTGATTTTTCTTCAAGCCCCAGCAGCTTGTGATGGCTGGAGTGTTAGGACTAAATGACTTAATGGACTTGCCTTTTTAACAAGATTTAACAACAACAACAAGGAGAGTTCTCTCCTCCCTCAGTGGCTAAGGGCTGGGGACAGGCTTTGGGGTCCAGAGAGAGACACGCTCATCCCTCTCTGCGGTGTATCGGGGGTGGGAACACACCTCCCAGCCCTCTTCCCAGCTCCCCCCGCCCCGCCCACCGTGGGTGGGGAGACTGACGGGTGCAGGGGGCTCGCCTGAGACCAAGCCCGTTTATCTAGCCAGGCCTCCCAGCCCCACTTCTGGATTCAGTTACTCGGAGACAGCCACGCATTGAAAAATGACCTGCATTCTCCCCTCCATGCAGAAGCGTCTTTGATGTATGAGGCGGCAGCTCCAGACTCCCGGGGCTTGGGGCCAGACGGAGCCACGAGGCCACATCCAGAAAGCGAACAGGTCTGGATGTGGACGGTGACTTTTTGGGCTCTGGAGGCCCACGGTGGGTGCAGTGAGGCGCCAGGGGTCTGGCTGGTTCTGAGTGTTCTAAGCTGAGCTGGCCAAATCCCATGATGCTCTTAGGCCCGGTGTGCTTGTGCAGAGGTGTGTATGGGGTGACGGTAGCTGGAGAACCTTCGTTCTCTTCTTCTGTCTCCTCTCTGATAGTATCTCCATCACTTAGGAATCTCTGGGTTGCAAATGATGGAGGACAAAACTCCAACTGGCTTAAACAAAAACTGGGATGTATTTGCTTCTGTAAGTGAAAAGTCAAGTGGCAGGCCAGGTTTCGGATAATGCTTGATCCAGCTGAATTACATCACCCGGGGACCTGATTTCTTTCCAGCTCTCTGCGCTGTTTTCCACAGCTTCATCCCAAGGCTGGGTCCCCTCAGGATCACAAGTTGGTTGACAGAAGCTCCTCAGACTTCATGTTTCTTTGTTCTTTCTGGTGAGAAAGGGAGGAATTTTTTGGATTATTTTCTGAGATTTAGCATCTCCCATCGGCCTGAATTAGGTCGCATGCCTATCCTTGACTCAATGACTGCGGCCGTGGGACGGCCTGTGAGATCATCTTGAACCAGTCCAAAGCCACCTGTAGAGCTGGCAGTGGGGTCAGTCCCATTCAAACTGCAAACAAGGCTGCTCCAATGGGGAGAGAAGAATCCTCCCACAGGAACAGGGACTTAAAGGCAGTGACCAACCTAAACCCACTGCGTCCCGCTGTAACCACTCTCTCCTGTAACACAGATACAAGCCACACTCCCTGCCACGTGGCTTTTCTTTTTGGTCCTTTTGCTGTTTGTTTAACCTAGGGGCTTAGACTTTGGAGTGCCACGTGGCTTTGGAGTGGCTCCCACTCGAACGGGCTGAGGATGCTTCCCCGCCCCATCGATGCTGAGCTTGGCCGCATGACTCGCTTTAGCCCACGGAACGTTAGGGCATATGGGGTGGACAGAGGCCTTAAATCTGTTTGTGTGGTTCAGGTTGGCCTCTCGCGCTTCTTCCAGCCACCGTGAGAAGAGCATCCTTGGATGGCCACTGCTCATGCAAGATATGTGGAGCAGAGCTGAACCCGACCCGTGGCCCAAAGCAGAGCCACTCAGCTGACCCTCAGACAATGGACAGGGAAAATACATGTTTGTGGTGTTACGTCGCTGAGATTTTTAGGGCTGTTTGTTACACAGCGTTATTGCGGCAATAGCTGACTAACGCCAGTACAGAGAGGTTGCTAGGTTATTAGGGTTTTGACATTGTGGATGTGTGGAGGGAGGGGGCAATATCAGAGAGGAAATTAGAGGATTCACCCCAAAAAGCCGCTTTGCTCTTGGGAATCTGGAGGATGTCTGACCTTCCCTCTGTGAGGGTCTCATGCCTTTTCTTGCCAGGTGGCCTGGGAGAAGGAGGTTTCTTTTTCTGAGAAGATGCCGGAACGTGGCCTAAGAGAACAATGAGATCCCAGCCCAGCTCTGCTGCCTGTTCCCTGGTGATGGGTGAAGGCAGAGCCCTGGGGAGACGTCCTCACAGCCAGCCCGGGCAACCTCTGCTCTGGGCTAGTTTGGGCCTGATGCAGCTGCTCGGCTGTGAGCCAGCGCACACAGTTGGCATATTCCTAGAAAATGGCATTTGGATTAAAGTTTTATCATTTAATCTCCATTTGAAATGCCTTTTAGAGAAGCCAGTTGGAGGGCGAGGAAAGGAGGAACCCTCTCAACGGTGGGTGTCGACTCTCAGATTTATCTGGTTCCCTAACAGTGGGCTGGCCCACGCGGCAGCAGCCCCGTTCGCCGTGTGACAGGTCAGGAAGCGCTGTCACACCTGGGCTCAAGGCCCCTGTGAGTCTGCGTCGGGGAGGAGAGTTATTCCACAGACCCAGCGAGGAAAGCGGGCTCGGAGGTGAGTGCCTTGCAGTGTGGGCAGTGGTCCGCGGCGCCCTCAGCCCACCCATCTGTTGTGGTCAGGCTGTCGGGCATCGCTGGCGTCCTCCCGGGGCCCGAGTCCTGGCGGGTTTGAAGAAAGGGGTCGTTGCCTTTCCTTAAACCTTGGAACCGCCAGGGTGGTGCAGGGGCGGCCAGACTGGAGGGGCTTCTCTGGCTTCCAGTGATGGAAAGTGAACTCGGACCCTGGCCACGCGTGCAGAGTCCACCACTCCACCACTCCGGGGAACGGCCTCACCCCTGCGCTCCTCAGTTCCCGCATGAAATCGCAGAAGTACGGCTCAGAACGCCTGGCCCGCAGTAACCATTCAACAAACGGCGGTTCCTGCGCTTGTCTGGTTCAGAATTGCCGAGATGAGCACGCGGTTGAGAGCCTGCAGTCTGGATTCGGATTCCCTGGGTTAAAATCCTGGAACTAAATCTTACTAGGTGGGAATTTCCAAAAATTTCATGTAACCTCTCTGAGCCTTAGTCTCTTCATCTGTGAAATGGGGGTCATACCAGCAACTCCCTCTGGGGCCGTGTGAGGATTCAGTCCACTAATCTGTGGATCTAAAGACGCGGTCTAAGCACCAAGTCTGACGTGCACACAGTAAGTGCTCCATACGTGCGGATGTCGCCTCATCTACGACTCCTGTGACTGCTACCCTGTCGGGCGGAGATGCCTGGGGCTCTGTCAGCTCTTCACTGCTCTCTCTCGGCCCCCTGGGCGAGTGCTCGGCCACCCAGATGGGAGGGGGCAGGGGAGGCGTGAAGCTGAAGTGAGGGGCAGAGAGAGGAGCTGCGAGATGAAGCTGAGGGCGGGTGGGGTGGCCCGAAGGCCCTCGCCTGCCCGTGGCCGAGGGCCCCCAGCTACCGGTCAATGATCATCGACTCCTGCCATCGCCTCATATCTCCTGTCTCTGACTTTAAGGGGGGGGTCTTTGCTGCACAGGAAGATGTTCCCATGGCAACCTCCCGGCGACACAAAGCAGCCATTCCTCCCAGAACGGACAGCCTTCTTCCTGCCTCCCGGAGCAGCCTCAGCAGCGGTGACCGCAGAGCCCTCAGCGCCCCGGACAGAAGACCGCAGTCTGGCCACAGCCCCTTCTCCGACTCGCCTCGTCCCAGGGCTTCGCTCTGGGAGACGCGGCTGGACGGCGGCCTATTCATTTTAACGTGTATTGACCGAGGCCGAGATGTCCGGTAACGCGCAAGTGCTGGCTGGGGACCCGGCGACGGAGAAGACAGATAGAACCTGCCCTCGGGGCCTGCAGTTCTAGTTGGCTTCCACTCAAGAAAAGGGAAAAGGAACAAAACCCTTTCAGCCAGTGCCAAGCTCCGAGAAGGGAGTGCAACAGGGCCACGTGGCAGAGGGACACTGAGGAGGGGCCGGGGAGGCTTCTCTGGAGATGTGTCTGCGCTGAACCCTGAATGCACAGAGGAACCCAGGCACGGAGGACCCTGGGGGAGTGTGTCCAGGTGGAGGGGGCAGTGAGTGCAAAGGTCCTGAGGCAGGAATGAGCTTGGGTGTTTGAAGAACAGGCAGAGGCTGGAGGGGCTGGGGTGTGGTGCCCAGGAGGGCTTTGTGAGCTGGGATCAGGGGTTGGGATTTTATTTTAACTGCAATGGGCAGCCATTTGGGGGTTCTAAGCAGCACAGAGGCACGGTCTGATCCAAGTTTTTAAGAGACGTTTTGGATTGCTTTGGGGCAAGCTGGGCTCCTTACCTGCTAGGGTGCCCCAGCCTGGGTAGCCCCACAATCACTGAGTAAACTGCGTGTTTGGCTGAGAAACATAACTGGGGTGTGCTGTCCTCCTCAGACCCCGGTGGCCAGGAACGTGGGGTCTCCTCCTCACCCAGTGTCACACTGTTACCACCACCCTCCTCTCCGTGACTGTGACATTTCTGGTTGCTGACAGCGAGCCCCCAGCCTAGGCCCAGTCAATCACGTTCCACCCCACCCCCAAAGCCACTGAGACTGATCCTTGATGAACGGGCAGCCGCAGACCCATGAATCCTTCAGCCAGCCCAGGCCGAGCGCTCCTCTCTCGTAACTCTGGGTTAAGGATGTGGAGTGACACCTGAGACAGCCGGATAAAGGATGAAATAAGAGGCCTGATAAGTGGGATTGATGGCCGTCCTTGCCCAGACGGGGCGGGGGAAGGGCAGAAGAGGACCCCGGCTGAGTTAGTACCCTTCCCAGGCCATCTGGGGCTCCGGCTTGGTCCAGCCCGCGTGGCGGACAGGCTTCCACCCGGCCCCTTCAGGAATCACAGTTCCAAGGTCCCAGAGAGGCCCTTGCGTTCTGACGGTCTGAGAATTTGAGAACAAAATACTTTCCTGGAGGCCACAAGGTACAGGGTGGGAGGACAGGGCACTAGACACGGGCTTAGCCTCTGGGAGGTGGGATGGCAGGAAACGGGAGCTCCACCCTGAGTTCCACTGGAGGTAGAAAGGAAGTTTACACTTGACAGGAAAGTGAACCAAACCGGCTTAAACCCAAAGGGACTTCATTGGCTCACGTAGCCGAATAGTTCAGGGGTAGTTCCTTCTTCAGGTGCAGCTTGATCCAGGACCAGTCCTTCCATATGTTGGATCTGCCTAGGAACAGACTCCATTCTCAGCAGACTCTCCCCTCGCAGCTGCAAGATGGCTGTCAGAAGTGTCTAAGGCCACCTGCTTCCTTATTCATGTCCAGTGGGAAAGATTCCCAGAACTGAATCTCTTTGGCCCTGATCATGTTGACATGGGTCATGTGCTCCTTTATTAGTTAGTTAACCTGTCACTGTGCAATAGGAAATGCTGATTGGCTCAGCCAACCTGGGCTCACCCCTTCAGCTGCATGTGGGGTCAATTCTATCCCAATGCACGGCTGGGAGATTTGGGATCCTCTGAGAGATGGGGAGGGGAGGAAGCGGGGGCTGGAGAAGCAACAAGCACACAGCATGCCACCACTCAATCTCGTTTCATACCGTTCCCGTCTGGACACTCATCGTCCCTCATCGTGGAACCAACAGCTTCCGGGAGGCTCCAGCTCCGTCCCTTGACGTGAAGCCCTCTGTGTCCGTCAAGACTCTGGTCGCAAGTGACAGAAACCGGAGAAAACGGGCACGAGCCAAAAGGGAGTTTTCTCACGTGACTGTACAGTCCAGAGGTAGGGCTGCTGGCATGGGGCCCGGGTGGCTCCGGGGACTCTGACGGTGTCATCGATACTTGGTCGCTGTCCACCCCCCAGCTCTGCCTCCTCTGTGGACCTCACTCTCGGGAGGCCCTCCCCAGTGAGTGGCGGGGTGGCCCCATCCGGCTGGTTTGCCCAGTGCTCAGCCAAAGCCCCAGGGCGATTCTCGTCGGCCCACCCCTGACCAGTCACTGAGGTGGGGCGGGGCTGGCACGAGTGAATGGTCCGACTGGGTCTGCGTGCACCTGCGGCCGGTGGAGGGGAGCCCCAGCTGACCCTCAGGGACTGGTGGACAGTCCAAGTGTCGTCCCCGGAAGAGGAGCCTGGGAGCCAGGCGGACGGGACGATGGCCTGCAGCGACCCCACGGTGCTTTGGTCTGCATTGTTCCCCAGAAACGTGTCCCCCCCTGCGTGGGGAACTCAGGGGGCAGGAACCACGTCGCCGTCCCTTCTGTGGTTAGTAGGTGCTTATCAACCCTGCAGCTCCTGCGGGTGGGGCAGCGCTTCAGAAGTGTCTTCAGGAATCACATTTAAACACGACAGTGGGGCCCAGATATGTGGCGGATTTCCCCAGGTCACACGGCTGCTGCGGAGGGGAGCTGGGGCCCTCACTGGGGCTGGCTGGCTCTGAAGCCCCTGGCCTTACCTGCCCGCCGCCCGCCCCGCAACGTGAGCTCCAGGGACCCGCAGATATCAAGCAGATTCTCTTTGATTTTGGTCTTTTTTCTCACCAGCCCTTGGTGTATGAAGAAACCCCACTGAGGAGGAAACCCCACTGAGGAGAAACCCCCCCCCAAAGGGCCAGTCTGTGCCGCCTCCTGTGATGCGGATCCCCCAGCACTGCGAGGAGGGCCTGGTTTCCTTGCTGTCAGGGTCTTCGCACTTGCTGTTCCCTCTGCCTGGAACACTCTTCCCGCAAGTGTCTCAGCTCCTCTGAGAGGCCTCCCTGAAGCAGCCCCACCATAAACGTTACGTGTGTTACAGCACCACTCACAGTCTGAAATGTCCCTATTTATTAGCTTGCTTATTATTATCTCATCCCATTAGAACGGTAAGTGCCCGGGGAGCAGGCACCTGGTCCATCTCGTTCGTGGATGTGGGACCTCCAGGGCCTGGAACAGTCCCCAGCTAGTGGTAGGTGCTCAGGACACACTTGGACGATGGAAGGAGTGAACGAGCGGCCTCACGGAGTTCACTAGTGCCGCTCCAACTTCTGAGTTCATCAAGCCCTTCTCGTGTGTCCCTCCTTCTGGGCTGGGACGTCCACTTGGGAGTCTGGCCTGTGTGCTGCCCACCAGCCTGTGAGCCGAGCTGCTGGGATCCCAATCAGGGCAGGAGGCTTTTCTGCGAGCACTGCTGACCTCTGTGCTGAGGCGGTGTCCACGGGGAGGGCTTGCGTGCTGACTTGCTGGAGAAATGCCCCTGTGGGTCCCCAAGAGCTCCTCTGTCCCCGCTGGGCTGCACATGGCTAACGTGGCCTTTGAGGTGGCATGTGTTGGTTTGGTAGTGGCCACACACTGCGCTCTCTCCACGTGGCACCTGCATCTCCCACGTCCAGCTGTCTTGATCTGTGGCTGTGGGGCCTCTCGGGTCTGCCCGCCGGCGCTGGGAGAGGGTGCGGGCAGCGGACTCTCCCTGGTCCTCCTTGGCCCCTGCCTGTGTCCCACTCCCGCCGTCATGGCTTGCTTTTCTCGGGCCCTCCCAGCCTCTCCTTCAGCTATGACCCCTTCTGTCGCCTCCGCACTCGTTTCCCTGTTTTTAGGAACAACCATCTCTCCTCCACCCCTCCGCCGTCCTAGCCTGGAGGAGAGAAAGGACCAGTCAGCGCCTCGGGGCACAGGGTCAAACCTGAAAACTCCCGAGAGGCCGCCCTTTCCCCAGAAAAGAGGCGAAGGTAAAATCCAGAGCCTCTACACCACCCCAGGTGAGGCCAGGAGGAAGCAAGAGGACCGGGTGCATCTGGAACAGAATCCAAATGTCTTCTGAAAACCCGCCAGGCCCTGCCAGCCACCCCAGTGTCGCCTCCTGTGCCCTAAGCCCTGGCTCGCTGGCCCCACGGTTCTGCCCTCCCAAGGACTGGCCCTTCCTGGACCCCAGGCTCACCGTCTCCTCGTTCACCATTCAGGCGCATGGGAAGCGCAGGGGCTTCTTCCCCCAGAGTTCCCGACCCAGTAGGCGTGGGCGGGCCCGAGAACCTGCATTCCCAACACGTTCCTGGGGACGCTGAAGCTACTGGACAGTGGGCGCTTTGACTTCGTGAGGCCTGTCTGCACCCCTCGGTTAAAGTCACCTGCGGCCCCCACCCTGTCCTTCTCCATGACGACCCTCTGCTTAGCTTTCTGTTTTCTCTTTTGTCCCGTGGCATTTATCTGCGATTATGTCTTGGGTCTGTTTGCTTGCCCGTCTCCACTGCAGCAGGCTCAGGTCCACAAAGGAGGGCCGTGTTGCTTCTCCGTCCCCCGAGCACCGCGGCCTCGGGAATGGTCCGGCACCGGGAGGAGCTCTGTCGGCTGTGCTGGGTAAGTGAAGAGTGAGTGTCCGCGCTGTGATTGCAGAGGCTCCTGCGGGAGACAGGTCTCAGATCTGCCGGTGATACAAATCCCAGAGCTGAATGAACGTTCCCTGCCCTGGGGCACATGCCCGCTAATGAGCCAAAGAAGGCTATTTTCGAGCAGCCAAATGCTTTTTCACCAGTCAGTCTGTAACTGTGCTTCTGACACTTCCTTAGACAACACGGAAGAGGTAGGCAAATTATGATTATTGCTGTTGTTGTCTAATATTTATCATACACATTGTGTAGGATGAGCCATTTACTCCCGGTTCCTACTCAGTTCCCCGTTCCCTGAAGACAGTCTGGTGAGCAACCTGTAAAAACCTGCAGTGAATGGAGCCTTCCAGCACGGCTGTCGGTGGTTTCCAGGTCCCAGGCCGGGCAGCGGGGAGCCCTGAGGCCTGGGCATGCTGAGGCCAAGGTGCCCACGGGCTGTTTTAAAAGTGCTCCTTGAATTGTAGGATGAGAAAGGACTGGACTGGAAGAGCATTTCCATCTGTAAATGATTTCCGGTTTCTCGCTGCTTTACAAATGCCCCTGCCCTAACGTCTTCTTTAAAACCCAGCAGCAGATTCCTACACCGGCCTGTGACAGAGGCAGGACCACAAACTGTCCTGGAAGTGAGGGCATCTGTGTGTGCCCTTTCAGCAGGGGCGAGGGGACCCAGGGGTGACGATGTAGAAACGGGAACCTGCAGCCACCACGACAAGCCCTGGCAGGCCCCACCCCCACCCTGCAGTCAGCCCTGCTGCCCAGCCCCATCCAGGGGTGATGCGGGACGGCCTGGGGTCTAGGGAGCTTCCACAGGAGACACACATTTCCTGCCTAACTGGAGGTGCTTGGGTTGGTAATGAGCATTCCTGCTAATTTGGAGGAATGATTTAACACCAGGAGGAGCTTGGGAAAACATCTTCTAAACAGAGAGAGCAGCAGACCCCCCAGCAGCAGCGCCGAGAGCCCTTCTATGCTTGGGCATGTGGATCGTCTACATGGGGAGGGACCAAGAACATCGGGCGCTGCCTCCTTTGGAAGGAAGGCGGGAGGCGGGCACCAGCCCGGTGTTGGGAGCTAAAGAAGGGAGGGAAGCTGCAAAGCACAGGTTCTCCCCACCTGCCAACAATGGGCTCGAGGCTGGGCGTGGTAGACGGTGAACTGGGCATAGAGGGCTGTGTTCCGGCCATGGTCCAGCCACCTAGCCAGCTGGACACTCCCACTGGCCTCGCTGTCTTCCTCTGCTGCAGGGATTAAATGGACAGTTGGGTGGGCAAGTGCTGCCCACGTCTGTTCGTCCATTCACCAAATACGTATGAGGTACCCACCAGGTGCCGGGTGTCACTTGGGCGTTGGGGCGTCTGGTGGACATGTCCACTGAGGTCCCTGCTCATGTTCCAGCAGAGAAGGAAGAGGACAATAGAGAGGCAAGCAGTGGATGAACAAGATAGGATCAGGTCACTGCGGCAAAGACTATAAAACAGAGGGACGTGCTAGAGAAGGCGGTGGGAGGTGGCACTTAAGCTGTGACCTGAGACGATGAGAATCAGACAAGAGCATGCCAGCCAGGGGGAACAGAAGGGGCAAGGGCCGCGAGGTGGGAACCAGCATAGAGTGAACTTGGGGGATGGAAAGAAGAGAGAAGGCTGAAGCAGCGGGGGCAAGGGTGCGAGGAGAAGGACTCGGCCGTGAAGAGGAGTTGGCGTTTCATTCCAAGCGTAACAGAAGTTACTGAAGAGCTCGAAGTGGGGAATTCCACGTTCTGATTTACAGGATAAAAACCCACCCAGGATGCTCTTTCGGGATGGAGAGAATAGGTAGGAAGTGTTAGAAAACTCAGGAGGCCGTAGGGAAGAGGAGGGCAGAGGGAAGTGGACGCGTCTGGGACAGGCGTGGGGTGGAGCAGCAGCATCTGCTGACGGGCTGCACGCGGGAGGCGGCTGAGGCGAAGGACCTCCGGTCTGGAGGCTGAGCCAGTCCTGGGCGAGAAGCCTGTGGGAGGGAAAGCAGAGAGCTCTGTTGGGTCTGGGAATCTGTATTTTTAATGAGCTGACCTCTGGGTGATTCCGGTGAAGCTCTGAGCTCTCAAATTCCAACTCTAGGCTTAATTTTATGTGTATAAAAAACGTAGCCTGAGGGTTCAAGTTGCCAAGCAAGAGATCAGGATGCAAAGGTTTAAACACAGAAAACGGCTTGTTGTGTTACTCATTACTGCTCTCTCCCCATGAAGCCAGGGTCCCCTCCCTTAGCAAGGCTGTGGCTGCCCTGTCCTCGGAGCCCTTCCCTCCCCAAAGTCCTTCTCTTCTTACACTCCAAGATTCAGAAGGTGGTAGGGATCTTTGAGGTGCCTGCTGCTCACCTGTGAAAGGAGGAAACAGGCAGACAAGAGGCCGACACCCCCAAACTATCACTGATTCCAAGGGTCCCATGCAAGACTTCAACCCTACCTGGAGGTGACTCTAGGGATCAAGGTGAGCTGAAAGATGGCAGCTTACCCTCACAAGGTTCATTTTCTCACATAGAACAAGTCTGGAGGTTGGCAGTCAAAGGCTGATAAGACCACCTGTGGTCATCGGGATCCAGGTTCCTTCTATTTGTCCCTTGTCCCTTCTTAGTATGTGGCTTCTATCCTAAGGTCAGTCACCTCAGGGTCGAAAATGGCTGCTGAACTTCCAGTCATCATGTCAGCCTGGAAGGAGAAAAATGGAGGAGCAAAGAGCTTACATCCCATTGGCAGAATTCAGTGTACTGACCACACCTAGCTGCAAGGGAGGCTGGGAAATGTAGTTTTTTTTAGTTGAGAACTTTGCCCAGGACTCTAGTGACACAGAAGGAGGAATGGATGCTGGAAGCAGTTAGCCACCTATGTCCCAGGATATTAATAGAGATAGCATTAATTAAGATCAAGGCATCCCCCCAGTTACAACTCTCCCTGAGCCTCCAGTCACCTGTAGCCCCTTCACCGTGGCCACCACAGCCCTACTGGATCCAGCCCCACCCTCCCCTCCTAACTCATCTCCTACTGCTCTCCTCCTCCCTCTCTGCTGGTGTCTCCAACATGTCAAGCTCATTCCCACCTCAGGACCTTTGCACTTGCTGCCCCCCTGCCTGTAAGCCTTTGCACAGCCAGCTCACCTCACCAGGCAGATCTCAGCCCAAATGTCACCTTCTCAGGAAGGCCTGCCCTCACCTTCCCCCACAGCCACTCTTAACCCCATTAACCTGTTGTATTTTTTCCAAAGCACTTAGTAGATCTGAACTTATACTTTGTACGTTTATGCTCCACTTGAGAAGGGACACTCACTTTTGCTCACCGCTCTCGGCACTGCCTGTTCATATGCAGGTGCACATGCAGACAGAGGAGAATCCTTAACTTGAGTTTCCTCCTTCTGTGCTTTGTCACCACGTCACTCCGTGTCAGCCCCGCACCAGCCTCCTTGTAGAAGGGGTGGCCCATCTGACCCTCCCTGAGCCTGTCTGTCATTTTGGAGGGAAGGGTGAAGACGGCTGTGGAGTCCCGCACTGAGCTTGGCCACAGATGTCCAAGCTGTCCCCAGTCTGTGCCTGGGACCCAGCAGATATCCCGATCCCTTGTCACCATCCCCGTAGGGATTCCTTCTGCCATTTCTCCTGGTTTGGGCCTTCTGGTCCCCGTGTCTCTGGTATTTTCTTTCTTGGTTTCTCCCTGCTTGTTGTGGCGCACAAGCCCCAGAGGCCTCCTGAGGAGGAGTGGAAGAGGTCCCGCGTGCCTGGTTTTCCCCAGGAAGAGAAGACTCTTTCGTCTCCTGCCTGGAAAGGAGTCGAGCCCCATGGCTTCTGGAGTGGAGGAGGGAAGGAGCTGGGGGGGCTGCAGCATCCAGTACGTCTCCATGCAGTAGCTGAGCTCTTAGCTGGGCCTTGCTTCCTTCGTCCAGAGAATAAGTCCTGGACATTTGCTGAGAAGGGAGGGGTGGTTGCCTAACACTTTGGAGTGTGGTTGGGAATCTAGATTCCCACGGGTTTTCAAAAGCTTTTGCTCTGATCTCGCTCGTTTTAACTGCCCTTCACCCCCACCTGCAGGTGCACCCAGGGCTGCGCGTTGCCGAGGCTTTGCAGGCTCCCGGGGGAGAACAGACTCGAGTCTCTTCTAGAGAACCAGACAGCCTCCTATTCTGTCTCCAGGACCTCCCGGTCGGGTATCACTCCCGTCTCTGTCTCCAGCTTCCAGAACTGTCCTGCTGTCATCTCCTCCCCTATCCCCTTCCTAGCTAGTTGATGTCCTTCTGAAAATCGTTTGCTGTGGTTTTGGTGGGGCCTGGAAAGGAGTGCAACTAGATATGGGTGTTCAGTCTGCCATCTCGTCTCCCCTCCTCATCTTACAAATGAGGGGTGGGGTGAGAGTTGGGGGCTTCCTGTGGAGATGCACAGCTGCACGTCTGAACCCCACCCTCCGTTACAGAGGTCCTAATTTTTTGAGGCTCACTTCTCACTGTGGAAACTAAAAATGCCAGACACACTCTTCTGTCATCCCAAGAGCTAGGCTGTGAGTTGGGGCCCAGGCCTGGCCTATAGGATGCTCCTTACCCCAGATCTGGGTCAGGAGCTAGTAGCAAAGAAGCAGGGGTGGGGGAGAATCTTCTGGATGGGGGAGCAGCAGGGGCTGTGCTGTGTCCTGTGTAACCTGTGGTGGCCATGATCAGGTGCTGGCAGCGTCGTCCTCACTGGCCGGATTCTTAGCAGGATTTGGACCACCGTCAGCTAAGAACCCTGAGTGATACACACAACTGGCCACTGGTAGGCTTGGGGTCAGGGCGGAGGTCTCTAACACGACATCGTGTCCTTCTCCCCACGCTGTCAGTTCCTACTCAGCCCCTTAGAAGCTGCACCTGGAGCCACCTACGAACTTCTCACAACCTCTGTCCTGCTCTGCTTCTCTGGACTGACCTCTCCTGCCCTTCCCAATTCTTGACCCTTGACCTCCTGTCCTGTCCCTTACCCAAAGGCAAGCTGCACTCTGTGGCTGTCAGTCTCTCCTCACCTGAAATCAGATGGTCTGGTTGCATACCTCCATCCTCTCTGGCCGTGTTTGCTCCTCCTCTGTTTCAGCCAGGGCTCCCAGATACCCGTAGAGCAGGGCCCCAGCCCTCGGCCACCAAGGTCACCTTAAACGATTATTTAAGTATTTAAAAAAACATTTGTTGGGGCTGGCCCGGTGGTATAGTGGTTAAGTTCATGCACTCCGCTTTGGCTGCCTGGGGTTCGCAGGTAGGGATCCTGGGCACAGACCGACGCACCGCTTGTCAGCCATCTGTGGCGGCGTCCCATATAAAGTAGAGGAAGATGGGCACGGATGTTAGCCCAGGGCCAGTCTTCCTCAGCAAAAAGAGGAGGATTGGCAACGGATGTTAGCTCAGGGCTGGTCTTCCTCACACACACACACACACAAAATTACTATTTCGTATGTTTATACCTTGTTCTTCCCACTAGAGGTGTAAGTGCCTCATCCTTTCAGTGTGGAGCGCAGGGCCAGGCATCATGAAAAACGTTCAGTAAGCATCACCTCCTTCCCTGTCTGTGGAGGAAGTGAAGTGCTTATGAACCCATGTCTGATTTACAGACACGAATGTGGGTGGCAAAAACTATTCCCCCTTATCCGAGCTCAGTTTTCTGCTAGTTTTTATTGTAAAAGCAATATAACGTAAAAGAAATTTTGGAAAAAGTAGGAGGAAAAATCCCCCATAATTCTACCTGGCACAACTGTTTTCATTTTGTGCGTATATCGCCTTCAAGACTTCTTCTGTGCGTGTCCACGTTTCCGCAGCTCCAGTCTTGAACTCGCTCCCCATAAAACCCAGCTCAGCGACCGCCTCCCTGGGCAGCTCTCTTGGACCCCAGAAACCCCCTCCCCTCTGGGGTTGCCTTCCTCAGCCCCGAGTGCCATTATTTGTTTTCACGTCCCGGGAGCCTCCTGGGTGCAGGAGTGGCACCCCGTGTGTCTCTGCCGAGCACAAGCAGGGCGTACGGCAGTGAGCTCCCGGCCACCGTTTTGTATGCTGTGCTGTCGCTGTGCGTTAGAACAGACGCCTTTCCCCCGTTGCTCTGCAGTTTTCATAACGATCGTTGTCAACGGCTCCAGGATGTTTCATCAAGTGGCTGTTTCATAATGTAGTTAACCAGGCCCCTATTGGGGAACATTTGGGCTGTTTCCAGTTTTTTCTATCACAAATGACGCTGCAACAACCGTTCCTGGGCAATACAGTTTGTTTCCCCTTTTGAGTGAATTCACAGAATCCCCGGGTCGGTCAGGCCCCCTGCTCTGAGCCCATTTCCACTCGGCAACAATGACTCACGGGTCCCAGCTCAGGGGAGGTCGCAGGTGCCCCCACGGCCCCGTCTTCCTTCCGCACTGACACATCCTGTAACCACACGGGTCTGTCCCTGCCCCGCTGAGAGGTCAGGCATTGGGTGGCCCTCATCCAGCAGATGTTATTGACGTGCTATGTATCTCGGGACCTCTGGAGCCTGGTCCAGAGCCCAATGTGTCCGAGGTGCTCACAGCGTTGACCTGGTGTGTCTGCTCGCCCCACCTCTCGGCCCTTCCTCCGGCATCAGCTCACTGATCTCCCTGGGGACACCAGCCCCTCTGTGTGCTGGGTCGGTGGCACTGACGTGGCTCGTGGCCCCAGCGGTGCACCTGGGCTCCAGGCCTGGCCAGTCAGAGCCCTGCATCCCCGCTCGCAGGGATTGGCTCAGGAAGGCCACATGACCCAGCCAGAGCCAATGTGTTGGGACCTTGGGATGTTTGCGAGAGCAGCTCTTTCCTCAGGTTGAACTCAGGGTGGCAAGGAGGGAGCGGTTGCCGACGATGTCCTATAGTGGATGTAATATCGACATGAGGCAGTGTTAGTGGTGGGACGTTGGAGCTGCCTGCAGCTGCTCTGCCACTGTGCAGGAGACCCCGCCTGAGAGGGCACAGTGCAAGGAGAGTGGGACCGGGAGAGGCAGGGAGAACACGCCTTCACTTATCCCTTCTGAGTCTCTTCATTCAGCCCCACTCCATGCCATGCCTGTTCCCAGCCTGGGAAATGGCCATGAGCAGACAAAGTCCCCATTCTCATGGAGCTCATGGACGTTCTAGCGGGGAGGATAAGTTGTATGTAAACAGGTGGAAAAACAGGATAACTTCCAGAAGTGGCAAGTGTTTTGAAGGGTGAGAGTGAGTGGCCCACGTTGGGGGCCTGCTTTAGGTTGACGCTCAGGGGGCCCTCTGAGGAGCTGACACTGAAGCGGGGACTCGAATGGCGCAAGGAGCTTGCGTTTCCCGGGGAAGTCGCCACTTAAAGGCATTGCCTGAGGTGGGTGGGGCATGGTGCACAGGTTTTTTGTTTTGTCTTTAAACTTTTTTTAATTGTGGTAAAATACAGTAACATAAAATTTACGGTCTTAACCATTTTGACGTGTGCAGCTAAGTGAATGCACAGGTTTTGAAGACATTTGTGAACCCCTGGATCCAGCAGTAACTGAAGCAGCTACAACCCCGTGACTTTTCAGCTATAGGAGCCAGTGGTCAGCCCATCTAGACCAAGTGTGAGCTGGACTGTCTGCCACTGGCTCCTCGAGTCCCGGTACAGTCAGCGTGGTTGGGTGAGCAAACAGGGGAGTGAATCAACAGGAACCGGAAGTCTCTGGAAACATATGCGACCCCCAGCGAGGCTTCAGTTGCCCGTGTCCCTGCAGCCTCAGCAGCACTGGGTGTTACCTTCAACCAGCTTTCACGCCTAGAATAGGAATCACGAGGAGGAATCCTGATCCAAGGAGGGAGAGTGGGATGGCCTGGTCTCTCCTCCTGCCATGTCTCGGCGCCCACCGCGCACGGCTGGGCCGGGGCGTCTTTGTTCTCTGCTCTGAGCTGTCATCTTGTGGTAGGTTGTGACATTTCCACCTGGAGGTGTCTCGCTTATTGCTCCGGGGACGTTTTTATTTTTTTCTTTAAAGAGACTGTCCGTGGCAGCCTGTGCCACCAAGGGCCATCGGGAGCCCCTGGCAATATGATTCTGTGTGAAGAACAAAGAGGCGAATTTGCAGAAGATCAAATGCAAAGGCACCGTGAGAGGAGAGGGCTGGGAGGTACAGATGAAAACAGCGTGTTCCAGCCCGAAGCCCGAGAGCCATGAATAATGGAGGATCCACACACAGCGGGGTGCGTGGCTGGTGGGGTGTGCAAGGAGAAGGGTCCTCCCCTGCTCCTGCTCGCCGAAGAAGTAGGGCCTAGCACAACCCCTCCGGGCAGGGTCGGCCCAGATGGAAAGAGCGGCAGAGAGAAGGGGCTGGAGAGTGGGGCACCCGCCGCTGCGGGGACTCTGTGTCATGGCCGTGGCTGCTGCATCTGTGATGGAGGCTCAGACGTAGCAAAAACACAATCCCAGTTTCCTAAATTGGGGTCCAGGTGTCCCTGGGGACTTGGGGGAAATTCAGAGGATGCGAGAGCTGTCCGTTGGACCTGTTGGCCGGTGCATCTTCTCTGCCAGGCTCGGGAGGGCGCCCCTGGAGCCTAGTTTGGGGGTGCATGCTCTGTGCCCCTTTTCCTGAGTGTCTAACTGTCCTCTGACCTACTCTGTGCCCCGGGCGTCCCCTGCTTGCCTTCCCTGAACAGCTCATGGCCCCTCTCAGGTCCCGGAGCCCACCCTCCAGGCACAGGGCCTCTTCCCCCACGCCCTTGCCCTCCTCTCAGGCCCTGGTCCCCATCCACCACCCTCCTCCCACTGCTCCCAGCCTCCCCATCCTACCGCCTCCCCAGGCCCTCTTCCTCCCCTCTGCCCGGGCCTTCCTTCCCTCTCCTGGAGCTCCCAGACCTCTGGGTGGGCTGCTCCATGTTCCCACAGTCTGCCTGCCTGCTGGGTCCTTGTTGCCATCACAGCCCCAGACCCTTCTCTGCCTGCAGCTCTGACGCACCTGGTCCCCCGGCCCCCCATGCAGCACTGCGTCCCTGGGCACACGGCCTGTCCTTCCGGGGGTGGACTCTCATCATTCTTTTTGGCCACCCAGTACCAGCACAAGGACCCTAACGAGGAAGAGCAAGCCTCCCTCTGTATAAGCTGAAATGCCGCACATTCGCCCCTTAGGGCTTCCTGACCACTAGGACCCCCGTCAGGCGCACCCACCCAACTGGGCAGGGTCACAAAGAAGCATGCAGCACCCGGAATCCCATAGTCTGTCTGTTGGGGGGGGACAGTGCGCGCCGCAGGAGCAGCCTCATCTGGCCTCCAGAAGCAGCGGGGGCAGCGCCTGGGGCCCAGCTGGGTGGGTTGGGGTGTCAAAGCCGAGGGCGAGGGCCGTGGTGCCCTCGTGGCTTCTCCCTGGATGTGCAGCTTCTAAGCATGAAGCTAAGGCCTCCCAGAGGGTCCGGGGGGCCCTGTAATAAGCCCCCTTCCTGTTTCCATCAGCCGGAGCATCTTCCTATCGCTTTCAGTTCTCTTCAGTTCTGTTGGAATGACAGACCTTGACTCGTCCATCACTCCTGCTCAGTTTCTGGTTTTCTTCCTTATTCTAGTATCCCTTTAAAATACACCTATTAAGTTAAAAAAAATAAATTGATGTACAGCAAAATATTAAGTAAATGAAAAGGTCTTTCAAATTATGACTCAAAAATCCAGAAGCCACAAAAGGTGGGACAGTATCTACCAAAACTGCAAACGTGTGTACCCTTTGACCCAACAATCCCACTGTTGGGAATTTATCCTACTCCTCTCCTGTTCAGTTAGTGTAGGCTGGAGAGTAAAGATCCTCCCAATCAGAACGGAGAAACCTCCCTCACCTCCCTCACCTCCCTCACCTCCTCTCTCACCTCCCTCACCTCCTCTCTCACCTCCCTCACCTCCCTCACCTCTCTCACCTCCCTCACCTCCTCTCTCACCTCCCTCACTTCCCTCACCTCCCTCACCTCTCTCACCTCCCTCACCTCCCTCACCTCCCCTCTCACCTCCCTCACCTCCCTCACCTCCTCTCTCACCTCCCTCACCTCCCTCACCTCCCTCACCTCCTCTCTCACCTCCCTCACCTCCCTCACCTCTCTCACCTCCCTCACCTCCTCTCTCACCTCCCTCACCTCCCTCATCGCTGCTGTTTTTCCACAGGAGAGTCTCCCGTGTGCGGACAGGCTGCAGCTCCCTGAGCCGGCCCTCCTGGGGGACTCCTGCGCTGCTCCCCATGTTTTGCTGTTACAGAGCGGGGAACACCTCATACATGTGCCGTCCCATCCGTGCGGTGTATCAAGTGAGAAAATAGACACAGAACCGCCTATAGGATGTTATGTTTTGCACAAGGAACAGAGGCAATCAGAATGTGTCTTCATGTTTGTTGTATTTCCATAAAGATACTCTGGATGGACGGACAAAAAACTAATAAACTTACCTGCCTTTTGTGGTCGGTGGGGGCTGGGGAACTCGGTGACAGGGGCAGAGGTGGGAGACGGACCTCCCCCTTCACCTTTTAGCCTTGTTTTGCTTTTAGAACCACGTGATTGTATTACTTGGTTTAAAACAACAACAAAAGGCGTAAATGAGTGTCGCAGTGGACGGAGATGTGACCCAAATCCTGAAGATGACAGTTGGTGGCTGAATTTGGAGATTGCTGCCCGTTGTGGCCTTGGGCTGTCTCTTATGCCCAGACTATTCCTTCACCCCCAGGGGCCAACGGGCAGCTGGGGAGAGAGTGGGGGTGACACTTGCAAGTGCAGACCCCGCCCCGCTGTGTGCACCGGCCTGCCCACGGCTGGCAGCTCCCAGACCCGCCCTCAGCATCCTGTTTCTCATCCGCCCCGTCCTGGGGTGTTGGTGAGGGGACCTCTTGCAGAACCGACACCTTAAATCCTCCCTCCCCGCAGGACAGAAGACTCTGGAGGAGCCTGCCCTGTTATGGAACTGTCGGGTGACAGGCCAAGTCGGCACTGTTCCTGCACTCAGATAGCTGTCACCTGCTCCCACCAGCACAGCCGCGACCTGCCCCACACTCAGGAACGCAGCAGAGCAGCCCACACCTGTGTCCCGGACCCCGGCACTTCGTAGAGGCTGGGCCGGGCACATACCTTCAAACCTCCCCTCTGCAGCCGGACGAGGGCCCCGGGGTCTGGGGAGAGAGCCGAGGAGCCCGCGGCTGGGAGAGGGCCACATGCCCATTCTGTCTCCAGCTGCCTTTGTTCGAGAATAAACACGCCAGGGCTGCCTCCCCCCACCCGAAAGCCGCTTCTGCCGGAGAAAGAAATCGTTTACCATCTCTGCTTTAGATGTACAAAAGTCTGAAATTGCTTGGAGACCAGGCGGGAGGGAGCCTGGGCGAGGCTGGGGGGATCGGCGGGTAATTGCGGGTCATCTGTCTGCCTCTGTCAGGCGCCTGCTCAGCAAGCCTTTGTAGAAAGGACTCCGTGAACTTGCTTTCTTCCCCCAACTTGCATTCTTACTCTTTCCTCAGCAGCTTAAAACCTTCTTCCTAAGGCCCCCTCGAGCATAAAGAGCAGGAGACACTCAGAGCTAGTAGGAAAGAGAACCCCCAAATGATGCTCTTGGCCTTCCTCAGGGTCCCCCAGACGGATCCACCAGGCTGGAATCCGCTCTGGGGAGATGGGAGGTTTCCAGCGGAACTGAATGCTGCAGAGAAGGACCCAGGGCCGGAAATGAAAGCCAGGTGGCCAGGGAGCCAGCCTGGAGACCTGCGTAAAGGGGTCTCAGCCGCTCCCTCCGCCACCCCACTCAGGGCAGCGGCCCTGGAGGAGAGGCATCAGCCCCCTCCAAATGGGCTTAGAACGCATCGGACGCTCAGCGCCGTGCACAGCCCCTGGGAGCCCACCTGCACTCCTTGGGGTAGCTCTCCAGCGCCTGGAACCGGTGCCCTCCCTGAACTGAAGCGAGGGGTTGGGGAGAGGAAGCTGGACCAGCGGGTAGTGCTGTGCAGCAGATGCGACATTGGGGTGACTGGTCCGGTTCCTGGAGAGAGTACAGGACCAGAGACCACTGGGCAGCCCCAAATGTGGCTAATTCACCCAGAGCTGTGCTTGCCTTGGGGGCAGGGTGGGGCCTGCAAGGTTGGGGGGAGGGTGGCTGATCCTGGGGGTGTGACTTGGAAGCCCTGTGGGCCCTGGCGCTGTCACTCGCTCACTGAGTGACCGGGGCCAGCAGCAGCATGACTCCAGGGGAGCTTTCAGCACGGGCAGCGTGGTGGCCCCAGAGCCTCGGCCCAGCGGGGAGCCTCCCCGGGTCCCGGCCTCCTGGCCTGCACAGTGGGAGCGGGAAGGGTTTACTCCCACAGGGCGTGCCGGGCGTGGCCGTGGGGGTGGATGGTTCGGGGTCAGGCTGTGCAGTGGCACGTGGGGCCGTTTGTAACCAACGACCGCTGTGGGTCCAAAGGGCCTGTGCGAGATGGAGATGGAGACTGTCAGAGTCAAAAGGGTCCCTAGAGACCATCGAGGCCCACCCCCGCTTTCTCACCACCCCGAAGCGAGGCCCGGAGGGTGAAGGGTCTGGCTTGGGAATGGTGGGGAGACCCGAATGGGAACGCAGGTCTCCAGGCTGGCTACCTGGCCGCCTGGCTTTCATTTCTTCCCAGGTCCCCTGGGGGCAGGCACAGGCACAGGCCCCCACCGGTGGTCTGGGGGTGTCGGTCAGTGGGAGGAGGCTCCTGCGCTGGGCTGCGCTTCTCCTGCAGCCCCAGCCCTGGTGGACATTCAGTCCTCGGCTTCTCCCCACCGGCAGCCAGGCCGTGTGCCTCTGTAAGCCCTGGAGACTCCCGGCTCCTCTCCACCAGGGATCCTGGAACCATCGACGTGGCGCCCCTCCCCTCAGCCTCTCCAGGCCCCTTCTCTGCCCAGGAAGGCAGGAGGGAATGGTCAGGAGGGTGGACCCTTGGTGCAGCCCACTCAACCCCACCCCTGCGGCTGGTGGAGGAGGGAGGCGGGGCTCATGCTGCCTGCCCACGGGAACGGCCATGTCACAGGGTCCCAGACTGCGGGGGGGTGTGACCCTTGCCCGGGGACCTGTCACAGAAGACTGGTTCATCAGCTCTGGGGGCGGTGGAGAGCGAAGCCCCTGCTGGAACTCTCCGTCACTGTTGTGAGGGCAAGGTTTGCAGGCTCCTATGCCCGCAGCCAAGCCAGGAGGGCGGCCGCGGGGCAGAACCCGGGTTCTGGCTGACGGTGGCACGCAAGGCAGGCCCGGCGTGGGAGGCCGTGCTGTTCCTGGAAGAACTGGCAATCTGGACTTTTAGTGCGGGAACTGGCCTGAGCTTTAGGCAGCGCGTGGTCACATGTGGCCACGAGCCACGGTGAGTCTCCATGGAGCAGTTCCCATGGGTGGGGCTGGGCACACCCAGGCCCTCCTCGGAGTGGACGCTGTGCTGGGGCCCGGGAGGGGAGGCCCCGTTCACTCACACACCGGAGGTCTGGAGGGGTTGGGTGCTGTGCTGGGGCCACAGGCTGGACAGAGGCCACAGCTCCCTCCAGAGCGCCAGACTGCAGGCTCTTCCCCGAGACCACCTCGTGGGAAGGAGAGCGCCCGCGGGAGCCTTTCATGTGCACCAGCCCTCCCCCTCTGGCCCCTCTGCCCAGGTGGGTTTCCTGGCCCTATGGGTCTTTGTCCCTCCCGTCCTGCCCTGGGCAGCAGACCCTTTTCCCCTCTTGCCTCTCCCCACAGGGCAGGATTCTGGAAGCAGGACACACACCCTCCGGCCTGTCCATCATCTAAGCCCCAGCTCCCCAGCCTGTGAAGTGGGCCAACAACTCACACATTGCAGGTGGCCCAGGAAGTAGGGAGGGTGCTGGGGGATTGGCATCCTTGCCGACAGGGAAGGAAGGGGTCGGGCGCGATGGCTGGCCCGGGCCTCCTTAACAAGCTTCAGACTTAGACCCCAGAGGAGGTGACACGTCCGCTCAGGGAGACACTCTGTCAGGGTGGAAAGAAGATGACGTTCGTCACTCGGCAGCTCTAACTGTTGTCATCCTCGCCTGGCTCTTTCTCAGGCTTCCAGAGGGTTCTCTCAGCAGGTAATCCTCTGTCCAGAACCCCACCCTCCCCTCCGCTGCAAGTCTCTGCTCTCCCTCCCACCCCTGCTCTGCTCCAGCCCTCCCGCCCCCCGCCCCCCACATGCTCCCACGTGCTTTCGCTGTTCTCTTTATCTGGAAGTTTCCCTCACCGATCCCTACGTGCCTCAGTCCCTCTCCTCCTCGGATCTCTGCTCAAATGCCACCTTCTCAGAGGCCTTCCCGAACCACCCACAGAAAAGGGGAGGCCTCTTCCCGACCTCCTGTCCTGCCCGTCCCCGCAGCCACTCTGCCTCTCCACAGCACCTGTCCCCACCTGACACTCCACGTGTCTATTTCTCGACTGCACCTCAGAGGCAGGTGGCTATGGAAACGGACGCTTGTTGTGTCCCCTGAAGTCCCTGCCACTCCTGGAGCGGGCTGACATGCAGTGGGAGCTCTCTAACCCTGTGCTGAATGAACGGTGCGGCGTGAGTATTTAAACTACCCCACAGTTTCCGTAACCCTTTGGGGGCATTTCTTTGCGTTTTTAACATACGAGGACTGAAAAGATAGTGCAGACTTGAGACTCTTCTGCCCCCTGAGAGCCTCTGAGGGGGAGCATGACTGTGTGTGGCTGACTCCAGGGGTCCTGCCCGCCCCGGGGAGAGAGGAAGGCTGAGCACCACTGTGGTGAGTGCTGGGGGCCAAAAATGTCCCCCTTTCAGGGACGGGGACGTGGAGGCTGCTGTGAGCTGAGAGGAGGCAGCATGGTCGATGGCTCCGGGGCCAGAGCTCTGCCCTACGGAAGTCCCAGTCCAGGGGGGTCCCAACACAGAACTAACCATTCAGTGTGACACAGGCCACGAGGGGCATCTGTAGAAACGGGTTTGCAGGGTGTGTAGGAGCCCCCAAGCTGACTGGAGGGAAGAAGGTGTGAGGAAGAGGATGGTGCAGACACATACGTGGGCGGAGTGTGCTGGGTGAACGGATGGTCCTCCTCCTGGGCCATCACGGGTTCTGTGTGAGAAAAGGGCAGGATCAGCAACGCTGGACTAAACAAAGTGCAACTGGATACTTAGGGCTTGTCAGAGCCTTTGATACAGTGTCCACCGTGGCCCCCCCAGGGCGGGATACAGTGTACTCCGGTTCCCAAACTGACTTGCTTTGTGGAGCACCCTGAGGACCCAGAGGCCATGTGACTCACCTCGGGAATTACTGACACATGACAGCTGGGGCAGGGGCTGGCGTGGGGCGGAGGGGCAGAAGGAGAAGGGATGCTGGGGTAGATGAAGCTGAGGCCCACTGGTAAATTCTACGAATGCCCTGCAAAGGGGTTTGGACTTTACCCTATAGGAAGCTGATATGCGTGAGGAATTTGCATTTAATCTGAATCCACTTAGTGACTCTAAGACAGAGGGTGCAATCGGAATGCTCCCGTGACTTCAGGGAGGAGGTTGGCCTGGCACTGGGGCAACTGGAGCACACATGCCCGTCCAGGGAGGGAGGGGCTGCTCCAGACAGCCTTGTGGGTTGTCACTGCACACCTGCAGGAAGAACTGATCCTAGAAACTATGACGTGTTTGGTGCCTCCTGTGGCTGTGCAGTGCACATCCTGAACACCTGTCCATGGCAGCCCTGAGAAGGGCATGCTCACTCAGCTCCAGTGAGTTGCTGCCAGACAGGAAGGCATGGCAGACTGGTGCTCACCCATTGGAACTGGTGAAACTGGTGTTCACAAGAGGCTGTACTTCTCAGCCCTTCTGGAATGTGGATGGGCCACATGACCACATCATGGGTCAATGACAAGGGAACAGAAGTCAGACGTGTGTGACATGCTGAGGCTGTGCAGCAGGCATGTGCTCTTCTGTCTCTTCTTTTCCCGAAGCAGCAACTGACACGGCCATGTGTCTCAGGCACCACTAAAGGATGGCGGTGCGGCATCAGCCTGGGTCCACTTGCAGTGAACACGCGGTGAGGGAAAGGAGTAGACCTCTGTGTGGCGGCCCCCAAGACTGAGGTGTTGATCCCACGGGTGAGCCCGGCCTGTCCTGCCTGCAGAGGAGCAGAGCTCAGTGCCGTGCCGACTTCCGACTTTGAAGAGAAACCGTCTGATGTTCAGTGCTGGGCACCAAGTGAAAATAATACCCAACACGGTGCAGGCCGCGCAGAATCCCTCCGCAGGCCGGGCCTGCCTGGCGGCCACTGGCTGGCAACCCACGGTCTCAGGCCACGCCGTGGGGCCGTGGAGACCTGCACACAGAACGTGAGCTAACTCGTGTTGTCGCACATTCTAGGCAGCCTCACACACTGTGGGCGCATCTGGCCCGTGGTTAATGGGGAGAGAACGCCTGCTTATGAACAGAGAGGAAGCAGGCCACACCACGGCTTCCAAAGGCGGCTGAAAAGCAGCGTTCGGGCGTGAGTGCCGTGGCGGCAGCTCCAGGACGCCGGCTGAACCAGCCCGAGTGAGCAAGGCAGGAGATGGTGACCTCGTGGGTGTGACCTCGGGCAAGTCACCGCATCTCCCTGAGCCTCTGCTTCCTCGTGGGAAGTTGGGGTCATCGTGGGAAACGCTTTGCAGGGATGTTGGCAGGAGGTGGGGAGGTGTGCGGGCAGCGCTCGCCCACAGGAGGCCCGATGGATGCAGACCTCGTGGTTCTCAGTCTCTTTCTGTCAGTCTGGTCGAGGGCACAGAGCTGGCCCCGACGTGTCCCCCGCCACTGGAGGAGGCTCACCCCGGGCGGGGGCCAGGGCTGTCCTTCCTGAGACACGCACAGGCTCTGGCCCGGCTCTGGTCAGTTGCAGGCCGGCTGTATGCGTTGCCTGTGGCTGCTGTCTCACACTGTCACGAGCTTGGGAACTTTTTTCTTTTAAATGTGGTAAAAAGCACATAACCTAAAATTTACCGTCTTAACCATTTTAAGCGTATAGTTCAGTTGTGAAAAGTGCATTCACATTGTTGGGAAGCAGATCTCCACAAGATTTTCCATCTTGAAACTTGAAACTCCGTATCTTGGTCACTTTTAAAACAACACAGTTATTCTCTACGGTTCCGGAGGCCAGAAGTCCAAAGTCGGTCTCGTGGGCTAAAGTCGAGGTGCGGACAGCACTGGCGCTTCCCGGAGTCTCCAGGGGAGAACCCGTTTCCTTGCCTTCTCCCACTCCCGGGACCGCCTGCGCTCTGTGGCTGGTGACCTCTCCCTCATGTCACTCCCACCTCTTACTTCCATTGTCACACCTCCTGCTTCTGTGTCCAATCTCCCTCTGCCTCCCTCACACAAGGACATTTGTGATTGCGTTGGGTCCACCTGGATAATCCAGGACAGCCTCCCCGTCTCAAGATCCATAACTCAGTCACATCTGCAAAGTTCCTTTTGCCAGATAAGGTCACATGGTCACAGGTTTCGGGTATTAGGACCCGGATATCTTTGGGGGCCACTTTCAGCTACCACACCGGCCACTGCGGTTGGCTCAGGGCCTGGGTGCTGTCCCCCGGCAGCCAGGAGGAGCAGAGTCGGGGGAAAGTGTCGGGGATGGGGCTCGTGGCCCAGCGGAGCAGCAGCTTGGGGCCAGGCAGCCCGGGTCCAGCCTTCACCCTCTCCGAGGCTGCGGGCAGGTCCCGTCATCCCACCCGCAGCATCCTCGGGTCCATTCACCGAACCAGCAAAGCACGGGGATACAGACAAATATTGCATCTGTGCGGGCGGGGGAGATGGAGAACGGGGAGGACAGACATGTGGAGTGAGACAGCAGGAAGCGCTGGAGAGAAAGGAGACGGGGATCGGGGGCCCCTCTCTGGGCTGTGAAGATTCAGTCCACACACGTTTATCAGGTGTTTGTCACATGCCAGGCACTGTTTCAGGACCTGGGATGCAGCCAACAGGAAGACAGACCTGGCCCGCGTCCTGGAGGAACCCCGTCTTATCAGAGGAGAAGCCAGGGAGGAAACGGAGGGGACAGGCCCAGATGGCGGTGAGGCTGCGACGAAATAAACAGTGTCCTGGGAAGAAGTGATGGGCCACTTCTTGGGGAGTGATGGGGAGGTCAGGGAGGGTCTCTCGGAGGAGGCGACCCCTGAGGAAGGGTCAGCATGTGGGGACCGGGGGAGAGAAGGCTCCAGGTCTAGGGGACAGCGGAGGCGAGGTGGAGGTGATGCACCTGGAACGCCCAGCGTGGTGCCGGGTGGCAGATGCTCAGCGAACCGCGTTGGCAGCAACGAGGTGCTGCGGCAGGGGCTCTGCTGGGACAGGAGGTCAGGACGAGGGCTTCACCGCCCCCCGTTGCGGCCAGGGCTTCTAAACCGTTGGTCTCAGCCGTGGCACACCTGGTGGCCGCCTTAGACAGAACGAGGGCAGCACGTGAGCCCCGGCTGGAACAACCCAGGCCCGGAGGAGCCCGCCTCGGGTCCCCACTCCAGCGCGGAGCCCTGTCCCTCTAGCGAGACCATCTGTCCGGCTCTCCGTGCTCCACTGAGCCTGATGGGGCCATCCATCTCCCGTCCTCGTCCCCGTCCGTCTGCCGTCCCGCCCGCCTCTGAGGGGACCGTGAGGCCTGGCCTCCGGCCTTCGTGTTTGTTCTTCTCATCTGGCCACAGCTGGCCTCCGCGCTGAGTCGCTCACTCCATCTGCCCGTCCCCGCTGTGGGACGGCGGCCGCGTCTCCCCCTCTCAGCGCCACGTGGCAGCCCACGCGTGCAGCGGTGCCAGGGTGCAGCCACGCGCCGGCCCGCGCACTGAGGGGGGACCCGTCAGGCCCAGCCTGCACCCGAGGCTCCCGCGGCCCCAGAGGGTCACGTGGTCCACTTGCTGAGTCTCAGAGAGTAGCCTGGCCCGGAGGCTCGGCCTGGCCGCACAGAAACCGAAGTGCCGGGGTAAGCCCAGCTTTGCTCGGTGCCAGAGTCTTTCCGCTTCACATCTGAGCACGGAAGTGGGGGCGCGGACATCTCCAGCTGGGGTTCAGATTCCAGCGGCGCAGGTCCCAAGAGCCAGAGCTCTGACTTTGGGTGGATCGTGTGGTCTTTCCAAGTCTGACTTTCTCCATGATTTTTGAAAAACAAACAGGTTGAGCTGAGGCCGTATAATACATCGTGTTTCCCACAGGCCGGGCACTGCTCTCCCTCCCTCTAGCAACAGCACCCCGAATTTTCCTTAAGCCCGTCCCCCCCATTCCTGTGACTTGGGCAGGGCTGACACCAGGATTGGCTCCAGGAGAGGCACATGATCAAAAACTAGCCAATCAGAGCCCAGCAACCCCCTCTCCATGAGTGACTGGTTCAGGGTCGGGTGGGCACCACGCAGGCCAGTCAGGGCCAGAACCTTTGCTGGAAGTTTTCTAGAGAAAGAGCCGCTCCTTTCCCCTGGGTCTGAGAGTGAACAGGGTGCAGCTGCCAGGCAGTGAAAGCCAGCCTTCGAGGGAAACCAGCAGAGGAGAGCAGAGCCAAAACGTGGGAAATGAGAGCAGACCCAACAAGCCCCTAGATCCAGCCAGGCCTGAAGCCAGCCCCACCTCTGGACTTTCCTGTTACCAATGCCAGTACAGTCCCTTGTACAATATAGGTTGAGCTGGGTTCCATCACTTGCAACCAAAAGAGTCATGTGATATATTCCTGAAAGGGACTAACACCTACCGGATATGCAAGAGGTTCTCACTAAACATTTATTTTAAAATAAAGCCTTTGTGACAAAAGCCATTCTCAAGAGCTGACATGTCACGATTCCATTTTCATGACATTCTCGACGCGGCGGTTACAGAGGTGGCAACCCCCCCTGGGGTTAGCAGGGTTACGATGGTGCAGGGGGTAGAGGGGGGCGTGAGCAGGAAGGAACAGCACGAGGGACATTTTGTGGAGCGGGGACGGCGCTGGCTCTTGATTGCCGGGGTGATTTCAGGAATCTCCACCGTCGACAAAATGACAGAGGGACGAGCACACGAGTGGAGGCCGTTTCCCGGTCTCGGTGTTGCACCAGAGCTGCGAAGCTGGTGACCGTTGGGGGGACCGCGTGAGGGCATGGGGGACCTCTCTACTCTCTCTGCCGCTTCCTGTGAACCTACGACGATTCCAAAGTTCCTCGTGGGCCGCCACAGCCCAGCGCTTCTCGGACCCTAAACGGCAGGGAGCACGGATGTTGGAGCCGCTGGACCCGGGTTCGAACACCAGCACTGCAGCTCACGAGCGGAGCCACCTGAGCTTGGTCAAGTCTCCTCCCCTCCCCCAGCGGCCTCGTCTGTGAGGAGGGCGGTTACGAAGAGGCGATGACAGGACAGTGACCCGCCCAGCTCAGCGCCCGGCGCACGGCAGGCGGTCAACTACAGCCTCCAGACGTGGCGGGACGTGGACACAGGGCCCAACAGGCGGCACGTGTAGTGTCGGGCCGAGGCCTTGGGCTCTGGAGCCAGCCTCCCCGGGCTTGAGTCCGGGCTGTGCAGCTCAGTGACTGGGTGACCTTGGGCAGGCTCCTTGACCTCTCTGGCCCTCACTTTCCCGTCTGTAGAATGGAGATGATGCTAGTACCTACTTCAGAGGCTGGTTTTGAGGATTAAAAGAGAGAATGCACCCACGGCCCTTAGGGCGGCCGGTAAACAAAGCCCCGAGGGGAGCCCGGCCCTCTGGGTGGGGGTTTGGGGCCGCGCAGCGGGGGCTGTAGCTACCTCGCCCCAGGGAAACCCCGACTTCCCGGGTGCTGGGAGGTTCTCCTTCAAGGCCCTGCAGCCAGTGAAGGATCCCCCCACCCGGGCTCCTCCTTCCCGCTCCAGCCCTCCGGAGAGGAAGGGGCACGAACCTGAACTGGACTCCACACGGACTGGACTGTGAGGTGCAACCTCCGAGGAGAAAGGAAGGGATGTAGGGTTCGCAGTCAGTGAAAGAAATGATGGGGACAGCAGGGGCTGGGTGACGGGGCTCGAGGTGGGTGGGAGAAGCTCCTCTGTCCCCAGTCGCAGGGCCATAGTTCTGTCGTGGCTTTAAGATGCCTGGGGTCCCCTCAGCACTGGGCGGAGCCCTTCGGTAGCTGCCCACCCCTGTGTTCTGTCCCTCTCTTAAACTGGAGGGAACGCGTGAGCCACTCCTGCGTGAATTAATTTATGACAGGGTTTGGTGAGGCCCGATAAGGTAGACACAGGGGGCATGGGGACAAGGGGAGAATAAGCCAGAGGCGACTTGGCCCGCACTGGCTCTTGGTGAGAGTCTCTTTAAAGGCCTCCCCTCGCTGTCCCCGTTGATGCAGACCCGTCTGAACAGTTTTGGGGCCGCGGCCTTTACTGAACCAGCCCTGAGCCTGGCTGCACAGGGGCCCAGAGCTGAGACGAGGCCGCGGGGCCTAACAGCGAGGTGAGTGCCGGGCTCCTGAGTGGCAGGAGCAGCTGTGCCGGGCGGCAGTGGCTGCATTTGACAAGCGGGTGCCTGCTGCTGCTGAGATGACGGAGCGTGCTGGAGGCGAAAATTCCTACCCCGGAGCCAGGTGGGGGCACTTAGGAGAAGAAAATCTCAAATTCAAATGAGCTGGTGATTTGGTGGGATGGGAGAGTCTTTATTAAGCAGTGGTTGAGAATAAGCCAGGACCCAAGCTGGCTTCAGCAAACAAGGGAATATGTTTGCTCATATGGCAATCAATATAGCTTCAGGTATGGCTGGATCCAGGACTCCCTGTGAGGCCATTTAATAGTTCCTGAGACCACATGCTTCCTGTTTAACTTGGGGAGAACAGCATGTTTTTGGCCAGGCACTCCCTGCAGAAGTCCTGAGATTCTGAGTGGTCTGGCTTAGGTCACATGCCCATTCCCCAAACCAGTCACTGAGGCCAGGAGGATGCAATATGATAGTCTTGGTGCACTCCAAGGGGCCAAGGCAGGTGGGGAGGGTGTCAGTTCTATCCAAGCCTCGCAGAGAGTAGGGGCCCAGAGCAGGGCCAATCTGGCTAGGCAGCAAGCAGAACGCTGGTTCATAAGGACGCTCAGCCTGCGTCACACGCTTTGTCTGGCTCACCCGCTCGACAGCCTCTGCAGAGACTCTTCCCATTTGACAGATGAGAACACTGGGGCCCAGGAACTTGTCCAAGGCCGCACACCCAGAGAGGGGCTCCAGCCTCGTTCTGTTTTATTCCAAGTGCTTTCCAACCCTCCTGGTCCAGCCTGCCCCCTTCCCCGCCCCTGATGCTCCAGCACTTCGACTCCGAGATCTGGGACCTAGAAAGGATCTTAGAGTTCACTGCTTCCGATCTCGTCGGTGACATGCTCGGGGTCACACAGCCAGCGAATTCTGAAGAGCAGCTAGAATCCACGTCCGACGGTCCGTCACCTCCCGTTTGCCCGCTGTGTGGGAACCTGCTCTCGGCGTGTGGCCTGGTCTCCATGGCTTGCGGGCCTCAGTGTCTCGCTGCCCCACGGCCTCGTGCGCTTCGAGGCCCCTGCGGCTCCGGCGCCTGACGATGCTGCGCTTCTTGGGTCTCCGCGCTACGGCTGTGCACACGTGTCTTTCCCTTCCTCTGGTCCGTGTCCTTTCTCACTAATTGCTCTGTTCTAAGTCTTTAGAGGTAACTTTCTCCTGCTACTTTATTAACGCCCTCCAATTAACTTCATCGCTCTCGAAAGTCTCAGATAAGTTGCCCTGAAAACCCTTCCAGTTCACCCGCCACGTGTGGTAACGAGTCTCTGGCAGCTTGGCCATCCAGGCAGGCCGACCTCATCTGAGGCCTTGGGCACGTTGGTGGCATTTGATGTTCGTCACAGCCTTTTGAGAGGCCTCATTTGACAGAGAGGGCAAATCGAGGCTCAAGCCTTGGTGAGGGTAGAGCCACCCGGAGGGTTTGAACCACCGCCGCCTCCACCACCCAGAGCTCCTGGTGCGCAGAGAGCTAGTGGGGGTCCTGGCTCCCAGGTGCGCTTCGGACCCTCTGCGGTGGTGGGGAGTGAACTGGTGAGTCTGCAGCCCATCCCTGGATCCCGTTCGGAGAAACTGGTCAGCAGGGGGAGGAATGAAGTCCAGGGGAACTCGGGGTCTTGGCCTCCGTGCGCGGATGGGAAAAGACAGCTCCAGCCTCTCCGGGGGAGGGAAGGGGAAAAATGCAACGCCAACTACATTTGCAGAGAAATAAAAAATGATTTTAAATTCTATTTTGCTGTCTCTCTCAGCACATCCCCTGGCACTCTTTTATCGAGTAAATAGGAGGCCTAGTTGTTATTCTCAATTATGATATTAATTCTCCGGGTGACCCTGGGCTACTTACCTCCCTCCTCGGAGCTGGCTTCTCTATCACCACCCGCTCAAGGACAAAAAGATGTCCTTGCAGAAGGGAGCGCCCTGCGCCTGGAACGGACGCGGGCCCTCATTACCTAGCGGGCCTGCAGGTGGGGGCAGCGGGCGGCGGCGAGGGGCGGA
Source organism: Tapirus indicus (assembly GCA_031878705.1). Taxonomy (NCBI): domain Eukaryota; kingdom Metazoa; phylum Chordata; class Mammalia; order Perissodactyla; family Tapiridae; genus Tapirus; species Tapirus indicus. Next base: position 93,070,798 of record CM062925.1, on the reverse strand, counting down.
CAGGCTCGTGGCTCGTGGCTCGAGACCCTGCTCTCAATCTCTCCTCTCTCCTCACCACACACCCTCCTTCCTAACCCAGTTTTGCAGACCCTTCTGCCAACCTCCTCGTCCTGTTTGATTCTGGATTCTCTCCTGCCCCCTAGCCTGGGAGGAGGGGGAGGCGTGGCAGCAAATTCCCAGCCCGGCACCAACTTCCACCGTCGTGTGGTTGGTTCAATGTTATTTCGTGTTCTTCCAGCCGTGGCGGGGGCAAGGTCGCCTCGGGTAATTGGCCTCGAGTTTGTTTACCTCAGCACTCAAGGCTCCCGCTCCCTCACGTCCCTCCCCAGTCCCCTCCATCCCACGGGCCTCCCGAAGCAGCCGGAGCTCAGTGCCCCTCCCCGCGTGGGCTGCAGAAGGCCAGTCTGAGCACCGCGTGGAGCCCGAGCTCCCCTCCAACACAGGCAACCGGACTCGGAAGACAGCTCCTCGGTGACAAAGGGAAACACAAACAAGGACTTGCAGGGCCCCGGGCCGGGTTTCGGCAAAGTCCCCGAGGAAACATTCTAGGGATTCTCGCTCTTGTTCAGAGCTGAAGACCGACTGTGAAACAGTGGTCGGCGTGGGAGCCGAGCCGCCCTGTGGGAGACGGGGCTTGGTGGCCTCCGCCGGCCCCGCTGGGCCACCTCGGAGGTCCTCCGTGGGGCGGGCAGCAGGCGTCACCCTCCGTGGTTGTTTCTGACGGAAGGACACAGGCTGGGCGAGGGGCCCGTTCCAGCCGGGATGGCCCGGGCCCCTCCGGTCTTTCCGCGGCACCAGGCGGGCAGCCTCCGCCGGGCAGGGACTCCCACAGCTTAGGAGGACTTTGGGTAGGATCTGCGACAAATCTTCTCCTGAAACCCAGGCGACAGTCCAAATGACGAACAACCTGAGGGCCGGGCGCTGAGCCGTCAGAGCCGTGGCCGTCCGAGGTGGGGCAGGTCCGGGGCGCCCTGGAGGCCGGGCCGGAGGAGCGGGAGCAGCAGCTCCTCGCCGCCGGGGAAGCCCTTCAATTTGTCGGCAACCGGCTCGGCCGCGCGGCCCGGGTGACCTCGGCGCTGCCCGGGGCCCGGGTGGCCTGGAGGAGGGTGGGAGGCCGGCCTCTCAGGCCTCGGTCTCCTGATCTGTGAATTGGGGGCGACTCGCTGTTCCCCTGATTTCCAGCCCGCCCTTCCACCCACCCCAGCTCCGGCCTGTGAGGAAGGTGAGCGTCACGCAGAGAGGAGTTATCGTGACAAACAGACGGCATCTGCACCTGGGGACAGTGCGGGGCAGCTGCGGCTACACCCCCTCCGTCCCAGGCCCCTCTCCGGGAGCAACTTGCAGAGCACAGCGTCATTTCTTCACAGCAAAGCGGGACGGTGGCTCGTTCGCTGCCGGGGAGCAGGGGAGCCCTGGGCTCTGAGGGACCCATCCAGACCTCACAGCCACCTCGGCTGGAACAGCGCTGGGCAGAAGGGCCGGGGTCTGCTTGAGGGGACGGGAGGGGCGCCGGGGTCAGCACACTGTCTCCCGAGGGGCCGTTCGGAAGGGGCGCTTCTCCTTTGAAGCAGAGTCACACTTTTGAAGGCAGCCGTGTCCCTTGACACCAGGCTTCCTATTCACCCCCACGCGTGTCACTGCTGATGGGGACCGCATCACCCTCGGGGGTCCCGGCCAGGCACAGGGATGACAGGGAAGGACTTGCCAAGATGTTTTTCCTTCTTCCTGTCCACCCACCCCACCCACCTTGTAGGAAGCTACGCAGAGGACTTTCAGGCTCCCTCGACTGACCACGGCAAGGCGGCCACTGCATCATCAGGCCTCACGGCCCGCTGTGCAGAGGACGGGGACGGGGGAGGGGATGACGGCTTTGGAGGGAACATCACAGTGGTGGCTCCTTTGGTCTCTGGCTACGACACCCCCCAATCAAAGTGTGGGGGTCCCTGTGGCACCCTATATCACAGTCACCTGGGGCCCTTGTTAAACGTGCAGATTCCAGGGCCCCACCTCAGTCCTGCTGGGCGAGAATCACCGGGCGGGGCCGTGAAACTGACCTCTCAAACGGGGATTCCAGAGATTCTCTTGTTTCTCCCCTAGACTGAGATGTCACACTCTGGGGACAGAACTCCCTCGACTTCCTCCTCCCTACTCCAGATTGCTTGGGTTGAGCCCCATCTTTTTCCACTGACAAGCCGTGGGAATTTGGCTGGGCACTTCACATCCCTGCCTCAGCTGCCTCATCTGTGAAATGGGAGAGAAGCAGAACCCACCTCCCCTGTTCAGCCTCCTCTGAGCACTGCTCCCAAGGGGGTGGAAGGCATCTTGCGTTATGGCTCCCCGAGAGCAGCTCAGAGAGGAGCTGTCACAGATGGAGCCTGTCCCATACTGGTCCCCATCCCCATCAGGCACCAGGTGGCGGGATTTGTCAGGGGTGGGAGAGGCTCTGACCGGACACACGAGGCTCCCATCCTGGCTTCACCGCCTCCCCGCTGCGTGGTCTTGGGCAAGTCGGGGCTCAGTGCCGGGACACAGCGCTCCCAGGTGAGCGAGGACGCGGGCAGGAACCCGCAGACGAACCTGCAAAATGAAGTGACTGAAAATAATGACAAGTCTGTGAAGGCAGGGAAAGGGGCTTGACAGAGAGTGACAGCGGGAGGTGGGGGCCTCCTCTCTGGGGGGCCGGCATTTGAGTCGAGACCTGAATGCCACGGTCCTGGCCTGGTGAACGTGGTGGCAGAGTCTCCCAGGCAGGGAGAATGGCTGGTTCAAAGGTCCTGGGCAGGACTGGGCACAGAGTGCTAAGGGGACAGAAGGATGGCTGATGTGGCAGAAGCATCACTAGGGAGGGGCAGTGTGGGGAGAGGTCAGCAGTGGGCACATCTCGCAGGGCCTGTGGCATTAAGGTCACGTGGTGACTTGGGGCTCCACGTCCGATAAGGCACTTGAGACTGTGGGCAGGTCTGAGCGCTGGGTCGCATCTGAAGGTGTGAGGATCTGCTCTTGTTTAAATCACTGGCTTCTCTCTGCCTCAGCCGTGGGGCAATGGCAAAGAATGTTCCTTCTCTCCTGTTTCCTCAAATTCCAGCCAGAGCTTTGCAGAGCTCTTTTCAGAGGTCTGTGAATGCGGTGCCTGGGGAAGGACAGAGCCTGGTCATTCTGGGATCTGGCCCCGGTGGGGCTTGGTGTCTGCATTGGTGAACGCCTGCTTGCCCCTCCTCCTCAGATGGACAGACTGGGAGGCCTGGCTCTGGGGGTGGGGGGGTGGGCTGCAGGGAGAAGGAGCAGGAAGGAAGGAGGCAGAGGCCGTGCGGGGAGGGAAGGCGGCCGTTGCCATGGAAGGAGCTGCAAGGTAATCTGGGATCAGAATTCTCGCTGCAGAGGACTGAGTGGGGGGGGCGGATGGTTGGGGAAGGTGATGGGGAAGCCAGTGTCTTTCTTTTGTCCTTGGCGCTTTCCTGCATCCCTGCAGACATCGAGTGGTTCCCTGCGCCCCCGAATCTGGCCCCTCCACAGCCCAGCCCCCCAGCGGTCCCCTCCCTGTCCTGCCATCCACCTCGCTCGTGCACAGAAGGCAGCGAGTGGCCCCTTTCCAGGAGGCCAGTTCACCAGCACGACAACAGCAAATTGGCGCTCTTAAAAGGCATTCAGCGCTTATCCCGGCAAACAAGCTCAGCACAAAGGGGGCCTGCAATGCCTTCTCCCCAGAATCTGCCGAAATGGGGTTTGCTGTGCATCTTAATCGACTTCCTTCCACCCACCACATTAAATACATTTAATCTACTCTTGCAAATGGCTAATTTTGAAAATCCGCTTATCAGAATTAGGTCCTCGACATTCATATTTATTTACTTTTCATTTTCATAATCTTTTTTTCCATGTGTATGACTGTGTTCTATTTTCAATTGTCTAGCTCTATCTCACAGAGCCCGGGGCTGGGGGAAGGGCTGGGGGGGGGCCAGGTTGGGAGCAAACTGGAAATGGGGACACGGCGGCAATGGAAGGAGCGGCTTCCGGAACTGACTTCAGGATTACAAGGTTGCACTCTCCCGGGTGGGGAGCCATCGCTGAGAAACTGCAAAAGTCTGAGACTCGAGCAGAACTGGGTTAAGAAGATGAGAACAACTTGACAGGCCCCGGGCTCTCGGGCAAGCCTTGCTTCACCAAGGGGAGCGCGCAGCCACGGCAGCAATGTGTAAGAAAGGGCTGGAACTGCCTGCCGTCCCCCGGTGCCTGCAGGGTGCCCGGCTCCGTGCTGCCCTGTATCTGTCGTCCCCAGTGCACACGTCCCCAGTGCTCAGCCAGCGGAAGCCCTGGCTTACGGACAAGGAGAGTGTGTCATGATTCAAACCCAGGTTCGTGTCCAGACTGCACACCACATTGTCAAGTGTGCGAGGGATGGTTTATCCATTTAAGTGTGTAAGAAGCACAAGTGCATCAGGGCAGGACACGGGCCTGTGAGAAACGCAGACTTGAGGGAGAGTTGGGTTTTCAGAATCTGGCTCACCAGCCTGTGTGACCAGGAGCGTGAATTCTGCGTGTGGCATTCCTAACCAGATCAGAGACTCTGAAAGTTTGGTAAGAGTCATTAAAGAGCTGTGCAGAGTGGTTAGGCCACTTGACCCCTGAGGAGACGATTCAGTCGGTGTTATTTTTGGTACTGCTGGGCCCACCCCCTTATTCATGAGCTTATTTGGGACGACAACTAGAACAAACACCTGAATTTGATTTTATTTAATTTCCTTTTGACATCGACTGGGCGCCTCCTATGGGCCAAGCGATGTTGTGCAGAATACTGAGATGGAAGGATGAATCAAATGTATTTCTAGCTGCAGGAAGTTCACATTTAGTGGATTTTAAACGAAGGCACAAAACAACAACGTATTAACACGTCCACAGGAGATAATTTTATTCTCTCCAAGAGCAGCGAAGTTATTTGGTAGCCACCTGCTCTGGCATAATAAGTGGAGATTTTCAGATCTAATGGAAACTTCTAAAGCATAAGGCATTAAACCTTGGTGGCTGTGATTAGGGCTGGATTGTCAGCAGACCCGAGCTCGGGCTGCAAGTCCGCCACATTCACTGTGCGGCCTTGGGCAAGTCACAGCCTCAGTATCCTCATCTGTAAAACGGGGGCGAACAGTAACACTACCCACAGGGCTGTGCACGGCTAAATTAACGCTCCCCGTGGTGCTTTTAGCACAGTGTCTGCCCAGGGCATAGCCAAACGACTGAAGAGTAAACAGTATTATGTATAATAACTTACTCAGTCCAACTCAGCAAATGAAGTTTGACGGTAGAGAAATAAACACTGATCAACTGTTTTCAACATAGAAAGTCCCCAACCTGGGAAGCAAATTAAACTGTCCGTGGGTCTCCAGGCCCTGGTGCCAGGTGCCGGGTGAATGGCAAGGGGGACCAATGATTTACCAGAGCTATGACCCCCTCATTACTTTGCCCCTCCTTCTCCTCCCTACTCTCTGCCTCCCTCTGGAACGGAGCCATGTTTGTAGGACATGCCAAAGGAAGTCCCTTCAGACCTGCCCCCACCCTGCCCACTGAGAGCAAGAAGACAAAACTTCCGTCCCATGTTAGGGGTGTGGGCGCCCGCCTCTGGGAAGGGAAGGAGCGGGAGTGTGTGTGAGTTTGTGTGTGTGTGTGCATGTGCATGCAGGGGACACCTGTGGGTGTGCGGATTTGTGAATGAACGAGTGTGTGTGTGTGCGCGCATGCACACGTGCAGGGGGACACCTGTGGGTGTGGGGATTTGTGAATGAACGAGTGTGTGCGTGTGTGTGCACGCGTGCGCACGTGCAGGGGGACACCTGTGGGTGTGGGGATTTGTGAATGAACGAGTGTGTGCGTGTGTGTGCACGTGTGCGCACGTGCAGGGGGACACCTGTGGGTGTGGGGATTTGTGAATGAACGAGTGTGTGTGTGTGTGTGCGCGCGTGCGTGCACGTGCAAGGGGACACCTGTGGGTGTGGGGATTTGTGAATGAATGAGTGTGTGTGCGCGCGCGCGTGCACGCGCACGTGCAGTGGGACACCTGTGGGTGTGGGGATTTGTGAATGAACAAGTGTGAGTGTGTGCGCGCACGTGTGCGCACGCATGCACGTGCAGGGAGACACCTGTGGGTGGGGGGATTTGTGAATGAACGAGTGTGTGTGCGCGTGCACGCGCGTGCGTGCAGGGGACACCTGTGGGTGTGGGGATTTTTGAATGAACGAGTGTGTGCGTGTGTGTGCACGTGTGCGCACATGCAGGGGGACACCTGTGGGTGTGGGGATTTGTGAATGAACGAGTGTGTGTGTGTGTGTGCGTGCGTGCACGTGCAAGGGGACACCTGTGGGTGTGGGGATTTGTGAATGAACGAGTGTGTGTGTGTGTGTGTGTGCATGCGCGTGTGCCGGGAGACACCTGTGGGTGTGGGGATTTGTGAATGAACGAGTGTGTGTGTGCGCGCGCGCGCACGCGCGTGCGTGCAGGGAGACACCTGTGGGTGTGGGGATTTGTGAATGAACGAGTGTGTGTGTGTGTGTGTGTGTGTGTGTGTGTGTGCATGTGCGTGTGCCGGGAGACACCTGTGGGTGTGGGGATTTGTGAATGAACGAGTGTGTGTGTGTGTGTGTGTGTGTGTGTGTGTGCATGCGCGTGTGCCGGGAGACACCTGTGGGTGTGGGGATTTGTGAATGAACGAGTGTGTGTGTGTGTGTGTGTGTGTGTGTGTGCATGTGCGTGTGCCGGGAGACACCTGTGGGTGTGGGGATTTGTGAATGAACGAGTGTGTGTGTGTGTGTGTGTGTGTGTGTGTGTGCATGCGCGTGTGCCGGGAGACACCTGTGGGTGTGGGGATTTGTGAATGAACGAGTGTGTGTGTGTGTGTGTGTGCGCGCGCGCGCGTGCGCGTGCGCACGCACGCACGTGCAGGGAGACACCTGTGGGTGGGGGATTTGTGAATGAACGAGTGTGTGTGCGCACGCGCGCGTGCGCATGTGCAGGGGGGCACCTGTGGGTGTGGGGATTTGTGAATGAATGAGTGTGTGTGCACAGACGCGGGCTGTGTGGAAGGGGCGGCAACCCAGAGGGAGTGTCATGTTCAATGAAACCGACTCCTCCAACATCCGCTGTGTGTCAGGAGCCCCTGCCTGGGTCTGCCCGAGCAAAGTGGGTGGAAGTGGGGTCATGTTGACCCGCCAGTATTCTCTATGCTGAGGTCTAAAGAGAAACCACAGGCCGTGATGGAGTGTTCTGGAAGGGTGGGAGAGTCTCAGGAGAGGCTGGTAATGGGGCATGAGCCGGCCTCAGGGGTGGGCAAGGTGGACGGCGGGGAGCAGAGGGCTGTGTGGACACCAGGCGGGATGACCCAGCTCAGGGGGCTTCTGAGAGCAGCGTCTGGAGGCCACAGAGGAGGGACGATGGCTCTGGCCTGGCGCTGAGGAGGCGGGTGGAACTGGAAAAGGGAGGGGGGAGGGAGGACGAGGATCTGCAGGGACAGAACTGCACACATCCCAGGTATCTATGGTATTATCTGTTGATTTGGAAAGCTGAGTCAAGCTGCATTTAAAGTATGAGATTACGTACCAGAGGAAAGAATCAGGTCCCTTATTAAAAGAAAACAGAAAAGCTCCAGAGGGAGGGTCTCCCCGTGTGGAGGGGCAGCGGGGACAGGAGGCTCTGGCTGGGACCCTCCTCCCAAATTCCACACCCCCGTCGAGGAGGAATTGTCAGTTCTGTCCTCACTACCATGGGGGTCTCCCGAGACCTGGCTTCTTGCTCTAAAACTCTCGTTCAAACAGAATAAAAACCTTCCCTAGCACACCTGAGTAGGGTTGAAATTTTTAAAAATTGTTTGCACGCACAGACATACACACACTCTTGCCTCTCATTCGAGCCTTCGGGAGTGCCTGCGGTGTCTTTCTTTGATTAGTTCCACTCCACTGTACTTATTGGACAGGTCATTTTCACTTGTGAGTGACAGAAAACCCAACCCAAACTGGCTTATGCACAAAAGGAAATGTATTGGCACTCATAACTAAAAAGTCAGAGGGTGGTCTTCAGGCACAGCTGCATCCAGGACTCAAATGGGGTCTTCAGGACCCCAGTTTCTCTCTCTCGTTGGAGTCTGCCTTCTGCTGGGCTGGCTTCAACCTCAAACTCTGGGTGGGGCCCTCAGAAGCTTTGAGCTTCCCTCCGTGGTGGGAAGATGATTGCTCATGCTCCCATCCTCTTGGAGTAATTTCAGAAGGAAGAGCAGAGAGCTGATCCTTAATGTTGTTGGCTAGAATTGGACCAGATACCCCGTTGCAGGCCAATCACTGGGTCTGGGGTATGGAATGAATGAACTGATTGGCTGGGATCCTGGCCACTGCCCATCCCTGGGGCCAAAAGAGGAATACGAGAGTCTGTTACCCAGAGAGGGGTGAATCGACGCTGCCCTGCCAAAGCTCAGCTGTCCACTACAGCTCTGGAAGAGGCTCTCCAGGATGTCAGACATGGGTGGGGCCACCGGTGCACACCTCAGGGCCTGCAGCCTCTCTCCTTACATTCTTCTCCCCTCTCCGAGCAGCCCACGAGGGAGGTGGGGCCTGTGATTGGGAACCTGGCCTGCAGGCTACAACTCACATGTGCTGAAGGGAAAACGGGGACAGAGCAAAGAAAACACAGGAGACAGAGGAGCAGCCCGCTGACAGTGGTGGCCGTTTGTCATTGTCTGGCTGCTCAGAACCCAGCCTCTTCACACACGTCCCCCTCTGTGTCTGGGTGACCCAGAGCAGAAGTGAAGGGACCGGGCTCCCCCTCCCCCACCCCAGATGCAGCCAGGTTTGGGCCTGGGGCCTGAGCTTTCCCATCAGATGCCTTTTCCTGGGACCCCGACTCTTGACGGAGTGTCTTGGGGACCCCAGGGACGGCAGGAGGGCCTGTCCTGCCTCCTCACAGCTCTGGCACTTTGGTGGCCCCAGAGCCACCCTGACGATGCTTCAAGTCACCCGCTGGGCTTCCTGCCTCTTCATCTCTCTCCTGCTCATCCCCAGGCCTGGTCCCCCAGCCTCCTCCTGATTTGGGGAGGCCCCGAGAGCCATCCAACATTTCCCTTTACTTGCATTAGCCTCAGCACCTCCTGACACGCTCACAAAGTCCAGGCTTCTGCGAGCCAGGGCTCCAGTCTGTCCACTCCAGACCCGGTCTGAGAGGAAGCTGCCCCCAGCCCCGGAGGGGACAGAATTTCACAAGCCCCTCGCCTGGCTGCTTGCTTCCAGCTCCCAGCCAGACCCCCGTGGAGGGGGCCCTCACGGCCACAGTCCGAAGAGCCCCTTCTCTGGACCTTCCCGCAGTCCCAGTTTCTAGTCTGAGCAACAGGCTGGTCCCTGCCTCACTGGGGGGACCCTGGCAAGTTGCTCAGTGAATGAGCTCAGGCTGGCTGAAGTTCTAATCAGTGTGTTTATCTCCCACTCAACCACCTCTGCATACCCGAATTTCTTCTCCCTGCCCTGAGGGTGTCCTTCCTCTCCCAGCCTCCACCGTCAAGCATGAGTCACTTGCTGCAGAGCCAGACAGCCAGGAGGCATGGCTCAAAAGCCACCGGCCCAGCACGAGGGAGGAGGATGCTAATGGACACGGGCTTCTGAGTTTGCGGAGACAACACGTGAGGCTGAAGCTGGGGAGGAGGGAGTGGGAGGGGCTCCCTGTGATGAGGGAGCACCTCCTTCCTTTCTCTTTCCTCCAGGAGGACCACCGGGTCGTCCTGAGTGGTCTCTCGCCAGTGGTCACGAATGGTCAGCGGTCAGCTTGTTCCCCATCGGTGCTCTGGAGAGGAGAGACGCTCGTCTGATCCCCAGCCCACAGCCCTCCCTCTGACTCCAGCCATTCCCCAGAACAGAGGGTGGGAGCACGCTGAGGGGGACAGTGATGTAGAGAAGAGGCGTCCTGCCCAGGCCACATGGAACAAGTTTGCAGTGGCCCTCAGAGCCGGCACGGCTGCAGGATGCGGCACCTCCGTCACGGGCTGAGAGCCTGCCCTGTGCCTCTAGAGACACAGGTGGGCTCCCTTTGGGGCCGACGCTTGCTTCTGAACTTTAGTGTCTGTACCAGAGTCACACGTCCAGAAGGGGGGACGGTGTGGTCACGCGTGGAGCTCAGCTAATTCACATTCGCGTTGCTCAGAACGCGCCCTGGGGTGAGATGCCTGTCCGTCACCTGAGGGGGCGTCAGCTCCAGGGCAGGGAGGTGGGGTTCAGGGTGACCCAGAGAGGAGGAGAAGGTTCTGTAAGGGGCAGCACAGATCACCGAGCCTGCGGTCCAGCAAACCTTTCCTGGAAATTCACAGGCCACAGGTCTTCAAATCTGCCCCCCAGGTGTCTTACAGTCTGTGCCAGAAGTTTCCTGGGATGATTTCAACTTGCCCACCAGGCCCCAAGCTCCCTGCGGACGGTGTGGCTCACCACCAGAACCCAGCGCCCGGCAGAAGGCCAGGACCCCATAGGTCTTCGTTACCGTTTGCTGAAGGGATGACTATCTGCTCCCAGACAGTCGAGTCCCCGACGGTTCGTCCCCACCTGGCCCGGCGGCGGTGGAACTGCGCAAATACAGCAGGTGCGCTGGTCGCGTCAAAAGTCAGAATTAAATCTATTCAGACGCCACTGTTCAAAGGACCCGGTGGTGTATCGGCCGGTGGTCTCTTTATGAAAACAGCCCAAGGCGTTCCCACTTTGCGCTGGGAGCTCACCCGAGGCGCCTTCCACTGTTTGTCTGGCCCCGCGGCGTCCCCCGTCGGTCTGCAGAAGCATCGCCCGCAGAAGAAGGTCTCTGCGTGGCAAGGGCGCAGCCTCTGAAAGGAAGACTGTCCTGGAGAGCTCGGGTGGTGGCCGCGGCAGGTCGCCTCCCGTCTGGCGGACGTCAGGCCACCTTCCATCACAGGCTGCAGACACTTCAGCGCAGAAACAGCCGGCGGCCGCGCGACAGGAAGGGTGGGTCCCCCTTCTGTGCGGAACCAGCGGCGATACCCCGGGAATAATGAGTAACGTGGTGGGGCCCTGGGTGTCCCGGGGGCCCAGGGCATACTTGGCCACCAGACCAGGGGTTCTCGCCCAGGGGCTGCTCGTGACTCATCAAAGCGGGCTGCAAAACCACATTTCAAATTGTAATCGTTATTTGTTTGTATTAATGTATATCAGAAAAAATATCCTAGCGCAGCAAACCTGTGACTTCATTATTTTCAGGACGAGGCTAAAGGTGTTTAGATTAACAACAAGTGAGTCAATGTGCTGAAAACCTGTAAGTAAATCACAGTTTACGTGGTGCAGGGACACAGCAAAGATCCTGTGACTGACAGAGTCGGGGAAGCGTGGCTTTGGGACGTGGCTGTGGGCCCGGGTAAGAGCACACCTGGCCTCTGAGCTCCCTGCAGCCAGAGAGCAGCCTCAGACGCGTTTACAGGGGGATGTGGAGGTCGGATGTGGGAAGGATTTGTTTGTCTCAATAACTGAAAAAGCTTTTTTGTCTCGTCTTCGCAGAAGGAGGTACGTTATGAACAACAGATCAAAATGAAGCGGAGACCGCGTGGTGCAGTCCAGCCCTCTCACCCACTTCGCAGACAGAGAAACCAAGTCCCAGAGGTGAAAGTGACTCGATTGTACAGTAAGTTAGAGCTGGCCTTAGAAAACTCTTTCTAGGTCAAAAACAAAAACCTAAGCTCCCAGGCATGTAACAAATGCTTACAAATCAATAAAAAGAAAGACCCAGTAGAAAAATGGGAAAGGATTTCAAAGAAAATACAACATTTAAATATCAGAAAAGATGCTCAACCTCACGCGTAATAAGAGAGACGCAAATTAAGATGATATTGACACATCGGCTTCTAGCTCTGGCGGACTAGCTTGTATCAGACCAATCATCCTACCGGGAATAATTAGGGAAGCTGGATGAAATTGTACAAAAACAACTATTTGGAGGGATTGGAGAGCAACCAAGGCTCCGAGATCCCAGAGACAAGGGCGGCCGAGGGGGAGCCTGGTGTCTGGCAGCGCTGTGCCTCTCGAGGCATTTTCTCGTTCTAAAGCAGTGGCTGAGAGGCTGAGAAGAGCTTTTAGCCATTTTGTGGAGCTGAGGAGACAAAAACTAGAGTTCAGGGTCTCTTAAGAAGTAAGGACCCTATTTGTCCACCCACGTTCACAGCAGCATTCTTCACAATAGCTCAAAGGTAGAAGCAAGCGAAGTGTCCACTGACGGACGAAGCTAGTCACAAAAAGACACACACTGCGTGATTCCATTTGTGTGAGGTACCCAGAGTTGGCAAACTCATAGCGACAGAAAGAGGAATGGTGGCTGCCGGGAGCTGGGTGGGGGAAATGTGGAGCCATTGTTTGATGGGTACAGGTTTCAGTTTTGCGAGATGGAAAGAGTTCTGGAGATGAATGGAGGGGATGGTGGCACAGCAATGTGAATGGACTTAATGCCTCTGAACTGTATATTTTTAAACGGTTAAGATGGTAAATTTTATGTTTTGTGTATTTCACCACAATTGAAAACATAAAAGAAGTAAGGACCCTAGTAAACAGCCAAGGCTTTCATTTGAGACCCTAAAGGGCCATACACTAGGAGTAAGTGACCCAGAACTAAACCAGCCCTTTCTCGGGGGCTGCAAGACCTGTTTCCAGTCATCTTAACTCCTGATGGGAAATGCAACCGGAGACGGCTGTGCTCCTAGATTAGGCAGAAGTGAAGGTAAACTCCCCTTGGAGGAAGATACATCCAGAGCCTCAGATTATCTTTTCCATGTTCGTCTATTATGTCTGATATTCAGTGAAAAGCAGAAAGGCAGAAATACAACAATGGGACAAAAATCAAGAGAAAAATAACACATTAGACACATGTCCACCAGGACCCGGATACTTGAGGTACCAGGGTGGGACTTTAAAATAACTATAATTAATGTCGTCAACAAATTAGATGATCAGAAGGAGAATTTCAGCAGAGAACTGGAAACTATCAAAAAATAATCAAATGGAAATTCTAAAAATGATAAAAGGGGGTGGTAAATTCGACAAAAGATGTGCAAGATCTGCACGTGTATAACTCAAGACGTTGCTGAGAGAAATTGAAGGAGACATGAATAAACAGAGAAAAATATTGTGTTTATGGATTGGAAGACTCGATGTGGTTAAGGTGTCAGTTCTCCCCAAACTGATCTATAAATTCAATCCAAGATGTTTTGTAGAACTTGACAAGTTGATTCTAAAATTTATATGAAAAGACAAAGGATCTAGAACAGCCAAACATTCTGACACAGAAGAATAAGATGGGGAACTTACACTCCCTTATTTCAAGACTTCTTATAAAGCTACAATAGTCCAGATAATGTGGTGTTGGTGTAAAGATAGATGTACAGACCAACGGAGCAGAAGAGCGAGTCCAGAAGTAGACCATGCCAGTTGGTTTTTGACAAAGATACCAGGGCAATTAATGAGGAAAGGATATTCCTTTCAACAAGTGGTGCTGGAACACTTGGTTAACCATATGCAAAAAAAGTAATAAAAGGAACCTTGACCCTTATCTCACACCATACACAAAAATTAACTTGAAATGGATCATAGATCTAAATGAAAAAGCTAAAGCTATAAAGCTTCTAGAAGAATATCTTAGTTATCTTGGGTTTGGGAAAGATTTCTTAAATGTGTCACCAAAAACACATGAACTATGAAAAAATCAATAAATTGGATTTCATCAGATTAAAAATGTTTACTCTTCAAAAGACACTATTCTGTTTGGCAGTGTCTTAAAAAGTTAAATATACACTTGCCACATGACCCAGCAATTCTACTCCTAAAAGAAAAGGTATGTCCACGTGAAGATTTGCGTGTGAATAGTCATAGCAGCATTATTCATAATAGCCGAAAACTGGAAACAACCCAAATGTCCATCGAACAGTGAATCCATACAATGGAACACTACACAGCAATAAAAAGAAATGAGTTACTAATAAATGCATCAAGATAGATGAACTTCAAAAACATTTTACTATGTGAAGAGAGCCAGACACAAAAGAATATACATTGTGTATTTTTATTTCTTTGAAATTTCTAGAAAAGGCAAAATATAAATACAATAAATATATCAGGGATTGCCCGGGGTCTGTGTTGGACGGGAGTGAGGAGCGACTATAAACAGGCACAAGGAAACTTTTGGGGGTGATGGACGTGTCCTAAAACTGGATTATGGTGATAGTACAACAACTGTACTATTTACTAAAAATCATCGACCTGTACACTTCCAACAGGTGAATTGTGTGATATGTAAATTATACTTTAACAACGCTCTTAGAAGTGGGAGGAAAACACAGTGTTAAGAAAGTTAAAAGGCAAGCCACAGACCAGGAGAAAATATTTTCAAAACATATATCTGACAAAGGACTTACATCCAGACTATATTAAAAACTATTACAACTCGGGGCCGCCTGGTGGCGCAGCGGTTTAGTCCGCGCTTGGCAGCCCAGGGTTCGCGAGTTCGGATCCCGGGCGCCCGCAGACGCACTGCCTGTCAGCCATGCCGTGGTGGCGTCCATATAAAAGTGGAGGAAGATGGGCACGATGTTAGCCCAGGGCCAGTCTTCCTCAGCAAAAAGGGGAGGATTGGCAACAGATGTTAGCTCAGGGCTGGTCTTCCCCACAAAAAAACAAAACAAAACAAAACAAAAAACTATTACAACTCAATAATAAGAAGACAAACAATTTAAAAAATGGGCAAAAGAATGTTCCGGCCCTTCATCATAGATGACATGTGGTTGTCACATAAGCACGTGAAGGCCTGCTCAAGAACGTGCCACTAGGGAAATGCAGGTGAGACCTCGAGGAGGCTCCACCACATGCCCGCCAGAACGGCTAAAATTACAAACACTGACCATCCAAGTGTTGGCGAGGGTGTGGGGCAAAGTGGAATTCTCATACAGCGTTGGTAGGTATGTAACTTGGTACACATATTTTGGACAATGACTTGTCAGTTTCTTAAAAATTTAAACATACAGCTATCATAAGATCCAGCTATTCTATTGCTAGGTGTTTATCAAGAGAAATGAAATTATGTGTCCACACAAAGACTTGTATGTGAATGTTCATAACTTTATCTGAAATAGCCAACAACTGTCAAAATTCAAGGCCCATCACTAGGCAATGGATAACCACATTGTAGCATATCCACACAGTAAACTACTTCTCAGCAAGAAAAAGGAACGACAGGTTGAGAGGGCACAAGTGTACAGTGACGGATGGCAATTAGTCTTTGGGTGGTGAACATGATGTAGTCTACACAGAAATCAAAATATAATAATGTACACTTGAAAATAAGTAAATAAATTGCAAACGGTCTCAAAAAAAAAAAAGAACTATTGATACAACATGGATGAATCTCAAAATAATTATGCTGAGTTAAAAACAAGCCAGATCATAAGTAAACACACACCGTGTGATTCCATTTATACAGTCACGTGTCAATTAATGACGGGGATACATTCTGAGAAATGTGTCGTTAGGCAATTTTGTCGTTGTGCAAACATCATAGAGTGCACTGAAGCGGGACAAAATTTGCCACCCCAAAATGTGTCTGTTTAACATGAGGATTATTTTAGGCTGATTACTTTTTTTTTTTTTCTTTTTTTTGTGGGGAAGACCAGCCCTGAGCTAACATCTGTTGCCAATCCTCCCCTTTTCGCTGAGGAAGACTGGCCCTGGGCTAACATCCATGCCCATCTTCCTCCACTTTATATGGGACGCTGCCACGGCATGGCTAACAGGCAGTGCGTCCGCGGGTGCCTGGGATCCGAACTCGCGAACCCCGAGCTGCCAAGCGCGAACTAAACCGCTGCGCCACCGGGTGGCCCCCTAGGCTGATTACTTTTAAAAAGCAAAAGATTCAGAAAGTTTTTCTTGTTACCTTCCCCTTACCTGCCTGAAAGAATTCAGATTAAAAAAACCTGTCTCGGGAAGCGAGCCGTCAGCTCAGCATAACATGAATTAGGTGGTGGACAGGAAGGAACCTAGAAACACCTGTTTGTTGGGCTCCCCTCTGTGTTCTTCTGTTTCTGTGTGGCCAAACAAACATTTGTTTATCCAAGTTTGCTCCTTTTCACCTACCTGTGAATTGCCTTCGTTCCCTTTGAAGTCTCTGACTCCCCACCCCCAATATCTTTTGTCTTTAGCTGAGGATGGTATTTAAGAGGGGAGGTTGGCCATTTGGGCGAGTTAGTTTTCCTGGGTTTCTCCCATGTACACATGTTATTAAACTTTTGTTTTCCTCCTGTTAATCCATCTCATGTCAATCTAATTCTCAGACCAACCAGAAGAACCTGGAAGGATAGTGGAAAATTTACTCCTCCCCTCCAGCACTTACAAAAACCTAGATGGTACAGCCTTCCACACACCTAGGCTATATGGTACTAATTTTATGGGACCACCATCGTATATGGTCCCTGTTGACCAAAACATCATTATGTGGTACATAACTGTATAAAATTCTAGAAAATGCAAATTAATCTATAGCAATATGAGGCAGATAAGTTATTGCCTGGGGAGAGGAGTTAGGGAAGGACAGATCGAGGGCATGAGGAAACTTTGGGGGTAATGAATATGCTCATTATATTCATTATGGTAATGGTTTCACAGATGTATACATATGTCAAACCTGATAAAAGTGCATATTTTAAATATGTGTAGTTCTTTATACATTGATTATGATCCAATGAAGCTATATAAAATGGAAAAAATAATAAAACACAATAACTAAAAACAAGAACCAAATAATGCAGTTTAGACACTGCTGCAGGGAAGACTGTGGAACCATAAAACAGATCAGAATGAAATATCCCAGACTGAAGTATGAAGAAAATGCAGAATGGAAAATACAAAAAAGAACATAAGACATATGAGTCATGGTGAAAGGGCTAACGTAATAAGTATTTGGAGGGGAAAGAGGGTAGAAAAGAAGACTAGGCAGAAGCAATTATCTGAAAAGACATACAAAGACAACACCCCGTAGACTCACGCAGAGCCAGGAAAACCACGTCTGGGTAACTCCTGACAATCAAAGACAAAGAGAAAGTCTTAACAGCAGCCAGGGATAAAACACAATTACTCTCAAAGGATGGCAATGAGACTGATAACTGACCCCTCAACAGAAACAATGAAGTCAGGACACTGGACTGACCACTGGAAGGTGCTGGAAGGAAATAACTGCCACTGGAAATATTCTTCAGGTGATGAGCAGGCATTTTCAGCAGACAAAAATGGAGACAATTCATCACCAGCAGGCGCACCCAGAAGCAAATACTAGAAGGAGTTTTTCAGGCAGAAGGAAAAGGATCCCAGTTGGAAACATCGAGATGCAGGAAGGAAAGAAGAGTAACAGAAAATGTAAATATATGAGTAAACTAAGTTATTATTGACCATATAAAACTAACAAGCTAATAGAGGAAAAAAGGAAAATGGAATAAAAATAAGTATTTAATTAATACAAAGGAAAGCAAGGGACACATGGGACAAGTAGAAAACAAATCATAAGATGGTAAATTTAGACCCAATTATATAAACAATTACATTACATATAAGTGAACTAAATATCCCAATTAAAATGAAATATTCCAATTAAAATCCAACAAATATTGTTGGATTAGATTTTTTAAAAACTATGTATTATTTACAGGAGACAAACCTTAAACACGGAAACATAAAAAAGTGAAAGCAAAAGGATATACCAAGAAAACACTGACAACAACAATAAAAGTTGAGGTAGTTACGTTAGTACCAGATGAAGTAAGCTTTAAAGCTAGATGTAATGGGAGACATTTCTTAATGATACACATTAAATCCAATAGGAAAATATGATAATTCTATATATTTTTATTCATCTTATTATACTGCTTTGAAATATATAAAGCAAAAATGAATAGAAAACTAAATGGGGAAATAGACGAATCCACAATCATCATTGGGGAGTTTTAACATACCCCTCTCACTAATTTTTAGAACAAGCAGACCAAAAAATCAGTGAGAATACAAAACATTTGAATACCATATTTAACAAATTTGACCTAACTGACATATATAATACACTGGGCCCCTCAACTTCAGAATACACATTCTTTTTATGTGCACATGGAAAATTTATCAAAATTAACCATAGGTTATGCCTTAAAGCAATCTCAACAAATTCCATAAGATTGCAATTCCTGACCATATTGGAATTAAGCTAAAAACCTACAAAAAAAACTAGGAAATTCCCAAATATTTGGAAATTATGAAGTATTCTTCTAAACAGCCTCAGCTCAAAATTAAAGTAATCATGAAAATTAAAAAACATTCTGGGACCAGCCCTGATGGCCTAGTGGCTAAAGTTCGGTGTGCTCCACTTTGGCGGCCCAGGTTCGGTTCCCGGGCACGAAAACACACCACTTGTCTGTCAGTAGCCATGCTGTGGCCATGTCCCACATACAAAATAGAGGAAGATGGGCACAGATGTTAGCTCAGGGTCACTCTTCCTCACCAAAAAAAATAAAAATAAAAGAGAGCAAGATAAGGCACAAATAACTAATATCAGAAATGAAAAGGGGGACATCATTATAGATTCTACAGACACTAAAAGATAAGAGGGTATTGTGAACAGGTATATGCTGATAAATTTGAAACTTTAGATGAAATGGAAGAATTGCTAGATAAACAAAATTTACCAAAACTGACACAAGAAGAGATTTAAAAATCTGAAAATTCCTAAGTCCATTAAAGAAACTCTATCTGCACCTAAAATCCTTCCCACAAAGAAAACTCCTGGCCAATGTGTCTTCATTGAATAATTCTTCCAAAAGAGTTCTTACATTATCCCACGTAAGGGAGAAATGTCACCAATCTTACACAGTCTCCCAGAGAACAGAAGAAAAGAGAGCAATCCCCAATTCCTTTATATAGAGCCAGCATAACCTTCATACCAAAACCTGATTAGGAAAAGCATAATAAAGGGAAACCTCTCTTATGAACACACCAGTCTCTTTCATGGACATATACTCCTAAATAAATTATTAGCTAACTGAATCCAGAAATACAAATGATACCACCACCAAATTGGATTTATTCAAGGAAGTCAAGGTTGGCTTTTTAAAAAAACCAGTGTAGGGGCCGGCCTGGTGGCATAGTGGTCAAGTTCGTGTGCTCCACTTCGGCAGTCGGGGTTCACAGGTTCGGATCCCCGGTGTGACCCTGCGCACCGCTTGTCAGCCATGCCGTGGCGGCGTCCCATATACAAAATAGAGGAAGATGGCATGGATGTTAGCCCAGGGCCAGTCTTCCTCACAAACACACAAAAACTCTTAGCGAACAAAGACTGATGGAAACTTCCTAATATGATAAAGGATACAAGAAACATAGAGTGCACATCATATTTAATGACGAACATTTAAATGTTTTCTGCCTGAGATTATAGATGAGACAAGAATGTCCATGGTCGTCTCTTCAGCCTGCGCTGGAGTCCTGGTTGGTGCAGCAAGGCCAGTGAATGAACCAAAAAGTGGCAGGATTGGAAAGGAAAAAACTAAATCTGTCATTATTCATAGACAACATGATCGTGTATGCAGAGAATCCACAAGAATCCATAGACGAGCCACAGGAATGAATAATTCAGCAAGGTCACTTGATACAGGTGAATATTTCTCTATACCTGTAAGAATATTTAAATGAAAGTTGAAAAAGTGGTGACATTTATAAAACCATAAAAACTGAATGTCTCGGGATAAATGTGACAAAAGATGAATAAAACTTCTAGGCTGAAATCTATTAAACATTATTGAGAGAAATTAAAGAAGACCTAAGTAGATGGGGAAACACCATGTTTATGGAGTGAAAGACTCAGCATATAAAGGTGTCAGTTCCCCCGGAAGTGACCTGTAGATCCCATGAAATCTCAGTAGTTTTTTTGTGGAAACTGACAGGCTAGTTCTAAGTTTTACATAGAAATGCAAAGAGTGAAAAATAACCAAGACAATCTTGCAGACGAAAAGCAAAGTGGGAGGACTTACACTGTCAGATATCAAAACTTCATAGAAAGCTATCGTCATTAAGGACGTGTAACGTTGGCACACGGGTGGACAAACAGACCGATGGGACAGAAGAAAGCCCGGAAACAGACACACACATAACGTGGGGATTTTGTCTTTCACGAGTTGCTATCCCAGCGCAGTGAGAAAAGGACGGTCTTTTCAATAAATGGTGCAATGTCAGCTGGATGCCCACGTGGAAAAATTAATCTTGGCTCTTAGCTCACACCAAATGAAAAGTAAAATAATAAAGCTTCTAGAAGATAGCGTTGGAGAATCTGTTTGTGACTTTGGGGAAGGCAAAGGTTTACTGAACAGGACATAATGGCACTAATATCAAGGAAAATAGTGATAAATTAGACTACATTAAAATCAAGAACTTCTGTTCATCAAAAGACACCATTAAGACAGTGGAAAGTCAAGCCACGGAGGGAAGAAGATAGTTGCTGACATATTGTTGGCAAAGGACGTCTAGGTAGTGCATAGGAAGAATTCCAACAAATCAAGTAAAAGAAAGAAGACGATAGAAAAATGAGCAAAAGACTTGAACAGCCATTTCACAAAAGGAGCTATCTAATTGATCCATAAACACATGAGAGAGTGTTCACCTTCCTTAGTCATCTTGAAAATGCAAATTAAAACCACATTGAGATAACTATTACAAAAATTTAAAAGATTGACATTACCAAGTGTTTGTAAGGATGAGAATCTGCTGGAATTCTTCTCACAGCAACAGTGGAAATTGGAACAACCACTTTGGAAAACTGTGGCATGAGCGACTAAAACTGAAGTGTGAATACCTGAGCCAGCCATTCCACTTCTAGACACATACCCAATAGTCACGAGTTTATGTTGCACCAGATGGCGTGTACCAGCATGTGCGTTGCATCACTATCTGTAGTAGCTCCAAGTAGGAAACAACCAAATGACCATCAACAGTAGAATTAATACATAAATTGCGGTATAGTAACTTAGTGGAATACTATACACCAATGAAAATGAATAAACTACAACTCCACACAGAAACATGAATGAATCTCACAGATGCCATGTTGAGTGAAAGAAACCTGACAAAAGAGTATATAATGTAATATTCCATTTATATAAATGGCAAAAATAGGCAAAACTAATCTGTGGTGATAGAAGTCAGATTAAATGGTACCTTGGGGAAGAGAGAGAGTGACTGGAAGAGGGGATGAGAGGCTTCTGGACTCTGATAATGTTCTATATCTTAATCTTCTGCTGTTCGTGATGTGCATTCACTGGGTGAAAAATTATCAGACTAGACGTGTGTTCTTTTCTGCAGGTATGTCAGACTTAAATAAAAGCTTCGTTCGTAACAAATTACACCAAAACACCAAGAACTGGCAGCGCCCCAAGAGTTGGACGGCCCCCTGTGCTGCGCGTGCATGCGCGAGCACTCGCGTGTTCTCGGACATTGCAGGGTGCACAGCTCCCGTGCAGGACGAGCTGACAGTGCATCTGGTTACACGTGCACACGTCTTTATAGAAATTCGTTGACTTCATTTTTCAGAGCAGTTTTAGGTTCACAGCAAAGTTGACTGGAAGGTAAGGTTCCCACATAAACCCCCACCGTCGACATTCTGCACCTGCATGGAGCCTTTGCGGAAGAATCAGCTCTGACACGTCACTTTCAACCAGAATCCGTCGTTTACACGAGGGCGCACTTTGTGTGTTGTTCATTCCACGGATTTTGACGAATGTATAATGACGCGCATCCACCATTGTAGTCCCATACAAAAGTTTCCCTGCCCTAAAAATCGATTGTGCTCAGTCTATTCGTCCCTCCCTCCCTCGGAAACCCTGGCAACCACTGATCTTTTTTTTAAAATGGTGATAAATTTTGATACACATAACAAAATTTACCATCTTAACCATTTTTAAGTGTACGGTTCAGTGGCATTAAGTACATTCATATTGTTGTGCTACGATCACCACCATCCGTCTACAGAACTCTCTTCATCTTGCAAAACTGAAACTCTGCCCGTTAAATAATAACTCCCCATCCTCCCCTTGCCCAGCGCCTGGCAACCCCCATTCTACTTTCTGTGTCTCTGAGTTTGGCTGCTGTAATAAGTGGAATCCATATAAGCGGAACCACACAGCACTTGTCTTTTAGTGTCTGGCTTATGTCACTTAGCATAATGTCCTCAAGGTTCATCCATGTTGTCACATGTGTCAGAATTTTCTTCCTTTTTAAGACTGAATAATGTTCCATTGTATGCATAGACCATATTTTGTGACTGTCAGTGGACACTTTGGTTGCTTCCACGTTTGGGCTATTGTGAAGAATGCTGCTGTGAACAAGGGTGGACAGATGTCTCTGTGAGTCCCCGATTTCGGTTCTGTTGGGAATATGCCCAGAAGTGGAATTGCTGGTCACATGGTAATTCTATTTTTAACTGTTTGAGGAACCACTGTGCTGGTTTCCATGGTGGCTGCACCATTTTACGTTCCCTCCAACAGTGCACAAGGGCTCTGATTTCTCCCCATCCTCACCAACACTTGTTATTGTTTGGGTTTTTTTGCTTTTTTGGGTTTTTTTGATAGTAGCCATCCTGATGGGTGTGAGGTGATATCTCATTGTGGTTTTGATTTGCATTTCCCTGACGACAGGTGATGTTGAACACCTTTTCATGTATCCATTGGCTATTTGTATATCTTCCTTGGAGAAATGTCTTTCAAGTCCAAAGGAAAACTTTCTCTACTCACAATACTTTTGACCACAAATGTGTGGGGGTTTTTTCCCCACAGCAACCAATTTCCCAGCTCTCTGCACAGCAGCCGGGTGTCTTGACCATATATGTGAGGGTTTATTTCTGGGCTCTCTCCCATTCCACTGGTCTGCAGGCCTGTCTTTATGCCAGGACGACTGGACTACTCCAGCCTTGTGGTCACTTTTGAAATCAGGAAGTGTGAGACCTACAATTTTGATCTCTAGTCACCGATCTTTTTACTGTCTCCATAGTTTTGCCTTTTACAGCAGGCCGTATAGTTGGAATCATACAGTAAGTAGCCTTTTCAGATTGACTTCTTTCACTTAGTGATATACATTTAAAGTTCCTCCGTATCTTTTCATGGCTTGATAGCTCACCTCTTTAGTGCTGAATAGTATTCCATTGCCTGGATGGACCACTGTTTATTTATCCATTCACCTACTGAGGGACATCTTGGTTGCTTCCAAGTTTTGGCAATTATGAATAAAGCTGCTCTACTACAGACATTTAAAGTGGCTATTGATGTAGTTGGATTAATATCTACCACATTTCTTATTGTTTTCTATTCATTGTCCTTGTCCTATGTTCCTACTTTTGTCTTCTACTATTTTTCTGTCTTCTGTGGTTTTATTTGGGCATTTTATATGATTCTCTTTTCTCTCCTTTTTTCGCATATCAATTATACTTCTTGTTTTTTTAGTGGGTGCCCTAGAGTTTGCAATACGTATTTACAACTAATCCAAGTGCACTTTCAAAAAACACTCTATCACTTGACCAGTAGTGCAAATACCTAAGTTCTCCCTCCCGTCCCTCCTGTCACTGCCATCCTTCATTTCACTTCTCCGTCAGCTCACATCATCAAATACATTGTTGCTATTATTTTGAACAGTTATCTGTTAGATCAATTAAGAATTAAAAAATAAGTTTTTATTTTACCTTCACTTATTCCTTCTCTAACGCTTTTTCTTTCTTTATGTGGATCCAAATTTCTAAGTCATTTTCCTTCTCTCTGAAGAACTTCTTTTAACATTTCTTGCAAGGTAGGTTTAATAGCGACAAATTTCCTCAATTTTCGAGAAATCTTTATTCCTCTTCACTTCTGAAGGGCAATTTCACAGAGTACATAATTCTAAGTTGATCGGTTTTCTTTTTCTCAAAACTTTAAATAGTTCACTCCACTCTCTTCTTGCTTGCAAGAAGCTGGATGTACTTCTTATCTTTGCTCCTCTGTGGGTAAGATGCTTTTTTCCCTCTGGCTTCTTTCACGATTTTTTCTTTATCTTTGACTTCCTGACATTTGAATGTAACATGCCCAGGTGCAAGGGTTTTCTTGGCATTTGCCCTGCTTGGTGCCCCCTGAGATTCCAGGGTCTGGTGGTTTGGTGTCTGACATTAATTTGGGGAAATTCTCATTGTTGCTTCAAGTATTTTTTCTGTTCCTCTCTGTCTTCTGGTACTCCCATTACCTGTGTATTATGTCTTTTGTAATTATCCCAAACTTCTTGGATATTCTGCTCTAGCTTTTTGGGGATTTTTTCAGTCTTTTTTCTCTTTGCATTTCTGGTTTGGAAGTTCCTGCTGACATATCTTCAAGCTCATTGATTCTTTCCTTAGCTGTGTCCAGTCTACTGATAAGCCCGTCAAAGGGCTTCTTTTTTCATTTTTGTTACAGTATTTTCAATTTCTAGCATTTCTTTTTGATTCTTTCTTAGCATTTCCATTTCTCTACTTACATTACCCACTTGTTCTTGAATGTTGTCTACTTTTTCCATTAGAGTCCTTAGTACATTAGTCATGGTATTTTAAATTCCCAGTCTCATCATTTCAACGTCCCTGCCGTATCCGAGTCTGGTCGGACGCTTGTTCTGTCTCTTCAAACCCTGTTCTTTGCCTTTTAGTGTGCCTGGTGATTTTCTCTTGAAAGCCAGACAAGGGTGAAAGGAGGTGTGGTAAATACTCTAGTGATGTGGTGGTAAGTTGTCGGGTGAGGGGAAGCATTCTATGGTGCTATGACGAGTTCTTTTAGTGAGCCTGTGCCCCTGGGCTGTGACCTTCACAAGTATTTCTCAGGTCTGCCCCCCGCCCCCTTATGTGAGACGGGAAGGCTGGATTGGGTTGCGATGGAATATTTCCCTCTCCCCGCACTGAGAGCTAACTGGAGCTGGAGTTGAGTATTTCTCTTCCACCAGGTCGGTTAAGCTCTGGTAAAATAGTTTCTCTTGGGGGCAAGCAGACCTCGTTAAAACAAACAGAATGTTCTGGTGTATTTCAAAATGTCTACTTTCCCCCTCCCCCTGCTGGAAGCAAGAGGGGATTTTCTTCTAGTCTTCACTTTGAAAATCTGGTAGAGCTCCTGGCGATGAACTCACAAAACCGTGGGGGCTCCCCTAAGACTGGGCCACCCCTGGAGTTTTTAACTCTGAAACTTGCCTGCACTGACCCTCCAGCAATTCATCCGTCACAGCCTAGGTTTTCCTGCACCGGCCTTGTTCTCCCAGAGGTTTCCGCTCGGATCAGTGGTGATTCTGTCTCTGCCTGTCTGCCTCTCCAATTCTGGGGACAGCAGTTTGCCCTGTGACCTCAGTTCTCTGCCGAGTTTAGGAAGAACTGTTGATTTTTAGCTTGTTCAGCCTTTTTCTTGTTGTGTGGATGAGAGGGATGACTTCCAAACTCCTCACCAAAAGATACGGGGCTTACGTCCTGTCTTTACTGTATTTTATTACGGAGATTTTCAAGCGTGCGTAAGCGCAGGAAGGATCATATAATGAGCCCCATGTACTCATCAGCTTCGGCTTTTACAAACATTCTGCAGCTCTTGTTTCATCCGTTCCCTCTCTTATACGCACATTTTTTATTTTTAACAAATGTGGTTTGTTTCCTCTGACCAGCAATGTCACTTCTAGGAATGTATTACAGAGAGATAAGTCACTTTACTCATATGCATCTATGTCCAAAATTATTTATTACAGAACTGTTCAGAACAGCAAGGGACTGGAAACAATATGAATGTCCATCAACAGGGCCCTGGTAAACGCACCACGAAACATCTGTGCAGTGGAGAACCAGCCAGACGTAGAAACGACCGAGAAACCACATCATGCACCACTATGGAACAGTCTCCAAAATATATTGCTAAGTGGCGGGGGGGGGGGGGGGTGGAATGCAAACAAAACAAAACAAAGGGGAAAGGGTGGTCTAGCACGCTGCCATTTGTGTAACAGAAAGGGGAGGGTGGGGTAAACACAGGTCCTCGTGGGTGCAAGTGTTTCTAGAAGGAGAAACAAGACAGAGGACACTGGTTGCCTCTGCAGAGGGGGCTGGTGCTCTGGGCACGGTGGTTGAGGGAGATTCTCCCTGCATCGCCTTTTCTACCTTTTGATTTTTGAGTTATGAGAATGCATTACCCCGGTGAATGAATGAGTGAATGAATGCAATTTAACAGAAAGGAAGGAAGCTCCCTGTTCTGCAGCTTGGAGGATGGGGACGCCCACACATTTATTGACTACCCACGCCACTGGGCCCACCTACCCCTCACGTAATGCTCCCAGCAGCCTGGGAGGCAGGCGGTTTACACCCACTTCACAGGTGAGGAAGCCGAGGCTCAGAGAGAGCAGGGAGTGGCAGAGCCAAGTGAGCCCAGGTCTGACTCTGGCTGATCCCGCTCCCTCCCCCGTGGGGAGAACAAGGCAGAGCAGCCCTGCTGGGTCCCCAGCACATGCTTGAGTTAGTCCCCAGGGAGCCGAGTCCACCCCGCAGGCCGGAGCTGGAGCAGCCGCACCTTCAAGTTCACCCCCTCCCAGGGCCGAATCAGCTGTCCCTTCCCCGGAGATTTTTAGCTGCTGGATTAATCCCAGCATTCTCACTTCCCCCACCCCTGAAAACAAGATCCAATTTAATTTAGGGAGAAAAAAATGCACAGAAGCCATAACACTCAGTTTATCCCTTGAAACGCAATCAGGCTGAAGGAAAGAATTAATTTTTAATTCCATCTTAATTACTGAGAGAAATAATCTATCGGCACAGCCTGGCCCTGGGATGCCCCTGCCTGATCTTTGCCGGCACCTGAGGCCCTACTCCAGGTGCGGCCGGGGCGGGGGCAGGCAGGGGCCAGGGCTGGCGCTCCTGCATGGGTGTCCTTTGCTGAAGAGAGTTGTGACCTGAAGAAATTCATGCATTATCCTTCCTTCGGCCTGATCTCCCATTTCTTTTTTTTGTGTGTGTGTGGGGAAGACCAGCCCTGAGCTAACATCCGTTGCTAATCCTCCCCTTTTTGCTGAGGAAGACTGGCCCTGGGCTAACATCCGTGCCCATCTTCCTCTACTTTATATGGGACGCCGCC
The DNA here is from genome assembly GCA_031878705.1 of Tapirus indicus. NCBI lineage: Eukaryota > Metazoa > Chordata > Mammalia > Perissodactyla > Tapiridae > Tapirus > Tapirus indicus. The sequence goes on along the minus strand of CM062925.1, from coordinate 93,043,656 downwards.
ACGGGATGGCTGACAGGCAGTGTGTCGGCGGGCGCCCGGGATCCGAACCTGCGAACCCCGGGCTGCCAAGCGCGGACTAAACCGCTGCGCCACCGGGCCGGCCCCATGATCTCCCATTTCTTTAATAAAGCCGCAAGACTTACTCCTCAGAGACGCACAGTGGGGAGGGCGTCTAGGGGACGCGCCGGATCTTTTGGGACCTGGGCTGAGGGAACAGGGGTTGTGTCTTCCTCATCATTTCCCATTTTTTAAGCAAATATTAGTGGAATACCTGCCATGTGCAGGTACCTCGTGGGGGCCGGGACCCAGCAGAGCAGGTCCTTGCCTTCATGGAGTTGACATTCTGGGGGGAGGGGACGCAGTAAGCCAGTAAGCAAACAAACATGATCATTTCAACTGGTGATAAGCACCATGTTGTAAATAAAATAGGGTGATGGGTTGGAGAGTGATGGGCGAGGGTTGGCAACAGCAGACAGCGAGTCAGAGAAAGTCTCTGCAGAAAGGGAAATTGGGGGCCCATACCCGGGAGGAGCGGGCCAGGCAGAGGGCACGCAAGTGGACAGGCCCCGAGGCACGAGTCATCGTGTCTGCGGAGAGAAAGGTCAGCGCAGCCAGAGCAGCTGCCCGGGGAGCAGGCAGGAGCTGTGACTCTGCATTTCATTCTTGGCCCCGGGGAAGCCACTGCTCGCCCAGGCAGAGCACAGTAGGTGCTCAGTGAGTGCTTGCCGCAGACACGGCGCCCTCAGACTGGGCATCTGGGAATGCTTGCTGCCGTTTTGTCCCTTCCCTGCTGCCAGAGAAATTCTGAGAACCGCTGACGCCCAGGAAGCCGCCCTCTCCAGCCCTCCCCAACGCTGTTTTGATGTGCTAACAACTCCTAATGGGGAGCCTAATGAGTCACTAAAAATGGCATCTTTTGGTGGAGAACAGAACAGTCTACACAAGCAAATGTCCAAAACAACCAGGCGATTGGCCAGCGAGCGGCTCCTGCCCCCTCGGCCCGCGCGGGGCAAGCCGGCCCTCCAGACGAGCAGGGGCCCCGCGTCCGCGTGTGCCTCTCGGCCGTGATTCCCCCTCCCGCACTGCCAGGGCCACGCTGTGACCACCACGTGAAGCTGTTAGTCTAAGAACTGAGAAGAAAAAGCGGAAGGTTTGCTTGGATATAAAAGTGGGAGTGAAGATGCAGCTTGAGGCTGCTCGGACGTAAAGTGCTGACACAGGAGGGCAGCGGTTCTAGAGCGAGGGCTGTGGGCTAAACCTGACGTCTCATTTGGCCGACACAGCAGTTACAAGAAATTTAAATCAGTTTCCTATGTTAAATTCTTGGGAGACTTTGCATAAAAATTTTGATGTTCCGCTTCTCCTAAAAAGCCAGAAGCCCTGGCATCCCCAGGCCCACGTTCCGGCGTGGTGGCGCTGGGCTGGGGTCAGGTAGTGGTCGTCCCTCAGAGAGGGCATGCTCTGTCCTCTGTGCCCCAGTCCCCGCCCCCCCACGTTCTCCCCACCCTGAAGCCGAGTGTCAGCTGCCGTTTATCATCACGTTTGCTCAGTAGATGTTTTCCCTGCGGAGATTTAAGAAGGAAGGAATCTCTCTCTCACAACTCCTCTTCATTGAAAGGAGGCAAACAAAACACAGGTCAAGAGAGAGAAAAGGTGGGGGTGAGACCACTTCTTGAGGAAGTGGAGACAATTCCTACGTGTTCACTATGCAAGCAAAGCGTGTCTGCCTCCGAGGGATCTGCCAGGAAACCATGGAAGCAAGCCCCCATCACGGCCGGCCCCGGTGCTGAAGGAGCCCGCAGCCCCTGCCTGATGGAGTGTCCTTTCTACACCGGGGCCACTGCTCCCGCACGGCAACACTGGAAGCTAAGCGTCCACTCTCGGGAATTTCAGTGTGTAACTTGCTAATGAATACCTTGAGTTATATTCCTAGTGGACCTGAAAGCTACCATTTTCATGTGAATGTGGATTTCAAACCCCACAAGCAGGTCCTTCCCGACGCCTGATGTGGAGATGTGGGTCCAGATGTGGAGCCCACTAAAGACGTTTAAGGCCAACTCCTGCTCCGGGGAGCTGGACACTCTGGTCAGGGCCTCTGGAAAAGTCAGCCGGCATTCCCGTTAGACGATGTGTGCAAAAGACCTTTTAAAAGTGTGCAAAAAGTGAACTAACCGGATTACTTCTTACTGTGAAGTTTGTAGAAATAGGTAACGCGTGCTCATGGGAAAGAAGTCAAGCATTACAGAAAGGTTACCGTGAAATCAAGTCTGCACTCACCCAGACCCCCGTCCCCTGGTGCCCCTTCCCAGAGGCCTCCGCTCTCCCGTGGAGCTGGAATCTAAAGTGGGTTGAACGGTGGCCCCCAAAAGATACGTCCATGCCCTAATCCCTGGAACCTGTGAATGTGGCCTCATTTGGCAAAAGGGTCTTTGCAGGTATAATTAAGTGAGGATCTGGAGATGAGGAGATTACCCTGGATTATCCAGGTTGGGCCCTCCTTACGATGACAGCATCCTTACAAAACAGACACGGGGGAGAGGACGGGGCAGGGTGACCCCAGAGGCAGAGGCTGGAGAGACGTGGCCACAAGCCAAGGAATGCCGGCAGCCACCAGAAGCCGGGAGGGGCAGTGAACAGATTGTCCCCAGAGCCTCGGGCAGGAGCGCGGCCCTGCTGACACCTGGATCTCAGACTTCCAGCCTCTAGAACAGTGAGAGAATACATTTCCGCTGCTTTAGGCTACGAGGTCTGTGGCAATCTGTTACTGCAGCCCCAGGGAACTAGCACCGAGTGGCTGTCACCTCTCTCCATTTCTCCCTCATTTTCTACAGATGTGAGCACCCCGTGTTCAGGCTCCTTCCTCTTGCTTTTTCCGCGTAAGCGTTGCCTGACGATCTTTCTCACAGACAGCTACCACGGCCTTATTTCTGCCTGCGTGGTCGTCCGTCATACAGATGTCCTGGTGACTGGTCTACCCGTCCCTTCTGACGACACGGAGGTTGCTCTCAATCTCTGCCTCCGATCAACGATGCTGCGAAAGGCATCTTGTCCCATACAGGTGTGCGCGTGTGTGCAAACACCCGGCAGACCAATTGCCACGAGAGGGACTGCTGCATCCAAGAGCAAGTGCATTTTCCATTTTCAGAGGTATTTCCAAACCGCCCTCCGAGGAGGTTACAGCACAGATTCCTTTTTAAAAGTACATTTTTTTTCTCATTATAAAAGTAATCTTTTAGTAGAATTCTTAAGTGTGATTTGATTACACCTTGTAACCAAAATCTTTTCTAGCAGAACATAGTCAGTGGGAAAATAACATCAATTACCCAAAATTTTCTTGCCAGCCTGGCTGGATTGGCCCTCTTCTGTTAAAGAGGGGATTCTGGTATTAGGTGTCTGTTTTCCCACCAGGTGGCCTCTGTGGGGGGCTCTGAGGCAGGGCACGAGGATTTGGCTCTTTGAGCCTGGATGGCTGCCTGAGGACCCCCCCCCCGCCCTCGCGTCGATGACTAATCCCGACCCCCATCTCCCACCCCCATGTTCACGCTGTGAGAAGAGGAGGAAGGGAAACAGAAAGTCACTTCCCCCACCTGGAGAGTCCTACACTGAATGCCGAGTGTCCAGTCTGTCCTTGTTCTCCGCGTTCCTGGACCAGCCTTTGGCTCAGAGGAAAGTTCCCTGCCCCCCCCCAAGGCGGCAAGGAGGAGGCCTGGCCCCCGAGGGGCCGCCCGGAGCCCACGCTGCAGGCGGCGGGGCCCCTCTCCTCCGTGCTCGGGCGGGACCAGCTGCCAGGACAGAGGGCCTCCTCCATGGCACGCCCAGCGGGCAGGTCCTCACAACAGCTTGAGAGCCGGAGAGGCCCCCTGAGACCATCTTGCCTGGTCCGGCGTTTCAGGGATGGACAAACCGAGGCCCAGGGAATGAGTTGACTGGTCCGAGGCCACGCCCACGCTGGCCCCCAGTGACCTGCTGGTGAAAGCGTTGAGCTCTTTCCAGAGGATAAAGGGCCAGTGTGTGGGCCCCACTTCATGTCCGGCTCAGCTCCCGCCACTCCCTGCCTCGCCTGAAATGGCCTGAATAGCTCAAAGGAATTTGAAGTTCGCCGGCCGCTGCCCTCCATCACCCGGGCTCCCACCGCACACAACCCCAGGCTGTGCCCCACGCTCATGCCAACCCCATCCTTCCTTGGCTCTGCCCGGTCGATTCCCTCTCATTTTTTATGACTCAGCTCAGATACCCCCTTCTCCAGGAAGCCTGCCCTGATTTCCCCTAGCTGTGTTAGGTGCCTCTTCTCAGTGCCTGAGCACAGCCCTGCGGCCTCACTTACCACATTTATCACAATCTGTTTGGGTTCTGTCTCATGGCCACCACCACGTGGAGCTCTTTGAGGACTAAGAAAAAACAATTCATCTGTGTATCTGCAGTAACACACGTCTGTTGAATGAAGGAATGAACCAACCAGAAGCTGAGTGACAGTCACTGCAGTGGAGGAGAAAGGGAGAAGCCCAGGCCTGGAATCAGGAGACCGAGATCTTTGCTATTTGTTGTTTATATACCACTGGGCAAGTCTCTTACCTCCTTGAGGCATCAGTTTCTTCATCTGTAAAATGGTGCAACTTGCCTGTGTCTCAGTCAGCTATTGCTATGTAACAAGCACTCTGAGGGACACATGACAGTAAGCACTGTTTGGTTCATCCGCCTGTGGTTGTCAGGGGGTTGGCTGATTCAGCCCAGGCTCACGAGGTGGCGGGCTGGGTCTGCCTCTGCTCCGAGTATTTCTCATCTTCCTGGGACCGGTGGGTTAGGTGGGTCACGTCCTCCAATGGTGACGGCAGAGGCACAAGGGGACGAGTGGAAACATGAAGAGGCCCTGAAGGCCTAGGCTCTGAAAGGATGCTTCTGCTCACTGTCCATTGGCCAAAGCTAGTCACACGACTGAACCAAAACTAAAGGGCAGGGGCCACTCAGCTTCTGCGGGGAGAAACTGCAAAGTTGCTTGAGAAAGGGTGTAGACACAGAGGGTGAAAAACTGGGACCCATACACCAGGCTGGTCTCCAGAGACCCCCCGAGGCCTGGCAGGCTGCGGCCCTGAGATGACCCTCCGTCCCTCCCTGCTCCGGCCTTGCGTGTCCTCCCGCCTGTTGAAGTGCCCCTGCTTCTTTCTGTCTGCCTGGCCCAGGGCTCTGAGTGGAAGTTCTGTGGGGACACTTCTCTCTTCCCGTCCCTGCACAAACCCCCGCCCCACCTCTCCCTCCGCCAGCAGAAGCTCACCCGCCCTCTTGTCCTCTCCGCCTGAGACCTGACGCCAGCCCCCCTGCTCCCCTCGGGCTCTCACCAGCCCCGGAATCTCACCTCCCAGCTCCCTCCTGACCCCACCGCCTCCTCCCAGTCCCCCCTGCTCGGCCCTGGCCTGGGCCAGGTCCGGGCCCTGCCCCCTCCAAGGGCATCCTCTATTCTGTCGCCGGCAAAGTCTTGGCAACGGGCAGATGTGACCGTGCCAGAACACTGCCGGGTCCTCACTGCCGACGGCAGGGGCAGCCAGGCAGGAAATGGGAAGCTGTGAAGGGAGGGGGGTGTTAGGTGCTGAATTGTGTCTCCCCCCAAAGATATGTGGAGCCCTAGTCCCCAGTACCTCATAACAGGACCTCACCTAGAGACAGGGTCTCTGCAGGGGTAACGGAGTACAACGAGGCCATTAGGGTGGGCCCTAATCCAGTACGACCGACCGGTGTCCTTATAAGAGGGGAACTTGGGCCGCAGACAGACAGCGCGGAGGGCAGAGATGTGAAGACGCGGGTCCCTGGCGACAAGGGTGCCGAGGCCTCCAGAAGCAAGAGGAGAGGTCTGGAACTCACAGTCTCAGAAGGAAGCAAGCCTGCTGTCACCTTGACCTTGGACGTCTGGCCTCCAGACCCCCAGACAACAAAGCTCAGTCGTCTAAGTGGCCCAGTGCGGGACTTTGGTACCAGGCAGCCCCGGGGGACTACTGCAGGGGGAAAACAACAAAATACTAGTACCACAGGGGCACGTGTAACTGGGAGGCACACGGGCCCTCAGACGGGGGAGAGAGAGGCGGGAGAGTCAGAACCAGAGAGACGGCAGCGCAGGGCTGGACCCTCCCACCGAGGAGGGAGGAAGGGGCCACAAGCCAAGGAGTGTGGGCGGCCCTAGGGGCTGCAAAGGACGGGGAAACTGATTGTCTGCTAGCCTCTGGGAAGGAATGCAGCCCTGCTGACCCCTTGACTTCAGCCCAGTGAACCTCCTTTTGGACTTCTGCCTCCAGAACTGTGAGAGAATGAATGTGTGCTGTTCTAAGCCAATTTGTTACAGCAGCTCCACCCACAGCCTCTCTCCCCTCCTCTCTCGGCTCTGTGCCTGGGAGGCTGACCCCTAATGACTGCACAGCGGGCTCCCTGGCCCTCTGGCTCACAGTCGGTGCAGCCAGTGGGCGGGAACCTGGAGGGCAGGGGGAAGCAGGCGGGCGTTTCTTCCTCCCCCTTCCCTGCCTCAGGGGTGGTTCCGACGGTGTCTGTCTGCATCCCCTGAGCTGCCTGAGCTGCGGATGGCCCTCCCTGCCACCGCTCCCTCAGCTCTGATCCCTCTGCTCCTTCCTCTTCCCCTCCAGCCAGAGTGACAATGGCTCTCATGTGGCTTGTCCCTGGTGCTTCTGTGCCCGTCGTGGCTTCCTCCATAGCCCAGCCTGCACCTCTGTGAACGAACCCCTCATTTAGCTCTCCTTAGAGCCCAGCTGAGTGGCCTTCTGTCTCCTGCCAGAACCCGCCCAACAACTCAGGTGTGATCATAAAAAGACGCCAACCGATTTCTGCGGGGAGGTGAAGGGAACGCTTCGGGAAGGAGGGCATTTGATGTGATGTTTGCAGCGTCTCGCAGGTGGGACTGGGAGACAGGGGTCCTGGAGCCAGGAGGGGGTCTGGGCGTTGAGCCGGACACGGGAGGTTGGATTCTCGACCCTCTTCCCGTAATGGCATGAGCTCAGGCGACCTGCCCAACCTCCCTGAGAGCTTGTTTGCTGTCCCTAGAACGGGTGGGATGTGTGCACCTCCCAGGCCGACTCGGGAGAGAAGCGGCTGCACATGTTGGGAACGTGATGAACGGTGAGGGATGGTGGCTATTAGGCCCCTGGGGGCACTCCAGGGACAGAGCAGGACGTGCTCCACTGGCAGTCATGGATGTGCGCTTGGGGAGCAGCCAGCAGTCAGGCGCCTGGGCCATTCAGACCTGTCTCTAGATGGGCAGGGGGAGGCGTTTAGAATCAACGCAGAAACTCTGGGAACAATTCAGCTGGCAGTGGGCTGCCGGGAAGCCTTCTGAGCCGGGAGGCACGATCTGAGTGACGTGGGATCCGAGAGGAAGAGACGGGGGAAGAGAGAATTTAGAAGGTTGAGGGTCTTTGGCAACTTCCTTTGGAGAATTTTTTAAAGCCATCTGCATCTTGTTTTCTTTGTGCAAAAAGGGGAAATAGAGGTAAACAGAACTCCAGAAGCAATGATTGACAACTTGGGCCCAGAGAGCAAGTCTTTTCTTGGGTAATGTGTCTTCCAGCTGGAATTCTTCGCCGACAGCGTTCAGGAGTGGGCTGGGGCCGGGCAGGGCTGCCAGAGTGCGTGCTCTGGGGAGGACCTCCTCCATGGTCTACGAGATGAGGCTCCCCGCGGCTGTCCCGGGAGACCTGGCAGCAGGACTCACGGGGACCTGACTGTCTGGAGCCCCCACCCTTGTCCCCTGTGGTCATGGAGGTGGGCTGGGCAGCCAGCCTTCAGGCTCCTCTTGCTACTGGTGCCTCCTGGTCTCCCTCTGACAGGAAGGGAGGGAAAACCTGAGTCAGTCACCAAAGCTGCCCGGAGCCACCTGCTAAATGAGGCTAGTGGGAGACCTCCCGTCACCTGAGAGTCACAGCGTACAGCACGGGGGCAAGAGAAAAGCACCATTCTATTCATCCTGCCTAGTTAGAGCCTGGCCTGCACAGGGGGCCAATCTCCTCTCACAGCCCACTAATCCCGCTGTTTATCTTGTCTACTCTACCAGTTATACATGGCTTTGGCATCTTGTAAAATGTTGTCGCTGTTATTTCCTTAAAACGACTTATTTGGAATATTTTTCTATATTAGTCAGTACTTTTTTGTTTGCAAGAGTCAGAAACCCAGCTCAAACCAGCTCAAGAGAACTGGGAAGTCCAAGGGTATGAGCTGCACCATCAGGCACAGCTGGACCCAGGTGTAAAAACACTGTCATTAGGACTCTCCCTCTCCCCCACCCAGGTCTGTTTCCCCTGCATTGGCTTCATTCTTTGGCAGCCTCCTTCTCCGCAGTGGTCCCCAGCAGCTCCAGATTTATGTTCTATAGGCCAAGTACCCCAGAGGAAAGAGGGGACTTCATTTCTCATGGATGTGATGAACGTCCCAGAAAGGAGTCCTCTTGGCTTGTCCAGGGTCATGTGTCCACGCTGACATCATCGTGTTGGGGATGGAAGGCTCTGGATGACAAACCTGGGCCACGTGCCTGTCTCAGGTGCCCACTTCCTGAAAGGGGCGATTCCGGAGGGAAAGTATCTGGGCACAGAGAGTGAGGAGGAGGGCGGATGCTGGCCCCCCTGGTAGAGCAGGGGCCACTGTATGCTCAGTCCTTATTTTCTTTTCTGTTTTCAGTAGCCCAATGCGCCTTCCAATTCAAGAATATCTGTGCCAACAAATCTGCACGCACAGTGATTCACCACCAAAAGCATAAGACTCTGGACCTAGCCAAATCGGCTGGATTCTTGCTCACCTTCTTAGAAGCCACAATCTGGGGAGAATCGTGATATGGACCTTCAGAGGCCAGGGCAGGAGCTTCTGGACCCTTCCGCCTAATGCGGTTGTCCCCCGAGCGACAGAGAGTAGAGTCATTGAACAAACCAGCAAGACCCAGCCTCTCACTTGTGAAGAGAGGAACAGAGCCAAGAGCGCAGGTCAAAGCAGGTGCTGAGGCTGCTCCACAGGAAGGAACTGGCGAGCGGCCGTTACACTGGTAGCTGCATCCTGGAACAGGGCTCCTGCCATGTTACTCAGAACCTTTTGGTTGCAGATGACAGCAACTAAATTCAGACTGGCTGAAGCAAAACAGTAATAGTAAAATTACTATTCACAATATACAAATCACAATAATAATAATTACGATTACTAAGATATATAATTAATAATATAACAATTGCTACAATTATAATCAATATTATTTCCTGGTTCATATAAGTTCAGGCATGGCTGAATCCAGGTGCTCCACAAGTCATCAGGAAGCTGTATGTCCCCATCTCAGGCAGCTTTCCTCTGCTTCGCTTCATTCTTAGCGCTCGGTGGCATCAGGCTTCCACTGTCAGCTCAGCGGCCCCCCCAGAAAGAAAGGACCCCCCCAATCCCAGCGTTCGCCTGGATTAGACTTTGGGCTCCCCTTCATCTCCAAACTACTATCTGTAACCAGGGTGGGGGGATAACTGACCGGCGGCCTGGGGCATGCGCCACCTGCCCCCTCCCGAGCCATCAGCTCCTTTTAAACCTCAAGGACTGAGCGAGGGGGAGGGGCTGTCCCACAGAGAGGGACGGTGCCTGCGGGAACAAACACCAGCTGTCCCTCGCGGGAGGGGATGGTGGGGGAGTGTGTGAAGCAGGAAGGCAGCCGCAAGCCAGGCCGGGAGGAAGGCTGTTGCAGGGGAGGAGTCCGAGGGAGGAAGGGCGGTGCGGGTGGGGGGGGCTGGGCGCGGCGTGGGGTCCGGGGTGGCAGGAGTGAAGGTGGGGCAGAGAGGACAGAAGCTGAGGTCGAGGCCCGGAGAGCGCTTCGCTGCGGCTGGGGCTGGGACGGGGAAGCCGCGTCCTCTCCGCCCCTGCTCTCCGTTCCCAGGCTCCAGGCTCACTGTTGCCCGGAAGCTTCTAGCCAGTGTCTCCCTGGGGTTGCCCCAGGTGCCGGGGGAGAGGAGGACTCGCCCTCTCGCAGGGGGTTTGGGGCTGCCGCTCTGAAGTCCCCCCCACGGCTTCCTGCGAGTCTGACTTTGCCCTGGGGGCCGGGACACAGTGTGGGGCAGAGGTGGGCCTGGCCCTCAGGAGCCCACTTCCTAGCTGAGGCCGAGGACAGGCCCTTGGTCTGTTCACTGGGCTCCGGCCTGCAGCCTGGCTCACGGACCGGCTTCAGGAAATGTCTGAGGAATGAGGACAGCCATTCGGTGGAAATGGCTCTCACTGCCCACGGGGTGAGCCGCTGCTTTTAGTCTGCCCCACCTGTAATTGGCTGGGTGACCTTCGCTTAGTCACAAACCCTCTCTGGGCCTCCAGGTTCCTCATCTGTCAAATGAGGGGGCTGGTGTGGCCCATCCCCAAGTCCCCGTCCAGCTCTCACAACCTCTGGCTCTCTGGCCACCTTCCCGCCAAGGGGACCGTTGTTCTGGCAGCCACACTCGCTCCGTCCCTCTCCCGGCCGGGGCAGGAGGAAGAGGCATTCAAGCTGCTGTAATTACTGTAAAGAGGAGAGTTTAAGTGTTCAGTTTTATGAGGTAGCCGGCCCTCTCTGTCAGCAGAAAGCCGCGCAGCTCCCCGGGTGCGAGTTAATTTCCTCTGTGGCTCGTTCTCTTGCCCACCGTCATTTTTCCTCGGCTGCTTTATGGCTTTTGGAGCAGGCCGGAGCGGGGTGTGGCGGTGGTGGCCTCGCGCACTGGAGCAGGAAGCCCCCCATGCGGCCCCATCCGGTGCAGGAGCCCATGGGCAGCCGGGCCCTGCTGCGGGCAGCGAGGCCAGTGACCTCTGCACCGGAGGAGACTCGGTGGCAGGCTGGGAGGGAGGGAGGAGCAATGAGGCCGGGCCAGACTGTCCCCAACCGGGCCAAGGCCCCTGGCACCTCCTGGACGAGATGGCCCAGCCGGCCCTGGGGCTGCCCTGGGCGCTTCAATTAAGCAGCAGAAGACTTCGCCCTCTGAGCAAGGAGGGGGGACAGGCACCAGCTTTGGCCTCAGACAAACCTGGGTTCAAATCCTGGCCCCACCACCACTGTGTCACCTGCTCCAGCTGACTTCTCCTCCCGGGTTACCGTTTCCTCGCCTACAGAATGGGGGTGTGGATGGCACCTGCCTGCTGGCACTGAGGGGATGGAAGGTGACCAGCACACAAAGCACCTGGCATGGAGATGCCGTTCCCCGAACGCGAGCCGGCTTTCCTGAGCCATGCTGTTGCTCTGAACGTTCTCTCGCCTCCTCTGTGGGCTGTGGGGACGTCATCCCCACACAGGGGAGAGCCGGGGGTCCTGGTGAACGACCAGAGACCTCTAAAAGATGCTGTGGGTCTGCCAAGACCAAGACCACCTCCGGCCTGCATCCGGCCTGGCCACGTGCATGGCGTAGTCACGAGGACCCCTGGGGACCTCCAGACACCCTTGCAAGGTAAGGATCGTTAGCCCGTTTCAGGATGGGTCCCTGAAGCTCCGAGAGGTGAAGCAGCTGAGTGTCGCCGGGCCCACAGGAAGCCACACCAGGCACGTGGCAGTCCCGTGTGGCGTCCTCAGAGGCACCGCAAAAATGGACCCCCTTTCAGAGGCTGCAGACTGGCCATTTCGAGGCCCCGTCACCCGATCTCGCACCACTGGGTGACGGCAATGAAATAAGGCTCAGTGAGCCACGAAGAAGGGCTCAGTGGAGTCAGACCTGGGCTTGACGGCCTACGTCACTGGTGACCTTGAGCAAATCACGGACTGTCTCCCCTGCGACGTGGGGACAGCAGCTACCTCCTAGGGCATGTCAGAGGGTTAAATCAAAGGAGACAAGGCATGTGGCCTGCGGCGCACACAGTGAGAATATGCTGGTGGTGACGTCCCCGCAGCGCGCGGGGCGGGGGCTGGGAGACCGGTTCTCTTCCAGACTCTGCCTCCAGCTCGTGTTCAGCCTGGAGCACGCAGTTGCCCTCCTGGGTGAAAGTCTTCTAGGCGCGGGCCCCTGTGAGACTTCACTAAGTCGTGGACCCTCTGCCCAGAGAAGCATGCACTTTGGGCCTCACAGACTTGGCAGTGATTTTCGAGATTCCTCACCTCCTGGAATCTGTCCACGGATCCTTGGTGAAGACCCCTGAGCTGATGGGTCCCCCGTCCTAACCTTCTATGTCTTTGTGTGGGGCCCAGGGGTGGGGCCCCCTTGGTTACTGCTGTCCTTCATGGACCAGCAGCACCTGGCTTCAGATTGGCCCCAGCCTGTAGCCCCACCCGACTGCCTCCCGGGAAAGGAGAGACGCTGTTATGAAAGTCCAGCAAGTCCCATGGTGGCTGGCTGGCTGGCTTGGCTGACCTCCTCCACGGTCAGGACATCTGCAGTTTGCTCCCAGCATCCATCCCTTCTTCCTTTTGGAAACAGTCCTCCAAGCTCCCCTTGGGAACACCCCTCCCCTGTCTCAGCCTATGACTGGGAGCTGACTCCACTCCCACCTTCAGGAGCCCCCTGATTGGCCCCTCAGCATATCCCCTCCTCCTGGCTGTGGCTGTTGGTTCAGAGATGGTCAGGTAACCCAGCCAGAGCCAATGAGACAAGAGAATATTCCCAGTGTTTCTGGGAGAGCAAGGTCTTCCCTGTCTTACCCGGAAGCCTGGGAGAGATCTTCATTGTTCCCCCTGGAGGCTGTGATATAGGATCAGAATGGCTGCAGCTATTTTCCTACAGGGAAGGGATAGCCTGGAGCCACTCAAGGTGGGGGTGGGAGGAGGCTCTGTGGGAGCTGGAGGGTGGAATGCACCACATGGAAGTCAGACAAGGGAGAGGGAGACAAGCAAGGTCTCTGGTGACATCTTTGGAGCTGCTGGACCAAGCCTCACCTGATGCTCACACTACCTCCAGACTTTACACCTGCATATAGCTCAATAAACTCCCTATGATGTAACCAGTTAGACCTGGGTTTTCCTGTCACTTGCGACACAAAGCATAACTGAAACTCCCTGTGGGCTGGACAGACAGAGACAAGGTCAGGAAAGACTGCTCAGGAATCACAAGACAAAATCCTTCCAAAAGATGTGGGAGATTGAAATATCCCCCCACCCACCTGCTGCTGGGAGCCTTTCAGGGAAAAGCCAGGGCTGAGAGATGAATCTTTTGGTATCACTTTTCTGGACAGGAGCCAAAGTTGGCCATTTAGAATCTGATTAATCAGTAACGCCACGCGAGTCCACGATGTTTTCCGAAAGCCGGTTGTGTGCGGGACAGTCCGCCGGGTGGTGGGAGACACGCATACAAGCAGGACAGTCCCTCCCCGAAAGCTCCCAGTCGGGAGGAGGCTCAGACCACACGCACGGGCCCTGGGAGCTTAGGGCAGGCCGTGCAGGAGGACAGGGCCCAGGGACAGGGTGCCTTTCTCTGCCCACAAAGGCAGGGCCACCTCCACCCTGAGAGACCGCCTCTTCCCACTTGTGCAAAAGACGCCTCAGGGGCCAGCGTGGCCCCCACGCCAGGTGCGTTCGGGAGCAGTCCCTCCACGCCTCCACCGAGTCCTCCAGGTTCTGTGCTCCTGGAACGTGGGATGAGGACCGTGGAGCGGGGGCTAGGAGGTGCCGAGAGTGGAGTCGAGTCTCACTGTCTCGACTGGATGGTGAATAAGTTCCTCCCCGTTCGGTTCCCTCTTCGGCCCTCCTACGAAGACGAAGTCTTGGCCCGGTGCTAGCCCCCCTTCGCCGGCTCTCTGACACTCGCTGACCCTCCTTTTGGAAGAAAGAGAACAGGCCTCAGAACGTCGCCTTCTGCACGCAGCAGGCTCTTGCTCAGATTTCCTCACACTGTTTTGTTTTTGTGGCATTTATTCCAACAGTTGTCTTCTATTTATGGCAAGAGATATTGGCTTTCCACTTATGGTAGTGATAAAAAGCTTCATTTTACATTTCATTTCTTTAAGTTTTTTAAAGGGGGCTGATTGAAAGAAAAATATTGGATGGTACAAGTGGAACACAGACATGACCAAAATTGTGAAGGTGGGACGTGAACGACTGAAGTTTGGGACGTATTCATCGCGCACACACGCTGCCCGCCGGGTGCCAGGCCTGCAAGCACGGCGGGGAACCGAGCTCGCGGAGCTTACAGTCCAACCGGGCAGGAGGGAGGTAAGGTGTTACCAAATAAGTAGAACCCGCGCTGTTAGAGGGCGGCCAGTGACCCGCACGAACGCCTGGCGGGGAAGGGACGGCAGCGTCCGCGTGGGCACCGCCTGGCAAACCCGCCGGGTAGGCCTCACCGGAAACCTGGCAGCGAGTCCAGGCTGGGAGGACGTGAGGCCGTGCTCCACAGATCGCTGGGAAGGGGCGCCGCAGGGGGAGGAGACGGAAGGATCCGGTTGTGCTGCCGTCCCCTCCTGGTCGAGGCTGGGTGTGGAGACTCCGCTGGTCACGATCAGTGCACCGTCCTTTCTTCAGTGCGGAGATGCAGAGGACGGGCCTCAGGGACGAGGGGTAGCCTGTGGAGCAGCCCCCGGGGAGCGGGGGTCACGGCAGCTTTGTCCTGCCCCACACTGTGCACAGGAGCCCCACACTGGAGATCAGGACCCAGCACGGCGGGCCCGAGGGGCTCTGAAACCACCAAGTCTGAGTCATCCAAGCGCCACAGACTCACGGTCAGTAGTACCGGGCGCCGGGTGCACTTCATTATTCCACGTCGTCGAAAACTGTCACCTCTCTGTGGTCCATGTGCAGCCTGTGAGGAGGAAAGCCGGGAGACCGAGCCGTGGCCCCTGCTCGAGAGTCACTCTCTTGAGCTTTGGTTTTCTTGCACATAAAACGGGGGTGACGCACTGAATGAGGCCACTTGTACTGCTCTTGGCACACGTGGCCAGTCGAGAAATGTCCCGGTCCTCCACACCCATACCTCTGCGTTACCCAGAACACCCCTCCGGTCTCCCTCCACAAAGCAGAGCTGGCAGGACACCCCTTCATTCATTCCACCGTCCCAGCCCCTGGAGATGCAGCAGCGAAGCCGAGACGGCAGAGGTCCTGCTCCCGTGGGAACGCATCGTCAAAATAATACACAAGATTTCAGGGAGTGACCAGGACCCTGAAGAACACTCAGGGGGGCCAGCTCACACGGGGTATCGGGGAAGGCTTTGCGGAAGAGGGGAGCCCGGGCCAGCAGGATGAGCTTGGTGCAGGCGCCATGGGGAGCTCTCCGGGCAGAGGGAAGAGTGCAGCAAAGTGCCTGCGAGTTGTTCGAGATGGAGAGCAAGCCAGCTGCTGGAGGAAGGAGTGCTGGGGGTTTAGTACAAGAGGTGGGGAGGTCCCCAGTGGTACTCGGCAGGGGAGAGGCCTGGGGTACAGCTATGGGACCCGGGCTGTGTGAGGAAGCCTACAGGTCCCATCGGGTGCTGGGCCCCTGTGACTCATCTTTTGAAACCTCCAACATGAGCAAGACCCCGGGCTCCTATCCTCCAGGCCAGGCCCCGCCTCTGGGGTCAGTTTCACCTTTGACCAGACCCACACGCACCCACGTGCTGGCTGGATCCCCTCCCTGAGTCCCAGCTCTCCTCCAGGTTGGAAGATATCTGTGTGGTTTGGATGAAGGAAGGGATGAGGAGGAGGGGGAGAGAGCAAAGTGTGTTTGCTGGCACCAGAGTCACGGCAGAAGCCAATGCTGGAACCCTTCCCAAGTATTTAGAAATTAAAATAATAAAAGAAAACTGAGCATATGGAGTTTGCAAAGTGCCGTCCATCTTCAAGAAGGGACATGACTTGCTCAGAATGCACAGGAAAGCGGGGATCTGGGGGTACGTGTCCATGGGGTAAGGAGGGACACTGGCCTCTCGGGTGGGGACCAGGGGCAGGGGCAGGCACCACTCTGGGTCATGAAAGGTGTGGGAATCCCTTTTGGATTGTACCTTTGTAAGAGGAGAATGAATATCCCCTATGTCCCCTCCCTAACCCCGTGGGAGTCCCCAGTCCTCCCCAGCCCAGGGAATGCTCGCTCCCCCAGCCCCACTCCAAACCTGTGTTTAATTCTTCCTCTCTGTCCAACTACAGGGCAGTCCAGTGGGCTCAGCTTCCAAAACACACCCAAACCCAGCTGCTTCTCACCCCCTCCCTGCCTTCACCCCCGTCCAGCACCCACTCTTGCCAGCCAACAGAGCCACCCCTGCCTGGTCTCCTGATGCCCCCCTCCCCACCCCCATCTGCTCCAGGAGGCCCTCCCCGCAGCCACCAGATGGCTCTCTCCTCCAGAGTCTTTTCATCCCACTTAGGACAAAAGCTCGGCTCCTCCCCGTGGCCTTCAGATCCTGCATGACCCAGGTGCTACCTGCTCCCAATGTCACTGGTCTTCCTTCTGTCCCTCATACAGGCGAAGGTCATTCTTCCTCAGGGCCTTTGCACATGCAGTTCCTTCTGCTGGGAACACTCTTCCCCTGCCCTTTTTATGACAGGCTCCTCACTCAGGTCTCAGCCTAAATGCCACCTCCTCAGAGAAGCCCTCCCTGTCCACCTCATCTAGAAGACCATCCCTCCAGTTCCTTTTGACATCACTCTGTTTATTTCTACATAATCTATCACTACCTAAAATTACCTGTTTGTTTGGCTTGTCCCTCTACCGTGTAAGCGCCATGAGCCCTGGACCTTGCCTGTCCTCTTTCCTGCTGTGTCCTCCACACCTGGAACAGTGCTTGGCCCAGAGTAGACCCTTCACAGACATGTCTTGAGTGGGGACAGAGAGAATGCCAGAGCCACCTGGCTTATTTGGGCATCAACCGCGTGTGTAGGTAGCCCCACGCACAGCCTCGCAATTGCTACGTGGCAAATGGCACCTCCCCCGGGCGGAATTCCTGAGGTTCTGGTCGGGCCCACGTGGTCACGAGTCGGGGCGCTGCGGAGGGAGCCTGCTCCCAGACAACTCACGGCCGCCTCAGCATGCGCTGGGGCTCCCTGTCCCGACAGAGCAAGAAGCCTCGCCTGCTGCTGCTCGAGTGGGGAGCCACCTGGAGGCTCAGGTGCCTCCTCCACCCAGGTGCCCAAGTGTCCCCTGTGCCAGGCAGCCCAGCCAGCACAAGCCGAAGAGGTGAGCTAGCTGGAAGTTATGGGCAGCAGGACAAAAGGGGAAGGCAGGTGACCTGTGAGCACCTCCAGGGTAGGGGACCTGGCCAGCCCATGGGCCCTGAGGGTCCTTGAGGGCTCCTGAGCGCCTCGGCTTGGGTGTGCAGAGGTGGCTGCAAGGGCACGTGCAGACACCCATGGCGGGGAGCAGAAAGGACTGGCTCCCAGGGTGGCTGGGCCTGAGGGGGGTGGGTCTCCTCCCGCAGCCCCTCCCCCTCCCTCCCTCGCCATCCTCCCCCTCCGTCCGCTGCTCCTCTCCCCCTCTGCTGCACACGAGCCTCGGCAAGATGGATTTTCCCGGCTGTGCCAATCTTGCTGCCACCTGTTCGCGCTGTGCTGGAGCCAGCAAAGTGGCTCTGCTTCAAACCCGGAGCAGCTGGGGGAGCGGTTGCCAAGCCTTGTCACCCCCCTCGCTCCCCTCCTTTGTTGCAGCGGCAGCAGCTTGGGTTCCGAGTCAACCTGTCACCTGCTGTCAGCTGGGCAGCCACTGCCCTCCCCCACATGGCCTGCCAGACCCCTCCAACCCCCCCCACCTGGCCTCAGCCCCTCATGGCCAGTCTGCAGAGCAGGGCACAGGCAGGGATGTTCATAGGGGCCCTCGCCACCCTGCTCGCCCCCCAGCCCGGCCCAGACTCTCAATCCCCTTCCGTCCCCCACTCCTGTGGGATTCCTCCTGCTCCCAGGAGTCTTCCCCAGGAGCTGCAGACCGAAGGACTGAGGCTGGGACTGGGAACCCAGGAGGTGTTCGGCTCTACCCACTGAGCCTGTGACAGGGCAGGTGGCCAGGGACACCCCCAGGCAGAGCAAGCCCCGAAACTCCGAACCTCCGGGAGAGGGAGGGCTCTGGAAACTTCCTGCAATAGTGATCCCACGCCAGAGCCTGCTGGCCTGCCCCGACCCTGAGGCTCGCCGGCTCCATGACCTTGACAAAGGCCCTGTGAACCTCAGTTTCCCAGCCCGCCAGCGAGGTGGGGCCTGCCCACCCGCAGTCACTGGGAAGAACAGACAGGACGAGCGCCTTGGACTCCTTTGGGAACAAGGCAGGGATATAATTAAACACAAGCGTGGGACAGAGAAATGCAAACTGTAAAGTTCTGGGCAGCCCGAGGAGCTGTTTTTGCTCTTTCTCACGGGCGTGGACCAGCTCCCAGGGAGGTGGCGGTTCCCTGTGGCCAGAGCGTGTGCACGCCCAGCCTCAGGGAGAAAGATGCAGGCCGTGTCTGTTTTCAGAAATACTGGCTCCAGCTGAGGGGGCATCTGATGGCGGACAGACAGGCACCTCAGAAGATAAAGCAAGGGGCCGCCCGGTGGCGCAGCAGCTTAGTCCGCGCTTGGCAGCCCGGGGTTCGCGAGTTCGGATCCCGGGCGCCCGCCGACGCACTGCTCGTCAGCCACGCAGTGGCAGCGTCCCATATAAAGTGGAGGAAGATGGGCACGGATGTTAGCCCAGCGCCAGTCTTCCTCAGCAAAAAGGGGAGGATTGGCGACGGATGTTAGCTCAGGGCTGGTCTTCTTCACAAAAAAAAAAAAGAAAAAGAAGAAGAAGAAGAAGATAAAGCAAGACACAGGCAGGCAGACAAACACACACAGCGGAAGCAGCTCTCTGACCGCTCTCCTGACGGGCTGGACACGCGGTGGCGGCTGGCCTCCTGCCGCCTGGGGCCTTTGTCTGCTCCACCGGGACCCTTCCCCGCCTCCTGTCCTCGGTGGTCAGCTCTCGCACACTCACACCCGCGGGCAGACGGGCGCAGCCTCTGCTTGTGAACACCCTAGCCCACAGGGTGGGAGGGGCAGGGAGGCCAGACCCTCCAAACTGGGACGCTCCTGAGATGGCACTGGGGGAAGGGATCTTCCCTTGGCGCAGTCACTTGGGGACTGAGGAGCTGTGCCCTTGTCAGTGACGGCAACGGGAAGCTGCAGACCACGTCCAGTGGGGAGGGGTGCTAATCCCTGGGGATGAGTCATCAAGGAGAAGCCGAGGAGGTTGGTGGAGAAACCACAGTGTCTGCTCAAGCTTGTCAAGGTGCTTATTTCCCCGGTGCCCAGACCTGCTCACGGGGCCCTGCAGACGAGCAGAAAGCTTGGGGGCTCCCGACACCGTCTGATTGGTGAGGGTGGGGTGAGCTGGGGGTGCCAGCAGGGCGTGGACGAGGCAGGGGCTCTGGCTGGCAGCCCTGCCCCTGTCATGCATCCTCCCACGGCTGCCAGACTGCTCTTTCGAGAAAGAGGGTGGGATCTGTCCCTCTCCTGCTTACCACCGCCTCCCACGGCTTCCCCTCGCACGTGTAATAAAGTTCAAATCCTACCTACCTCTCCAACCCCGTGTCCTCCTTCTTCCTCACTCACGGCCCTCGGTCCACACCAGCCTTGGTGTCCCACCCCAGGGTCTTTGCACTTGCTGTGCTCTGCCGGGGACTCAAGCGGCCAGCTCCCGCCTTGGTCACCTCCTTCTCCTCATTGAGGTCTCAATGGACAGGCCTGCCCCATCCTGATGAGTGGTCCCCTCCTTCCTCTGAGCACTACCACATCTCCCTGGGTTTGCTCATTTGTTTTCTGCACGTATTCCTATGTGAAAATCTTTGCCTTGCGTGTTTTCAGTCTGTCTCCAGCCTGTAGAATGCAAGCTCTTGTCTCGTTCACTGCTGTTTCCGCCTGTCTGGAGCAGAGCCTGCAGCCCAATAGGCTTTTAATAAATATTCCCTGAGTGAATGAGTGGATCTCAGAGGAAGAGGCTGGGTGACCCCAGAGTGGGGAGCACGTGTCAAGACACTGAGCGGGACAGGAGGGACTGCAGCTGGGGAACAGCTGTGATTCTGAGAGGCCAGGACCAGACCTCCCAGGGGCTCGTGACGCCACTGCCCACCTTACTACAGGCTTTGCTCCGTTTCCCTCATTGAGAGCTCATCACCTGAAGCTG
Organism: Tapirus indicus; assembly: GCA_031878705.1. Classification (NCBI taxonomy): domain Eukaryota; kingdom Metazoa; phylum Chordata; class Mammalia; order Perissodactyla; family Tapiridae; genus Tapirus; species Tapirus indicus. The sequence continues at coordinate 93,023,677 of CM062925.1, read as the reverse complement.
GTGCATCACCTGCCCCATTTACAGACGAGGCCGCTGAGCATCAAGGGTTCAGGTCCTGTGTCCAAAGTCACGCCGCCTATAACAAAGAGCAGGGTTGTGACTCCACAGTCCACACTTCTCCTCGGTGGCACGGGGCCTCCTTAGAGTCACTCACAGTCACGTCCCTAGAAGGGCCCGGCCTGCCTGAGATGGCAGCAGAGGAGCCCTGGGCAGCAGGCTGACAAGGACCCGAGGCTGAAGGGGCAGTGGCCAGGAGACAGAAGCCAGAAAAGCAGGTCCCGGCTCTTGGTGGGCAAAGGAAGGGTGGGCAGAGGTGTGCTCCTGATGGAAAGAAGTTTCTGGAGGAGACCCCGTGCAGGAGGCCTGGCACTTGTCCTCCAGCCTGGGGACAACCAAAGGCTTGGATCCGAGGCCCAGCCCTGCTTCCAGCAACACCTCTCATCTTTCAGCCTCGCTGTCCTCTGTGGAATGGAGATAACGCCCACCTCCCGGAGCTGCTCTAAGAGTGAACCAAGCCCTGTGTGCGAGAGCGTTTTTATAAACCTTCGAGAGATGAACAAATGTGCACTGGTGGGGACGCATTTGGCTTCAAGGGTCAAAAATCCACCTCAGGGGCTGGCCTGGTGGTGTAGTGGTTGGGTTCGCATATTCCGCTTCAGTGGCCCGAGGTTCGCAGGTTCAGATCCCGGTGTGGACCTACACACCGCTTATCAAGCCATGCTGTGGTGGCGTCCCACATAAAGTGGAGGAAGATGGGCACGGATGTTAGCCCAGGGCCAGTCTTCCTCAGCAAAAAGGGGAGGATTGGCAACAGATGTTAGCTCAGGGCTAGTCTTCCTCACACACACACACAAATCCACCTCAAACTGGCTCCAACTCAAAAGGGTATTCATAGACTCTTGTAATTGAAAAGTCCTTGAAGTAGGAGAGGTTTAGCTTCAGGCATGGCTGGATCATGGTGCTCTGATAGAACCAGTCTCTCTCCTTGTTTCCTTATTAGCTCTCCTCTGTGGGGGCTCCCTTCTCAGGCAGGCTCTTGTCAATGGGTGGCCATCAGCCACTCCCGGCCCCCATACTGACCAATGACCAACTCCACCTGAAAGGGAGCATCTCCTGTATAAGCCCAGCTTAAGTCTCAGGATTGATTCTCACCAATATAAACTTGGAGCCTAACCTGAACCAACCACTATGGAAGCCAGGATACTGGGAAACTGATTGGCCCCCCAGAGCCAGGGGTGGGATTGGCTCCATCTGAACCATGAAGACCGTGAGCGGTGGTGGTGGAGGTTCTGCAAAGAAAATGGGGGTGCTGCTCCCAGAAGACAGGGTCTGGAGCCCGGCTGGCAAATCCACGGACGCTTGTGGGACGACCCACGGGGGCACCACAGAACAGAACTCTTCAGGGCTCCAGGTCCCAGGAGGCTCCGCCTGGGCCGCCCTGCAGGGGCGCAGAGGAGGCCGCTTCTTTGGGAAGGTACTGAACTGGGCTGCGTGGTGGTCAAACAGAAGCGTTCCTTGAAAGCAATTTGTCAACGGTGAAAACACCTTTCAAATGCTAGAGATTATCTTTAATGTTGCTTTAGAATAGGAGGGGGTGGGGAACTACAGGATTTGGGAACTGAAAGGGGCCGCCACACACACACACACACACACACACACACACACACCCTCTTTTCATAGTCACCACCACAAGGCAGCCAGCAGAGTGAACTTCAGGTGCAGGTCACATGTCACTCCCTGCCCAAACCCTCCACTGGCTTCCCTTTGCTCTCAGAATAGTCTAGATTCCCCTCCTCCACCTCAAGGGCCCTTGGGATCTGGTTCCTGCCCACCTCTCAGACTCCATCCGCCCTTGTTCCCTCCTGCCACCCCCGTTGCCCCAGCCGCACTGCCTTTCCTTTGGTTGCACAAGCACACCAAGCTCATTTCCCTCTCAGATGCTTTGCACTTGCTGCTCCCTCTACCTGAAACACTTTTCCCCCAGATCTCCAAATGGCTGCCACTTTCTCATCGCTCAGGTCTCAGCTGAAACATCACCTGCTCAGAGACCTTCCCCGGCCACACTTTTGTACTGATGCCCCCACTCCTCCTCTCCTCCATTCCCTCTCACCGTACCCATTCCATATTCTCCACCATCTGGAATTACCTCGTTAGTTTATTTGTTTGCTTATTTATCGTCAATCCTTCTCCTGCCTGCCACGCCCATGGGATAACCAGATCCAGGAAAACAGGATCGACACACAGCACAGGGCCTGGCATAATGGGGGTTAATAAATACTTGTTGAATGAATGAGTATTATGGATGGCTGGTGGATGGTGGATGGGTGAAGGGATAAGTGAGTGGATTGGTGGGTGGATGGGTGGATGGATGGGTAGGTGGGTAGATGGGTACACAGGTGGATAGATGAGTAGGTGGGTAGAGGGGTGGATGGGTGGATGGATGGGTAGGTGGGTAGATGGGTACATGGGTGGATGGATGGGTAGGTGGGTAGGTGGGTACATGGGTGGATGGATGGGTAGGTGGGTAGATGGGTACATGGGTGGATGGATGGGTAGGTGGGTAGGTGGGTACATGGGTGGATAGATGAGTAGGTGGGTAGGTGGGTAGAGGAGTGGATGGGTGAGAGAGTGGATGGGTGGATGGATGGGTGGACAGAACCCGTGCCCTATCTAGTCCTGCCTTCACTCTCTAACCTGTTTCTGGTCCCTAAAAAAAAGTGTGTCCTGTTACCCTCTTTAGACTGGGAGCTGACTTGGAGGTCTGGTGGCTAAAGACCCTCCAGACTCCCTCCTTCACACCAGCTCACGCACCAAGGCCTCCGTACCACCTGCTCTAGTCGCTGAATTCGCCTGACGTCAAAGCCCATTAAACTGATCATTAGGAGGTTAATAAAACCCTTCCCCCTGCACGGGCACACTTCTGCCCTAGCCTGCTGCCCGCAGCCCATCGGCTGGCTCTGCCTGTCACTGTTGCCAGGAGCTGGGAGAGAGCTCGGCAGCCCCTCTTGCCTGACAAGCACGCAGGTGAGTGAGGGCCTTTGTCCTCACGGCAGCCCCAGGGAGGGCGTCACTCAGGCCCTGCCCCTCCAGAGCTGTTCTGGGAGGTGGGAAAGGGGAGGCGGCCTGTCTCTTCGAGGACCCCGCGCCTGAGCTGGGGACCTGTGAGGCTGGTGGGCGGCGGCTGCTGCAGCGGGGCTGTGGCAGCCTCACACGCAGACAGCCTTCTGTGGGCTGCCCCGGTGTCTCGGTGACAGAGGCTGGAGGAGGGAAGGGGTGCTGCTGTGACCTTGGCTCATGCCAGTCACTGAGGCAGAACATTCCGGCAGACAGGGCAGCGGGTGACCAGCCTGGGGGGCGCAGGGTGGGCGCACTGGGCCGAGTCCACGTTCAGGGGACACCTTGATGCAGGGCCTGGGCCACTCTTGGCATGAGGTCCCAAGGGCTAGGGCGGCTCCTTTCCCTACCTGGAAAATTCCATCTGGATGAAATCTGATTGAAGAAAACATCAACTCTCCAGGTCATTCTTGGGGGGAGGCACCCTGCAGAAGGAAGCACACAGGAAGACAACGTGTTGTAAAAAATTCTAAAATGAAGCAGAATTATGTCTAGCTACAGCAACATCCATACGTATACATGCAGAGACAGGCCCGGAGGGCTGCATGCCAGCCTTCCACCGGTGGTTCTCTCCCTGGAAAAACCTGAGATTCGAAATGGGGTTATTTGTAGTCTTTTTTTTTTTTTTTTTACAAAAATAAGTTATTCATGTTTTAAATGTGAAATTAAAAATTAATTTTTAAAGATATTCACCAAGGATGTAATTTAGAGTGTGAGGATCAGACGTAGCCCTTGAAGGAAGGGGCGCTTAGAGTCACGACAGGGTCCCCACCGGCTTGGGAGCCCCCACGGTGAGCTGGGCCAGGTGCACACAAACCCGGTGGGTGCTGCCTTTCTCCCCGGAGCTTCCCTGGGACACGGCACTCCCGGCCGCCCCCCAGAGCTGACCCTCCTCACAGCCCCGTCCAAGATCCTGCCCTGAGCTGGCTGAGGCAGACCCAGGAGTGGGTTCCAGGACTTGGGGAGCAGGGAGGGTGGGAAGCCAGGCCGGGAGGGAGAGGGGAGCATTCTTTCTGCTCGACTGAGTCCATGATGCCGGAGCTGCTGCAGCTCTGCTTCCGCGGCCGGCCGACTGACAGCGTCCGCGTGCTCATGCAAGGGGGTTATTTTATTAACCAGATAGATTAAGCATCTCTCCTTCTAATTACCAGTTTAATTAACCTTGGCACACAGTATGTACCAACCCCCAAGGGACTGAGTCAGAATTGCTGTGCTGGGTGAACATCGCCCATCTGCTCTACGCCAGCTTCAGCTGGCTCCCGAGGGGCCAGGACAGCGGGCTCTGAGGACCAGGGGTCGGGGGGCAGCAGGGAGGAGCGGAGGAGAAAGTGGGTGGGGGTTGTCAGGAACCTCTCCAGAGGGTCTTGCCGTGGATGCTGGATGTTAACATGGCCGCCTCTTCATCAGCCCTTCTGCAGGTGGCCCTGGGCAAGGTGACCACCAAGAAGTCAGCCTGGGCCACCCCACCGGGGTCTCCCAAGTGTCTGCAGGGTAGCCCGGGAAGCGGAAGACTTGTGTTCAACCATCATGAACCGATGGTGACGGTGCAGCTTCCTCCTCAAACCGCCCAAGCCTCAGTCTTCTCATCTGTAAATGAGCACAGAGATGCCCAGGACGTGGGACGATTTATGAGGTTTGATTAAGAGAAGAGAGGTCAAGATCCCTGGCCAATTACGTCATTTTTTCATTCCCTCACTCAGCACGTATTCATGGAGCGTGCACCCTGTGCTGGCAAAAGCAACCCACACGACGATGATCGGGGGGGAACCTGGAGACCCGGTTCCCTGGAAATTGACAGTGCCTGGCTAAGAACCCCAGAGATACCCCCATGTGCACACATACACACACACACACACACACACACACACTCTTTCTTGATCGGTCACCCACGGCACCCCACACTCTGCACACACCGCGCAGACCCTTGCACACCACACACGGGCACACACACTCTCCCTCACAGCCGTAAGCAGAACATGCACTGCCTGAGAAACACGCCTACGTGCACGAAGACAACCGCCTGGCTCTCTGTTCTCGACAAGCGTGCGGCCCAGGATGTTACACTAATAAGAAGCGCGGAGGCCCCGGCAAAGGGGTCTCACATATTTATTTATTTAAAGCGTATTACGATCCTAACCCAGTCTCCTCCTCACCCACCCAGTGATGCTGCGGCCTCCCGGCGTCTGCGTGGGAGGACGAGGACGGGAGCCTGCATTTGCCGTGTGAGAGAAGACTCTCGATGCCAGCATGTGTGCGCGTGTCCAGGTGTGAGTTCGGGTGTGGAGTGTGGGGTGTGTGTTGTACTCTTGAGCTTCTCGGACCTTTCAGTGGGGAGCAGTGTTTCTCAACCTATTTTCCACGATCGCCCCCATAAGGAGCCTTTGTAGATCGCCCCCTCTCTGAAATTGTAATACCACGGACACCCTGTTTAGGTACTGTATATAGATCTGTGCTTTATATAGAGAAGGAGTCAGGGTTTTTTTACCCACCTCCCACCCCCAAAGAACGAATTTCTGCCCCCTTGGGGGCGATACTGCCCCTGTTGGGAATTCATGAAGCTGAGCAAGCGTTTCTGGCTCCAGGGGCCTCTGACCCCCATGTTTGCTGTGGTTCCCAGTCTGGAGGTTCCAGCTGGAAACCTCTTAAATGCAGATTCCTGGGCTCCACCTGCAGATCCTGTAGTAGGTCTGGAAAGGAGTCCAGAAATCCAGGTTTTGTCAATCTCTCAGGAGATTCTGATGCCCTGACTGAGGGAGGGGTCTGAGGGGAAGGGAGTTCAGAACCATCAGGGCCCACCTAGTCCGAGGGGAGAGGGTCTGTCTGTAGTCCTCACCTAGTCCTAGAGAACTTGGAATCTCAACCCACAAAGACCGGGACCTGGCCAGCAGGGCCTCCGTATACCAGAGCTGCCCCGGGGCTCCCCAGAGGAGGCTGGCAGCTGGACCAGAACCCCTCCCACTGGCCCAGGACTTAGAGAAGGCACGACAAGGGGTGTGTTACCAGCCCAGGACCATGCAGCTGGAGTCTGGAACAAACACTGACCCAAGGTGTCTGGAGCCCCATTTTCTATCTGTTTGACAGAGCCACAGACACCTCCCACACTGACGTGGGCCTCCCTTCTGTGAGCCCCAGTCTTCTCTCCCCAGTCCCGGGGACTCAGTGTGCCAGGCACTGGGAGAGGAGGCAGAAGCTTGCCTCGGCCCTGCCCACCAGACCAGTGCTGGGATTGGAATGGGAGCGCCACGCTGTCAGGGGTTGGAACCCTGCCTGGGAGTTGCCAAAGACCTGGTAGCAAAATTGATCAAAAACAGAACCCCCACCCGGCCCTGCCCTCTGTGGATGCCAAAGAAAAGCTGTGCCTCTCTGAAGGACGGGACCAGCGCCGAGCCCCAGCCCTGAGTGTCTGAGTGATCAGAGCACAGGGGACCAATTGATGCGCCGTGGGCAGTTGTCCAGCATGAGGCCACCGGGGGGCAGATGGGAGCCTGCAAGAGGGAGGGAGGGGCCATCATGGTGGCCAAGGAGCGGGTTAGGGTGGGGGCAGAAGTGACTCCGTGAGTGAGGGGTTGATGGCGGGAGAGGGAAGGAGCATGGGGAAAGAGCAGGGAGGGGGGACGCTGCGGTCTGGTGGGGAAGCCAGGAAGGCATCCTTCTCCCTCTCTTAAGCTTTTAAAGGCATCAGAGCATCTTGCTAATTGTTCATCTCCCAGAGACGCTAATGAAATTAACTCTGCAAAATTCTCATCAGGTCATCTGCAGAGGGCACGGTGCCAGGCTTCCACTGGGTCCAATCCCATCCTCCTTCTCCTCCTCAGCTCCTCCTGCCCCTCCTGACGGTTCCCTGTCCCCTCCTTTTCACACAGGCCCCTCAGCGGGGAACGACTCACCTCCAACCTGCCTGAGAGTGCCCAGTGGGGAACTGGAAATGGGGCTGTGTAGCCAGGGAAACCTTAGAGTTGGAGCTGGAAAGGTTGTCTCTGGGTGTGTGTGTGTGTGTGCGTGTGATAGCACATACATCATAGGAGCATGTATCTCTAATAAAACCATTTGTTACACTGAATTTTTTTCAGTCACTCAGCAAACATTCCTGGAGCAGCTTCTAGGTTTAAATCCTTGTCCCATCCCTTACCAGCTGAGTGACTTTAGGCAAGTTACATCCCCTCTCTGTGCTTCAGTTTATTATCGATACAGTGGGGACAATAATAGCATCTACTTCACAGGGGCTGTGAGAGCTGCAGGTGAGGAAATTAGTCCTAAACTGGGGGAGCAGGCAGGTCTGGGGAGCGCCTGGCGCTGTCCGTGGTGCTGGAGGCTGGAGGGCAAGGAGGTCTCAGCTCTTGCCAGGCCAGGCGAAGGCCCAGGCACAAAGCTCTCAGTGGCATGGGCAGCACGTAGAGTGGGCGCATGAACAGTCTGTGCAGAAAACAAGTGGGGGTGTGGAAGTGTTTTCACATGCACGTAAATACACGTGGGGAACTTGTGTGTTTTTACTGTGTTCAGCTGTTAGGTGTGCGTACGTGCAAGCGGGGTGTGGGAAGTGCACTTGTGTCAGGGGCAGAGACTGAGTGGGTGCTGGCATGCTGTGTGTGTGTGTTGTGTGTGTGTGTGTGTGTTGGATTCAGGGCACGGGCAGGTGTTGCGGTTCTGTGTGTGGACAAGACTGGTCCAGATGTTGCCAGGGGTCCTCTGAAGAGGCTTGTTTCTACTTCTCTCTCCCCTCTTAACCCCCACACATTCTTCACTCGTCTTATGACCCAGCTTCATTCCACACTAACTTACACCCGGGAGGATGGCTCTGTCTTCTCCCACAGGCTGCAGCTTTCCCTAATGGGTAGCATTGAGTTTTGCAAACAGTAGGCACTAATAAATGCTTGTTCTATCCTAAGCCAGGCTCTAGAACAGATTTTTATGAAAGACAATTCTGCATCATTCTTTCAAATGCAAATAAAAGAAACCCGAACGGGCTTAAACAACAAAAAAAAGAAATGCATTAGCTCATGTCACTGAAAAACCAGAGGTATATCTGGCAGCTTCAAGAGCAGCTGGATCCAGGAGGATTTAGCATCTCTCTCTTCTCCAGGTTCTACTTTTCTCTGCCCAGGCTTCAGTCTCAGGCATGTGCTGCTCACACGGTGGCAGCTCTGGGATCACCTCTTTCTTGCTCCAAGTCTAGCAAGAAAAGAAATTCTTTCTCTTCTTAGTTCCAACACAAGTCCCAGAAACGAGCCTCATTGGCTTGATTTGCATCATTTGCCCACCTCTGAACGAAGCACTGTAGTTTAGGGAATAGTGGATGCTGAGTGGCCAGGCCTGAAGCATCTGCCATCCTCTGGAACTGGGGAAGGTGGCCCCACATGAAAGTCCTGCACTGATGTGGGGGAGGGGTGACCCCTCCAAGGAAAGGCGCTGCTTCCAGAAGACAGAAGCTGGATGCTGAGCAGTCGGCAGACAAGAATGCTCGGATCAGGACAGGGACCATCAAGAGCCAACGTGGGGTCGCCAAGAGCAAGTCCCGCCTGCCGAACTAATTTCCTGTTTGCGTGAGTTTTGGGCCTGGTAGATCAGGGCAAAGCTGGAGGCTTGTGAATCTGGGGCTCTGCAGGGTCTTCCTGCTTATTCTGTGGGTGCAGCAGTGAGCTGTGAGGTGAAGATGCTGTGGCCCGAGGCTTCCCCAGTGGACGAAAGAGGAGCTGACTTACTGCCCTAGCACGATTTGCAGGGTGCCCAGTGTAGCAAGCCGCTGAGCTCTGTCCTGGGTCCTGCCCTCAGCCACCTGTCTCGTAAGGACTTGTCTGAAAGTATTGGAGGGTTTCCAGTCTCATCTGGGAATGACAGGAAGCTGAAGGAAACAGCAAGCACCCGCCTGACAGCCTCACATCCTGAGAGGGCTCCACGTGGGAAAGACGGCTAGAGGTAACATGATGGAATGGAACTGGGGTGAAATGAAGTCTCTGCATTTAAATTCAGAAGGTCAGTGGCCCATGGTGAATGGGGACACCAGTTGTTGGCAGCACCAACAGCAAAGACCCATGGCAGTGTCCCTCAAAGGGTGGTCTTCAGACCACTGGCACCCGTAGAAAGAGCTGGGAGGGGTCTGAGGACTTGGTGAAGGCACAGGCTGTTGGCGCCTCCCCAGATACACTAACTCCGACTCGGGACAGGGCGGGGCCTGGAGATTTCTGTTTTAACCAGCAACACAGGAGCGTCTGGCACAGCCCCAAGACAGCGATGGCCTCGCCACGGGCTCTGAGGTCCCCGAGTCCAGTGGACATTAACAGTGCAATGTCACTGACCAGCAGCTGACGGGACACTCCTTGTGCATCAGGTCACGCGAGCAGGAGACGTGCCGACTCCCTTCAGGAGGCGCCTTCAGAGGAGCGGTCTCGCCGGGGAGCACCTGCAGGGGCCGGGGTGTCCAGGACAGGGACCCAGAGCCCTGTTGCCATTGCTCACGACAGAAGCAGAACTGTTCGGCCTGGAGGGAGAAAATCCAGGAGAAGTCCAGACTCCATGTTCTGAAGTAAAAGTCTTCTGAAGTAACAGACTCAAAAGAGAGAGCAGACAAGCCTGCTGGGGCCCCAGAAAGTGAGCCCATGACGGGGGGTCCTCCCTCCGCAGAGAGATTTCTGGTCAGCAGAGTGCTTGGAGGTGGAACCGTGCCCCGTCACTGGGACAATGTGAGGGGCTGCAGACCCCTGTGGGAGAGGACCCCCAGAGAGGACTTGGCCCCTGTCTCCCTTTGAGTCTGGGGCTCAAGGGCCAAGGAGGTTGGAGACATCGGGAGCCCCCCTCCCATCTGGCCATCTACCTGCGGGTCTGACAAGCCCTTCCTGCGGCCCTCCTGATTCTTAGGCAGAATTCAGGAGACATCTACTCCGCCATCTCCGCAAGGGCACCCCTGCTCCTTTCCCTGACATGCCCCGAGGACCACTTGGAAGGGGATGGCTGAGCTGAGGCCTGACTGACTAAAAGGAACCAGCCATGTGAAGGTCTGGGGACAGAGGATTCCAGGAAGAAAAGCAAACAGGAAGGCCGGCAGGTGGGGATGAGCGTGGACGCTGGAGAGACAGACGGAAGCCCCCGTGGCCAGGGCCTAGGTGGACCGGCAAGTCACGCCGGGCCTGGAGGCTGTGGTCATCAGTAACGCTGCTCCTCACATATTGCAGCTGCCGTCTTTCAGGCACGTGCTAGGATTGCGCTTCCTAGCCCTCTTGGGGTGGGGGGCCAGTTCTGGCCAATGAATTGTGAGTGGAAGTGACACGTGTCATTTCTGGGCTGAGCCATTCATTGCTGGTGGGTGTACTTCCACAGCCCCCCTTTCCCCTGCCTCACTGACCAGCAACGTTCCATAGAGTGGCTGCTTTGTCAGCCTGGATCCTTGAGTGAGGACGATCTGGGGCAGTAGACCCACGACGGATAAATGAGAAATAAACCTTTGTTGATTTTAGCCACTGAGATTTGGGGACTGTTTGTTACGTAACATAGTCCTGACTGCTACACAGACCATTATATTCCAGATGAAGAGAGAGGGCCAGAGAAGTGAACAGAGCAACCAAACTGAACAGAGGAGACCCTTTCCTTTCCTGGACCCCAAACCTTATTCCCAAATTCTAATCCCAGAGCAGAAACCGCAGGAGGAGAAAATGTAAGGAGCGTGGACATTGAAATCAAACCTCCCAGGGACCCATCTTAGCTAGCCCTGCAATCATTGAATAGGGTTGGCCCTGGGCGTAAGGCACTGCCTTCTCCTAAGCTCAGTTACCTCATCTGTATAATGGCGATAATAATGTTTATTTAATGGGATTACACGTGAGGATCAAACCAAATTATGAATGCAGGCAAGGACACAGCAGAGGCCAGCACACACCATTATGATATCATCTTATATTCCAGCCCCCAACCCCAGTCCTTCATCCTCAACCACCCCCTCCAGTGCCCAAACCCCAGTTCCTAATCATCTCC